>OZ024805.1:15190169-15790169 GCA_964017045.1 Omphiscola glabra
TATCTTTGATGAGAGGGCTTATAATATCAATAAACGTTTGTTGCTTTAAAAAAAATAAATTATTTCACGCTTTAACTTAAGACGTTCAAGTGGGTAAAAATATTATTGAATATTTTATGACATTCAATAAAACACACAAGCCTGTTTAATTTTAGAAAATAATTATTTTGAAATTCTCCATTGGAATTCCGTGAGTGGAGGCAGCCCGGGGGGGGGGGGGGGGGGGGGGCTCTCCAGTCATACAAATTATATTCCGTAAATTTAACAAGCAGAACCCTCACCTATCGTTTGAATGACACCCCCCCCCCCGCCCTTTTTTCTCACAAAAAGCTATATTTAGGTTTTGTGAACCCTGCTTTCGAAGTTGATTTTAAAATATGAAAAAAAAAATCCAATTCGAATGTGCTGGTTGCTATTTTACATTAATATGTATAACGATTTTGGTGTTAAAAAGCATGAGCTACAAAAAATTTAAAAAATTCAAGTGCAGAGGAAGATGATTAGTTTATTTTCAATACACAAACTGAACTTTTTTTTTTTTGGTCGTGATGGTCTCTCACAGTCTTCTTTAGCTCATCCCTTGTTAATCACTTTCTCCGCATTAACTTTTGTATTTGTACTTCCCCCGTAAATCCATTAAATGTATTAGATTTTAGCTACGAACTTAAAAATATGTGTTTTGAATTTTAGAAGGGACGCAAGTTCATTGCATGTTCTTTAAATGAAACAATCTCCCTTGCAAAAAGCTTAATTTTGTAGTGATCAAGAATGTTTTAAAGGTGAAATCTAATCCAATCCATTATGTAGATCCCTCATCAAAGTCAAAGGTAATCAATCAGCTTCAAATGGGAGCATTGGACGATTATCAGCAGTGGTAGCATATAAAATATGGATTGAACAAAATTATGACATTGCGGTGAATGCCACCGTCTAAAAAATGTGCGCGCCCCGTCCCCCCCCCCTTTTTAACAAACACACCAATTTTTAAATCCCATATTTGTTTAAGTGATCAAATCCCTAGGTTCTAGGTTCGTCACTGATTGGAAGCAACTGTTACTCATTTAATAATTCAAAATCACTCAGGAAGAGTGAGTTTTGTCATATATCATGTTCTAAATTAATTGATAAGTTATTAGCCTAAGAAATGGATTCACTCCAAACTATAGGCCTACTCACGCGCTACTGTCTATACTAGAGAATATTTCGAAATTCATACACGGCGTGTTAAAATCATTTTACAAGTTCTTAATAAAGTCTTAAGTTAAATTTTATTAATTAATGTTAAAATATTCATATTTAATTTGATATATTTTTGAACACAAATGCAAGTCAATTAATGGAAATTTTTAAAAAATCCCCCCCCCCCCAACCTCCCCTTCCATATTCCCAAAACCCCAGTTAAGAAAAAAAAAAAAAAAAAATCAACCAACCAACTTTTTGTTTTGCTATAATACTGTTTACAATTTTAAACTTCAGTTTTATGTAAAACCATTACTATTTTCACAAATCTTTCGAAACGAAATAAATATTGATGTAAACAAACTGATATAAGAGTGAGTAAGAGTAAAAGTATGATTTTTCAGCATCTTCTTAATTCTTTCTTTATTATTTAATTTTTTCCTTGGTATTTTGATATGATTTTTTAGAGAAAATGTTCTGAATCCGGACTTTTGTTTTTGCTTTACTTTTAGTATTAAATATATATATGTTGTTAAATTTTGTAAATAAAAGTTTATCAGCTACTCAGAGCCGCCATGTAGCCGTACCGGCGCCGTAGGCGTAGCCGTAGCTCACTCTGACTGAGTCGTCAGCCTCATGACTCAATTCATAATTAATGATAATTTCAGCTAATTTAATGGAAATAAATAACGCGTATGCTTATTATTATTATTGAAAGAAATAAAGAAATGTATTGTAATATTGACACTATTTACAATGAAATTATAAATATATAGTAATATAGTAATAATAGCCTACAAAAAAAATCCTACATAAACTGATAATACATTTGTTCATTTGTGATTGTGTCAATGATTGTCATTGTTACAATTTGTAACAATGACAATCATTCATTGATAATGTCATCAATGTTAATGGTAGTGTAAGTGTAAGATTTACACTGTAACTGTAAGCACTTTGAGTTTGACAAAGTCTTTGTAAAGTGTACGTTGTTCTTTCGACTAAACTGACTAACTTATTATTAATTATAATAATTTTAATAACTAAGTTAAAGTTTAAACACTAAAATCTAATAAAGTAGCCTATAATTAAAGAACTGAAGTCAAAGTTGTTAAAGTTATAAAAGTAGTGTAAGTGTACTAAAGTTAAGTATAGTAAAGTTTACAGTTAGCTGTACAGTGTGTAGTATTGTTTGTATTTGTAGAGTTAGGCAGAAATCAATGCTCCAACAGCCAATGCAGCAATAGCAGCAAGCAAAATGCCAATCTATAATTTATTAAATAAAGTTATAATAAAGTAATGATATAAAGTCAATTTATTAGGCAAAAGGGAGGGCATTGCATTTAGGCCTTCTTTAAATTTAATTAATCGAATATTTAATTTATGTGAGCAAGCTGATTTTGTGACATGAATTATAAGTATGATAATGATTATGATAGTGTGTTGTGTTGGCAATGACATGATTTTATTGCAAACTTCAAAACTTGCATCTAGATCATTTACTTTTTAAAGTAAATTAAAAAGTTAATATTATAACATTTATTTATTTATTGAACTTTCTCAATTAGGTAGACCAACTCCTGTTTAATATAAAATAAATTAATTTTATTGCACTACAATTGCTACATGTCTACAGTTGTCGGACAAGTACAGTCCAGCAGTGCTTCTTAAATTGTTAATCTGTCCATGAGTTCCCTGTTGTGATTGTTGTGGGTCCACTAAAGGTGAACAATTTAAAATATCCTATTATGGTAAAAAAAATGTGTAACCATGCCTTAAATCAAGAGTGCTTTTTAGTTTATTAAAAAAAATTATCAAGTTAAATATTTTACTAACCAATAACTTTTGAAAAATTATTTACCACTGCAAAATATTCATTTCATTGAATTTTAGCAATTTCAAATCGCAAACTTTTTCAAAAAAAACAAAATAGCAACATTTAAAATTTATGTGAATTCAATATCTGAAATTTCCAGCAAATGAACCCCTTACTAGAGTAAATATAAAAACCTCATCATATGATATGTAAAGTACATATTGAAGCAGCGTACGCTCACTCTAATGCTAACAAGACTACAATAAATTAAAGTTTAAATTTTAAATTTAAATAAATGCATATTTAAAATGTTTATCTCAACCCTGCGTTATCAGTTTTAAAACAATTGCAAGGATGCTGACACATTTTGCTCAACATTTATTGATTAAGTAACAGGCTGTGTTGGGGTAACAGGCTGTGTTGGGGTAACAGGCTGTGTTGGGGTAACAGGCTGTGTTGGGGTAACAGGCTGTGTTGGGGTAACAGGCTGTGTTGGAGTAACAGGCTGTGTTGGGGTAACAGGCTGTGTTGGGGTAACAGGCTGTGTTGAGGTAAATTTCTTACATAAACAAAATGCTATGCTTTATTCCCAGAGTACCTTTAGATATTTCTGATTATATTTAATCATTTTTTTCTGATTATATTTTATTACTGTAATATGTTATAGTTCTGTTGATGTTACACTTTTTTTGCTCAAATTTGTTTGTTAAGTTTTTAAAATTTTACTTTGTATTTATGGTTTGTTACTGATGAACGATCTATGACAAAATTTCTTGTTCTTTTTTGCTGCTTTATATTAGTCTGCATACTCTCATATTGACATCAGTTAGTGGTAATTTTTGTTCAAAGGATATGTTAAAATTTCACCATAAATTGTATCATTCACAGCTCTTACATATAATATTCATACTCTTAACCTAATAAATATATTCAACTCACGCTGTGCCTTTTATTTTTCTATCAGTGATCTTCAGACTACATTGACGAGTTAGATAGAAGCTGAGGAAAAATTAGAAAGTCATCTTTTGGTTACTCGCCACAGTTGAAACATTATGTCAAGCCCTCATTCAAAGAGATTCAAGGGCCATTCAGGAATCTAGAGCTGACTGAGACAGACTAAAGGCATAGGAAAGAAGGTAAGTTAATTTTTTTTATAGATGTAAACTTTTATATGATATAACCAGAAGCCTAACTGACTAGAGGAAATAGTAGAACAAGGTGAGTATGTGGTAGCTTGAATAAATAGACAGTACCATAAGATAAGAACGCTTCGGCTAAGACTAATAATCTTTCGACTGAGAGCCTCTTCAGCCGATAGAACAAAGGAAAATAAGAAATAGAAACTAGTTAACAACTCAAGTGATCGCTAATGTTATTGGTGGATAGAATGGGATTGCTCCCCACAAAGTTTTTTTTTTCCCTGAAACACTGATGATGACAGAAAGCAGAACACAGCCAACAATTTAATTTGTTAAATCGGAGTCTTCAAAAAGATGTTACTACTCTTGAATGACATGATTGAACATACCACCCTTCCTCACTCACCCCCTTATCTTCATGTTACTACTCTTGAATGACATGATTGAACATACCACCCTTCCTCACTCGCCCCCTTATCTTCATGTTACTACTCTTGAATGACATGATTGAACATACCACCCTTCCTCACTCGCCCCCTTATCTTCATGTTACTACTCTTGAATGACATGATTGAACATACCACCCTTCCTCACTCGCCCCCTTATCTTCATGTTACTACTCTTGAATGACATGATTGAACATACCACCCTTCCTCACTCGCCCCCTTATCTTCATGTTACTACTCTTGAATGACATGATTGAACATACCACCCCTTCCTCACTCGCCCCCTTATCTTCATGTTACTACTCTTGAATGACATGATTGAACATACCACCCTTCCTCACTCGCCCCCTTATCTTCATGTTACTACTCTCGAATGATATGATTGAACATACCACCCTTCCTCACTCGCCCCCTTATCTTCATGTTACTACTCTTGAATGACATGATTGAACATACCACCCTTCCTCACTCGCCCCCTTATCTTCATGTTACTACTCTTGAATGACATGATTGAACATACCACCCTTCCTCACTCGCCCCCTTATCTTCATGTTACTACTCTTGAATGACATGATTGAACATACTACCCTTCCTCACTCGCCCCCTTATCTTCATGTTACTACTCTTGAATGACATGATTGAACATACCACCCTTCCTCACTCGCCCCCTTATCTTCATGTTACTACTCTTGAATGACATGATTGAACATACCACCCTTCCTCACTCGCCCCCTTATCTTCATGTTACTACTCTTGAATGACATGATTGAACATACCACCCCTTCCCCACTCGCCCCCCTATCTTCTTTAAAGTTAGCGGGCTGACTGCCAGTACGCTATTTAGTTACCAGTAAACAGGGCAGTGCTTCTAAAATTTGGGATCAGCATGCAATTCTTAAAAGCCTTTGGTTTTTACATATCATGTACATAATGTGTGTGTGTTTATGAGCCATGCCATGTAACATGAAGGCTATTCTGATAACAGATTTCTTGTAGAAATGTATCAGAAGATAAGAACACATTTTCTAAAGCTATATATCACAATTTAATAATGGAACATTCACTATGTCTTCAAAAACAAGTAAAATGGAAAATTACTCTATTCTCAATCTTGGGATTTCAAAAGTTTTGTCCATATCAAAATTTCAGAGGTTGCATGTAAGAAGTTAGTACACAGCATACCATGTATTCTTCCTTGTAGTTATATATAATTTTATCTATTGTTCATTGTATTGACCATAGCTTGGTGAATCGGAGCCAGCTAAATGATGCCAAAAAACTCATTTAGGAGTAGGATCTTTTTCTCAGTGCTTAGAATAAAATCTGAGATCACTTTGTCTTTGCGTCAGTGTTTTCTGGGACATGTATTAATTAAAACATTTGCAGATCCCTTATCCAAGCCTTGTCATTGCATATATAGTACGTATCTACATTTTACCTGGATTGTGTGACAGGCATGGCATTTATCTCCCGCTATTCACAAGCCAAAGACCCAGGCCATTACGTCGGATAATAACAGTATTTAAATATAGACAGGGGTTTTTCAAATAACCAACGTTTTGAAAAATAAATGTCGTACTGTATTTAGAAATGCAAAAAAAAAAATCACCAACATTTATACTATAAAAGAATTCCTGGCAAACTCACTGACTGACTGACTAATTAACACCTAGCTAAAACCTTTCAATCTCGGAACATATTTAGAAGTTACACGGCTTTTTATGACTTTGGCACCACGTCTTCGTATGATTTTAAGGTGGTGTGGCGCCGTGTTTTGTCAAGAGGGATGAGAGAAAATGAGAGGTTCTATGAGGGATGGGTTATATAAGAAGAGGGATGGGTGATGGGCTAGATATGAAGAGGGATGGTTGATGGGTTAGATACGATGAGGGATGGGTTAGATATGATGAGTGATGGGTTAGATATGATGAGGGATGGGAGATGGGTTAGATACGATGAGGGATGGGCGATGGGTTAGATACGATGAGGGATGGGTTAGATATGATGAGGGATGGGTTAGATATGATGAGGGATGGGAGATGGGTTAGATACGATGAGGGATGGGTGATGGGTTAGATACGATGAGGGATGGGTTAGATATAATGAGTGATGGGTTAGATATGATGAGGGATGGGTAATGGGTTAGATACGAAGATGGATGGGTAATGGGTTAGATATGATGAGGGATGGGTGATGGCTTAGATATGATGGGTTAGATATGATGAGGGTGGGAGATGGGTTAGATACGATGAGAGATGGGTGATGGGTTAGATACGATGAGGGATGGGTGATGGGTTAGATATGATGAGGGATGGGTGATGGGTTAGATACGATGAGGGATGGGTGATGGGTTAGATACGATGAGAGATGGGTTAGATATGATGATGGATGGTTGATGGGTTAGATATGATGATGGATGGGTTAGATATGATGATGGATGGGTTAGATATGATGATGGATGGGTTAGATATGATGATGGATGGGTTAGATATGATGATGGATGGGTTAGATATGATGATGGATGGGTTAGATATGATGATGGATGGATGATGGGTTAGATATGATGATGGATGGGTTAGATATGATGATGGATGGGTTAGATATGATGATGGATGGGTTAGATATGATGATGGATGGGTTAGATATGATGATGGATGTGTGATGGGTTAGATATGATGATGGATGGATGATGGGTTAGATATGATGATGGATGGGTTAGATATGATGATGGATGGGTGATACGGTTAGGTGTGGGTGAATAAGTTTAAGTGCCTCAGAATTATAACAGCGGACAGCTTTTCGTGCATATGTCCTCTACCCGTCTTGCAGCAATGCTTCCTCTCCATCCTTCTGACCACATTCCACGCGATGGATTGCTGTGTCCACATTCACACTAATTGCCCCACATAACATCATGTCTCAAGAACCTTGTACTGAGTAAATCCACCCCACAAAACATCATGTCTCAAGAACCTTGTACTGAGTAAATCCACCCCACAAAACATCATGTCTCAAGAACCTTGTACTGAGTAAATCCACCCCACAAAACATCATGTCTCAAGAACCTTGTACTGAGTAAATCCACCCCACAAAACATCATGTCTCAAGAACCTTGTACTGAGTAAATCCACCCCACAAAACATCATGTCTCAAGAACCTTGTACTGAGTAAATCCACCCCACAAAACATCATGTCTCAAGAACCCTGTACTGAGTAAATCCACCCCACATAACATCATGTTTCAAGAACCTTGTACTGAGTAAATCCAACATCTGGTGTTTTGCATTAGGAAACACATTTCATCAAAATTTATCATTTTAAAATTACTTCTTAATGAGATTTAAAAAAATAAAAATTCTGCACTTGGGATTGTAAGGATGCTGTTAATCTTATTACACTACACCTGTTTAGCGTTAAAGCCACCATCCCTCGGTCAGTGCTGTATATTTTAAATTGTGTCAGCTTTAAAAAAAATGACACTGACATTCCTGTTCTGTACTACGAAACAACACCCCCCCCCCCCCTTTTCAAAATAAATAAAATAAAATGAATAATCCCCACTATTCATACATCCATGTGACGCTACATCCCATGTAGGGCTTTGGCCTGCCTCACTACTTCCTTCCACTCAGACCATCCACCCATCACTGTAGCGTTACAGCCCTTGTAGGTCTTTGGCCTGCCTCACTACTTCCTTCCACTCAGACCATCCACCCATCCCTGTGACGCTACATCCCATGTAGGGCTTTGGCCTGCCTCACTACTTCCTTCAACTCAGACCATCCACCCATCCCTGTGACGCTACATCCCATGTAGGTCTTTGGCCTGCCTCACTACTTCCTTCTACTCAGACCATCCACCCATCCCTGTAGCGTTACAGCCCTTTTAGGGCTTTGGCCTGCCTCACTGCTTCCTTCCACTCAGACCATCCACCCATCCTTGTGACGCTACATCCCATGTAGGTCTTTGGCCTGCCTCACTACTTCCTTCCACTCAGACCATCCACCCATCCCTGTAGCGTTACAGCCCTTGTAGGGCTTTGGCCTGCCTCACTGCTTCCTTCCACTCAGACCATCCACCCATCCCTGTAGCGTTACAGCCCTTGTAGGGCTTTGGCCTGCCTCACTGCTTCCTTCCACTCAGACCACCCACCATCCCTGTGACGCTACATCCCATGTAGGGCTTTGGCCTGCCTCACTACTTCCTTCCACTCAGACCATCCACCCATCCCTGTGACGCTACATCCCATGTAGGTCTTTGGCCTGCCTCTCTACTTCCTTCTACTCAGACCATCCATCCATCCCTGTAGCGTTACAGCCCTTGTAGGGCTTTGGCCTGCCTCACTATTTCCTTCTTCTCAGACCATCCACCCATCCCTGTTGCGTTACAGCCCTTGTAGGGCTTTGGCCTGCCTCACCACATCCTTCCCCTCAGACCTAACTGATGCTTTTCTTTTCCACGCTTGGATTCCCAGTTGTTGTAGATCTTTTTCCTATACCCCAGATGTCACGATGACCGAACGCCAAGTCGCCCACCCCCAGTGGCGTATCTGCGCTATAGAAAAATAGTACGCTGAGGCTGGGAATCGCCAATGTTATTTTTTTCTTCTTTTTTTTTTTCTTCCCCACACCATTATGTCCTCGAATATAAGATACACATGTCACTTGCATGTCGGTGTGTTTGGATCTCCGATATGGCACCAAGGGGTCCGTAGCAATGTTTACAGTCGGTGTTCATCGTGGATTCTGAACCTTTGTTTTTAAATACCGCGGGAAGCTGACTCGTAGAAAAAATAAATAAATGAAAAAGTAGATCTTTTACGCGATCTTTTACGCCGTTCAGCGGTAGTAAGTATCGTAAGTTGATTATGAGCGCATGTCACGTGCTCAGCCGGTTTGCTGCGGCACAATGATGTGTGTGCCGCGAGGTGGTGCTAGGTGTGCTGCCGCGGTAAAATGTCCCCAGGGGTAAAGAGAAAACTATGGGGACAATGATTTGCTTGTTACTCGGCTGTCGAACTTGTCCGGTCACATATCACTGAATATGATCACGTGTCAATTTGGTGGGCTTAACATGTTCCAATGTAAATGGATTCATCCTTTGGCTGCACCTATTGGTACCCGGGTACCAGAATTGAAAGCTTGGAATTAAAAAACGATTTAAAATATTATTGTTGGGTTTGTAAGACAAAGTTTAGTATCAAATGAAAGATAATTGAATGTAATATACGTTTGTAATCTTAATTTTACAGTTTTACTAAAATAAACTACTACAAATGACAGCCAAATAGCATTGAGTCTAATGATACCCGGATGCAAATGGCGGCGCTGCGTGTCTGGGTCCATTTTGACTATTGCAATTTCGGATATCATTTGTAGTAGTTTATTTTAGTGAAAATGAAGTATTAAGTTTACAAACGTATAGTACATTCAATTATCTTACAATTGATAAATCACTTGGTCTTACAAACCAAACAATAATATTTTAAATCGTTTTTTAATCCCAACCTCTCAATTCTGGTATTCGGGTACCAATAGCCACTTCGTTCATCCTTCAAAATCAAAAGAAATGCGCTTAAGGACTGTGTATGATGACTACGTCAGCTCCTGAATGCAGGAGCAACGTTCCCATTTTTATACCTCCCTCTCTTATTGACCCCTGAGCCGCAGTGTCTTGCATGAATCGATTTTTCTCCATACGAGCCAATGCTGTGAAATCCGCCCCCCCCCCCCCCGCAACCCCTTGCCAACCTCCGGTTCCCTCTACCAGCATCTCCGCCAACAGCCGCGGGCGGTATCGAGCTGTGAGGACCGGGGCTTTCATACGAGTACGATTACTTATTGTACTCTTTCGTATCTATAATGTTTTTAATGGGTCGTCTCTTCTGTAATTGTGGGTGAGTGATTTAGTTGACATGTATGGATGGCACTGTTGGTGGGTAGCTATGACTTTACATCAATATTCATGACTGTTTCTGTGATGTGATAGATAGTGGTATATAATTGCCACACCAAGAAACATTTAGTAGAGAGTTGAATTTATGTAAAGGCTTATTCTTGAAAATCATGAGATTACAGAGACTTTGATCGAATATGAAGCATTGCGTCAAAATACTACGCTTTAAATGTACAGGCAATAAAACCTTTTTATTCCATAGTCACCGTAGTTCTTTAGATACCCTAGTTCTTTACATACTCTGGTTCTTTAGATACTCTAGTTCTTTAGATACTCTAGTTCTTTAGATACTCTAGTTCTATAGATACTCTAGTTCTTTAGATACTCTAGTTCTTTAGATACCCTAGTTCTTTAGATACTCTAGTTCTTTAGATACTCTAGTTCTTTAGATACTCTAGTTCTTTAGATACTCTAGTTCTTTACACACCCTAGTTCTTTAGATACTCTAGTTCTTTACACACCCTAGTTCTTTAGATACTCTAGTTCTTTAGATACTCTAGTTCTTTAGATACTCTAGTTCTTTAGATACTCTGGTTCTATAGATACTCTAGTTCTTTAGATACTCTAGTTCTTTAGATACCCTAGTTCTTTAGATACTCTAGTTATTTAGATACTCTAGTTCTTTAGATACTCTAGTTCTTTAGATACTCTATTTCTTTAAATACTCTAGTTCTTTAAATACTCAAGTTCTTTAGACACTCTAGTGCTTTAGACACTCTAGTTATTTAGATACTTTGGTTCCTTCGACTCCCTGGTTCTTTAGACTCCGATTCTAAAACTCCGTCTTTAAATATTGATAGACAATTGTTGCATGCGAATAACTTCAAATCCCCCCCCCCCCCCCCCCCCCCGCCCCCTCGAATTTAAATAAAGTAGGAAAAAGAAAAATTTAGAATCAAATTAACTTGTGTGTACATGTAAAGTGAATTTAATAGTCGACATTTTAAAAATGTGTTTTCAGTATATACTAAACCACAATGAAGCAATCAATTTAAAGTTGGTCATGCGAAAGAAGGCATGGAATTAGCAGCGCAGTCTTTGCTACACATAGCACCGTCTTAGAGCTTTGATTATATTGTTGGTGCCGGTGCAAGTTCGTCTTGTAATTGTACTTGCAGTCAGTTCAATCGAATCGCCATGTGGTTGGTGAAGTTGATCTGCAAGGCTTTTGTTTTGTTTCTAACTTTAGTTCGTCTGGTCCTTTTACAGCATTGTCGACACGTTTCCGATGTTAGGGAATATATGAAATGTCTGCTTCGTCTACAACAGTGTTGACACGTTTCCGATGTTAAGGAATATATGAAATGTCTGCTTCGTCTACAACAGTGTTGACACGTTTCCGATGTTAGGGAATATATGAAATGTCTGCTTCGTCTTCAACAGTGTTGACACGTTTCCGGTGTTAAGGAATATATATTGAATGTTTGTATGTCAGGTAGCCAGTGGCCCGCGGAAGAATATAAAAGATAGAGCATGCTAAGCTTGGTCCTAATCGGTGGCTTGGTTTAGAATTGTAACAAGGATTGAACGGATTATTTGAAATGGCTTGGAACGTGGCGTGATTGCCGTGGACCTTTACGGCGGTCGTGTGAGACCCATCGACCCAAACCTTGGTTCGAAATGAGTGATGCAAAAAATGGCGACATGCGGTTTTAAAAAAAAAACTATTCCGAAATCCAACGTTGGGTCTGCAGTGCTAGACGAACCGTGAACTTCACGAACATATCATCATGAGGCATTCAAAAGGAGGAGTACCGGTATACCCTTAAGTATGCACGTAATCCGGAATAGCATCTAAGAAATCAAAGACACTGTCGTGAAATGTGACGTTCGAGGATATTAGCATTTTATTTAAATACACAGCTAAACTCGTGTCCCTTAATTTGACTTTGAAATTCTTGCTATGCGTGTGAGGCTTGTGGAGATGTGGTAAGATATACTTTCACAATTCACGATTATACCTACACAATTCACGATTATACCTGCACAATTCACGATTATTCCTGCACAATTCACGATTATACCTGCACAATTCACGATTATACCTGCACAATTCACGATTATACCTGCACAATTCACGATTATTCCTGCACAATTCACGATTATACCTGCACAATTCACGATTATTCCTGCACAATTCACGATTATACCTGCACAATTCACGATTATACCTGCACAATTCACAATTATTCCAGCACAATTCACGATTATACCTGCACAATTCACGATTATACCTGCACAATTCACGATTACACCTGCACAATTCACGATTATTCCTGCACAATTCACAATTATTCCTGCACAATTCACGATTATACCTGCACAATTCACGATGATAACGTCACAATTCACGATTATAATGGCCCAATTCACGATTATAATGGCACACTTCACGATTATAACGGCACAATTCACGATTATACCTGCACAATTCACGATTCTAACGGCACAATTCACGATTTTAACGGCACAATTCACGATTATAACGTCACAATTCATGATTATAACGGCACAATTCATGATTATAACGACACAATTTACGATTATAGCGGCACAATTCAAAATGCTGTCTACTCTAAGACTTATATTAAATCAAAGGGTTTTAGATTTAATTAAGCAAGAAGGACTTTACATTCCATTCGAGTTAAAGGTTCAAATTATCAGCATGTGGGTCTATCCATCGGCATTAACATTTTCCATGTCAACATTAATAGAAATGATATGGTCTAACTCGGGATGGGGAGATGGGGAGGGGGGCATGATCGCCTAATTTGAGGATCATTGCGGTACAGCAGTTTCTTCGAGGCATCAGCTTTCCACACGTATAAGGTCGATTCTTGTCCGAATCGAAAGCGGTATCGACCCCGTGTAGTTCATTCCGCCCGATCTTCTGCTAAGGTGAGCACTTGTGTCAGTTTCGTACCGTGTCAGCCTTTCACTTTCTCCCCCCCCCCTCCCCATCCTGTTCATCCGGTGATTGACAGAAAGCGGGGGCAACGATTTCATTAAACATGCAATTAGGAACACGCCATCGTGCATTCCACGTTAATAGCTAATTTCCATTTAATATAGAATGAATATAAACAGACCAAAAAAAAAAAAAAACAAACAAAAACCACAGCAACACATCACCAACGTTAGTTAAGATATTGGCACGAGAAAACAATTCAATGGTGAAGTAGTCGAGACATGCGCGCGGGCAAGTGTGCTTTATCTAAAGATAGATTTGAAGATTCGTTTGTTTAGAATGAATAAAACTCATTTTCTTTTGAGTGTTGGAGATTAAGCGTTAAGAAAGGCGTGATTTGACTTATTACGTGATAAGGGACTCGGACAAGGTCAGCGATGATTGATGTACCCTTTGTTTGTGTTTTCTGTAAGTAACGCAAGGGAAGTTGAAAGTGGTGCATTCACTTCGCCTTTGAGGAGTATAGGCTCTCCAAGAGGATTCGAAATTAAGCTCGAAATACGGAATCGATGAACGTGTTCTGAAACTGCTTTGAGAGAGCCTAGGGCGGCCGTGAAGTGTTCCCCACCGCCCCCGTCAACTTATCAGATTCTTAAAGAGAAGCAACGGGCTGGTGTCCTGTGATAAGAGATTCCGTTATTGTTTGGGGGAGACCGCTACGCCCCAGGCCCCCAGGGGATTGAAGAATAGATCGCACGTAGACTGCCTTCCTGGATACTGATACATGGTTGTGACCATGTGTGGCCGGGCCTCTACTTGTGCTGGCCGTCGTGATCGTGAGGCCTGAGTGGCGACAGTGCTCCTCTGTCCACTGGGGGACACTGTACTACGTCCTCTCGGTCATATTGTGCTCTACGTTCACTGGGGGACACTGGTGCTACGTCCACTGGGGGGACACTGTGTCAACGCCTCTACTCAGGAACAATTAATTTCTAAAATTTGCTATGAGTAAGTTTTATACTCTATTCTTAATATCTCTGTGTATGTATACGTTGAAAGTTAGTTGACAAAGTGTGTATGAAAGGTAACTTTTAGAGTACTTGTGAACATTAGAAATGTGCTCGCTATAAGATGAAGGTGCCTGCCTTTGTAACTGTGTTTGTGTTTTAGACAATCGGTATATGTTGGTCGTGACTTTATCGTAGCTGGTAATGTCAGGGCGTTTCAGGTTGTCCTATGTCGTAATCACAGGACGTCTGAGGTTTTCCTATGTCGTAATGACAGGACGTCTGAGGTTGTCCTATGTCGCAATGACAGGACGTCTGAGGTTGTCCTATGTCGTAATGACAGGACGTCTGAGGTTGTCCTATGTCGTAATGACATGACGTCTGAGGTTGTCCTATGTTTCATGCGGTACGGTAGGCCTAGGATGCATTACCGTGTAGCTGTCGTGTAAATGTATGATAGCAAAATGACTTCCTGACATCAGGTAACATCACTGGAATAGTCTGAATGACTTACAACACTGTTATAGTCTAGATGTGTTGTCAGGTACTGTAAGAGTCTAGATGTGTTGCCAGGTACTGTAAAAGTCTAGATGTGTTGTCAGGTACTGTAAGAGTCTAGATGTGTTGTCAGGTACTGTAAGAGTCTAGTTGTGTTGTCAGTCACTGTAATGGTCTAGTTGTGTTGTAAGTCACTGTAAGAGTCTAGTTGTGTTGTCAGTCACTGTAAGATTCTTTTTGTATTGTCAGTCACTGTAATAGTCTGAATAATTTGAAAATACTGTTAGAGTCTAGTTGTGTTGTCAGTCACTGTAAGAGTCAAGTTGTGTTGTCAGTCACTGTAATAGTCTAGTTGTGTTGTCAGTCACTGTAAAAGTCTAGTTATGTTGTCAGTAACTGTAAGAGTCTAGTTGTGTTGTCAGTCACTGTAAGAGTCTAGTTGTGTTGTCAGTCATTGTAATAGTCTAGTTGTGTTGTCAGTCATTGTAATAGTCTAGTTGTGTTGTCAGTCATTTTAATAGTCTAGTTGTGTTGTCAGTCACTGTAAGAGTCTTACTGTGTTGTCAGTCACTGTAAGGGTCAAGTTGTGTTGTCAGTCACTGTAAGAGTCAAGTTGTGTTTTCAGTCACTGTAAGAGTCAAGTTGTGTTGTCAGTCACTGTAAGAGTCAAGTTTTGTTGTCAGTCACTGTAAGAGTCTAGTTGTGTTGTCAGTCACTGTAAGAGTCTAGTTGTGTTTTCAGTCATTGTAAATGTCTAGTTATGTTGTCAGTCACTGTAAAAGTCTAGTTATGTTGTCAGTCACTGTAAAAGTCTAGTTATGTTGTCAGTCACTGTAAAAGTCTAGTTATGTTGTCAGTCACTGTACCTGTTCGTCGATGTAGTGGTGGCCCAACAGTGATGTAATGTACCCCCCTCCTCTCGACTCCAATTAAATGTCAGTAATGGCGTCATAGCTGTTTGCGTTCATGCAAATATCACTTTAGCTTTTATATGTTCGTGGTCCAGTTGAAATAATGTGGACATTTCTTTCATGACCTAACACGTCATCCATAAGCTGACACAGAGACTGTATTTGTAAATGCACATGCAACTATGTCAAGATGATTTTAGGATGAGCAATGCTACAGTCTCTCTCAAAGACATTAACGCATTGGACTTTGGACTCTTTATATTTTTTCTTTTTTTTTATAAACAAAGTCACAATAAAACAGCATCTGGGCTGCTAAGCAGCCAATAGCTCCACCTTTCTCACCGTATGCATTTTCCCCCACCGTATGCATTCCCCCCACACCTTTTGCATTTTTCTCCCCACCGTATGCATTCTCCACCCCCCCCCCCCCAACCACCGTATGCATTTTGTAAAATAATTCAACCCGGTGTTGCAAAATGTCCTCTGTTCCTCATAGAACATTTTAAAACATCGTAAATATGTAAAATTGTTGACGTCAATCCAGTGACTATTTGTATTCTTAAAGAGAATAACCTCTGCTCCACATCGTCACCATGAGTCTAAGAATTCGAACTCTCTAACTCTTCAGCCAGGGATTTAAACCATTTAGATATATATTTTTTTGTTGCCCAGTTATCATGCCGTCCTCGGGCATCAGCGCGCAATGCACGGTGCCATTATTTGCCCATAAAAATACTGTTGAGCTGCAGTAAACACCGAGGTCGCCACCAACCCACTTAGATTAAATGCTGGCATCCCCGGGTTGTGCACGGGCTTTTAAAAAAATGAAATAAAGCTAATGATTTTATCGATTTTTTGTTTTATTCCCTCTCTCTCTCTTAAATTTTGTGTGTGTGTGTGTGTGTGAGAGTTTGTTTGTCGTGTCGTTGGTTTGTCGTGTCGTTGGTGAGCTTGTAGACAGCAGAGAATGTTAAAATGTTACATTTCTACCAGAGCTGTTAGAGCCAGAGGCGTATACGCTGGTTTTGGGGAAAAAATGGGTGGGTGTGGGGGGGGCTTATGGAGAATGCTGACTATATAGAGTTTGTTATTTGGTTATCATGTTTGTGTATGTTTATAACATGTCCTATATAGGTTTATTATATGTGTGTAGGATTATATGTATAGGCTTTTCATAACTCTAGGTTTAATATTTGTGTAGTCTTAACTTATGTGTGTAGGTTTATCTGATGTGCGTAGCTGTATCCCATGTGTGTAGTTTTTATATAAGTGTGTAGCTTTTTCATAAGGTTCTAGGGTCATCATATAATGTGTGTTCATTTATCATTTATGTGTAAGTTTTTGTGTAGTTTTTTCATAGGTGTATATGTTTATCCTATGTGAGTATGTTAATCACAACGCAAATAACGATTCTGTATGTATGTATGTATGTATATATGGCTATAAAAGGTGCACGAAATCGAATTCCCAGAAGCTAGCACTGATTGGCATTCTTATCAAGTGCGTTATTTCAATGCATGTTAATTTAAGTCGTGCATGTCTTGACAGTGTGTTTAGATGTATCAGTTGTGTGTATATCAGTTGTGTGTAGATTTATCAGTTGTGTGAAGATTTTTCAGTTGTGTTTAGCTTTATATGTGGAAAGAATGTGTTTTTCTCACATTTCTTTGCGTGCAAAAATTATTTTTTGCCATTTTCATCTGTGTGTTCTAATTATCTCCCATTTGCCTGCAGTTGCCGCCCTTTAGCGCCACAGAGGTATGTTCGGATTACCCATGAAGCAAGTCCACGTATGTGATTTCATTCATTCAATATCCTCTTGTGCTTTCTTTTATTACCTCCTTATCTTATTCCTCGTGATCCCTGTTTCCCTTGTGACTTCTTCTATGGACCCTCCGAATTCATTGGCTCTCTCGAACCTTCTTCTTTTTTTGTTATACTTTCTCGCGCTTTTTTGTTGTTGTGATGCTAGTTGACAAACACTAACACCAGTCATAATTTCACATAATTTACTTTTATCCCCACTTTTCTCTTGATCTATTGGAACTCCTTAGTTTAGAAAAAAAAATGTTTAAATAAAAAAAACAAAAAAAAACAAAACAAAACACAACAACATGACAACAAATATATTTTAATAAAAGTAAAATGGAAATGTTATTTTATTTGAAAAGTTTCCCTTGAGATTGGCTTTGCGTTGTCGAGCTAGACGAAGCCGTGCTTTCCTGGGGCTAAGGCGTCCACGGGTATTATTAATTTTTTTTTACCGGCTGAGGAATGGAAGGCATGCAAGTTATTGTTTCATGCTGTACCCTTACGACTGCAATCCTGTAGCTGTATATTGTGATGCCCCCGAGTTAAAGAAAGCGTGGAGACTTCTTGTCAAATTATTGAACAGGAAATGAACAATGGCGGTATGAAAACCAAATACGGATATATCTAGAAGTGGTTCACGACCAGAACGTTCAATGTGATAACGAAAGTCTAGCTCAGTGGTTCTCAACCTGTGGGTCGCGACCCCTTTGGGGGTCGCACGACCCTTTCCCAGGGTTCGCCTAAGACCATCTGAAAACACATAAGCTCTACAGCGATGAAGTAGCAACGAAAATAATTTTGTGGTTAAGGGCAGCCACACATGAGGAACTGTATTAAAGGGTCGCGGCATTAGGAAGGTTGAGAACCACTGGTCTAGCTGCACGTCGGTGCAGTTAGGGATGAGGTGTGTGTTTGTAATGGTTACATTGGTAGGTGAGTTACAGTGGACTGTGAGGCCCTACTGGATTATCAGACACTACTGGAGTATAAGGCCCTGCTGGATTACGAGGCCCTTTTTGGATTACTAGACCCAACTGGATTTTGAGGCCCAATTGTATCTTGAGGCTTTACTTGATTTTGATGTCCTTGTGGATAGAGAGGCCTTATGAATTTTGAGGCCCTGCTAAGTTATGAAATGGATGGTGAGGAGGCTACGGTTGATAGCGAGGCCTCAAACCATCTTCTAAGCCCCGCTGGATTGTGAGGCCCTTTCGTAATGCGGGCCCAGTGCTACATCATTTTTATTTCATGGTCAAATCCTAACTAGCTCGGATGTCTTACGTCATTTGTAGTCGTTTGCGTTGAAAGAGTGGCTCGGAAATGCTATTTCGCTTAATTAACTGGATTCTGTTTCAGCCCACCACCCTAAAGACAGTTTTTTTCAGCTACATGTATTAAAAAAATGTCAACTCTGAGTCTTTTCTTGTATCTTTTTTTTTTCTTTTGGTTAAAGAAAGATGCCTAGTGTATTGATCTCAAGGCGCAACTACGAAACTAAATGTAAAGGGGGGTTGGGGGGTGCAATTTCTGCCGGGGGAAAAAAAATGAGCCAAGGAAAATAAAATAGCTTTAAAAAGACCGACGTGGACAAAGCGAGGGAAATCAGCAATTATTGTCTTAGCAACCCGAGCCATGGCCCATTGTTAAATTAAATTACCCCGAGAGATATATCAACAAAGAGATCACTGGACAAGGCGATCGATATGCAGTGTTTCTGCTGGTGGAAAGTCTCAAGTTTTGTTTTTATTTTAATGGGTTTTAAAGAAACAACAGAAACAACACAAAAGCCCGGAGTCAGGAATTTCGATTCCCCCCCCCCCCCCCCTCTTTCCGGAGTGTATGGATTTTTTGAATTTTGCTGGGGGGAAAAAAAAACATTAAAAAATGTAGATTTGTACGTGAAGTGCTTAGTTTAGTTTATCAACCCGAAACAAAAAAAATATTCATGGGGGCAACAAACGAGTTCCCTCCGACTCTTGCCCTGTGATGATCACATATAACTAGGTGACTATCAGGTCGTGCTCTCTTCCTTCCGTGCAAATAGTGGTTTAAGGAAGACTTATGTGGCCGTCTCTGCTTGAACGTTTACTGACAGAGGGTTAGGGAGGAGGAGAGGCTGGTTATCACTTCCCGTTTAGATCAGCGCTTCTCAAACTTTGCTGTGTGCCGTAACGGTAGGAAATAATCCACACCGCACCTCAGAATCGGTGCGCAATTCATTGACAAGATATCATTATCTATATTACTACTTTGTTCATCGTTTGTGGACCAGTCACTTCCGACCACTACGACTTTGAGTATAGCTCCGTCATACGAAGCCGTGATATAGTCTAGAAACACTCGGATAATTTACCACTCGAATCACGCCCCATATCTGTCTTCACCTTTATGTGGTATACAATTCACGATATTGATCTGTTAAGCCTATTAAAATGGCTCGAGGCCCTTCTGCGCCCAGTTACCAACTATTTGCTTTGTGCATATGTCTTGTAGGTGTCCATTTAACAATGCGTCCTGTGCGCAACTGGCCACGTTAACTCTGACCACGATGATCCAAATGGGTCCGTAAGAGTAATGGCTCGGCAGGTACCGGTAACGATTGAGGAAATGTCTATCCGCCGTCTCCCCACATCTACACACACACATACTTTACTCCTCCCAGAGCAATGATGATATTTTGACCCGCTGTTGGAAGCAGCTTTAATTTTTTTAAATTACCTGCAGCGTGTCTCATCTTTGCTCTAACCAATTCTGCCATGTCGGTTTGAATCTCATCAATCTGTTAGGTCTAACTCAATGTGTATGGAGTATACTCATGGATGGGAATTACCTCTGATTGTGCAGGATTCGTATCCCTTTAAGGTAGTTAACCACTCTTTGGTCCCTCACTTGGTGCTCAGCTCTCACCTGTGGCCCCGAGGCCACACCATGGACAACGGCCACACCATGGACAACGGCTTCGACTAGCCGGCAAAACCAGGTCGGGGGTTAGCCGAACCAAAATAAACGTTTATAAGGCGGATGTACTCTGGACGCTACAGTATGCATGAGAAACAAGGACAGTCTATCAACGCCACATTATGCATGTGACACATGGACAGTCTATCATAATCAACGCCACGATGTGCGTGTGACACATGGACAGTCTATCAACGCCACAATATGAATGTGACACATGGACAGTCTATCAACGCCACGATGTGCGTGTGACACATGGGCAGTCTATCAACGCCACGATATGCATGGGACAAAGACAAACTGCCAGCATCTTTGAAAGCATTTTACGTTGAGGACCCGGGCATGTTGGAGCTGTTCTCAAAGTATCGAGACACGTTGTGCTCCTCCATACACAAAGGATGCAAGCAACATGACACTAACAGAACAGCTGCTGCAGAGCCAAACAGCGGTCAAGCCAGAAAAGCCCCCGAGTTAGCTCTGAGCATGTGGTTGTCCCATCCGTCCCCCTGAACCTTCAGCGCCATAGCATATCACGTCAGAATTGGCCCCGAAGAGCCATCTGCGCACCCACGGATAGATTTAGCAGTAGCACCGATCCGATGTTTTAAAATGGCCAAGATCGACTTTTGACGGACGAACTCTATAATCCATCCTGGCTTCATAGGTTACGTCTCAACTGTTGTACAAAATGTACACACTAGAAATCACCAGCCAAACAATGGCGGCGGCATGACAAAGATAAAAGTCCCGACAACTGCGCTAAATGAGATTTTTAAAATTACCGCAAGTGCGTTTGATGCATTATTTTTTGTTTTCTTTTTTGTAAATAGTCTCAATTTATATATTGTGTTATAAATCTGCGGTATAAATAGGCGGTGGAACATTAGAATATTAATATAATTCAGGGGCGTGAAAAGAGTGAGCTGTTGTGAACCGGGGATTGGGGGGGGGGGGGGGGGTCGTACACAAATAAGGATTCTTAAAAAGTGCGTTACTTGAATGCATGATTTGTCAAGTAACTTGAGGAAATGGGAAAGTCACGCAATGCGTTCAGAAAATGGCGGCTTCAGTGCCTGAACTAAAAGTTACTTGACAAAACGTGCATTCGAGTAACGCACTTTATAAGAATCCCTATTAGTGCCAACTTCTGGGAATTTTAATTTGCGCGCCTACTGAACACATCGTTCCAGCCATACATACATACCTAGAGAATTATTATTTGCGATTACAATTAACCCCAATGAAGATGAGGGGGGTTCGGGTGGCTTGTCTGGTTCATTCTCTGAGTTACGCTGGTTGAAATGTTTGTCTAACATCCCCGCATCATCGATTGGAACAACAGCTCTGCTCATTTTTATGAAAAAAATAAATAGAATAATCGTTTCCGCTCATCCACATACCTGGTTGTCATAAAAATCAATACACGTCCAATACCATTAGCACATTGGACGAGGACCAAGTGGCTCTAAACACTTGGGCTGCCGTGTAGAAAAATAGGGGTGGGGGGAGTTAGGAAGCCTTTAAACAAAACTATTTTTAAATTAAGGATTCTTTTTTTTTAAAAAGGTAAATCAGCGATAGTGGAATTGAAACCAGGGGCAGCAGCCACACAACATGAACGTTTTACCAGGGTTGCCAGACTTTTCGTATCAAAAGTTAGTCACACCTAGGGACAGGCGTACTTTTGTTCTCAATGCGGAAACTGCTTATACAGTTTTGTTTGTAAAACAACAACGACAACAAACAAACAAACAGCAGCAGCAAAACATACTCTTATTTTGATATATGTTTAAAT
The DNA here is from genome assembly GCA_964017045.1 of Omphiscola glabra. Lineage (NCBI taxonomy): Eukaryota > Metazoa > Mollusca > Gastropoda > Lymnaeidae > Omphiscola > Omphiscola glabra. Next base: position 15,212,594 of record OZ024805.1, read on the forward strand.
AAGGATCAGCGAATCTTATGTGGCTTAATTTAGAAATATCTGTCCAGACTCTGCTTTGAAATGCTAGCTCTCTAAGACGTGTGCAGGTGGTTCTTTACACATGACATAATACAAAAATTGAAAAAAAAAAAAAAACTGCCAAGTAAAGTAAAAAAGAATTTTGAAAGCGCCAATCAGAAACCGGAATCTGAACGCTGACGTCACGCCGTGGCTTTTATTTATGACAAACATAAAAATGCGGAACAAGATCGCATTCACGTCCCATAACTTCGACCACGGTCAAACATTACCGCCCTGCGGCCGTTCTAGATACGTGTGGTTAAGATAGGGGCGAACAATAGACATATCCGTCTGTAATTATTATTATTTTTTTGGTGGGGGGCAACTATCATTTTATATTGTTTGTCTGTCAATTATTTCTTTATACCCATTTTAATGAATATTATTTAAGGAAAATCAAATAGCCCCTAAAAATAAAGGTTTTTGTTTAAATCCTTAATTGTAAATACTCAAAATTTGACCAAAAATGCATTCAAGTACCGGGTAACGCACTTTATAAGAATACCAACTAGTGCCCATCTCCCCACAAGGCTCGCTAGCGTATATGTGTTCCACGCCCCTCAACGATCTTAAACATCTAATGTCCCACCCGCTTTTACACCGAGATTTATTACACCAACTATTTCTGTAAAACAAAAACAAAAATATTACGCACTAAACACACTTGTGATATTTTTAAGAATCGCATTTAGCGCAGTTTTTATTTCGTGAAATCAGTGGCATCTGGTAGCGCTAAAGCTGATTTTGGGTGCGGGGGTAGGGCTGAAAATTTGATAGAATGTGTTATCATCGCAACGAGCCTGTGCCAGGTTTCACCTCGATAGGATGACGGGAAGTGGGTCAGTTAGCAGTCCGAAGATTTTTTTTTTCCTTAAACGAACACACGAACAAAAGCGAAGTTGATATAAAGGATTTAAAAAATAACAGCAACCATCGTCGTGTAATATTTTCATGTTTGCGGTCTTAAGACTTTCAATATCCAGTAATTCAACCTTCTATAGCAGGAAAAATGTTTCATTCATTCAATTTGAAATCTAAGCATCGCCCAGTTTATGAGTGCTCCCTTCCCACCCGTGTCTGTGTGACCTAATTCAACACCCGCAACGGTCAACATTTGATGATCCGGTCACTTTTCTCGTTCATACGACTTTTCTCTCTACCCAACCGATATCATCAAAATTTCTCATCACTTGTTGAAACTGAATGTCAGGGGTCGGCACCTTTGCTGGGTGGATGGGTTGAATATGCATTTGTTTTTGTTTTGTCTCCATACAGCTGTTCTTTATTACATAAATGTATTTTATGTTAATGTCACGATTATGTCTCTTTTGCTAATATGTACAGCGCGGTGAGCCAAGCCCTAGGCTGGGGTACCGCGCTATATAAGACAACTAATAATAATAATAAGACATGTATTATGTCAGAGTAGGATTTTTAAGCCATTTAGCGTGTCCAACTACCTACAATTCTTTTAATAAGACAAATTTTGTAACTATTTACTGCTACTTAGCCTATATTTTGGTCTCCCAGGTGCCATTGGAAATCGCTGTGCGTGCCACGTCTGGCGCGAGTGCGATAAGCTGCCAACCCCTATAGTGAAACTCAATTTTCTACCACCTGCCGTTAACATTAAGAGATTCGTTTGCATCAAACAACTCATATCCTTACAATCGTCACGACTTTCCACAATCCCCGACCGACACAGTCCAGTCTTCTCCCACTTACTGTCAGTTCGTTTCTATTCCCTGCGCCCATCAAATATCCCTTCCTTTGCCTTTAGATGGCATTATGCTCTAGTATTCTCTATTAGAGTCACAATAATTATTGTAGTTATATGTTCTAGGTTGTAATTATATCATAAAAGCAAAGGGCTCTCAAGGCTCTCTCTCCTTACCTCAAAAACATTTCAAACAGTTGACCTTTCTGAATATCTCCCCTTGCCTCAAATACATCTCAAACACTTGACCTTTCTGAATATCTCCCCTTGCCTCAAATACATTTCAAACACTTGACCTTTCTGAATATCTCCCCTTGCCTCAAATACATTTCAAACACTTGACCTTTCTGAATATCTCCCCTTGCCTCAAATACATTTCAAACACTTGACCTTTCTGAATATCTCCCCTTGCCTCAAATACATTTCAAACACTTGATCTTTCTGAATATCTCCCCTTGCCTCAATACATTTCAAACACTTGACCTTTCTGAATATCTCCCCATGCCTCAAATACATCTCAAACACTTGACCTTTCTGAATATCTCCCCTTGCCTCAAATATATCTCAAACACTTGACCTTTCTGAATATCTCCCCTTGCCTCAAATACATTTCAAACACTTGACCTTTGGGAATTTCTCCCCTTTCACCGTCAACACACCGGAACCTGTATCCCAAAAGAGTGCATCGTCATCGATGCCGATCATTAGACCTTGCCATTGGTGTGTTATAAACTTGTGTTATGACTTGGTGTTATAAACGTGTGAGGCTGGTGTTAACGTTGGAGTTGGATGGTACTGAGATGTACATGGTGCGCAGCGGAAAGGTTGGTGGGCAATGTTCCCTCTAAGATTTGCTGGTTCGTGTGCAAAATAATAAAGTTATGTGCAAAGTTTTACTTTGCAGAGTGCAGCGTATCTGTTCGAATTAATTTTTATAAAAATTTGCTGCGCGGATGCTCAAAACTGCTGCGCGGCATCTGTGAGGTAGCTGCGCGGCCGCGCAGCTTAAAGGGAACATTGTTGGTGGGTGTGGTGGTGCTGGTTGTAGAGGTGCTGTTTGTAGTGGTGCTGGGTGTAGTGGTGCTGGTTGTAGTGGTGCTGGTTGTAGTGGTGCTGGTTGTAGTGGTGATGGTTGTAGTGGTGCTGGTTGTAGTGGTGCTGGTTGTAGTGGTGCTGGTTGTAGTGGTGCTGGTTGTAGTGGTGCTGGTTGTAGTGGTGGTGGTTCTGTTTTTTTAATTTGCTCGTCTGCTGTTGTTTGCATGTGTGCACGGTTTATGTGTGTTTTAGTTTGTATATTGTGTGTGGCTGTGTGGGGGCAGCGTGGGACGTTCAGATTGGATGACCATACCTCTTAGCACTTAGGGAGTCAATGAACGTTGCATAATAATGAACAGTTTCCTTTCCACGTTCTTTGTATTCCAAAACTGAACCGTTTTTAGCAAACTACAATAAAATGAACATTTCTATGCAATCATGAACGCTGGCCAATCAAAGTAGCCGGTGCATTATTTAAAAAAACCAAGGTATTTTGTTTTGATATTTTCAGGCTACAAGCCTCTTGAAAAACATTCGAATGAAAGCATACATCTTGTGGAACTGTTACTATATAGTCTCTCTCTCACGCTCTCTCTCTCTCTCTCTCCTTCGCCCCCTCCCCTCTCACTCACTCTCTCTCACTCACTCTTTCTTATAAATGAATCGTAAGCATGGTGCACAAAACATAGCACTGCAGAGAATGTATGTATTGTTAATAAATAGGATACAATGCTTTATATTTTTAACACTCTCAGTCATGGCTTTATTGATTGGCTCCAAGTTAAAATGTCGAGTTACGTCCTAACACCAGGGTTTGATGTTCGGGTTGGTGGGGGGGGGGGGGAGCAACAGAACACGACGCAGATTGTTGCAGCCGTACCAGCACGCCACTCCGGTATTTTTGTAGACATGTCTCCAAGGCGCGCCCTGTCGCACTAAGCTACCGTAAATATTTGGTAGTTTCTAAAGTTTTTGTTATCACCCTACTGGTGTGCGTCTCACCAAACAGAGCCTCAGGACCGAATGAGCCCTTTACGCTTTAATATTAAGACGATCACTTTTTTTTATTTTTTTTTTTTAAAAAGTCTCTTGAGACCAAAGAATTATGGTGTTAAGCTTCCAGGCACCCACTTCCCAGCACCGGTGCTCATAATTTACTTCCACGTGACGCGGTTTGTGACCGCCCGCTTCTGCGGACAGAACAAAAGAAAAGAAATAGAAAATGGGATTCGGCTAAATAGGAAGTAGATTACCAAACACACTTGCGTTGTTTTCTTTTTTTAAATTGCTTTTCTATTATGGATTTATGTATTAAGCTTTTAAAAAAAATATTTAAAAAAATATTATTAAAAAAAAAAACCCACCCGCAGTAGCAAGAATGAAGCCACGTCAACTGCTTGCTGTAACAATACATACGTGTTCATACTTTACGCATGTTAACTAATTATTACTGTAATATGATGTTACTTGTGATGGATTTGCCTGTAACTACTTATCAGTAATTATACTTGTTGAAGAACTGAACAAATCCAATTGAATAATTCATACGGTACTTTATTACATGATAAATGATAAAATAACTCCTTGACATTGTAACATCCCTGTAACTGACAAAGTTACAGTAGGAAGAATATAATACATTTTAAATAACTTTCGATCCTTAAATTCACATGATAGACAAAATCCGACATGGCGTCGCCCTCACAGCTGTTTCGTGCGCACACTCTACACGCATAAAATCAGGAGTTCTCCTTCCGCTACAAAATTAGCTCCTGCCTTTTTCTCGTGATACAATTCATTATTATTATATCCGTGCGATCGGAATAAATAGCATTGCCATGCGACTTAACCTGTTGTGTTACACTTGCAAATTGCCCTTTGGCCTGGTGTTAAAAATGTGTCGAGTCGCCGCGCTCTCCACAGAGGTTGATTGTCTTTTTATGCCAGTTTCAATTAAGTTACATAGTTGTAACGAAGCTCTCCAATCGATACTGCCATCGGTTTTTTTCCTCACATTTAAAAGATGTTTTCATGTGGCGGGATGAATGACGTATATCCAGCTGGATGTCAAATCCAACAGTGAGTTCACTTTTGGAACACCAAGCTGTTGCCCTAAATAACCAGCGTGTATCGTATTTTTTTTATAAACTTGAAATGACCGGCCAAAACAATGGCGGCGGCATTGTGAGAACTTTCCACCTACAAAGATTTAACACAAAAAAACCCACCAAAAACCCACCCCCAAAAACCATGCATAAGTGTAACGCACTCGAGGCAAACTTCTGGCAATGGACTACGATGAGTCACTTCCTTGTTTTGTCACGTGATACGTACCAGCCATTGGTAGGCTTTCTGCTACACATAACAACACATAACAACAGATAACAGCTGATCAGCCATTGCCGTCATCATTAATTCTAAAGCAAAATGTTTGTCTCCATCAGCGCTTCCCCAGTGTTAATTAAAAATTTTACTTTTCAAAATATTCTTGAATACACGCGTTTTTTTAAATGACATTCATTAAATGTGACAATAATTAGAATTCAGTTATGATTAAAGGAAGAAAGTTGTTTCAAGAAAAATTTGTGAGCGACTAGTGTGTTGCAGACAGCCTCCCGGAAGTCTTACTTGTTTTTACACATATCACGTGACAAAACAATCGACTCATCGTAGTCCATTTTCTATTTGCGCGCCTGTTGAACACGGCGTTACAGTCCATAAATACATAGACACATACCTAGAGACTTATCACTTGTGATCTATTTTCCATGGTGATTTGTTTCTTCGGTAAATGGCCACTGACTTGACTAGTGGATAGTAAGTGTCGGCTCTTTGTATAACGTCTGGCAGATTGAAGCAGGGAGTCCAGAAAGAAAGAAAGGACAGGGCGTTGCCATAGATCGGGGCTTCTGCATCGCTTTTCTTTCATGGACCCCACCCCACCCCCTTTTTGTTGTCCGTCAGATGAAGGTTTCAAAACTAATTTTAAAATAAAGGATAGTTAAATGCATGTAATAAAGTTCGTATCCGGAAATTTGATCGAAAGAAATTTCGTCGACGGAAAATTGAATGACGGAAATTTGATCGAACGGAAATTTGGTCAAATCTTTTTTTTAGTTTATACGTTAAAATTGGCGCCAAATTTCTTTTTCAACGCATTATTTTGTTTACTATAAAGTATAGTGCGTTCAAAAAGAAATTTTACGAAAATTTTAATGTCTGAACTGAAAAAAAGATTCGACCAAATTTCCGTTCGATCAAATTTCCGTCGATCAATTTTCCGTCGACGAAATTTCTTTCGATCAAATTTCCGGTAACCAATAAAGTTACATTAGATATGCAGCTCACTGACCTCTGCCACCTTGTACAGACCGCCCCCCCCCCACCAAAAGAAGTCCGTGGACCACATACTGAGAACCCCCCCCGCTCCAATTGTATATAATTATATTAAGACATTTTTATCCAAATGTGTTTTAGCCTATACAATGTATGGTGTGTAATATTTGTGTGATATTGGTGGGTGGGTGGGAGAACGGTGGGTGGGAGAACACTGTTTCAGATGACCTCATTTTGTAGGCTTTTCACATACAAATAAATACACATGACACAAACAAATGCACATGACACAAATAAATACACTTGACACAAATGAATGCACATGACACAAATATATGCGCATGACACAAACAAATGCACATGACACAACTATGTGCACACGACACAAATAAATGCGCATGACACAAACAAATGCACATGACACAAATATTTGCGCATGACACAAATAAATGCACAGGGCACAAATGAATGCACATGACACAAATAAATGCACATGAAAAAACTCAAATAGAAATTAAACACTTGGTGCTAGTGCTATGGATTGTTTCACGATACACATAGGTGCAGCAAAGAGAGTGCTGGAAAGTGCGTGCTCTAAAAAAAAATGTTGGCTGACCAACTTTGCCTAATGCCTTTGATTCCAGACTGAAAACTTTTCAACAGAAAAATAAAAGAAAATCAAGAACATTTTGCAAACAAGAGATATTCTCATCAGGGAGAGAGAGAGAGTGAGCGAGAGGGAGGGAGCGAGAGGGAGGGAGAGAGAGGGAGGCATGGAGGGAGAGATAGATGGAGGGATAGAGGGAGAGAAAGAGGCAGAGATAGAGGGCGGGAGGGAGGGAGGGAGAGAGATACACGAGCTTGTTTCAATGGACGTTACGTCAAGGTCATCGTGCCCTACAGAGATAACGAGCCGCCAGACGATGAAGGTGAATGCATGTTTCCGCCCCACCCTTCCTGCCCCGCCGAGAGTTGCCCAATGTTTTCAGAGTGTCTCCATGCTGCAATTCTCTCCGCCCCTTCCCCCCTGGCGTCTCCAGCTTATGAACTTATGACACTGTAAGCCATTGCATTCATGAAGCTCCACCAGACGTGACCTCTGATGTCATCGACTAGCCCCCACACCTCGTGGGTCAACAGTTAGCCGGTGTGACGGTTCTAAAACGAACGTCCCCACGCCACCATCTGTAGATGTAGGCTAGACATACGAACAAGTCTGTTAAAATTTGAGGGCCCTCTCATGGGGTAGGAATAAGTTTCTATGTAACAATGTTCAGACGGCGACAATGTTCAGACGGCGACAATGTTCAGACGGCGACATAGTTCAGACGGCGACAATGTTCAGACGGCGACAATGTTGAGACGGTGACAATGTTCAGACGGCGACAATGTTCAGATGGCGACAATTTTCAGACGGCGACAATGTTCAGACGGCGACAATGTTGAGACGGTGACAATGTTCAGACGGCGACAATGTTCAGACGGCGGCAATGTTCAGACAGCGACGATTTCTCAAAATAAAATTCCATATAAATGCGCAAAATAAGATTTTTAAAAATACCGCGAATGCGTTGAGTTGCATTATTTTTTGTTTTCGTTTTATGGAAATAGTCTCAATTGAAATATTATGGTGTTATAAATCTGCGGTCTTAATAGGGGGTGGGATATTAGAATATTAATATAGTTCAGGGGCGTAAAAAAGTGTGCGGTTGCGAACCTGGGGGCGGGGGGGGGGGGTGTTGGGGCTGGGAGTTGGGGGTGTTAAGGCTGGGAGTGGGGGTGCTGCACAAATAGGGATTCTTAAAAAGTGCGTTTCTTGAATGCATATTTTGTCAAGTAACTTGTGTAAATGGGAAAGTCACGCAATGCGTTCAAACAATGGCGGCTTGAATGCCTGAACTCGAAGTTACTTCACAAAACATGCGTTCGAGTAACGCGCTTTATAAGAGTAATAAGAGTCCCAATTAGTGCTAATGTTTGGCAATTTTATTTTGCGCGCCTATTGAACACACCGTTACAGCCGAACATTCATAACCCACGGAACTATTATTTGCGATTTGTAATAGAGAAACATTTTTCATAAAAGTAAACCACTGACTCCGAAACGAAACTTTTCTACTGTGATGCGTTGGAATTGAATGAGATTGAACTTACTTTAAACTGATGAAAATGGGGACAATAATTTTTTTTAAAAATATCCCCTTAAACTTAAATAACATTATAATAAGAATATACAACCTAATATTCATATATAAACGAGCGAAACGAATAAAATAGCATTTCGAGTTAATTTGTATTTGAATACTTTTATGAAGTGCTGCTGATTCAAGATTTTAGATGGATTCATAGGCATGGGTGCCCTTTATACTAAGCATAACACCCTTAACCCTAACCCCGCTAACCCTTCATTTTATTAAGCTCCACCTCCCCCACCCGGGTTATTTATTATTGACGGATCCGTCACCCGGACCATGTTTGACTCTGATATGCACTCTGTGATACCCAAGCAACGTTATGCGCGGAATGTGTTGGACATTACAAACATTTCGTCCGGTAACGGCATAATTACCGCTGTACATCGTTTGAGAATCACTGATTTTTAGGAAAACGAAGTCCCCCGGGCACCCCGTGGTCAACGGTCGCGGGCGTACGGGCCGTGTCCAGGAATGACCATTAACTTGCTTTAGAGACGCCCCGTGACTGTCGGGCGTCGACCTGTGAATACTATAAAAAACTTTTAAGACAATCAGACGAAATGGAAACGGATATATTGTACTTGCATAGGGTAGGTTTTTGTTGTTGTTGTTAATGATACTATGGCGTTGTGTTACAGATTGAACCGGATATTATATGGAAGCCGGAAATAACTTCACCACCATTACTTCAAGTTCACAAGGACACTAATTGTATTCATGACTCCTACTTTTACATTTAATTTTTTTTTTTTAAATATATATTTTTTTGTGAATTTGTTAAGTTAATGGCGACGTTTTGCCGATTAGATCATGTTATCTGGCGTTGAAGTTCAATTAAGCGTGATCCCATAAGTTATAAATCAGAGCTCCGCGCGATGATGCCAGGTGTGCTGCGCAAAATGCCCCCATGACCAAGAGGAGGGAAAGCACAAATTATGTGCACGCTTCTGAATAAACCGCGCTGCTGCTGCACAGGGGACATTGTAAAAAGCTGTGCAACTCTGCAGTACTGTGTCCAATAAAGGCTGTCAATCTAGAACAAGTAACGTTGTACATTTCACAAGCACACGCCCTTATGAATGTTTACGACATTACATTGTTTAGTAAATATTTGGGCATGTTTTTACATGTGGTGCGCCACGGAGTTCTCGGAAAGACCTGGTGTGTGCCGCGGCTTTTAAAAAAATAAGTTTCCTGAGCTCTGATCTTAATAGCATGCGTTAATAGTCGTATACGTAACAAAATATGGGGGGGGAAGCCAAATAACTGGGGTAAGCCCAGTGGCGTAGTGGGGGGGCAAGGGGGGCATCATGCCCCGGGCGCTACTCACAAAGGGGCGCCAAATGGTATATTTTACTATAATATTGTATGGTTTCGAATAGGGGGGGGGGCGCTAAAAAGGTATTGGGGGCGCTAAAAAGGTATTGTGCCCCGGGCGCGAGTTAAGCTCGCTACGCCACTGGGTAAGCCACTCCGACCATAGTCTACACGCTTTTAATTTAAAAAAAAAAATATATGTTAAAAATGTTCCGAGGTTTTCTTAAATGTTCAAAATCGGGGTTTAAGAAAAATAAATTACACTACTGTCCCAGCATCTTGTGAGTTCTTGTTTCGCATCCATGGCATGTATAAAATGGAAATAACTATCGTCGATTTAAATATTTCCTATCCGGACATAACTTTCCGTCGTACGTCCTGCGTGTTGACACGGTCGTTCAGGTCAGATTCGAGGATTGTGAGGCCTCTATGGTAAGACAGCCACAACGCTGTAGAATCATTCAATGATTGTGAGGCCCCTATGGTAAGACAGCCACAACACTGTATAATCAACACATGCCTCTGAACGCTTCGGATTTACACAGGTAAATATTGATATGTCTGTACCATAGAGAATGTTGAGGGTCGCTTGTCACAAACTATATAATATACCTAACTAGACGGTGACTTGTCACGAACTATAGAACTAGACGGTCGCTTGTCACAAACAATAGAACTAGACGGTAGCTTGTCACGAACTAGAACTAGACGGTCTCTTGTCACAAACAATAGAACTAGACGGTCGCTTGTCACAAACTATACAACTAGACGGTCGCTTGTCACATACTATTGAACTAGATGGTCTCTTGTCACAAACTATAGAACTAGACGGTCTCTTGTCACAAACTTTAGAACTAGACGATCGCTTATCACAAACTATAGAACTAGACGGGTTCTCGTCCCTCACTGACCTTATGTTTGTATAACAATTTTTAAGATTGTGGTCAGTGACATTCAAAGATAACGCATAGATAGACAAAGGTAACCATTTGTAGTCGAATCTTTTGACATGCTTTGCATGGATCTATTTTTGTCATATCCGGGACGTGAAATTTTCAGCATTCTTTCTTCGCTTGATTGCATTTGGATTTAAATTCCTTCCACGTTCCACTTGTTTTCGGATAAGATTTTATCAGTCCAGCTGTGGCTTAGTCGGGATGTTAAGCGCGCCCAGTGAAAGTAGGCCTATTAAGCGGGGGGGGGGGGGGGGGGGGGGAAGCCCCGGGGTCGCAAATTTGGTTTATTTGCATCATGTCTTTTAAAGTAATATACATGAAATGATATTGAAAAAGCAACTTGCTCTTCTTGTTGGACTTGTCTCACCGTACCATGAACCGCCGCCTTTAATAGTACTAAGACAGTGGAAGTATAGACTCGTTCGCGTTTAGCTATTTTTCGTCTAATAAAGCATCGACGATGACACCCTCGTTTCTGTTTCCTTTTGTTTCCTTAACATACATCTTTAAAAAAATCTAATTTGGTCCATATTCTATAATTTAACAATTTTTCATAATAAAAAGTAGAATTTTTTTTTTCAATATTGAAAAAAGAGACTTATTTTCAAAGACGAGTTTAAAAGCTGTAAAAAGTTGAACATAATTTTGTTTCCACATTTTTATTGAAATCGTCTCTTTTGGTTGTATTTTGCCTCGCTGCTAACAGTACCGAAACAGCGAACGCGTGCTATTGTTCGGGGTCAGCAACTTTCATCGAATTATACACAGCTGATGACGACGTTGGTTCTGCTTACTTTTGTTTTGTTTTTGTCCGTTCTCCGTAATAAGAGAGTCGGACGTATTTTTTTAAAAATCCTTTTATTTTTAACGAAGTGGCTATTGGTACCCGGGTACCAGAATTGAGAGGCTGGGATTAAAAAAATGATTAAAAATATTATTGTGGTGTTTGTAAGACCAAATGAGATATCAAATGAAAGATAATTGAATGTACGTTTGTAAACTTAATTCTTCATTTAAACTAAAATAAACTACTACCAATGACAAAATTGTCCAATTTTAGGCACCGCCCCCCCCCCCCCCGTTGCTCGATATTACATTCTATAAAGGATTTAGACGAAAAACCTTGTTTTTAGTGGTTAATTTTATTAGTGGCTCTTCACTTTGTCAAAATTCTATCGATTTGACAGCGATCTTCATTATTCCTTGTTAGAATGGTTGACGGAAGGTTAAATTTAACCTCGGTTAGAGTCAACAATGTTTAATCGAAGCACAGTTCTATCGAGGATCGCATACATAGACATTTATTTGCCAGGTTAGTGTGTGGGGAATAATGACAAGATCAATAAACTGATCTACTCGCCTTGATCTGCTGCTACCTGAATGGTGGGTCATCAAAAGTACGTCACTGGCTGGACACTGCTTTTTTAAAAAAATGTCTTTATTTTGAATTTAAGGGGAAAACAATCCACAACTGTGTCTCTATATATATGGAACGAACATGATGTTAAAGGTCTCTTATCACCCACAGGCATCTCAATGACGTAAAAACAAGTTCCATAACACTATAACACTTAGCGGGCCGCTACTGCTACGAGACTACTTCAGACTACACGTCCGACTCTTTATAACTTAAAATAACATGTGTGATATTATCTCTTCTCTTACATATTCTTTGCTCCTGGTTCGTCTAGCTATAACTTTTACACAACTGCCCACTCCCTTTTACTCCACACGTCTTATATTTTAAGTTATATTAATAGTACTGAGCAGGTTGTCACACAGGGAGCTTTCATGCTCCGGTAAAAAAGTTGTTTTTTTTTTCCTTTAGCTGGATTCGGCCATAATATTAATAAATAAAGAGCAACGGGTATTGTTTAGGACTGTCTGTGGGACAGTGTGTAGGACAGTCTTTGGGACTGTCTGTGGGACAGTGTATGGGACTGCCTGTGGGACTGTCTGTGGGACTGTCTGTGGGACTGTCTTTGGGACTGTCTGTGGGACAGTGTGTGGGACTGTCTGTGGGACAGTGTATGGGGCTGTCTGGGACTGTCTGTGGGACTGTCTGGGACTGTCTGTGGGACTGTCTGTGGGACTGTCTGTGGGGCTGTCTGTGGGACTGTCTGTGGGACTGTCTGTTAACTGTTTGTGGGACTGCTTGTGGGACTGCTTGTGGGACTGTCTGTGTGACTGTCTGTAGGACTGTCTGTGGGACTGTCTGTGGGACTGTCTGTGGGACTGTCTGTGGGAATGTCTGTGGGACCGTCTGTGGGACTGTCTGTGGGACTGCCTGTGGGACTGCCTGTGGGACTGCCTGTGGGACTGTCTGTTGGACTGCCTGTGGGGCTGTCTGTCGGACTGTTTGTGGGACTGTCTGTGGGACTGTCTGTGGGACTGTCTGTGGGACTGTCTGTGGGACTGTCTGTGGGACTGTCTGTGGGACTGTCTGTGGGGCTGTCTGTAGTACTGTATGTGGGACTGTCTTTTGACTGTTTGTGGGACTGTCTGTTGACTGTATATGGGATTGTCTGTTGACTGTTTGTGGGACTGTCTGTCGGGATTGTCTGTTGGACTGTCTGTTGGACTGTCTGTTGGACTGTCTGTAGGACTGTCTGTGGGACTGTCCGTGGGGCTGTCTGTGGGACTGTCTGTAGGACTGTCTGTAAGACTGTCTGTGGGACTGTCTGTGGGACTGTCTGTGGGGCTCTCTGTAGGACTGTATGTGGGACTGTCTTTTGACTGTTTGTGGGACTGTCTGTTGACTGTATGTGGGACTGTCTGTTGACTGTTTGTGGGACTGTCTGTAGGACTGTCTGTCGGGATTGTCTGTTGGACTGTCTGTTGGACTGTCTGTTGGACTGTCTGTTGGACTGTCTGTAGGACTGTCTGTGGGACTGTCTGTGGGGCTGTATGTGGGACCGTCTGTGGGACTGTCTGTGGGACTGTCTGTAGGACTGTCTGTAAGACTGTCTGTGGGACTGACTGTGGGACTGTCTGTGGGACTGCATGTGGGACTGTCTGTGGGCCTATTGTTTACAGGGTGTCCTGTATTTGAGATAAGCAGATGTGTAACACCTGGGCCTACCAGGTGTTTTATCAAAAGACCCGGACCCGGTTTAAAAAAAACTCCACCGGTTAGCCCTAGTATCTTCTACAGCTCGGCTGATAAGGTAAGAGATCTAGAGAAAGGAAATATTCATCAGTCACGAAGGCTGAGATGAGCGAGTGCCCTGCACAAGGTTTGCGCCAATGATGATGGTCAAATAACCCGATCACGTTCACGTTGACGTGGTCATGAGCTCATGTTCTGCTCACATGCACGGATGTCCCCGTGACCCCAATTTCCGACGGCTCATGCATGCAGGTGAGGAAGCGCGCGTGTGTCAATTTGGGAATTGCAGGGCGATCGCATTATGTGGCACAATGACATTAACTGAACAATTGGTACCCAGTGCCACCACACGGCGTTGGCATATAGTTTTTAAATTATTTTTTCTTAAACTTCTAATCTTATGTTCTATCGAACAAGAATACATATATATTTGTTTTTGTTTTTTGTTTTGAGGAACACACTATCGTTGACAGTATCATGCACGCGCGAGAGGGTGGGGGCATTACGCCGCTGAAGGGAGCGTTCCATTTACACGTGTTGTAAAAGTTTCAAACTGGTACGGAGAGACGATGTAGGCATACCAAGACATTATTATTATTATAAGAAGTTTTTTGTTGCTAGTACGCCAACCTAGGGCTGGGCTCACCACGCTGAACATACGATTTGACAAGCATAATCATGAACGTAAAAAATTAACATACATTATCATTAATTCATTAATTAAATTAAAACAATGCCATTGCCTTCTTCCGTTTATCAACAGTGCAGCCATGAGCAGATTAAATTCCCGATGTTGACCCTTATTTAATTCTAAAATCTGGTACTTAAAAATGTGTATGGCTCAGCACTGTTAATCCACACAGAGAAGTGCCTAAATGTGCGAGTTTCTGCCATGGTGTGTTGTTGATATTGGGGTGTATTCAGTGTTTGTGCTGGGCGGCTAGTAGTCACATCTTGGGTGAGGGCCAGATAGTACATTGTGGAGAAAAAGTGTGTGTGTGTGGGGGGGGGGGTGTGGTTGTGAGATCAATCAGAGTTCATTAAACTAAAGGTTATCGAATTGCGGAAATTTCTTCGAACTCGCACCGTTGTCCTTTAGAGTATATTCGCCGTCCATCTAACCGTATAGTCTTATGTGACCTGGATACTCACTGCCGTATCTACACGGGTGGTTCCACGGGACCCGGATACTCACTGCCGTATCTACACGGGGGTTCCACGGGACCCGGATACTCACTGCCGTATCTACACGGGGGTTCCACGGGACCCCGATACTCACTGCCGTATCTACACGGGGGTTCCACGGGACCCGGATACTCACTGCCGTATCTACACGGGGGTTCCACGGGACCCGGATGCTCACTGCCGTATCTACACGGGGGTTCAACGGGACCCGGATACTCACTGCCGAGTCCACACGGTGGTTCTGTCTGAAACCCACTGCCGTGTCTACACATGGAGAGGGGGGGGGGGCCTCTGTGTACCTCGGACGTCCACCTGCATTATGCGTCCGCACCTCCTTTCACTGCATTGCATGATCACGCGTGGCATATCGAGATACATAAGAGTTTAATCTCGACGAATGGAATTTCAAACCTCCCGAGTCACGCCCCGCCCTGAGATAGACGCTGTAACAGGACGGAGCCTTCGACTGCACTGGTTTAAAACGGAGTTGTCAGACTGTCTAGATAAGCCTGGTGTATTAATGTTCACCCCGACAGCATTGATCAGTGCATGTTGTTCCGTTTACACTCCGAGCGGATCATGCTAAAATCCAGTATAACATGTTGTGATGTTTATAATGCTCATAGCGTAAATATGATAATGTAGTCATTTTCTATTGATTTCTTGTTAATAAAGGGATTGGAAATGTCTACAATTTTTTTGGTATAAAATTTTTCCAGAATAAGACGTGTGAATTGTCTATACCGATGTATATATATATACATATAAATATATATATATATAACCCCCCACCCCTTTTTTTAGCGCAGCGGTTCTCAACCTGTGTGTCGCGACCCCTTTGAGGGGGGGGGGGGTCGAACGCCCTTTCACAGAGGTCGCCTAAGACCATCAGAAAACACATAAATTTTACAGTTATAAAAGTAGCAGGAACATTTTTTTTGTGTTTGGGGGTCGCCACAACATGAGGAAATGTATTTAAAGCGTCGCGTTATCAAGAAGGTTGAGAACCACTGCTTTTAAGGCTATTTTATTGTTAAAAAAATACTTTCTTTTATTTCTATAATTTGCATTTTAATACAAATATAGACGTAAAGCAGACAACTCCCCACAAGCGCCAATTATAATAAATAAGAAGTTATTGTTAAATATTCTTACTGGTCTCTTTAGTTTCATTCTGTATGTTTCTGAATGGGACCAGAAGGCTTTGATGTGGGGGTGGGGATGGGGGGGGGGCAATGCACGCCTGCACCGGGATGCGCAGAAGGCCCTAACTAATAAGAATATGATTGCACTAAAAAATAAACCTTTACTAGACCAAAACGGACGGGTCACTTATTTAATATACTAATATGTCACGTGTATAATATACTAGGATGTCACGTTTATAATATACTAATATATCATGAACGTCCTATCTTGATAATATCTCAAATAATCAACACATGCAATGGTAACCTACAGTTGTTCAGGCGGTTGACGTGACCACGGATTTGTTCATTTTGGCAATTTTGTAACACGCAATGGCAAAAAACAACAGTCTGGTACTTTTTTGTTGTTGAAAGCAGTGCTCTAATTGGCAAGGAACGTGTGAGCCCTCTCACGATGATTGGGTCATTAATTAATTGGTAGATGTAAATAGCAGCTTCAAGTACCTCGGAGCAATAGTATCGGAACAAGGCTCCAGGCCCGAATTAATGGCCAGGATTGCGCAAACCACGACAGCACTAAAGAGGCTCAAGAAAATATGGAACGACAAAAATATAGCCC
Organism: Omphiscola glabra; assembly: GCA_964017045.1. NCBI lineage: Eukaryota > Metazoa > Mollusca > Gastropoda > Lymnaeidae > Omphiscola > Omphiscola glabra. Next base: position 15,229,271 of record OZ024805.1, read on the forward strand.
CCAGCACCAAAATCAGGATTATGCGCTCATTAATCCTCTCCATTTTCAAATATGCCCGTGAGTCCTGGACATTAACAGCAGAACTTGAAAATAAAGGCGATGGAGATGAGATGTTACAGAGGCATTCTTGGCATCTGCTATAGAGACCACATCACCAATGAGCAAATAAAAGAAAGAATTCGTCAGGCAATTGGGCAATACGATGACCTCCTGACGTCTGTTAAAAAGCGCAAACTTGAGTGGTATGGCCACGTGACCAGAAAAAAAGGGCTCGCTAAAGAGATCTTGCAGGGCACTACTAGAGCAGGAAGAAGAAGAGGAAGACAAAGAAAAAGATGGGAAGATAATATCAAAGAATGGACGGGATTAAAACTAGGCGATGCTATGCGTAGGGCAGAAGACCGAGAGGAATGGAGAAGATTAGTGTACATGTCATCTGTGGCGCCCCAACGGTCGAAGGACTACGGGACCTGATGATGATGATGATGATAATGATGATGATGATGATGAGATGTAAATAAAGTTCACCAATTTAAAAGTTAGCAGTAAACTACTATCGAAACGAGCTGTTAGAAAAAGTAAGAATTTGAACAAACCATTTCGTATTGACCGAATGAGACCTCAGTTGGCCTCTGGTCAATTTAATCAAATGAGACCTCTCGTTGGTCTGCTGCCAATTTAACCAAATGAGACCTCTTGTTGGCCTCTGGTCAAATTAACCAAATCACACCTCAGTTGGCCTCTGGTCAATTTAAATCAAATGAGACCTCTTGTTGGCCTCCTGCCAATTTAACCGAATGAGACCGCATGTTGGCCTCTGGTCATTTTAACAAAACGAAACCTCGGGTGGCTCTGGTCAATTTAATCAAATGAGACCTCTCGTTGGCCTCCTACATATTTGACCAAATGAGACCTCTTGTTGGCCTCTTATCAGTTTAACAAAATGAGACCCCTTGTTGGCTTTTGGTCAATTTAACAAAACGAGACCTCGGGTGGCCTCTGGTCAATTTAATCAAATGAGACTTCTCGTTGGCCTCTGGTAAATTTAACCAAATGAGACCTCTTGTTGGCCTCTGGTATTTAACAAAACGAGTCCTCGGGTGGCTCTGGTCAATTTAATCAAATCAGACCTCTCGCTGGCCTCCTGGCTAATTTAACCGAATGAGACCTCTAGTTGGCCTCTGGTCAATTTAACGATGGATGATTATTAAATGATGATCTCTGTTCCTATCATCCATTATGCTAGACTGGAATTAAAAAAAAAAAAGTAAATACATTTTCAATCTCCCCCCCCCCCCCCACACACACACACAAAAGAAATATATCCACTTGGATTCCCTCCTTTAGTAAATTATATCAGTCAATCATCTCGTTCACTTGTTAAACTTCAGAAACTACATTTACTGAAAGCAAACACTGTTTTCCACAGGTACCTCATGGAATTAGTCGAGTCTGAATTACATATTGCGGCAGTTGAGCTTTTCGGATTTCTGAATATGTCTCTTTGTCTTTTGGTTTGTTGGTTGGATGAAGCTATCCTTAAAGTAGACTTTTAATGATATCATGGGAGTGGGAGGTCAGACTAACATTTAGTTGCGCCGTGACGAATAGATTTATTTAAGAACAAAGCCGTTATTCAAAATGTATCATTGTATATACAAAATTAGGGCAGAAATTATTGTCTGCTACGGTAGTTGATTATAGTTAAACGATCACACTTTGTCTGACTGACAGCTGGGTGGCTGACGCGTGCACACAGAAACACACATGCACAAAGAGATAGAAACCGACATTTCACATAGAGATAGAAGCTGACATACATACAGGCTTATATGATTACATGTTTATATAATGTTTTATATATCAGGTCCTTCTTTTTAATATTATACATCTTTTAAAATTTTGTATTGGAAAAAAAAAAGAACCAGTCTTTGTTCGAGCCTTAAGCAACGGCCAACTTCTTCAACTACCTGGCCATGAGCTCTACGTTTAGACACAACCTGTCAACTCTATTTGGGATTGTGTGCTAGCTGTTGGACGTGTGGAAGGACTCTACGGAGATTTAGAATAGGACAATCCGAGAGATATACAGCGTTGCTTTTTAGGCGGTGCTGTAAGAAGGTTCAACGACTTACAGGAAATATCAAAGAATAAATTCAGGTATGTTAAATTCAAAATCAGAGATAATGGAAAAAAAATATTTTTTCCGAAAAAAAGGATTGTAAAACACAGAAGATTTAGTGGTTACTAATAGACATTATTTAGGGAATGTCGCAGAGCCGTAAAAGGGGGAGTCTGAGGGGGGCATATGTCCCCGAACGCCAGACTAGTGGGTCACCAAAGTGGACGTTGGTGGCATTTCAATGACGAAAGAAACGGATTTCAGAGTTTATACCGAATGGGGGGGGGGGGGGGGTGCGTAAAATTTAATCCTGTCCCCGGGTACCAAACACCTAAGCTACGCCTCTGGAAGGTAAATAACTAAAAGACTAATAGTAGATATAACGAAGACGTTGACATCTTGGAAACGCCCTGTCTACCCCCAACCGTGTTTCTGCCGCCGCCTCACTGTGTGTCTCATTTGTGGACTGGTCATCTGTCAATCTCTGCCCGTGTGTAATCTTGTTAGCCCCCCAATCCATCAACCGGTCTAATTCCATTATTTCCCAACTCTGCTAATTCCCTTCAAAGCTCCCCAACCACCGCGGCTTAATACTGGTTCAGACAAGAGGTAAACCGGCTTTATATGGGACCTACGTGGATGAAATTTCGAGGATCTCCGTACTATTGATTGCTACTTACACCAATTCTTAAAATAATAGAAAAATACTTTTATTGATATGCATTCATGTAAAGCTGTCTAAAATGGAATCCAATAAAGATTTTTGTGTGTGTGGAAAATCTTGGTAATTCGGTAGAGATAGTGCCCCGTTTTTTACCATGGCCGCCATCTTGGTTGCAGCGACCCGTAAAATTAAGAATAAAACTTTAAAAATAATATACAAATTTCCCAAATGTATCCCTAAACCTAATTTTTTCCCTAACCTGGGTTTTGACCCTATCGGAACCAGGGTTTTGACCCTATCGGAACCAGGCTTTTGCAAATAAGGCACCAAGAGTAACAATTAGCCAAAATCGTTATTAAGAAAATGTCATTAATTTATTATTTGTACAAGTCACGGACTCCAGAAAGAATATCTTGCGAGTCTCCACTTAACCGTCTTACGCCCTTTAACGCATCATATTGTGCTTACTCAAACGCAATAGGAAAAAAAGGTATGTTTGAAAATTGAATCAAAAGACAGGACAATAAGATGTGAACGTTTCTGATTAGTAGAGCCTTCTTCGGCGAACAGGACAAAATAAAAGTACGACAAGAAACAGAGCACAGTGAAAAAAACTTTAGAGATATCTTTTGTTGTTGCCGGAAGTAGGATTACAGGAAGTGAAATAATATAAATATTGGTACTGTGAAAAATGAGGTCCAGAATCTAGCGGAACATAAGTTTTAGGGATACATAAAATGTAAGCAATAAGGGGGGAAAAAAAAGAAGAAATACAGGAAATTGAGAAATATTAGTAGGAGAGTATTTGATTAATACCATATGGAGATATGGCGCCGAAAAGCTGAATATTTTTTTTTTCCAACGCGGTAGGTCAAGTAAACTTTTACAACCCCTGAACAAACAATTTCACAAACTCCAACCTCTTTGTTGTTTTTGGACCACCAACCAAACCACCAAGGAGACCGCTGTATTAAAGAAGAACTCACCGGGCTCCCTGATGGGCGCTTTGACTGGCCTAAAGGCAGGCTACCGCCCAGGAAATGAAAGTGGTGGCCTCAAATCAATAGTCGTCGTGTGGGGGCGAGGGACTTGAGACGGAAGCGCGGGTAAACTGGAACACACACCGAGGAGACTGAGAGACCCACGGATTCCTCCCGAAGATAGGATGCACCCCCTACCGTTTGTGCGGAGACCGAATGAATGATACAATTAGCGTCGTTGTCTTTTCCGCCACGGTAATGATAAGATTCTACCTGGGTAGAATGAAAGGCGAGGCCCTGGAATGGTTGAATGTTAAAGCTAGCTGATGTCAGTGCTTGCCGGGGAGCTGGAGAACGAGCCCAACTCGTGATGACGCAGTGAGACGCCCCGTTAGTTGAGCCACTCGCAATGATGCAGTGAGACGTCCCCTTTAGTTGAGCCACTCGCAATGACGCAGTGAGACGCCCCGTTAGTTGAGCCACTGTCAATGACGCAGCGAGACGCCCCGTTAGTTGAGCCACTCGCAGTGACGCAGTGAGACGCCCCGTTACTTGATCCGTGGCTTTCTCTCTACCCCAGGGGTTTTACTGGCTGCACGGAGTCTTTCATGGTGTGAGATGCCTTGTATTGTCGAATAAAACTGTGCTTGTGTCCACATTTCTTACTATATGCGATAGGAGTAAAGAAATAAACACTAGTGAAAGAGGCTGAAAGGGTAATACAGCTGGAAGGGTAATACAGTAGTAAAACTACCCACAAATTCGACCATGAACTTCCAAATCTTTGAGTCAACTTATCTTTACTGGTTCTAAATTGTATAATTATTAATTATTTTTTTTTTTGGGGGGGGGGGGGGGGGGGGGGACGTCTCTTCTGTGCATTATGGTAAGTTTGGTTTTCGAAGAATTTGATTTTAGAAAACAATTCCATTCTGTATATCGAATGTTCAAATAAAGGAGTGTTCTCGATCCATTATTCTTTGCGCAAATGCTTACACATTGATACACAGGGGAGGGTGAAGTGATCGCTGGCCAGCGGAGACGTTAAGTCACATTCTTTTGTGTGTGTGCGTACACAGGAGTAGGAGTCTTAGCTCAAAATTTCTGTCTTATCTCAATATTTCTGTCTTGTCTCAATATTTATGTCTTATCTCATTGTCTCCGTCTTAGCTCAATATTTCTGACTCGAACGAAATTTCCTGGTAGGTTATTCTGCACTCAAAAGACACCCGTGGGTGGAAAGTGCAAACGTATTACTGCTGCCCCGTCCTTAAAAAAAACAAAGCCAAAGTAACGTCTTAAAATAACCAGAGCCGTTGACACACATTCTCAGCGCTGACGACGAATATTACGGCCTTCTCCAGGGACGAGAGATCCCCTAGGTGTGAAAAGCTCTCAGGGCGATTTTTGTTATGGAAGTTTCTATAACGTCAATCAATTATTTTGTTTGTAGTGATGATCTATCGTCGGGAGAGCTGAACATATAGATGCCATCGAATATTTAAGGGGCGCACGTTTCATGGGGAGATTGGAATGTACATGGTTTAAGGGGCCGTAATGCCATTCTGCATTTGAAATTTCGAAGTCAGCGGATTCCGAGATCGCAGGTGCCACGGGGAGCTTGAAATATATGGCGTTATGTCTGGGAGGGTAAATTCATTGGGGTGTATTTATTTTAATAAAATTTGGATTCAACAATTTACCGGAAACCCTATAGTCCTCTATCTGTATGTCTTTAGTGTAAGTGGATTAATGAGTAGCGTCTAATTGTGTCGATCCTTCATCAGGAACACATACAGCTGAGTTACCCCGATTGTAACACTGAACCCAACCCTAGCCCAGATTGTAACCCTGAACTTAACCCTAGCCCCGATTGTGACCCCGAGGACGAAAAGATTGTGTTATTTAATCTCTGATTGATTATTTGTTATCTTTTATATTGGAGTTAGGATTTAGGGAATAACAAAGTTTAAAAAGGGGGGGGGGGGCTTTTGTTGGTATTGTAAGTAATAGCAGAGAACTAGCATTATGGAGACCCGATTATTTATTTCCTTACGAATGGGTGGAATGGCCCCGTAAGCAAAGATAGACAGGTTTCCTTGAGCGGTGTAACAGAGTAAAAACTTCTTGTGTTGAAGACGTTAAAAACGTCTGATGTTGAAGACGGACGACCCTCTGATGTTGAAGACGGGGGACCATCTGATATTGAAGACGGACGATCCTCTGATGTTGAAGACAGAGGGCCATCTGGTAATGAAGACGGAAGATTCTCTGATGTTGAAGACGGAGGGCCATCTGGTATTGAAGACGGACGATTCTCTGATGTTGAAGACGTAGGACCATCTGGTATTGAAGACGGACGATCCTCTTATGTTGAAGACGGATGATCATCTGGTATTGAAGACGGACGATCCTATGATGTTGAAGACGGAGGACCATCTGGTATTGAAGACTGACGATCCTATGATGTTGAAGACGGAGGACCATCTGGTATTGAAGACGGACGATCCTCTGATGTTGAAGACGGAGGACCATCTGGTATTGAAGACGGACGATCCTCTGATGTTGAAGACGGAGGACCATCTGGTATTGAAGACGGACGATCCTATGATGTTGAAGACGGAGAAAACCATCTGGTATTGAAGACGGACGATCCTCTGGCGTTGACGCCGGACGACCCTCAGTTGTTGAAAACAGACGGCCCTCTGATGTTGAAAACAGACGACCCTCTGATGTTGAAAACAGACGACCCTCTGATGTTGAAGACAGACGGCCCTATGATGTTGAAAACAGACGACCCTCTGATGTTGAAGACAGACGACCCTCTCGCGTTGACGACGGGGGACCCTCTGATGTTGAAGACAGACGACCCTCTGGCGTTGACGACGGGCGACCCTCTGGCCTTGAAACCGGAACACAACTGCAAACTTAACGTGGCATCCAAATTAATTAAATCAGACAAAAATGAGTCTATGACTCCAACTGTTCAGGTCGGTGGTCATACTGAGTCAAAGTGGTGTGCACCAACCAAGCCTCGGGACTCGGTCGGCAAACTACAGATGCGGACTTAACGCCCTTATCCTCTGCGGTTACAGTTTCAGCTCGATAGCGTGACGGGAAGTGGGTCAATTAGCTGTCCGAAGATTTCGCCACCCAGCGAGCCACAAACAAAAGCGAAGTTAATGTAAAGGATTTAAAAACTCTCAAACCACATGTTCAAATGCTGTTTTAAAAATCGATTTAGAACGAACATGAACGTCAATGAAGTCACGTGTTTTAACTGCAACCCAAGCCCCCCCCACCCCCGAAATGTTTAAAACATACGTGTTAGATTAAGTTTTCGACAGTTTGGCGATATCAGATTCTTTTGGTATCAAATTTGAAGTTTCTAGCATGATTGAAAATACCACATTTCGTAGTTTGTTTTTATAATTAAGACCCCCCCCCCCCCACTCCCTCTAGGCGGGATCGCAGGTTTTAAAAATAAATTCATAGAATTTTCGATTTGTTCCCTTAGGCATCTTGACTGTATCAGCCTTTAATATTTTCTATTTTCTGGGTTGTCTGGAACAGGTCCATTAATTTGGGTCTTTTGTGTTTAGGATTGATAGCAACATTTAAACATCGCTACATCTTCTTTTAGAATATAAAAATAAAAAGTTACAGCAGCGATTAACATCGAAACAACTAAAGAGAAGATGGAAAGAACGCTGGCATTTTGGTGTAAAACGCGTTATGGTAGATCGTTAATTTTTTTTATAAAAGTCTTAAAACTTGATTGATAAGTTTATCGAGCAATCCTTTCTACACCCCCTCCCCCAAATCCCAATCTCGTTTAAATGCTTCTGGGCCTTTTCTTTGTTACTTCTGTAAACGTTACTGTAGGATACATTCACATTTTATCGTCTTACTACCGTAGGATACATACACATTTTATCGTCTTACGTCTTCTTGTTATCATAAAAGGTCCGACATCGCCTTCCATTAAAATATGATAACCTTTTTATGGGACGTTTTATGTAGCTGCACGACCATGCGCAGCCAGTCTCTAGCAGTATAATGAAACTTCGGAAGGCTACCCTTCGACATCATGTGCCAAAGCAAGTTCCCTTTCAACTGAGCGATTTTAATGTAATAATGATTTTAAAAAAGTGGGGGGGGGGGGGGGTGGAACAAACTACTTCATGTACCTTTATTGTTGTTTTTTTTTAAACCTACGCTAAGACAATACTTGTGTGTGATTGAAAGGTGGAGTTGGAGTTCCCTGCCTTCAGGACCGTGAATTTTTTAAAATTAGGACATAAAGAAATGCATGCGCGCCCCCGAACCCAAACCAGCCTTCTGCTCCGCAGTTAGCACGCCTCGATGTGGGCCATGCTGCGAAGCGGCACGCCATAGTCAGCGCACACCGAAGGAGGAGAACTTTCTGGACGGTCCCACAGATTGCCGTTGGCTTGGCATAGATGTGCTTAAAAAATGTTCTTCTAAAAAATGTTCTTCTTAAAAATGTTCTTCTAAAAAATGCCGCTCATGAGTTTGAGTGTTTATTACTTTATTATTAACATTGCCGGTGGGCGATTTGATCTACGCTAAAATAAAAATGCAGTTTCTTGTTAAAACAAAGCCTCGGACGAGTGTTCTTCATTAGATTACAGAAAATCGGTAATTAATCCCCCCCCCCCTTTTTTTTACCCCCGAAACCTCTGTTGCTCTCGTTACAATGCATCTATTTGTTATAGGTGTATTCTTAATGACATCTTTATGATATTTTCTTCTTAATGAATAAACAACAAAAACGCAAATATCTCAGACCCCAGACCGTGACTTCACTCGGGGGCTTACTAGTAAACGTGTAAAACGAGATAGTGTTTTTTCCCCTAACAAATAAAATCCACAATCAGTGAAAGTTTTATGACTTTACGTTCGTTGACAATGTCTGAATACAACGTCCGATCTCATTATCTGACCGCCTCGTTTGTCTAGGCAACACTAACACTAACGGATGCGTTTCAATCTTTGGTAAAACAGTAGTTTTTTGCCCGGTTCTATTCACATTGTATACCAGGCCACTGCTCCTCTTGCTTCGGAGGCATGCTGTTGAGAGGCAATCATTCGCAGATGACACGCAGCTATACAAGCATACATATCCCTCTCTTGTCGATTCCACTGTCCGGACTTTGCGGGAGTGCATTGGTGATGTCAAGTCATGGATGACACTCAGCATGTTGAAGCTTAATGATGGCAAAACGGAAGCACTCCTCATTCACAATCACAAATCATCCTCTACCTCAACTCTCCCCACCTCATTTCAACTAGGTAACGCCGACATACAGTTGACATCCTCTGCTAGGAATCTTGGTTATATTCTTTCTAACAACATGTCTCTTGATAAACATAACTCTCACATTTGTCGTTCTGCATACACCGCTATCCGTCAGATCAGCTCCATCCGCCACTACCTCACAGTTAGCGCAACAAAAACCCTAGTCTGTGCTCTTGTTCTCTCTCGTCTTGACTATTGCAACTCTCTTCTACCAGGTTCACCAAAAACACTTCATAGAAAAACTAAAAAAGGTTCAAAACTCAGCTGCTAGGTTAGTTCTAAAGGCAAAAAAAATAAAAATGCGTGATCACGTCCCTCCACTACTCCACTCACTTCATTGGCTCCCTATATAGGCACGCATTGATAACAAGTTGTATGTTCTCTGTCACAACTTTTTATCGGATTCCTGCCCTTCCTATCTAACCGAACTTCTTTCTGTCTATACACCCCTTCGACAGCTTCGCTTCTCCGCAGACACGCGTATTCTTTCTGTTCCCAAGACACGCACTAAAACTTGGTGAACGATCTTTCTCTTTCTGCGCCCCCAAACAATGGAATTCTCTACCACTTCACATCCGCAATATACCAACCACTCAGGCCTTCAAAACTGCACTCAAAACACATCTTTTTAAAAACTCTACTACGCCGACTGATTCCCCCCCCCCCCTTCTGACCGATAAACGATGCTGCTGTCTGCCGTCCATGGCTTGACATGTAAAAGTTCTGGGGTGGATGGGATGAATATGCATTTGTTTTTGTTTTGTTGTTATACAGCTGTTCTTTATTACATAAATGTATTTTATTTTAATGTCACGATTATGTCTCATTTGGTAATTTTTATATGTACAGCCCGTTGAGCCCAGCCCTAGGCTGGGGGCACCGCGCTATATAAGACCACTAATAATAATAATTATAATAATAATAGTTTTCCCTTACTCAACTCGCTTTTCTTGAATTATTTATTTACTAGCTTAGGCAACGCAACCACGCTGCGCGTGTGACATACGGAAAGAGGTGCATAATCTATTATTGTAATTCCAGTACTGATAACGATTATATAGATAAAATATTGATGTATTTGGTGCGTACGTGATAAAACGCATGACCCCGGGGGGTGGGTGGGGGGAGGAGACATCGAGTGAGAGCGCAGCACGATGCGGACAAGATCGTCACAGGACTTAAATTATAATTAATCAACCCATGAAAACAAAGTTTTTCGATAAATCCTCTCTGTACATTTGTTATTATTTTATTTTATATTAATATTCTAAGGATCCACCCACTTTACACTGCTGATTTATTTCACCATCTATTTCAGAAAAAACAAAAGACAATATTAGGCACCAAAAGCATTAGCGATATTGTTTTTAAAAAGAATCTTTAGTAAGTGCAATTATCGGGAATTTTGTTGCGTGAAATCATTGTCATAATATTTCCTTCATCTTCCCTTTGAAAAACAGGAAATGCTGATGTTTCGGGGTTGGGGTGGGAGGATGGGGCTGAATATTTGATAGAATGTGTTGTCATTGGCATCGAGTAAATATGCCAAGTTTCAGCTTGATAGGTTGACGGGAAGTATGTCAATTAGCCGTCAGAAGATATTGCCACCCAGCCAAACAGAAACAGGAACAAAAGCGAAGTTTAGATAAAGGATTTTTTAAAAAAAGCTCATTAAATTATTATAGCTGTAGTCTCTGTAAATAATCTGCGCCAAGTGTAGCTTTATTAAATATTGAATTAAGAACGTTCTCATAACTTGATGAAAAAAATTGGGGGTTCGGGCGGGCGGTAGGGGAAGGAGCTAAACCTTCCAGGAGGGATATCAAATACCGAAATAAAAGGGATGCAAATAATCAGGTGACTTTGGGCACGCTCCTCCATGTTACCACGTTGAACAGCTGATAACGGGTACTGTCTTAGGAATAAACAGATATTCTCGATTTAGGCGCCTTATCAAAATCATCGCTAAACTCTGTAGTAAATAACCTAAGGGTTTTAGGGCAGGAATTTAATTTAAGTCCAGAGCTTTCAGATTATAGAAACTAATAATCCGGATTATTTAATTTTAATTTTAAAAAGAATATAATTTCATTAACACATTCAGCATTATATAAAAAAAAATTATCTGTTGCCTTTGCTTTGATTACACAAGTGTACACTGTTAGACAAATACAAAGTTTAAAATAAATTAAACAACCCTTAAAAACACATTTTTTTCCTAAAAATTCCTTTAAAACGGATTATCGAGCAATGGGGGTGGGGCTTAAAATGTGACCCCCCCAAAAAAACAACAACCCACCAACAACAAAACAACAAACGAACAAATCGCGGGTCCAGTTGTCCCTTGGCATCGGCCGGCACGTAGTGTACGCGATGCAGAAGGGGTGCAATAAGTTTGTTACGTTGTAGGACGCGTTCATCGCATAGATAGGACATACTATTGCAAACATTTTATTTTGAGATTTTTAATTTTCACATTTTAAAAATCCGAATTGCTTATTGAAGCTCCAAAAAGTAATATGGATACAAATTCCTCTGTGAAAATCCCTATTTTCGAACTCCCGATTATTCGCATCGCAATCCCTAGCCTCAAGCAATGAATGAAAGAAAATGAACGAACCAGCCCGATCTCTCGTGGCCGATTCAGGGGCGTAGTTAGGTTTAGATTTTTTCCGACCTCTTCCGCAATTAAAAACTGAGGTTGGTCGAAAAGTGCAGCCCCGGGGGAGGAGGTAGAACCGCCCCTCTGCCCCCTTCCTACGCCGCGTGGCGGCATGTAAATTTTTCTTTATAAAGAAACTTAACAACTAGAATAAGTTGTTTCAGGTATGGGAACAAGGGAAACACGGCCCGAAAACTTTACCGGAGCATGCCCAAAACTAACCGCAAAGGCGATCAGTGGTGGAGTCTTAAACGCCACCAGCAGAGTCTCATCACCCAGATGAGGACAGGGCACTGCCCTACACGCAGCTATCTGAACAGGTTGCACCCACTGCGGGACCCGAGCTGCCGTCATTGTGGCCAGGCACCAGAGACGTTCGAGCACCTTCTAGCCGAGTGCTCAACGCTGGCGACTGGCGTGATTGGGGTTCTCCCAGCCAGCCATGTCGATAGTCTTATTTACGGGACTGCCCACCAGATGAGGCAGGCCTGTACCATACTTGACGGGGCCATTAAAGAGCAATAGCTCGGTCCTTTTCAGTGAATGTAATATTTCAGTTTCAGGTATGCATTGTAAGTTTTTTTCTGATAGCCAAGTAGCGTCAGAGCCACGACGTCATGGCGATACGCATGAAATAAACAGTCCGTGTTGTTCTCGCCCGTGCTAGGAACTTGGACCGTTGCCGGTAATGATCAGCGCTCACGCCAAGTTAAAATCACCGGGCTTAATCAGAAGGAGCTGCGGCCTTCCTGTCGTCAGATCTTGTGTCTGACAGCCTCAATGGTCAGGTGATCATGCTAAAAGTGCTGGCGGGAAAAGGATGGCACGGCTATCATGTCGGTCCCTCGGTCGTAGCAGGCGGCTCCAATTAACTGCACACGGGCTTGTGATTCACTGTTGACGGGATGAGGTAGTCGATTTGATTTCGTGTGCTTTGCTATTGTGAGGTACTCTATTTCACGTGTTTTGCTGCTTTGCTATTGTGTGCTACTCTATTTCACGTGTTTTCGGGGGCGTGTATATGGCAAACCGACCGTTAAATGGATGAGTGCGTTTAGCGTTCAGTGGTAAGCCTCGGGCCTTTAATTTTAACACATTGCGGTTAAATCTTATTTTTAAGAATTTTATTTTTTATAAATCAACACCAAGCGTCAAAGTAATGATGGTAAATGCGAAGAGATAGCACCGCGTATTTTACCATGGCCGCCAACTTGATTGCCGTGACCCGTACAATTAAGAATAAAACGTTTAAAAATAATGAAAACCTTTCCTAAACCTAATCCGAACCCTAAATCTATCCCTAAACCTAACCTGAACCCTAAATCTATCCCTAAACCTAACCTGAACCCTAAATCTATCCCTAAACCTAACCCGAACCCTAAATCTATCCCTAAACCTAACCCGAATCCTAAATCTATCCCTAAACCTAACCTGAACCCTAAATCTATCCCTAAACCTAACCTGAACCCTAAATCTATCCCTAAACCTAACATAAATCCTAAATCTATCCCTAAACCTAACCTGAATCCTAAATCTATCCCTAAACCTAACCTGAATCCTAAATCTATCCCTAAACCTAACATGAACCCTAAATGTTTTGCAAACGAAGTCACGGTGCTATCTCTTCGCATTAGCCGTAATGATTCGGCGACTTTAAATCTCAAGGATAGCATTGTCATCAGTATGGTTAGGTTGTGTTAATGCCACTCGGTGTTTTTATGTGGTGAATTTGTTTCACTCAGTGTTTTGTGGTTAGCGAAGTGAGACCCATTGGGTTAAAAGGCGTGGTGAGACTAAGTTTTGTGAGAACCGCCTGTCTACACGTCAGCGGTCTGTTTTAACGGTGGGGATCAAACACTATATTTGCCTGATTCCGCACGTCATTATATGGCATCACTTGGTGTGTGAGCCGTGAGTGGTCATCTGTCAATTTGTATTGAAAAGATTTATTGGTAGATTTGAAACTTGTTTCCCATCAGTGGCACTTTGTTTCTAGTGAGTACTGTGGCACTTTTTTTCTAGTGAGTGGCACTGTGGCACTTTGTTTCTAGTGAGTGACACTTTGTTTCTAGTAAGTGGCACTTTGTTTCTAGTAAGTGTCACTGTGCCACTTTGTGTCTAGTGAGTGACACTTTGCCACTTTGTTTCTAATTAGTGGCACTGTGGCATTGTGGCACTTTATGTCTATTAAGAGGCACTGTGCCACTTTGTGTCTAGTGAGTGGCTGTGTGGCACTTTGTATCTAGTGAGTGGCACTTTGCCACTTTGTGTGTAGTGAGCGGCACTGTGCCACTTTATGTCTAGTGAGTGGCTGTGTGGCACTTTGTGTCTAGTGAGTGGCATTTTGTCTAGTGAGTAGCTCTGTGGCACTATATATCTAGTGAGTGGCTGTGTGGCACTTTGTGTCTAGTGAGTGGCTGTGTTGCACTTTGTGTTTAGTGAGTGGCACTTTGCCACTTTGTGTGTAGTGAGCGACACTGTGCCACTTTATATCTAGTGAGTGGCTGTGTGGCACTTTGTGTCTAGGTTTAATGTACCTCGTGTATCCATGGACGTCCGCTAGAACTTCGGCAAAAAGAATAATTTCGAAAACTTAAATTTTTTTTCTTTCCCAAACTAGTTTCTGTTTCGTATCGTATTTTCATTTCTCCCGTCTGCCGAGGAAGGCTCTTAGCCGAAACGTATTTATCTTATTGTCATGTCTTTCGATCGAAGCCTCCACATACATGGCTATTATTTTGCTTCACACATCTTAAACGCGGTCCTTCATTTATTATCCTTAGAATCGACACAACAATGCATACAGCAACCGATGATCAATGCCAATCAATTTATTTCATATACATATACGGTACTGTTATATAGATGCATTTAAATAAATGCAAAAGCAATCTGCGGTAAGGGTTGAGTTGTTACAAGGATACCATTTATTAGCGCCCCAGAACTCAAAGGGTTAATTAGGTTTATGCCGATCTAGCTGTATGTATGATCTATTCTACATAATGCAATAGTAAGAATTTTAATTTTTTAATTTTCTTAATATTGTGTAGAAAAAAAATCCTCTGACGAATTAAACAAACACACAATAAGACAAATATTTAAATTGACAAATTATTGTCAAGGCATAGGAGGCTTCACGACTGAAGAATCGAGTGAGTAAATAAGTACACTTTAGATAGAAGCTTGAAAATGTTAGCAATGCTATTTTGACAAGGTGTTAGTATTGTGACAAGATGTTAGAATTGCGACAGGATGTTAAAACTTGTGACAAGATGTTAGTATTGTGACAAAGTCTTTGTATTGTGACAAGATGTTAGTATTGTGACAAGATGTTAGTATTGTGACAGATGCTAGTATTGTGACAAGATGTTAGTATTGTGACAAGATGTTAGTATTGTGATAAGATGTTAGTATTGTGACAAGATGTTAGTATTGTGACAAGATGTTAGTATTGTGACAAGATGTTAGTATTGTGACTAGATGTTAGTATTGTGACTATATGTTAGTATTGTGACAAGATGTTAGTGTCGTGACAAGATGTTAGAATTGTGACAAGATGTTAGTATTGTGACAAGATGTTAGAATTGTGACAGGATGTTAAAAATGTGACAAAATGTTATTTTTGTGACAAAATGTTAGTAATGTGACAAGATGTTAGAATTGTGAGAAGATTTTAAAAATTGTGACAAGATGTGACAAGATGCTAGTATTGTGAAAAAGATTTTAGTATTGTGACAAGATGTCAGTATTGTGACAAGATTTTAAAAATTGTGACAAGATGTGACAAGATGCTAGTATTGTGAAAAAGATGTTAGTATTGTGACAAGATGTTAGTATTGTGACTAGATAATCGTATTTTGACAAGATGTTCTTATTGTGACAAGATGTTAGTATTGTGACAAGATGTTTGTATTGTGACAAGATGTTAAAAATTGTGACAGGATGTTAGTATTGTGACAAGATGTTAGAATTGTGACAAGAAGCTATTATTGTGACAAGATGTTAGTATTGTGAAAGGGTGACAAGATTTTACTATTGGGACAAGATTTTAGTATTGTGACAAAATGTTAGAATTGTAACAAGAAGCAATTATTGTGACAAGATGTTAGTATTGTGAAAAGTCCAGATGTTCGTATTGTGACAAGATGTTCGTATTGTCACAAGATGTTAGTACTGCGCCAAGGTGTTTGTATTGTGACACAAAGTGTCAGCATTTTGACAATATGTTATTTCTTAATATAAGAAATGAAGGTTCACTTCCAAGTACCAGCCCATTCGATGATTATATTGGAAAACTTTATCAGACGGAATTGATTGCCATTGAAGATGGCCACAGGTTGTGTGGGGGGTGGGGTAATACCTTTTTGAGTTGCATTGAAATTTTGAGAAAAGGGACTCGACAATGAAACTGTGTCCGTCGAGTGCGACAGTAAGGGGAAGTGGGGAGGGGTGCTGACACTCGTGCGCTTTTATTCAATAAGACGCCACGAGCTTGAAGTAACAAGTATTTATGGAATATGTTAAGCGAGACATCTGCGAGTGTTGTATATTGCTTTCTGGCGTCTGACACTGCTGTCTTGTGTGCGGATGCTCCACAAAGGAGCTTCTTTCATTTCGTAGAACAGAGCCGTGGTTTATGGCTCAGACAGAGAGGAGGACGTGCAGGGGAGCGAATGATAACAGATTGTAGTGGTACATTAATTATGTATGCCCGAGCTGTAAGAAATCATGTGTACATTGTAAGTACGGGTTTTTATGGGAAGAGTTGGGGGGGGGATTGATATAAATGTGATGTCGGTATTTGTAATGGATCCACAATAATGTCAGTCACAATTTGGTATTTTTAGAAAGCATAGCACCCTACCTATGCCTGGAGTCGAGGGTTTTCGGCTTCCCTGTCGAAATAGATTTATTAACAACTCCCCCCGATACAAAACTAAATTTTAAAAAAGTATTGTGGTAAAATGAGCATTTGTGACGTCATTAATGAATGTTTTATTTTATAGACCGATACACGACACCACAGTGACGTACTTATGACAATATCGTACAAATCTGGTGCTGGGTGTCAGTACCTTGACAACATCCACATGGTCCATGACTTCAGAAGGGAGCAGCACAGCATGGTCCCAGTACGGTTGGAAATTAGTTAGCACTAAATGAGTTGCCAATCGTAATAATACTGTTGATCCCTAAATGTTTAAGTTATATACATTTTGGAACTTTGAAGTGATCCGCTATGAAAAAATATGATGGCACAATCATTCAAGCCAAGTCTGTGGGGGGGGGGGGGGGAGGGGACGAAGTCTTATCCTGGACGGAGCAAAATCTGATTACTTTAAAACCGAGACAACGCCAAGCAAACCCCAGCATAACACATTGTACCTTTGACCTTTGCCTGCCGAAACACTATACGAGCGACAAAGTTTGAAATAATAAAAAATAAAAAGTCGTTTCCGCTGAAACATCCCGGACAATAATTATGCCTTAAATTAATTGTGCCTTGGGAAAACACTATTTGTAGACCTGCTACTAACTAACATACTTAAGAAAATCAGCAGACCATCGAGCCAAGGCTCATTAGGTCTTCCCCAACACACCTCCACCGCCCCCAACTGGCATTCAACCACTCCCCCCGTGGTCTTTATTCCAGTCAGGCCGCGAAGCGGCATGCCGAGGGCTCCCCGCCCCTGAGACAGCCCCACCCACCCTTCCACTCGATTGACTATGCGAGTGAGGCCGCATCAGAGAAGGGACGCCTGGCCAGCCGGGTTGATGCTTACACAGCAACCGGGCCAGACTTCCTTGGGCTGGGGTGGATATAATTTACGTCTCTAAAGACCCCCCTTCCCACCCCGGGGGGACTCGTAGGTGTTAACAGACGCCCTCTAATAGGGTTTACGTGGTTTTCTGCGGCATGACTAATTCACACCGCAGCTGGGAAATGACAAAAAGAGAAGGTTGCCTAGGAGCAGTACCCTCACGTCTGCATATTTGGAATCATCGGCTAGGGTCGCCACTCGCCTTCGCCTCATATCCATGCGGCAACTGTAATCATATCCCGACCTGTTTCTACGTTATTTTCGGCTGCACTTGGTAGGAAACCATGCAGTCGTGCTCTTTCTAACGCAGTTTCCGTGCGTTACCTTTGCCTTTCGGCGCGGGTCCCCTACACGGTGATCATGTCCCCCGGGTAACGTTTCAGGGGGTTCGTGGCAAACGCCTCTTTGTCGACATGCCATTTATGGGACGGACATGCCGACTAGAGCCCCGGGGGGGGTAGACCTGCTACTAAATTATGCCGCCCATGTGCTACTATAAAGGTGAAATTGTGGCATCAAATAACTACACGGTACCTAAATATATAAGGGTAAGCCAAGACGAAATTTGTGGCCGGTATTTGTGCGCACCGGAGTTGACACTAACGTCAGTTTGGTGTGCACTTTAGCAGGGGCGAATTGATGGTGTTCTTGTTTTAAAAAATATATTAACTTCGCTTTTGTTCGAGGCTGACAAAATCTTTGGAGTAGATGGTCTCACTTCCCGTCAATATATCGAGCTGAAACCTGGCACATAGACACGTTGCCGATGACAACACATTCTTTCAAATTTTCATCGTCCCCCACACAAACGCTCGAAAATCATTTTTTCCTTGGTTTTCAAGGGAAGATGAATGAAAGGCAAAAAAAAAACGTGATCACGTCACACCACTACTTCATTCACTTCATTGGCTCCCTGTACAAGCACGGATTGATTATAAACTCTCTGTTCTGTGCCACAACTTTTTCTCGAATTCCTGCCCTTCCTATCTAACCGAACTTCTCTCTGTCTATTCACCCCTTCGACAGCTTCGCTCCTCCGCAGACGAGCGTATTCTTTCTGTCCCTAAGACTCGCACAAAAACATACGGTGGAAGATCTTTCTCTTACTGTGCCCCCAAACAATGGAATTCTCTTCCACTACACATCAGAAATATATCAACCATCACGGCCTTCAAAACTGCACTCAAAACACACCTCTTTAAACTTGACTATCCTGACTGATTCCCCCTCTGAAAGTTAAACGATGCTGCAGATAGCCGTCCATGACGTCACATGTACATTGATATGGAATGGTTGGTTTTTAATTGATATTTTTTAATTTCATGTTAATTTGTATGTACAGCGTGGTGAGCCCAGCCCTAGGCTTGGGTACCTTGTATGTACAGCGTGGTGAGCCCAGCCCTAGGCTTGGGTACCTTGTATGTACAGCGTGGTGAGCCCAGCCCTAGGCTGGGGACCTTGTATGTACAGCGTGGTGAGCCCAGCCCTAGGCTGGGGTACCTTGTATGTACAGCGTGGTGAGACCAGCCCTAGGCTGGGGTACCACGCTATAGAAAACTACCCATAATAATAATAATAATAATAATACTCTGATGACACAGAATTCACCAGATAAAATTCCCCATAATTGCGCCAAATGAGATTCTTAAGAAATATCACTAGTGCACTTGGTGCGTAATATTTTCTTCTGTGTTCTGTATAAGTTGGTGAAATAAATCTGCGGTGAAAAAGCGGTTGGGAATTAGAATATTAATATATAGTTTAGGAGCGTGAACAAAATGTGCGCTTGCGAGGCTTGGGAGGGGGGGGGTGGTGGTGAGCACTAGTGGGGATTTTTATAAGGTGCGTTACTTGTATGCGTGTCTTGTCAAATTTTCAGTACCACCCTTTCCTCAATATTACATTTTGTAAAAGATTTATACTAAAACCTTTTTTTTTAGGAGTTGTTTAATTTAAGTTTAAATCTATTTGATATATATTGTTGTGCGGCCTTTGTTGTTGTCCAACTGACATGAAGGTCTTTTTATTGGGGGTTTGGAGTCGGGCTTTAGAATAAAACATAATGCGTTATATTTACGAATGTGTTTGTCTCTTATAGCACGCAAAAGCACCGATGGGTGCTCTTTATCTACCCCTCCCCTAAATACATCTTCCATAATTGCTCCAAGATTGAAACAAAGTTTTAATGCGAGCCTAGGCAAGGCGGACAGACTCTCGCTTCTTCTGTCCTATGTGTATTATATAAAACCTTCAATCTCGCCCTGGGTAACAACGTGATGCTTTCAAACGGTTTTAATGAGCGCTGTGTCCTGGGCCATGGAGACAGGAGATCTTTCTTTAATAACAACCTTGGCGTGGCATAGTGTATTTGGTTTCCTTGACGTGGGTGTCCTTCTAATGTGAGGGTCAAACAGCTCCTTTGAAGAAAAGAAAGGCAATGCGTCTAGGCTCAAAAGGATACTGTGTAGTGTGTAGATTGAGGGCATTGTTTCTTTCAGATATTTCCCCCCGGGGGGGGGTGCATTTCGGTATTTCGGGGGGGGGGGGGCAGTGCCAGTTGCCAGTGTCTAGTGGCGTAGCCAAGGAGTGGTAAATGAGACATATGTTCCTGTGCGCCAGATTAGCGGGCGCACCAAAATAGGCTTTGATGGTATTTAATGGTGGAATGTAATTATTTTCAGAGTTGAAAAGGGGAGGGGTACTTAAAAATGAATCATGTCCCCTAACGCCAAACATTCTAGCTACGCCCCTTCCAGTGGCGTAGAAAAGGGGAGGATGAGGTTGTTAATCCAGGTGTCATTCTTTCTTTAAATGGACTTGCGGCAATTTCGAACGAATGCAGAGCTTGTATCGTAAAAGGTAAAGCAGAAAAAATATATGCCCCCCATGGTGGCAATAATAGTAGCTCTAGGCAGGGCATCTCTCGTCACCAATATTATCGATCATATTCATCGGGTGTAGGGTAGAAATCGAGGGCGCCGATGAATCTTGCTTTTATTTCTATAACTTAAAGCAAGACAAAGATCATAAAGGTAAACTCAGCCATCCAAGAGCATATCTCTCTGGTAGGAAATGCATTGGAAGAAGTGGAGGCCTTCACATACTTAGGCAGCACCATTGACTTAAATGGTGGATCCAAAGTGGATGTCAGGGCAAGAATTGGAAATGCTAGGTCGGCATTTCTTCTATTTAAGAGAATAAGGGAGTTAAAGGAGCTGACTCTTCAAACCAAAGTCAGAACTTTCAACACAAATGTCAAAATAGTCCTGCTACATGGAGACGAAACTTTGAGAACAACAGCGAAAATGACGCAGAAAGTACAGACCTTCGTAAACACTTGCCGTAGACAGATCCTGAACATCAAATAGCCACAATCACCATCAAAGACTTACTAGAAAAGACATACCAGGAGCCTGTTGATGAAGACATCATAAGGAAAAGATGTATGTGGATGGGGCACACTCTCCGCAAACTCCCAGATAACATCACCAGACATTCCCCAGATAACATCACCAGACATTCCCCAGATAACATCACCAGACATTCCCCAGATAACATCACCAGACATTCCCCAGATAACATCACCAGACAATCCCTAGCATGGAAAGAAAGAGAGGAGCCCTAAAAAATACACGGAGAAGCGAGATAGAGGCAGACACTTAATTAAAGTACACGGAAGCAACTGGAAACTTAATTAAAGTACACGGAAGCAACTGGAAAGAAACGCACAGTACCGAGATGAATGGAAATTCTTATAGACGCCCTATGCATAAGACGGGGTAAAAGCTATTAGTAAGAATGTAAGATGAATCTTGAGAGGGGGAAGGGTCAAAAGCATGCTCTCCAGAATTTGTTTTATCATTTCAAAACCAAGAGGTGCATTTTGGAGTATAGTTGAATTCAATGTTTCTAAGAGACTTTTTGATCAGGGGAAGGAAATTCTTAAGGGTGTTTGGATGCATTATGGTGCCAGTGTCATACATAAACTGAATTCACTTTAGTTGTGGTGTGCCCCAGTGTAACCTTTTGGCACAAGATTATATATCAACCCCATACTGTAACATTGACCAGCGTGAGGGAAGGGTTGCAGAAATTGAGGTTGCTGAAGACAGTCGAGAAAATTTAAAAAAGCAGGGATGCATTTTGGCGCATACTTGAATTCAGTGTTTCTTTCAAACAATTTTGAGGGGAAATTTCAAACTTTCGTGTAGGAAGCGCCAAAATTAGCCATAATAATGATCAAAGACGTCTTTAACGCCGAACCAGCGGGACGTGAACGAAATTCATTCCAGTTGTGGTGCCCTTGAGGGTATGCGTTTTCCCTAGGTTAATGTTGCCTATTAAATCATATAATCGTGCCCTTTAAATTTGTTGATAAATTCAAAATCCAAGAATAAATTTAACAAATACTTACATTTACTTTTGCAACACACTACACCTGGAGAGCAACGGAAGAGATGTTAGTATAAAAAAAAAATGTAGTTGTCACTTAAGCTTAGAAACATTGTGTGAACCTAGCAGCCCATATGACTGCAGTGGGCCTTTGGACATATTAGGGGCTTAAAGATTTGATGTTGATATTTTCTTACTTATCTTCTTTCAGTGCATGGTTTAAAAAAAATATGGCAAAAGGGGGCCTCGAGAAGTCGAGCGACGGCCCTGCTTGTGTAACGCAAATATTTTTTTATATTACTTCGGCTTATAACCAGGAGCGTCCAGTGCGATATTTGTAATAGAATTCTGTAAGTCTTTAACAAGATTTGACTTATATTATTTATACGGATCATCAAATATATCAAAGCGATATTTCATAGATTCCACTAATTGTAATCGGTTAATGTTACCAAACACTATTCGTTTTAAACCTCTTTATCATGACAAGCAAGTAAATATGATGTATGTTGGTTTGGGGAATGTGGTGTATGTTGGTTTGGGGAATGTGGTGTATGTTTGTTTTGGGGAATGTGGTGTATGTTTGTTTTGGGGAATGTGGTGTATGTTTGTTTTGGGGAATGTGGTGTATGTTGGATTGGGGAATGTGGTGTATGTTTGTTTTGGGGAATGTGGTGTATGTTTGTTTGGGGAATGTGGTGTATGTTGGTTTGGGGAATGTGGTGTATGTTTGTTTTGGGGAATGTGATGTATGCTGGTTTGGGGAATGTGGTGTATGTTGGTTTGGGGAATGTGGTGTATGTTTGTTTTGGGGAATGTGGTGTATGTTTGTTTTGGGGAATGTGGTGTATGTTGGATTGGGGAATGTGGTGTATGTTTGTTTTGGGGAATGTGGTGTATGTTGGATTGGGGAATGTGGTGTATGTTTGTTTTGGGGAATGTGGTGTATGTTGGATTGGGGAATGTGGTGTATGTTTGTTTTGGGGAATGTGGTGTATGTTGGATTGGGGAATGTGGTGTATGTTTGTTTTGGGGAATGTGGTGTATGTTTGGTTTGGGGAATGTGGTGTATGTTGGTTTGGGGAATGTGGTGTATGTTTGTTTTGGGGAATGTGGTGTATGTTTGTTTTGGGGAATGTGGTGTATGTTGGATTGGGGAATGTGGTGTATGTTTGTTTTGGGGAATGTGGTGTATGTTTGTTTTGGGGAATGTGGTGTATGTTGGATTGGGGAATGTGGTGTATGTTTGTTTTGGGGAATGTGATGTATGCTGGTTTGGTGAATGTGATGTATGTTGGTTTGAGGAAAATGGTGTTGTTAGTTTGGGGAATGTGATGTACGTTTGTTTTGGGGAATGTGATGTATGTTGGTTTGAGGAAAGTGGTGTATTTTGGTTTGGGGAATGTGATGTATGTTTGTTTGGTGAATGTGATGTATTTTGGTTTGGGGAATGTGGTGTATGTTGGTTTGGTGAATGTGATGTATGTTGGTTTGAGGAAAGTGGTGTATTTTGGTTTGGGAAATGTGATGTATGTTGGTTAGAGGAAAGTGGTGTATTTTGGTTTGGGGAATGTGATGTACGTTTGTTTTGGGGAATGTGGTGTATGTTGGTTTGAGGAAAGTGGTGTATGTTGGTTTGAGGAAAGTGGTGTATGTTGGTTTGGTGAATGTGATGTATGTTGGTTTGAGGAAAGTGGTGTATGTTAGTTTGGGGAAGGTGATGTACGTTTGCTTTGGGGAATGTGATGTATGTTGGTTTGAGGAAAGTGGTGTATGTTGGTTTGG
Source organism: Omphiscola glabra (assembly GCA_964017045.1). Taxonomy (NCBI): domain Eukaryota; kingdom Metazoa; phylum Mollusca; class Gastropoda; family Lymnaeidae; genus Omphiscola; species Omphiscola glabra. The sequence goes on from OZ024805.1 coordinate 15,253,021, forward strand.
GGAATGTGATGTACGTTTGTTTTGGGGAATGTGGTGTACGTTGGTTTGGGGAATGTGGTGTTCATTGGTTTTGGTTAATGTGGTGTTCATTGGTTTTGGGGAATGTGGTGATGCAGAGGAAGCGGTTTAACTTAGTCTTGGGGTAGCGAGTAATTAAAAGAAAATGATTTTTCTAGATCCTGTGATGTTTTCTAGACTCCGGCGTGATACCAAGGCCATGTTTAACGGTTAAATATTTAAATACGTCCTGTTTTACGTGCCACGAACGAATGTGTCCGGGCCGTTGATTGTGATTGGCGTGGGACTAGTCCCAGATAGAGCAAGCTGTACGATGGAATGGTGTTAGAATGGGATGAACAGATTGTGCTCAATAGTTTTAGAGTCTGAAGCTAGCACGTCACATCCATGATGAATGATACTTTTGAACCATGATATAATGATATAAAAATTCACTATCAATGGTAGTAAACGCAGGTTCACCAGCTTTGGTGATATATATATATATATTTATTTATTTATATATATAAATATATATATATAAATAAGGTATATAATATATATATATATATAAGGTATATATATAGTTATGTAAGCGACTTGTTTGCTTCATTCTGTCCACGTGCTGCGAACTCTGTTTGACCCAATTAGGTGTACGGCGCCATTATTATGGTGTTGGTTAGCTAAAAATAGTCTCCTTTTGACCTTGGCTAAAATTTAATATATGGCCTGTTTCATAATTCGAATATTGGAGAAGATTGGAGAAAAAGCCAGAAGCGAGTGTAATGCGTAAGGCGCTTCGGGAGACATCAGTAGAAAACGACTAAAAAAGGCTGATAGATTGAAATAAAGAGAGGCAGATCATTTAGCACGAGATACTACTATCGTGTGTGTTATGTTCACTACGAGACAGCCTTTGTTTACTGTGTGTGTAGATTTCTTTTCACCACTGTACCACTCTTGAACATTGTATTTTATTAACATCGTACCAGTACCAGCCAAACAATATACTGTAAGTCAATAGTTTTAATTACATTTTCTTTTGATTTTGTAATTCATTATCATTAACACATTAAAACTTATTAATTGTAATTAGCCCTGGTTTGAGTATTGTATTCTTTGTTATTGTATTTATCATTTGGTATCGTATGTACTGTTTTAGAACGAGCCATACACTTAGATATAAGAGAGTATATCTTCTATTTCTATTTTGATAACAGTCCGTAACATATATGCTTAAACCCCCCCCCCCCCCCGCCCCTCCCACCACATTGAAGCCATTAAGGCCTCTGGCTTTATCAGTTGACCTTTGGGGTCAAGCACAACCATATTGCTACTCCACGGTCACAGTGGCTGGAACGGTTTTGTGCATTTGAACAAATCTCTATCGATACATGTTGAGTTCCATTCATAAAATTGTGGATCCGGGACAGGTGGATTTAGTTGATGTTAGCTAATGTGATAGCATGTCTGTTTTATGATGTGATAGCGGCGTGTCTGTTTTATGATGTGATAGCGGCGTGTCTGTTTTATGATGTGATAGCGGCGTGTCTGTTTTATGATGTGATGGCGGCGTGTCTGTTTTATGATATGATAGCGGCGTGTCTGTTTTATGATGTGATAGCGGCGTGTCTGTTTTATGATGTGATAGCGGCGTGTCTGTTTTATGATGTGATAGCGGCGCGTCTGTTTTATGATGTGATAGCGGCGTGTCTGTTTTATATCCGGATGTCTTTTGTATTGGCCATCATTAAGAGTGCGTGCAGCTTTGTCTACTTGGACTTGGGCGTGTCTGCACCAATCTCGTCTATGCGAGTTTGTAAATCTAATCCTGTCAACCTTGTCAATGTGATTCTGTCAACTTTGTCAATGTGGGTACGCACAACTATACTGTGTGGGATTTGGCATGGTTGGTCAAGTCTATGGTCATGCGTGTATCCACAGTTTAGTATAAAGGGACTGTGTACATAAAGTCTGGTCTGTAAGAGCATGCATACTTATACTTATACACAAGATGATGTTGTGAAATTATCTTAAATCGTTTTACTTTTACCATTCATTTGAGCCATATGGACATTATAACATGTCGTGCTTAGCACTATGAAATTTACATAGTAAATTATTCACTTTTTTTAACGAGCCGATACAACACTATCGCCAGGAATATAATGGTGCTAATCCAACGGCAACTGAGTGGATGTAGTCGATTGTTGATGCCTCCCTCCCCACCCATTTCTGTCTCTCTCTCTCTCTCACTCACACACCACATGTTTGTGCCCGACAACAGCTCGCGTTCCGTGGCCTGCACATTCCAGTTTTATCGTCCCGTGAGTAACGAGTCGGCTTATCTACGACTGTTTACGTTCTCGATCGTCCGTTCGTACGAGCTAACGCCGCTTTGTGAATTTTACGCAATGGCCTAACGGGCAGATGGTAGTTTGGACCTGGGGTTTATCTCGGTTAATGCCGGGGTCCACCCCCCCCCCTTTTTTTTTCACCATTCACTTCATGCCGACGAGTTGTGCGTATCAGCACACGGATATTGACGGGCATGTTTCCAATGTGATTTAAATGCAACCTGTGTTTCCGTCTTTTTGTTTGGAGACTTTGTTGTGATACCCAGTGATTCCTGAGTGTTTTATTTATGGACCAGCAGATGTTTTCTTTATGGTAAGCGGAAGTCATCTACGTGACGTAAGTAAGAGGATAGGGCCTTGGGGGGCGTGGGGGTAAGGGGTGGGGGTGAATACGTTTTGCATATATCATACGGCGCGAGTCATATTAATTTTTGAAACGTATTAAAGACCCCACAGATGTAAGTAATCTTCTCTTTGATGTTTCGTTTTGCTTACACTTACACACTAGCCTGTTGCAGACGGCCTTACATGGGTATTAAGACAAGAAGCCAAACAAGAAAGCTCAATTCAAATGTAATCTGGATCTTGAACATTTAATACAACATGGGCTGAAATCAAAACAAAGTGTGCGGTTCTACTGCCGGGGATGGCAGCGTCTCCACAAAATGCACGTTTAAAAGTGTAGCAATTCTTTTGTGTAGTGAACTGTTTAGGGCAGTGTTTCCCAAAATTATTTGTTTCATGCCCCGTGCCCCACCTGAGCACCTAAAAATGTTGAGTGTACCCTAAGCTCTGTCTAACTTTGTCTCCGCCCCCACTTTTTTCTGTGGAAATGTAAATATATCCCCCCCCCAACCCGTGGCTAAATGTTCCTAAATAATCTTCACTTCACGCCACCCCCCCCCCTTTTTTTTCCAATGGGGCATTTTTTATTTTATGATCTGTGAGTTAGTACACATAGTCAACATAAATACATGGTATTTAAATGTAGTCTTTTAGATTGACGGGTCTGATTGAACCATTCCGGAACTGAGAGTTAGTACACATAGTCAACATAAATACATGGTATTTAATGTAGTCTTTTAGATTGACGGGCCTGATTGAACCATTCCGGAACTGAGAGTTAGTACACAGAGTCAACATAAATACATGGTATTTAAATGTAGTCTTTTAGATTGACGGGCCTGATTGAACCATTCCGGAACTGAGAGTTAGTACACAGAGTCCACATAAATACATGGTATTTAAATGTAGTCTTTTAGATTGACGGGCCTGATAGAACCATTCCGGAACTGAGAGTTAGTACACAGAGTCCACATAAATACATGATATTTAAATGTAGTCTTATAGTTTGACGGGTCCTTAACTGAACCATTCCGGAATATGTGAAAATACAATCTCAAGCTTCTAGATCGATTTTTTTTTAATGAAATAGACACAGGTCTACGGTTTTAAGGGATGAAAATAGACACATGTCTACGGTTTTAAGGGATGAAAATAGACACAGGTCTACGGTTTTAAGGGATGAAAATAGACACAGGTCTACGGTTTTAAGGGATGAAAATAGACACAGGTCTACGGTTTTAAGGGATGAAAATAGACACAGGTCTACGGTTTTAAGGGATGAAAATAGACACAGGTCTACGGTTTTAAGGGATGAAAATAGACATAGGTCTACGGTTTTAAGGGATGAAACTAGACATAGGTCTACGGTCTTAAGGGATGAAAATAGACACAGGTCTACGGTTTTAAGTGAGGAAAATAGACACAGGTCTACAGTTTTAAGGGATGTCTTCAATATTATAATTGCACCTAATAAGAGAAAAATAAAAGGAAGTCTCCTAATTTAAATGCTCTCGCAGATAATGTATTATGTCTTTACAAGAAGAATGTATGTTTATTACGTCTTCAATGGACTACGATGAGTCGATTGTTTTGTCACGTGATATGCGTAAGTACGAGTAAGACTTCCGGTAGGCTGTCTGCAACACACTAGTCGCTCACAAATTTTTCTTCAAACAACTTTCTTCCATTAATCATAACTGAATTATAATTATTGTCACATTTATGAATGTCATTTAAAAAAACACGTGTATTCAAGAATATTTTGAAAAGTAAAATTTTTAATTAACATTGGGGAAGCGCTAATGGAGACAAAAATTTTGCTTTAAAATTAATGATAATGGCTGATCTGTTGTTATGTGTTGTTATGTGTAGCATATGCTACCGAAGGCTTACTCGTATCACGTGACAAAACAAGGAAGTGACTAATCTTAGTCCATTCTCGCTGTCGTGCATGGAAACATATTCTGTGTGAGGCTGTGCTCTAATAATGGGCGATTCTAGACATAAAATATATTAAGTCATTGTTGACATTGTGCTGGCAAACAGTTATATGCCTACAGTGTTTGCATTGGTGATATGAGTATAAGTAATGTTGAGGTCATGTTGTTTTGTAGGTATTCAAGGATAAATCTAAACGGGAACTTTATTAGACTTCTTGAACATGAACAATATGTAAGTGGTAATTTAGAAAAAAAACGGACCAAAATATAATTGCGGTCCCTTGAAAGTATTTAGATAACCTTCGTGCAGTGTTAATGAATGCGCTAACTGTTACTAAGAAGTGCTAAGAAGAGGTAGCAAAATACATTATTCTCTATATAACAATTAACCCACGTCATTAACGCTACAGGATGTTCAATAGTGCGAAAAATTAAACTTCCGACCTGTGTGCTAAATTAGGGTTTTGTAATTGTAAGAAATACTAATGACTACTTATGTTTGTCGACATTTTAAATTCTCCTTTGTAGAGTACATGTTGACACACACCCATATTCATTAAGTACGACCCATTCGTATTTTATGCGGCTTTACTGTTTATTTTATTGTTTAAGACGATTCACACAAAAAAGGCTTAAGTTTTTAGATAAAAGACAGAAATTAAAGACACGCCAAAAGAGAGTCATTGAAGACACGCCAAAAAGACAGTCATTGAAGACACGCCAAAAGACAGTCATTGAAGCATGCCAAAAGACAGTCATTGAAGACACGCCAAAAGACAATCATTGAAGACACGCCAAAAGACAGTCATTGAAGACACGCCAAAAGAAGTCCTTGAAGATACGCCAAAAGACAGTCATTGAAGACTCGCCAAAGACAGTCATTGAAGACTCGCCAAAGACAGTTCTTGAAGACACGCCAAAAGACAGTTCTTGAAGACACGCCAAAAGAAGTCCTTGAAGACACGCCCAAAACAGTTCATGAAGACACGCCAAAGACAGTCATTGAAGACATGCCAAAGACAGTCATTGAAGACTCGCCAAAGACAGTTCTTGAAGACACGCCAAAAGACAATCCTTGAAGACACGCCAAAGACAGTCATTGAAGACTCGCCAAAGACAGTTCTTGAAGACACGCCAAAAGACAATCCTTGAAGACATGCCAAAGACAGTCATTGAAGACACGCCAAAGACAGTTCTTGAAGACACGCCAAAAGAAGTCCTTGAAGACACGCCCAAGACAGTTCTTGAAGACACGCCAAAGACAGTCATTGAAGACACGCCAAAAGAAGTCCTTGAATACACGCCAAAGACAGTCATTGAAGACTCGGCAAAAGACAGTCATTGAAGACTCGGCAAAAGACAGTCATTGAAGACACGCCAAAAGACAGTCCTTGAAGATACGCCAAAAGACAGTCCTTGAAGACCCGCCAAAAGACAATCCTTGAAGACATTCCAAAAGACAGTCCTTGAAGAGACGCCAAAAGACAGTCCTTGAAGACAGGCCAAAAGACAGTCCGTGAAGACACGTTAAGTCCTGACAAGAGTTATTTATTGGTGTAGATTATTATACGAATGAAATATACCACGAACCGGACGAATTATATAATAATGACTGAAGTGGGGAAATAAAACTACTATGACCGCTGGAAATAGGACATACAGGGTAGACAAAACAACGAATGTGTCGGCAAGAACAAAACTTAAAAAATAGACAACATTTAAAGAAAAGAAATATTGTACGCAACTTAACGTGTGTCATTATTATTTGTAAATTAATGTAAATTCAATTTATTATTTGCATTATTCGTGTACATTTTTTAATATTTCCATTTCCTAGTTTGCTTAGTTCCGTTGTTTTCTTTCGTCTTTTTTCTTTCTTCCAGCTTTGCCCTCCCACTTCCTCTTGCTTCGGCGTGATCAGTCCGCCCCCATATTACGCTTATGGCCACTGGCAGGAAACAGGGTGTTGGGGGGGGGGGGGGGCATGCGTGGGGTTCAATCTCCCGGGATAAAGTTGCAGAATAAGTTCGGTCAAAAAAACACTTCTCGTTCAAGACGTAAGATAATAAAACCACTATAACTTTTTTTTTTTACGTTTTCTTCGGGTTATCATAAAATAATGAAGTGACATCTTATTTCATATCTACATTTTAATTATTTTTATTTTCCTTTTAGGAATTACATTTAAATTCTCATAAGGCGGGTATAGTGCTTAGACTGCACATAGTTAGCATTCTGGATAGATTTATCACATGTGAAAAATTTACCCAACCCTTAACATTGTACTGTATAACATGCACAGCCCGTTTGTTGTGGGCTTAATTATATTTAAAAGATACGGATTGAATAGCATTACTGTCGTCTGCATAATTGAAAGCCAAATGAACAACCGCTGCCCTAGAACAAGCCTAATGAACAACCGCTGCCTTAGAACAAGCCAAATGAACAACCTCTGCCCTAGAACAAGCCTAATGAACAACCTCTGCCCTAGAACAAGCCTAATGAACAATCACAGCCCTAGAGCAAGCCAGATGAACAACCACTGCCCTAGAACAAACCAATTGAACAACCGCTGCCCTAGAACAAACAAATAGAACAACCACAGCCCTAGAACAAACCAATTGAACAACCGCTGCCCTAGAACAAACCAATTGAACAACTACTGCCATAGAACAAACCAATTGAACAACCGCTGCCCTAGAACAAACCAATTGAACAACCACAGCCCTAGAACAAACCAATTGAACAACCGCTGCCCTAGAACAAACCAATTGAACAACCACAGCCCTAGAACAAACCAATTGAACAATCACATCCCTAGAACAAACCAATTGAACAACCCCTGCCCTAGAACAAACCAATTGAACAACCGCTGCCCTAGAACAAACCAATTGAATAACCGCTGCCCTAGAACACTACTCTTTTTTTTTAGAGATATCATGTCTCTGGCGCAGCAAGAGAGGATCGTATTGATATGTCCGATTATCCGGTGTTATTTTTACAATAGCTTGGCACTGATCACATGGGCCCGCTTGTGACAGTTTTAAACAGGGGAGGGGGAAGAGAGAGGGTAGAGTGGGGGGGTTATAATTTTTTTAATAAATATTCTGTCGAATCGTTTAGAAGTTCATTTATGAACAAGAGCATTGACTTACGCTGCCATTGCGTGACGATTATGTCTGATACCGCACAGGATTATTTGTGCCTGAAAATAGCTGATTGATACAGTGGACACGTGTGTGGGGTGGGGGCATGTGCATCTGCCTTATTGATTTCCTGGATAACATGAAAAACAAAACAACTTAAGTGCCTTAAGACATAGCATAGACCTGGCTGTTTGTAATGCATTTCCAATAAAAAAAAAATTTCTCTGTGTTTAACCACGGCGGACTGTGGTGAGCACACAAAAAATATATATATATTTAAATGAAACAAGCAATGCTTATATTTACATCACACAGCTATAGTTTCTTTTACCTAATAGCGTTTCGTGGATGATAAACTCAGAAAGTTTCCTCTTCCGAAAGAGAATCGCTGCAGCCATTTTTCTGTAAATCCATTGATAGCAAAATGTGTCAACAGCTCTCTGCACGTTCATGGCAGCAGCTTTACACTTCCACTTGATACTCCCATTGGGAAAGCTGGTAGTACTCCCATTGGGAAAGCTGGTGGTACTCCCATTGGGAAAGCTGGTGGTACTCCCATTTGGAAAGCTGGTGGTACTCCCATTTGGAAAGCTGGTGGTACTCCCATTGGGAAAGCTGGTGGTACTCCCATTGGGAAAGCTGGTGGTACTCCCATTGGGAAAGCTGGTGGTACTCCCATTGGGAAAGCTGGTGGTACTCCCATTGGGAAAGCTGGTGGTACTCCCATTGGGAAAGCTGGTGGTAAACTAGCCCTTGGGACACGTGACCAAAAATGAAAGATTTCTATGTGTACCTCTATGTCTTGTTCCGTCATGAAGGTTCATCTCTCTTATGGGATTTTACAAGGAATTTCTATCCTTTTTTTTAACGTTCGTAATTCACTGAGGTGGAAATTTATATAAACTATATATCAACAAGTATAAGCTTCTTTCAAATGGTCAGTGGATCTCAAAATTCTGATTTATACAAGAATATTCATTATAGTAGTGGCAGTGAGCACATCGTGCTTGCATCCGTGGCCCCATGGCCCCTTCCACAGTGTGTGCCTCTCGGGCGTCGTGGCAAAAACTTGGTCTAGCTATAACTTAATACGGCACTATCATCCTTCCTTCCTATCTCTGACCTACTCCTCGTCATTACTCGCGTCTTGGGGGGGGGGGGGGTCGCTGGCGAGATTATGCATCCAGGCCAACTCGTCAAAACAATGGTTGGTTGCACAAACACTGACTGCGCAACAATTATGCCGAGCACAAAGATTTCTTCCGCCGATACACAAAAAAATTAAGTCATCTCGTGGCAGTCCGCTTAAGCTGGAGATTCACTGTGAAGGAACGTAGCTCAACTGCAGTCGTGGTTACACGTGTTGCAACCCAGTGTAGATTGCACAGTGTTTCACTTGATCTATTAACCAATTGATGTTTCTGTACGCGTGGAATCGTGAAATATGCATGCGTTGAGTTCCAACACAATGAACGATCAGGTGAATGAGATTTATGTTCTTAACTAGCGAGTACCCGGCATGCGTTGAGTTCCAACACAATGAACGATCAGGTGAATGAGATTTATGTTCTTAATTAGCGAGTACCCTGCATGCGTTGAGTTCCAACACAATGAACGATCAGGTAAATGAGATTTATGTTCTTAACAAGCGAGTACCCGGCATGCGTTGCAATGCCACTCATCGAAATAAAGTGTTTGTGTTTTAATAATGTTTTTTGTAAGTACCTTTAATATACAAATTTCTTTTACGGTCTCGTGCGTATTCGAATTAATTAGAAGGTTTTTCGAAGCGGGAGCCTACCACATGCAGTTTAGTCCCCAAACTTCTAGCGATTAATCCTCCCCCCCCCCCCCCCATGCAATAGCTTTGTTTGAAATTATACTTATATGTCTCATCTATTACATATAAACAAATTTAGGGCCCCGGCCCCAAAAGGAATATTTTGAAATATTTGTACTAATTCAGAAACCTATTTATTAAGTCACATATACAAAATTAAATGCCACAGTTAATATTTAATTTATTTCCACTCACCTATGCAATAGCTGTTTGACATTATATTTAAATAGCTCATATAAGAAAAAAAACGAATTTAAGGCCCCCGGCCCAAAGCGGAATATTGTAAAATGGTTGTACTTATTGAGATACCTAATGCGGGCCTGCACACATCAATTCACGCATACCAATTCACCAAAGTTTTATCGCAATCGGATGAATGGTATAGGAATACATACGATAATTATATATATAATATAAGGGTGGAAAACGAATTAAGGCCCCCGGCCACAAACGGAATATTGTAGAATTGTTGTATTACTTCAGAAACCTACTTATTATATCACAAAATTCAACCAAAAAAAAAAAAAGAAACATCTTACTAAAGTCGTATCGCATTCAGATAAATGGTATAGGAGCGCATACGGATATTATTTTTTACAAAGCTCATATAAGAAAAAAAAAAGATTTTGGGGCCAACGGCCAAAAGCGGATTATTTTAAAAGTGTTGTAACTACTTGAGAAACCTACTTATTATGTCACACACACAATTTAATGTCGCTATTTGTATTTGATTAAAAATCTATCCATCCATGCATTAGATCCGTTTGAAATTTTATTTGTATAGCTCATATAGGAAAAATAGAAAATAGGGCCCCTGGCTCAAAACGGAATATTTTGAAACGGTTGTAATAATTCAAAAAGCTTTGCGGGCGTGGGAAAAACATCTTACTAAAGTTTTATCGCATTCAGATGAATGGTATAGGATCGCATACCGAAATTACTTTTTACAAAGCTCATATAAGAAAAAAAAAGATTTTGGGGCCAACGGCCGAAAACGGAATATTTTAAAAATGTTGTAATGACTCATTAAAATGCGCGAGCTTATGGATAACCACTAAACAAAGTTTTGTTGCAATCGCATGAATGGTGTAGGAGCGCATACGGTTTGAAATTATATTTATATAGCTCCTATAAGAAAAAACGAACATGGGTCCCCTGGCTCAAAACGGAATATTTTAAAACGGTTCTAATAATTTAGAAACCTTTGTGGGCGTGCTCGCAACAACTCACCAAAGTTTTAGCGTATTCGATAAATGGTGTAGGAGCACATACAAAAATTATTTTTTACAAAGCTCATATAAGAAAAAAAACGATATTGGGGCCAACGGCCAAAATCGGAATACTTTTAAAGTGTTGTAATGACTCAGTAAAATGCGCGAGGTTATGGACGACCACTCAACAAAGTTTTGTCGCAATCACATGAATGGTGTCGTAGCGCATACGGTTTGAAATTATATTTATATAGCTCATATAAGAAAAAACGAACATGGGGCCCCTGGCTCAAAACGGAATATTTTAAAACAGTTATAATTATTCTCAAACCTTTGTGGGCGTCCTCGCAACATCTCACCAAAGATTTAGCGCATTCGGATCAATGGTGTAGGAGCGCAGACGGAAATATTTTTTACAAAGCTTGTATAAGAAAAAAAAACAAATTAAGGGCCAACGGCCAAAAACGGAACATTTTATAAGTGTTGTAATGACACAGTTAAATGCCCGGTTAGGTGGTCAACAATTAATTAAAGTTTTGGCGTAATCGCATGAATGGTGTGGAAGCACATATGAGACATACATACATACAGACATACATTCATTTTTATATATATAGATGATGAATACTTCATGCATAGTAACGGAACGTGAGGGTCCAGCGCCCGGACTTAAACCCACGTATTACCAGTGGACCATTCCTTATTATATTATATTCCATTTCACTAGACTAATACTGATCCACTTTAAATTGGCCCCATTATTGCAAGCACGTGCTGATAGATTTAAAGTAAGTTCACATTAAATATTAATTTGAAGAAACAAAATTCGTATATTTCTAAAACGTTTTTTTTTTGTTCACCCTTAAAATATTTTTGACAGCCTGGATATTGTGTGGATTCCCCTCCCCCCCCCCCCCACCACACCACACACCCTCATTTCACGCACATGCTACGCTACTGTCTGTAAATGGTCAAATGATGGCTCAACTAATCACAAAAATTCTGCGCTAACAGTACAAAGAAACTTAGTTATTATTTAAACACGCCGCTTTGCTTGCCATAATGTAAGTCCATATTCTTTCTTATATCTATATATACATATAAATATAGTAACACGTTTGTGACTAAACTCATCTCTGTGTTGGTTGCCCCAAAATGTTTCTGACCTATAAATGCTCCGATACATACATGGTGTATTTCTACACGAATTTCACTACTTCTTACTTAAATATACTTTTTTTTAAAAAGAAAAAAAGTAATTTTTATTATAAATTATTTTGATTTCATACAGTATTTCCTACAAACATAAGCTCCTATATTAAATCGTCCAGTATTACTGAACTACATTTGCTCCCATATTTCTGAACATTATTTGCTCCCATATTTCTGAACTACATTTCCTCCCATATTTCTGATCTACATACGCTCCCATATTTCTGAACTACATTTGCTCCCATATTTCTGAACTAAGTTTGCTCCCATATTTCTGAACATTATTTGCTCCCATATTTCTGAACTACATTTCCTCTCATATTTCTGATCTACATACGCTCCCATATTTCTGAACTACATTTGCTCCCATATTTGTGAACTACATATGCTTACATATTTCTGACCAATATCCTATATTTGTTTGTGACCTGGCCGTCTGCTGTGCTTTCAGATGTCAGGTCAGGGCTACAAGCGGACCAACTTTGAAGAGGACGATTACGCCTCCAACGGCGGCACCCCACCGCCCATCGATGTAGTCTTTCGGGGGTGAGTAGCAGACGTTTGTAAACAATGAAGGGTTCGTGATGAAACAAAACATTCTGTTATGTACGGTATGAAATCCTAACAATTTGTGGTGTTTGTTTCGAATCATATATGATCAATGCATGTTTAAAATTTTGTAACTGACACTTTGAGATAAATTAAAAAAAAAACAACACCATTTTTGTTGGCAGGGCTAGTTTGGGATTTCCCTCATGGAAGCACAGGACAAGCCAAGAGAAAGTCTTGTTGGTTTTGGTGGGGCTCCTGACCTTGGTCATCGTCATCATGGCTGGCATTATGGCACTCAAGGACTCACAGGTCAAGGACTTGCAGGCACAGAATACTAGTAAGTTACAAAATAACTCAGATTTTTAACCTCTTTCCTGAAGCGGAATTATTTTTTAGTGATCAATGGATCGCGTGTATTGTAGATCCTCATCTCCCAACCACATGCCTTGTGTAGCTCATCTCCCCATCCAAAAGCCAGCAATGTGGACCCTCATCTCCCCACCCCACCACATGCCTTGTGTAGCTCATCTCCCCACCCAATAGCCTGCAATGTAGATCCTCATCTCCCCACCACATGCCTTGTGTAGCTCATCTCCCCACCCAATAGCCTGCAATGTGGACCCTCATCTCCCCACCCAATAGCCTGCAATGTGGATCCTCATCTCCCCACCACATGCCTTGTGTAGCTCATCTCCCCACCCAATAGTCTGCAATGTGGACCCTCATCTCCCCACCCAATAGCCTGCAATGTGGACCCTCATCTCCCCATCCCACCGCATACATTATTAAACGTCATGTCCCCCACACCCACGACCAAAATGTAATAACGTTATGAACAATTAAATGCCTGATTTTACCATTTAAAAAAATGTAATTTCAACACAAAGACCAATGAATAGGTTTCTTATAACTGTCAAGAGGTTTCCTATAACAGTCAAGAGGTTTCTTATAACTGTCAAGAGGTTTCCTATAACTGTCAAGAGGTTTCTTATAACTGTCAAGAGGTTTCTTATAACTGTCAAGAGGTTTCTTATAACTGTCAATAGGTTTCTTATAACTGTCAAGACGTTTCTTATAACTGTCAATAGGTTTCTTATAACTGTCAAGACGTTTCTTATAACGTCAAGAGGTTTCCTATAACTGTCAAGAGGTTTCTTATAACTGTCAAGAGGTTTCTTATAACTGTCAAGAGGTTTCTTATAACTGTCAATAGGTTTCTTATAACTGTCAAGACGTTTCTTATAACTGTCAATAGGTTTCTTATAACTGTCAAGACGTTTCTTATAACGTCAAGAGGTTTCCTATAACTGTCAAGAGGTTTCTTATAACTGTCAATACGTTTGTTATAACTGTCAATACGTTTCTTATAACTGTCAATATGTTTCTGTACTTGTTTTGTCTTTGAATGTGACTGGGTTATTTATAAATACTTAAGACTTTTATTCCCCCCTGTGCTTCTCCCAGAGTACTGCATGACGCCGGAGTGTGTCAAAATCGCCAGCACTCTGTTGACGGCCATGGACAAGGAGGTGGACCCCTGCGAGGACTTTTACGAGTACGCCTGTGGGGGGTGGATGAAGAACAACCCCATCCCCCCTGGGCATTCGAGATGGGGAACCTTTGAACTGATGTGGCAGAGGAATATGTTGGTGATGAAGAATGCCATTGGTGAGTGAAGTTATTAAGTGTGTGTGTGAGGGGTGTGGTGTGAGTGTGAGGGCTGTGTTGTGTGTTAGTGTGCGAGGGGTTGTGTGTCTATGAGTTGTGTGTATATGAATGGGTGTGGTGATTGGGAAATTTGTTGTTTAAATTTTAAAAAAATATTTGTAGAAATTTGTCACATATGATAGATTGGAATAAATTTGTGGTTGTTATTTGCTGATGTTGGCATTAGGGGCGAGAGAGAGAGAGAGAGAGGGGAGGAGGAGAGAGAGTAGGGAGGGAGGGGGAGAGAGAGTAGGGAGGGAGGGAGGAAGAGAGAGAGGAGGGAGGGAACGCGGGAGAGAGAGAGAGTAGGGATGAAGAGAGCGTAGGGAGGAAGAGAGAGAGGAGGGAGATAGAGAGAGAGGGAGGGAGGTAGGAAGAGAGAGAGGGGAATGAGGGAGGGAGGGATGAAGAGAGAGACCGGGAGGGAGGAAGAGAGAGGGGAGGGAGGAAGAGAGAGAGGGAGGGAGAGAGTGGGAAAGAGACAGAGAGCTAGGCAGAGAGTGAGATATTGAGGGGGGGTATAGACATGGAGAGAGACGGAGTGAGAAAGTGACAGAGCGCAAGAGATCGAGAGAGATAAAGCGAGAGAGAGAAAGAGAGAGAGGGATATGGAGAAGAGGGAGAAGGATAGAAAACTGAAGTTTACAATACACTAAACTAAGTCTATGAGAAGTGCGGCTTTTTGTGGTGTGTGTGCAAACTGAACGCTTCTTTTTCTTACCGACTCAAGTACGTCTATGTGAAAGTTTACTACTTGCATTAGCTGGGTAAAACAAAATAAGTATAATTGGGGACAAATAGGCTCGACACCGCCCTGTAACCACATGTATTACCACGTGCAACTTGGGATTTTAACGAAGGTAATTAGTTGTGATTGTGAGTTCAAATGTTTTAAAGCTAGTCGTTAAATTATTTTCTGCTTTGCCCTTGCCTTTTATCTCGATGAACCTCGACTGCGTCATGTAATATACTCCAAGGCAGCGGTTCTCAACCTGTGGGTCGCGATCCCTTTGGGGGGGGGGGGGTCGAAGGACCCTTTCCCCGGGGTCGCCAATGACCACCGAGAAACATTTATACTCTATAGTTATAAAGTAGCAACGAAAATAGTTTTGTGTTTGGGGGTCGCCACAACATGAGGAACTGTATTAAGAGGTCGCGGCATTAGGAAGGTTGAGAACCACTGCTCCAAGGTGTTAATTTCAAAGTATCTCATTAAAATACTATGGATTTTTTATTTTTATTTTATATATATATATATATATATATATATATTGGATGCCGCCATCAGAATTCATCTCATCAAACCGAAATCAGCAACTTCGAAAGTGACGTCATTAAATTGCTTTATATATATATATTTTAATCGTGGTTCCTTTGTACTGCAAATATCGATGGGAGGGGGGACGTGGATTTTTGTGTTTTTAATACAAAATTAGACAAATAAAATTAATGATAGGAGAAGCCAAAAAGTGACCCAAGGGTGGTCGGGGGGGAACGGAAATGGACATCAACGGGGGCCGGTCTAGACACTGTAATAGGTAGACCGACAAAAGACAGAGTGGGCCCGGTCATGACTGACAATTGGTGCCCCACACCGAGACCAGGGAGGAGTGCTAATGTATTTGTTTTGTGGAGTCCTGGGACGGCAATAGGGTTAGACTCGATTCTTTAGGAGACTCTAATTGTTGGCCCTACAGTGTGGAATGTCGGTGGTACGTTGGTGATTGTTGGTGGTACGTTGGTGATTGTTGGTGGTACGTTGGTGATTGTTGGTGGTACGTTGGTGATTGTTGGTGGTACGTTGGTGATTGTTGGTGGTACGTTGGTGATTGTTGGTGATATTATTGTTGGTAACATTGGTGATTGCTGGTGATACGTTGGTGATTGTTGGTGATTGTTGGCTCTTTATTGATGATTGTTTGTCTACTATTGGTGATTGTTTGCCTTATGTATTAATGTGCGGATCATATTTCGGGTCATGGTAGGGGTCTGGGGTCATAGTTCTAATCTGGGGTCAAAGTTCTGGTCTGGGTTCACAGTTTGGGGTCTGGGGTCGAATTTTGGATTCTGTGGTTATATTTGTAGTTTGGGGTTGTAGTCTGGGGTCGAATTTTGCGTTCCCAGTCGTAGTATGGTAAGGGCTCAACGATCTGGTCTGGGTTCATCGTTGAGGTCATAGCTGGAGTCTGTGGTCATAGTTCTGATCTGGGTTCATAATTTGGGTTTGGGGTGGGGGGGAGCTTGGGTCATATTTGTAGTCTAGGGTCACATATGTAGTTTAGGGTTGTATTTGTAGTCTGGGGTCAAAGTTTGGGTTCCCAGTCGTAGTTTCAAGCGAATCGTTCCCCCACCCCCCACCCAATTCTACCTTTACTACTTGCATTAGCCATCGACATATTAGTCAAATTTGATGATCTCACTGAGAGGGTAGCATTTCCTGGTCATTAACCACAGCACATCTCCATATCATTGAGATCTTGTTCCGGTACAAGGCTGTCTCTTTTACCGTCCCAGATCGAAGCACTAAGCCAGTGGTTCTCAACATTCCTAATGCTGCGACCCTTAAATTCAGTTCCTCATGTTGTGGCGACCCCCAATCACAAAATTATTTTCGTTGCTACTGCATAATTTTAGAGTATATGTGTTTTCCGATGGTCTTAGGTGACCCCTGTGAAATGGTCGTGCGACCCCCAATGGGGTCGTGACCCACAGGTTGAGAACCGCTGCACAAAGCGGTTAGGCACGAGATTAACATAGATGGAAAGCGAGGCTTGACCTTAGAAGTATCTAGAAAATCTCACATTAAGGGACAAAACATCTGGTTAATTTTTGTGATCATTGCTTTTTATTCATTTATTTTTAAAATCTCAATATGCGTCATTAATATATTTAAAAAAATAAAGGGTTTGAATTGGGGATTCGTTTTGCGCTTCAGTGATCTTACTATATGTTGTTGTTGTTCAGAATATGTTCTTGTAGTTCAGAATATGTTCTTGTAGGTCAAAGTGAAACATGTCGCCAGATTTAACCGTGTAGTACACTTAAGATCTATTAGATACGTTTGAAAATATTCGTTCAAAATGTCGAAGACGATCAATGCGTAATCAACGTGTTGAGCTATGAAGGTTTTGAACAGTAATGACCATATTGATTCACGTCAAACGCAAGCTGGATTGCGAAATCCTTGCAGGCTAAACAATTGAGGTTCACGGCCTATTCCATATCATAGCTTGACTTATAAAGGACGTGGCCCGACGTCAACTGCCCGAATAACGTCATTTCTTGCAACTCAAAATCCCGACATTAAAAAGACCCTAATATTATAAGGCAAGAAGACAAAAAATAATCTCTAAGTTGCCCCCGGCTCGTCAAGTGTTTGAGAAACATTGATTTTTACTCAAACCGACCATTGAAGAAATGTATATTCATGCCCGTGACATCCCACGGTGTACCACGGACTATGATGTGCCCCCTTTTCCCGTGATATATTGATATCAATTTAAGTAATGCATCCATTTTTCTTTAGTTATCCGTCTTTCTGACAGCGGGAGTAGTGTGTCCTAAGTGGTGACATGTCGGTAGTTATGAAGGATTGGTAAAATGATTTTTTTTTTGATAGACGTGAACCTGAGATTGTATAGGGTTAAAGAGACGCATTGCGGGCCATGTGAAATGCCTGGATCCGGAGATCCACGTTCATGTTTAAAAAATAAATCACGATCACGCGCTGCGGCTACGTCAGTCGTGAGGCTGAATGTAAGTTTTGATGGGTGCATACGAAAAATGAACGTCTTCCATGTGCGCTGTGCATAAGATAGCTTTGCTCATTACATGAGAACACTGTGTGGCGTGTTATTTTACTTGACGTCTGAACGTTGTGAAGAATCCTTCCTAGACCGAGGTGGGCAACCTTTTCTAAAATAGCCACAGTTGTGGCGAGGGAAAGGTAAAACTCGGCACACTGTATGTACATCATAAAACACTACTATGACATCAACTGAGAGTAAACACCGCCGAAGGCCGGCGCCTCTTATGGTAAACAGTGTTTAGAACACCGACAGACTTTGGTCGTAAACACGTTCCTCTCTCTGACCACAGATCACCCGGACTCATGGTTCAACAGCAGCGCCGAGCTCAAGGCCAAGAAGTATTACCTGTCCTGCATGGACGAGGACAAACTGATAGACAAGGCGGGCGCCCAGCCTCTCCTCGACCTCCTCGACACCCTCGACTGGGGAATCAACATCAGCGAGTGGGACGTGGACTGGACGCTGCCCAAGAACTGGAAGATGAATCTGATGATCGAGAACATGCACCTGCTGAACGTGGGCTCCTTCTTTTCTGTATGGGTGGCCGAGGACGATAAGGACTCGAATACCAACATTCTACAGGTGAGTTCATCTTTGAAATTTTGTGGGGCTTAGTACGGTAATGAACACTCACTCATTAGTGTAAGGTGTCATTACCATTAATGTTAAATGGATATGCTCCGTATTATAAGATACATACACTCCTTACTGTACAATGCAGAAACGCCAAACTGTTCAGTGCAAACGCCGTCCCTTACAAATCAGACACTTCCTACTGTTATGTGCACACATCCTCATTGTTTGGTGCGCTGTGCACTTGTAGTGCACACGGCTATTGCCTATGCTCTGGTGTTTAGTGCACATGTCTAATGTAAATGTCCTAGTATTACTGGTTTTTAAAAAAACAACACCAAGAACCTCAAGTTCTAAATTATCTCCAGGCACAGATGCCAGAAGCACTTTATCTCAATTACTGGTGTCGCTTGAGCAAAGAAAGGGGGAAAGAGGTGGTGAGCAATGGAAGTAGTCACGCTATAGGCTAAAGAGATTAATGAGAAGGAAATAGTTTTTTTGGGTTATAATGCGAAACAACTCATTTGATGATCTGAACGTCATTGGAGATGCAGTGCAAGAGTAGCCATGCAGCGCGTTTGTCTCAGATCACTCCGGCTACGGATTTCACCATTACACAAGAGATAACGATAGTGGATACATGAAGCAAATGAAGATGTGTCACGTGATATTTTCATGTGTCTCAATGCTTGGTTTCGTTTGTTAACGGAAGTCTCAGATGTCGATATGTTCACTGAGGATTCCTAAGCTCGACTCCGGCGACTCCAAGGGGTTGAAAAGGGGTGGGGTGGTGTGGGGGTGCCTGACAGGTTGGACTGGAAACAGACTGGACTAGATAGAAACTTGACTAGACACAGGCATGCCAAACGAATTTTGGCTACACGATTGACCTTATTTATACTGTAAGGCATTGAGGCATGCACCACAAAATGTGTCACATTGATTCACACTGCGATATTGAACCAAATTTTCACCTCTTCTTTGTTGTCAACCCTTTAATTGACGGAGTGTGTTATATCTAGACTTGCTCTTTGTCCAAAACTAAGAGGTGAGATGATGTTAGGCGATGCTGGATGATGTTTATGTGCTGAGGCGCATTGATTCGTGTGTACGTCAATGAGCCTGGGCCGTGATTAAGATGCATTGATTAACAAATCATAGACGACCTTAGCTATATTTTCAATAGTTACAGCCGGAAAAAAAAAAGGGGGGGGGGGGGTCACAATAACGTGTGCCTGAGATTAGAATTATGTAACCGGAAAATTAAGCTTCACCACGAGGGTTTCTGATGACGTCACATGGAGCAACTTGCTCCGAGGAATGGTTTTAGATCAAATATATTGGACTGTTTCCATCTCTCCATAAGACCACGGTGTCATTACCTTGAAAGTGTCCTTAGCTTCGAAGCTACAATAACCAGGCAAGGTGTATGTGTGTGTGTGTTTATTTTTCTTCTTTGAGCAACCTTCAATTTTGTGAAGGTATCAAAATGGTGTTCATCCTTAAACTGAACTAAATGCCCAGAATATGCCAGTGTCCCATCCGTCCAAAAAAAAAAAAAAATAGGTTGGACCCATTTGGATCAGAATGTAGAAGATGTTATAGAGTTGTGTAATTGGCATAGTTGTTGCGGTTGAAAGAGGCGAATAAGATGGAGATGTTGTAGAGATGAAACAGATCTATCGTCAAATGTTGAGGCCATGGGATTCAAAGCTGTTCCGATATTGAGGGGCTACCTCTCTTTGGCGTTGAAGTTGAAGTTGAAAACGGATACAACACTTGCACATAGCTAACGCACATCTTCTGGTGAAATGTCTGAGATTACTCTCTTATGACCCCGGCTAGTAAATTGGCTACGAACTCCATCTGCTGAGCTGAGCCATACAAAATTTTCCTCACGTAGAGCTCTCCAACCGCCCTGGCTTTTCCCGGGACATCTAGTGAGGGACATTCGGTCAGCAGGTGCGCTAGTGTCACCGGGACCAGGCTGCGATGCCGGGAGGTAGGTTCCCTATTGCTGTCTAGCCGCCAGAAGTATGTGCCCATGGGACAATGCTCGGTGCGCATCTGCGTCACTAAGCTCTGCTATCTGCGGCCAACCCCCCCCCCCCAACCATTGGTCCTGTTTGCTAGGGGTGGGCAAATTTGAAAAGACGTCACTGGCGATCGTGTTGTCTGCCCATTGCCTGTACCACTTCGTCCTGAATTGGTCTGCCAGCCAGTTCTTTATTCCCAGATAACTAACTAACATACTTAAGAAAATCAGCAGACCATCGAGCCAAGGCTCATAAGGTCTTCCCCAACACACCTCCACCGCCCCCAACCGGCATTCAACCACTCCCCCCGTGGTCTTTATTCCGGTCAGGCCGCGAAGCGGCATGCCGAGGGCTCCCCGCCCCTGAGACAGCCCCACCCACCCTTCCACTCGATTGACTATGCGAGTGAGGCCGCATCAGAGAAGGGACGCCTGGCCAGCCGGGTTGATGCTTACACAGCAACCGGGCCGGACTTCCTTGGGCTGGGGTGGATATAATTTACGTCTCTAAAGACCCCCCTTCCCACCCCGGGGGGACTCGTAGGTGTTAACAGACGCACTCTAATAGGGTTTACGTGGTTTTCTGCGGCATGACTAACTCACACCGCAGCTGGGAAATGACAAAAGAGAAGGTTGCCTAGGAGCAGTACCCTCACGTCTGCATATTTGGAATCATCGGCTAGGGTCGCCACACGCCTTCGCCTCATATCCATGCGGCAACTGTAATCATATCCCGACCTGTTTCTACGTTATTTTCGGCTGCACTTGGTAGGAAACCATGCAGTCGTGCTCTTTCTAACGCAGTTTCCGTGCGTTACCTTTGCCTTTCGGCGCGGGTCCCCTACACGGTGATCATGTCCCCCGGGTAACGTTTCAGGGGGTTCGTGGCAAACGCCTCTTTGTCGACATGCCATTTATGGGACGGACAATTCCCAGATAACTAAATGGTTCGCCCTCTTCGCTATACATCGCTTAAAAAATTGTAACATTTACATGGTGTGAGCTGTTGCTGACCTAATGGAGGGACTATTTTTCTGCTCATGTTAGGTTATCCTCTCCATACGGCACCTTGTTTCGAAAGTGATGCCTTTTTAAAAATATTTTTTGCCGGGACACATTTCTATAGGAATCTTATCAGTATTTCCAGTCATCGGGTTTTACATGGAAGAATAAATCTATCTTTTTCTTTATGGATTTTCTGTTTTAGAAAGCTAGCATTGTTTAACGTTATAAATACCGTAATGTTAAAGTGCGAGTCTCCAGCGGGGATGTTGTCACGCTGAATCGACGCATGACTTAAAATGTAATCTACATCATGCTGTTTTGGGGGGGGGGGGGATATTTGAAATATTACGCTTGGAAAGATATTGAATTTTTTTCCTCGTTACCCGACATATGGTGATGAATGATCACCGCCTCAGTGCACAAAACAACAGGACACGTTGGCGGCGGACAATAAAGATCCACCACAAAAAACGTCTCTCCCAGAGGCAGGAAAGAAGCAATGTATAATACGATGCAAGGTACCCGTGCACGAAAGCACGCCTTCCTTCTATAGCACCGGCAGTTCATGGGGACAAAGGAGGACTTCCTTCTATAGCACCGGCAGTTCATGGGGACAAAGGAGGCCTTCCTTCTATAGCACCGGCAGTTCATGGGCACAAAGGAGGACTTCCTTCTATAGCACGGGCAGTTCATGGGACAAAGGAGGACTTCCTTCTATAGCACGGGCAGGTCATGGGGACAAAGGAGGACTTCCTTCTATAGCATGGGCAGTTCATGGGGACGAAGGAGGCCTTTCTTCTATAGCACGGGCAGGTCATGGGGACAAAGGAGGACTTTCTTCTATAGCACGGGCAGGTCATGGGGACAAAGGAGGACTTCCTTCTATAGCACCGGCAGTTCATGGGGACAAAGGAGGACTTCCTTCTATAGCACCCGCAGTTCATGGGGACAAAGGAGGACTTCCTTCTATAGCACCGGCAGTTCATGGGGACAAAGGAGGACTTCCTTCTATAGCACCGGCAGTTCATGGGGACAAAGGAGGACTTCCTTCTATAGCACCGGCAGTTCATGGGGACAAAGGAGGACTTCCTTCTATAGCACGGGCAGTTCATGGGGACAAAGGAGGACTTCCTTCTATAGCACGGGCAGTTCATGGGGACAAAGGAGGACTTTCTTCTATAGCAATTGCAGGTCATGGGGACAAAGGAGGACTTCCTTCTATAGCACGGGCAGTTCATGGGGACAACGTCCTCATTATAGTTATGTTGTGAGGAGACTTTTAGTGGTAGACCTGGTCCATGATGGTCGGGGAAATATAACTTTTAAAAAAAAATCGGGTTTTGAGGTACGGAACTGAAGGGTGTCTATAGATTATCGAGGGAATATTTGGTTGAAGGAATTAATAATTAGCTTTGGAATCAGTGCTAAGTTTTCAGAAGGAATTAATCATGCACCTATGGAAGCAGTGATAGGGTTTCAGAAGGAATTAATCATACGCCTATGGAAGCAGTGATAGGGTTTCAGAAGGAATTAATCATACGCCCATGGAAGCAGTGATAGGGATTCAGAAGAAATTTATCATACATTCGTTTAATGCACTTAATTAGAATCCCAATAAGTGCTGACTACCGGGAATTTTATTTATCGCGCCTATTGGAAACAGCGTTATAGCCACACATTCATTGGACACAGCGTTATAGCCACACATTCATTGGACACAGCGTTATAGCCACACATTCATATGACACAGCGTTATCGCCACACATTCATTGGAAACAGCGTTATAGGCACACATTCATTGGACACAGCGTTATAGCCACACATTCATTGGACACAGCGTTATAGCCACACATTCATTGGACACAGCGTTATAGCCACACATTCATTGGACACAGCGTTATAGCCACACATTCATTTGACACAGCGTTATAGCCACACATTCATTGGACACAGCGTTAAAGCCACACATTCATTGGACAGCGTTATAGCCACACATTCATTGGACACAGCGTTATAGCCACACATTCATTTGACACAGCGTTATAGCCATACATTCATTGGACACAGCGTTATAGCCATACATTCATTGGACACAGCGTTATAGCCACACAATCATTGGACACAGCGTTATAGCCACACATTCATTGGACAGCGTTATAGCCATACATTCATTGGACACAGCGTTAAAGCCACACATTCATTGGACAGCGTTATAGCCATACATTCATTGGGCACAGTGTTATAGCCATACATTCATGCCTAGGAAAATTGTTTTGTGATATTTACTTATCTTTCACCAGCTCAGTTTGATCCCAATTGAAGTTTTAAGAAAAAAAAAATGGATCTAGAACTTCCTACCTATTTTTACACTTCTTATTCTCTGTCTTTCTCATTTTTTAATCCTCTCACCTTCCCAACTCTCTGTCTCTGTCTGTCTGTCTGTCTGTCTCTCTCTCTCTCTCTCATCCTATTTTAGCCGTCTGATCAAATCAACTTTTTATTTCTGGACTTATATTTCTCTCTTAATTTCCCATCACTCCCTCTGGCTGTCTCTTTCTTTCCCTCTCCTTCTTTCCACTCTTCTCTCTATCTCTCTCTGTATCTCTCTGTCTCTCTCTGTTTCTCTCTCTGTCTCTCTCTTTTTCTCACTCCTTCTCTCACTCCTTCTCTCACTCCTTCTCTCACTCCTTCTGTGTGTCTTTTTCTTTCCCTCTCCTTCTTTCCACCCTTCTCTCTCTCTCTCTTTCACTCCCTCTCTCACTCACTCCCTCTCTCTCTCCCTCTCTCAATCCCTCTCTCACTCCCTCGGTCTGTCTCTTTCTTTCCATATCCTTCTTTCCACTCTAATCTCTATTTCTCTCTCTCTCTCTCTCCATTTCTCACTCTCTCACTTCCTCTCTCAGTCTGTCTGTCTGTCTCTCTCTCTCCCGTTCTCACTCTCTCACTTCCTCTCTCTGTCTGTCCCTCTCCTATGTCAAACTGCTTCTACTCAAAGTTTTCGAAATGTCTTTAAGTGCGCCTGTTAGCTCAATAGACCCGTCTCCTAGTAGCACGGTCATAGGACGTGCTGTATGACAGATTGTCCGACGGACTATTGGCCTTACCTGTGTGTTTGCCCGTGTGTCCGCCGACCTGATCAACTACAGCCTTCCAGTCACACACGGCGTAATGAAAGATTCCAGAATGAGGGAATCTCTTCATTGTCTCAGATCAATACTTGCTGTGGGGTTAGGGGGGCGGGGTGCGTGACATTTTCCTGCCTATATCGCGGTCTAGTTTTAGCATGTTAGATCCATTCACAGTGGCGCATACAACGATGGGATCCACTTCTTAGCCCCCCCCCCCACCCCTCAATTTTCATCGTTAAAAGTATGTTCTGTGTGTTGACTATTCAAGGATTACTGGAAGAAATACAGAGATTATTCTCATATAATCGCTGTGTGTCCGTCCTGCCTTCTCTACCCTTCTGTAGATCGCCCCCACCGTGTTTTTTATGTTGTATCCGCCCATTTCTTCGATCACATCTCGGTGTCTGCTTCTCTGAATACTCTGCGCAGACGGGCATTTAAAGCTGGCTTTACTTGTTGTCAGTGTAACACTGTCTGTCATGTTATACACACACTTACTTAAGGCAGTATGAAACATGCTGATGCGGAGCCATGCATTCGACATGCGCACAAGGGTGCGAGAGCGAGGCCGTGAGACGTTTGCCAAATACAAACTTTACAGTGTTTGATAAAAAAAAATGAAATGTGTGCCCAACTTTGCTCGGGCATTAGCCTTGTAGTGTTTTAAAATTTAGATATTTTTTTAGCGATTTGTCTTGCAGTGTTATAAAATTTAGATGTTTGCTAAGAGATTAGCCTTGTAATATAAAAGATGACAAGTAACAATTCCGATTCTGATTCAATGGTTCTTATTCCGTGTTGAAAGAACTCGGTTAGTCGATGAAAATGTCTGCGAGCCGGATTGTGTGTGTGTGTGATAATAGTACTGTATGCATTACAAGCGTTATTCGAAAAAGGGGTCCGTGGTTTTCATCTGACTTTCAATGGGGTCCATGCAACAAAAGCAACAACAACAAAGGTAAAGAACCCCTGTTCTAAATATTGACTAATCGAATGAGACACGTAGGCCTGCAAGGACATCCTATTGGTTTACACCAAGTGCTTCCCATGGTTAGGGATATTATTACTATTAAAACTACTGCATTTTTATCTCTCTGTCCCCATACATATAATTCATTTTTTTAAAGTGTCACAATCCAATGTTGAATCTTCAGGCGCACACAGTCGAAGTTCAGTTTTCCTGACATGAAGAATTGTAGGTTTTTTTTAACCCCTTTCACTTGTGAAAAAAAAAGGGAAAAAAAAAGAAAAAGACTGGAATCGAGTTGAGTGGGGGTGACTGCTAACCTTTTTTAGTGGGGCGTCGGGCAAAAACGTTTGAGGCGAGTGATGGGTGGCTGTAAACCTCTTTAGTGGGGCGTGGGGTAAAACAAGTTTGGAAAACATCGGTATACGTTAATACGCGCTGTCCTTGATTGTAGCACACCCATAAATCGGGTATTTCCCCTGCTATCGACTCCCATAATTTAATGTAATAAAAGACTATTTTTATGGCTCGCCAAGTGCCACCAGATTCTTTTTAAGGGCTTCAAGAAGTTGTCATTTGCTAAAGGCGATCAAACCCTTATTGTGACCGCTGCGTCATGTTCTAACTGGAGGGCGACGTAATTTCGGTTTCGTTGCAGAAAGTTGCCGCTTGATCAATTACCCGTAACCGGTGTACGCCCTAGTACTAATATATATATGTATATAAATTAATATATATATATATACACGCATACATATATATATATTTAAATTAAATTTTTACCAAGAAGCGGGCACTGTTTTCACTGCATACACTTCTGAATAGGAAGATCGAGGATATGTAAAAGAAGAGAATATATATGTCACCAGACTAAGGCATGTGCCGACTGTCAGTTCTATGGAAGAAACAGAACCCCAATGACAGCGTCTACGCTCACGGAAAGTTTGCGAATGTTCGATTTTTTTATTTTTTTTTTGTAATGATCTTTTTTTAAATTATAAATTTTGTCGCCACCAGTTGATGTATTGGCCTCAGACAAAATACCGAGCATGAACCCTATAACACTGAGGTTGTCCCTCTTTGAACCGTCCCAGGCCAGACACGCACACTCACACACACTTTAGGGCTATACGGATATGGTGGGTGAGGCCGGGTGGGAAAATGGGGAGGCTCATTAGCCCATGATTTACTGTCTCCCACACAAACACCGTGTCTTAAACGACATAGGGGAGATAATTAGAACGACCTCGGGGGGGGGGGGGAAGGGGGGGGCGTGAAAGATAGTTATCTCCTCTTGCTTAACGGACGCTTTGTTACGTCAGAGGCTGTATCTGTTGACGCTAAAGTTTTGAAGTGGATTCTCATCGCCCCAGCCATATTTGTAATATATTCCTTAACATTACGATCCTATATACAATAATGATTCACTATGATGGCAACCAAGTCTTCATCGCATATGTAATAGCGTCTTATCATTGTGACATCATGTACATAGTTAATTTTTTTTTACTGTTGTAAAGTAAAAATAATACCTTATTTAGTTGTTATTATAATTTTATTTTAAACTTCAAAGTGAATTTTCTGTTTTGTCCTCCATTCAAAATGTTTGCAGGCTCTGGGACCGATCTATTCACCCCCTCGACTGCTTCCCTCCTCCGCAGACGGGCGTATTCTTTCTGTCCCCAAGACTCGCACAGAAACATACGGTGAAAGATCCTTCTCTTTCAGTGACCCCAAAACAATGGAATTCTCTTCCACTACACATCCGCAATATACCGACCATCACAGCCTTCAAAACTGCACTCAAAACACATCTCTTTAAACTCTACTATCCTGGACTGATTCCCCCCTCTGACCGATAGACGATACTGCTGGGTGCCGTCCATGGCTTGACATTTAAAAATGTTATGGAATGGTTTGGCGAATACACATTATTTTGTTTGATGTAATTAATGTATGTTAATTTTTAAGTTCATGGTTATGTTTTTAAACTCTATTTACAGCGTTTCGAGCCTAGCCCTAGGTTGGGGTACTACGCTATAAAAAAACTTCTTATAATAATAATAATGAATCGTGTCTACATAAATAGATAAAATGATCGATGTTGTACCTACGCGGTGACCCATATCTCACACGGGACCCTTTCTTGAGAACATCGTCACACTGTCCTCATCGGGCAGCACAGAACTGGCCTCATACATCTTGTGGTGTTTTAGATCAATGAAAAACACGCTGTGAGAATAATCAATATTTAAAGAAGTATGGATCGGATCAGACTGATGGTATCTCATTAGCCGTCATCCTCTCATATAAACGTTACACCCTCCACACCCTTGTCTTTTTTTTTTTTTAAACAGTCGATCCGCCATTGCTGCTCGTGTACTTTTGTCTCCCCTTTCCGTCACGTGACTCACTTCGCCGCAAACAGGCTCTGCGCTCACACCTGAAGCTCCTACATATCAGATCCAATCAATAACACTCAACACTTTTCACTATCACAATTAATGGCGTTATTGGCAGTGGTTGTTGGGGGGGGGGTAGGTAGGGGGGCATTCGGTGAGGATGGGGGTAGGGTGTTGGAGACCGTTGCTTTGGGCAAAGTTCTTTATCCACGCGTAATTATCTTATTATCTTTATAGGCCAACCAGTCTCTTTCAGCTCGCACTCTCTCTCAGCTCGCCCATCTCTCTCAGCACGCACATCTCTCTCAGCACGCCCATCTCTCTCAGCACGCCCACCTCTCTCAGCACGCCCACCTCTCTCAGCACGGCCATCCCTCTCAGCATGGCCATCCCTCTCAGCACGGCCATACCTCTCAGCACGCTCATCTCTCCACCTCTCTCAGCATGGCCATCCCTCTCAGCACGGCCATCCCTCTCAGCACGCCCATCCCTCTCAGCACGGCCATCCCTCTCATCACGCCAATCCCTCTCAGCGCGGCCATCCCTCTCAGCATGGCCATCCCTCTCAGCATGGCCATCCCTCTCAGCACGGTCATCCCTCTCAGCATGGCCATCCCTCTCAGCACGGCCATCCCTCTCAGCATGGCCATCCCTCTCAGCACGACCATCCCTCGCAGCACGGCCATCAGCTATCAGTGAGTATATTTGCTGCATGTACTCAGTCATTTGTTTGTTGGTTTGTTTTTTGTTGTTTTTTTTGGTGGGCGTGGCGTTCATGTAAGAATACAGTTTCCGAGAAGCGAATCTACATGTATATGGCATATAGAATAGCAGTTAACATTCCTATTGCGCAAGCATATCGTGCAAGCAGATATCAAATTTGTTTGGTGCACATTTATATTTCTGAACTAAGCGTGTTGTGCACGGGTGCAGGCTCAGTGCACTTTAAAGTATAATGTTTTATGTGGGAAAATATCTTTTTGTCTGAAAGTGTGCTACGTTGCTAACGCGAATGATACGGGAAGTGAACATGGTGTACTTGAGGTAAGAAATACATACGCCTGTTTAGGTTTTCAGTCTGCGCTTTTTGACATTGGCAGTCTGCGGACCGGAACTCAAAATGAAGCACGTCGTGATTGGTTAGGGGTGGGGCTGGGGAATGGGACACCCCCCACTTGATTGGGAACATTGGGACTCTCCTGGTGGTGATTGGGCCGCATCCACTGGGACCGAATCATCCTCTATAGGTATATACGTATCTATATGGACTTCTTACACTAATAGCTTCACCCGGTTTGCTTATGCTTATATGGATATTATAACGTGAGCCTCTCTCTGCCATTCCTGTCGTATTATGTGTCTGAGTCTTACACTTACAGTCAGCTTCACGTTGGCGTGCATTGAAATATAGGGCTTAAGGAATGCGTTACGGGTATATCGCGTTAACATGAAAGGAGCTAGACAAGACTTACAGCTATAACATATGTTGACATGAAAGGAGCTAGACACGACTTACAGCTATAACATATGTTGACATGAAAGGAGCTAGACACGACTTACAGCTATAACATCCGTTGACTTGAAAGGAGTTAGGAAGGAGCATGACCCCTGGCAGAGTTTGTCTGAAAATGACGTCACCACGTCACCACCGGCCGGGGTCGTGAAACTGTCAACAACTTCTACTGTTTTAGTCATCGATTATTTCCCCCCTTAGCCACGTCAGACACAATATAAGAGGTCGTCATTATGTCTGCTATTGTCTGGAATTAATGTGGCTTCCATTTGTCACGCTCTTCACATGGAGGGCAAAACATCATTTAATGCGCGTCTGCCTATGGCAGCAGTTCTGTGCCCTATAGAAAAATTGGCCAGGATTGGTCTTTTTTATTTTTTAAATACTTTTTTAGTGCGTTGGAGACTTCGCTTTGAAACTTTTTTTAATGGCGGAGTATTCTAGTATTAATATATTCTTAGGTTCAAGAATAAAAAACGCAAAAAAATAAATAAATAATAATAATATAAAAAAATTAATGTTTTCATATGGTTGTTTAGGACAATTAGCAGACGTGTTCGAATTCTGATCTTGGTCATGTTAACTGATGTTCCACTTTTGTTATTTATTGAAGCAATATCTTTTTATTTAAATGTAAGTCAACTTTTTTTTTCCTCCTTGGGAAGGGGGAGGGTAAAAGAACTTAATTGTTGTACTAATGAATGCTTGTGTAGGCGTCTGACCTCGTGTTAATAAAAGTTGAAATAGGGTGTCCCTAAAAGTTATGATACGGCTGTATAAAGAATATACGAAATATATCGCAAGCGGCTCCCATTGACCTAACGCCAGCCCACCCCTGGCCGATAGTGATGATTGACGTCTACTGAATTATGTCACGTGAACTAACTTTAGAATGTGTTGCTGTTGTTTTCATTGCGACAGTTTGCGCTTGTCGTGGGACATTTTAGGCTTGTGTGATAGTTTAGGCTTGTTATGTGACAGTTTGGGCTTTTTCGTGTGACAGTGTGGGCTTGTTGTGTGACAGTGTGGGTTTGTCGTGCGACACTTTAGGCTTGTTGTGTGACAATGTGTGCTTGTTGTGCGACCGTTTGAGCTTGTTGAGTGACAGTTTGGGCTTGTTTGTTGAACAACCTCAATGAAACCTAGATTTCTCTACCTGCTGCTTTGCTGTTATATACTTTTTTTTTAAATTCCCTTTTTAGGACCTTCTTATTAAATCTCTCATCTACTTATGGTCCATTGCATTCTCTTGCTGTCCTATCACCAACTTTTGGTCCATTACATTCTCTTGCTGTCCTATAACCAACTTTTGGTCCATCACATTCTCTTGCTGTCCTATAACCAACTTTTGGTCCATCACATTCTCTTGCTGTCCTATAACCAACTTTTGGTCCATCACATTCTCTTGCTGTCCTATAACCAACTTTTGGTCCATTACATTCTCTTGCTGTCCTATAACCAACTTTTGGTCCATCACATTCTCTTGCTGTCCTATAACCAACTTTTGGTCCATCACATTCTCTTGCTGTCCTATAACCAACTTTTGGTCCATCACATTCTCTTGCTGTCCTATAACCAACTTTTGGTCCATCACATTCTCTTGCTGTCCTATAACCAACTTTTGGTCCATTACATTCTCTTGCTGTCCTATAACCAACTTTTGGTCCATCACATTCTCTTGCTGTCCTATAACCAACTTTTGGTCCATTACATTCTCTTGCTGTCCTATAACCAACTTTTGGTCCATCACATTCTCTTGCTGTCCTATAACCAACTTTTGGTCCATTACATTCTCTTGCTGTCCTATAACCAACTTTTGGTCCATCACATTCTCTTGCTGTCCTATAACCAACTTTTGGTCCATTACATTCTCTTGCTGTCCTATAACCAACTTTTGGTCCATCACATTCTCTTGCTGTCCTATAACCAACTTTTGGTCCATCACATTCTTTTGCTGTCCTATAACCAACTTTTGGTCCATCACATTCTCTTGCTGTCCTATAACCAACTTTTGGTCCATCACATTCTCTTGCTGTCCTATAACCAACTTTTGGTCCATCACATTCTCTTGCTGTCCTATAACCAACTTTTGGTCCATCACATTCTCTTGCTGTCCTATAACCAACTTTTGGTCCATCACATTCTCTTGCTGTCCTATAACCAACTTTTGGTCCATCACATTCTCTTGCTGTCCTATAACCAACTTTTTGTCCATCACATTCTCTTGCTGTCCTATCACCAACTTTTGGTCCATCACATTCTCTTGCTGTCCTATCACCAACTTTTGGTCCATTACATTCTCTTGCTGTCCTATCACCAACTTTTGGTCCATCACATTCTCTTGCTGTCCTATAACCAACTTTTGGTCCATTACATTCTCTTGCTGTCCTATCACCAACTTTTGGTCCATCACATTCTCTTGCTGTCCTATAACCAATTTTTGGTCCATTACATTCTCTTGCTGTCCTATAACCAATTTTTGGTCCATTACATTCTCTTGCTGTCCTATAACCAATTTTTGGTCCATTACATTCTCTTGCTGTCCTATAACCAATTTTTGGTCCATCACATTCTCTTGCTGTCCTATAACCAATTTTTGGTCCATTACATTCTCTTGCTGTCCTATCACCAACTTTTGGTCCATCACATTCTCTTGCTGTCCTATCACCAACTTTTGGTCCATCACATTCTCTTGCTGTCCTATCACCAACTTTTGGTCCATCACATTCTCTTGCTGTCCTATCACCAACTTTTGGTCCATCACATTCTCTTGCTGTCCTATCACCAACTTTTGGTCCATTACATTCTCTTGCTGTCCTATCACCAACTTTTGGTCCATCACATTCTCTTGCTGTCCTATCACCAACTTTTGGTCCATCACATTCTCTTGCTGTCCTATAACCAACTTTTGGTCCATCACATTCTCTTGCTGTCCTATAACCAACTTTTTGTCCATCACATTCTCTTGCTGTCCTATCACCAACTTTTGGTCCATCACATTCTCTTGCTGTCCTATCACCAACTTTTGGTCCATCACATTCTCTTGCTGTCCTATAACCAACTTTTGGTCCATCACATTCTCTTGCTGTCCTATAACCAACTTTTTGTCCATCACATTCTCTTGCTGTCCTATCACCAACTTTTGGTCCATTACATTCTCTTGCTGTCCTATCACCAACTTTTGGTCCATTACATTCTCTTGCTGTCCTATCACCAACTTTTGGTCCATTGCATTCTCTTGCTGTCCTATCACCAACTTTTGGTCCATTACATTCTCTTGCTGTCCTATCACCAACTTTTGGTCCATTACATTCTCTTGCTGTCCTATCACCAACTTTTGGTCCATTGCATTCTCTTGCTGTCCTATCACCAACTTTTGGTCCATTACATTCTCTTGCTGTCCTATCACCAACTTTTGGTCCATCACATTCTCTTGCTGTCCTATCACCAACTTTTGGTCCATCACATTCTCTTGCTGTCCTATCGCCAACTTTTGGTCCATTACATTCTCTTGCTGTCCTATCACCAACTTTTGGTCCATTACATTCTCTTGCTGTCCTATCACCAACTTTTGGTCCATTGCATTCTCTTGCTGTCCTATCACCAACTTTTGGTCCATTACATTCTCTTGCTGTCCTATCACCAACTTTTGGTCCATTGCATTCTCTTGCTGTCCTATCATCAACTTTTGGTCCATTACATTCTCTTGCTGTCCTATCACCAACTTTTGGTCCATTACATTCTCTTACTGTCCTATCACCAACTTTTGGTCCATTACATTCTCTTGCTGTCCTATCACCAACTTTTGGTCCATTACATTCTCTTACTGCCCTGTTCCATCATATTCTTCTTGCTGTCCTCCCAACAACTGTTTTACTGTTTGTTCGCAGAAGTAGGCCTCTTGCCGACACGTTCGTTGTTTTGTTGCGTCTTTTCCCCTAGGTTTCCTCATACCCCTCCTGACTGCAGTCTCTCCCCCTGATTATCAATAAAACTAAAGCCGATGTTGCGTTTTGAGACACAGGGCCGAAGGGCACATGCCCAAAATGGACTCTGGATCTGAATATCATCAAGACAGGTTTAAAATATAGTCTAACAGAATTCGAGTAGCGCACACAAAACATTGAGTAGCAAAAGTCTTTCCATCGCTGGTTTCAAACACAAAAACGAAAAGTTGAACTTCGGGACTGGGAGTCTTGGGATTTCATTCCTTTGTCCCATTTAAGGAGTCGGGAGGTCTCGCGCCTTCTGTCTAAAAATTGTCTTTAAAAGATCTAAATTTTCTGAAGTCACGGTCACAGGCGGTGATCTCACCAATAAGAGCTGTTGCCGTGGAGACTGAAGCGGGATTTTCCTGACACCAGTTTGATGTTTGATAAGCGGTGCCATTATCTCATCGTGTTAAAACGGTGTTGTGGGTAAGTCAACAATGTTGTCACTTGCAAGCATCTGACCGTTCCGTTCTGTTTGTGTGGAGCTCTAGAATAATATTGATGAAGGTCGAGCTGAGACATCGCGGTAAATGAGCTGTGATTATGAGGGGGCAGTCCTTCAAAGGTGCTTTTAAATAATTGATGGACACAAGTATAGATGCGTCCGCCAGGAACAGAATTCAATACAACTGTATAGAGCGGTAGCATAAGGACCGTCTTTGTGTCCTGTGACAGGGTACATTGGTGAGCAACTATAGATGTGTTGATATGGTGATGTGGATTCAAAGAGTACATTGGTGGGCTGCTAGGGATGTGTTGATAGGGCGATGCGGGTATACAGTTCAGCTTGTAATAAAGGGGCATACGTCCTTAGCTGGTAAATTCAGGGTATACAACATGACCTCAGCTCGTAATAGTAGGGTACACAACATGTCTCGGTCCGTAATAGGGGGTATGTAGCATGACCTCAGCTCGTAATAAACCCCAATAAGATTAGAAGAAAACATGTTTTCTCTTATCGATTGCGAGCTCTCTGCCCCTGGCGGTATTGGTTTTCTTGAATTGAGCGATTCAATATGTGTGGTCGACCTCATGACTTCCATTAACAGCCCATGTGGTTAGTGGATGATACTGTAGAGACGTTTGAGAGGTCGCCTCTACTTTGAAATAGTTACTTTATGTGTCGCTGGCGTATCGAGAAGATTTGTTTTTTTGTTTTTTTTAAATTATCGCATACATTCATTCTTTTTAAGATATTCCGAGATAGGGTGAAAAAAAAGGGGGGTTGGGGGAGGGAAGTTGGGTGAGGGAGGTTTGTGGGGGGCGGGGGATTTAGGAGGGATAGTCATGTGAGCAAATGTTGGTACATGTGAGGGCTCGCTCATAAGCTACGGCTCGTTTTGGATCAAATGAGACAAGGTTCTTTTTATTGATCCAGATACATGGTGATGTGTTTTAATGACGTAAAGGTTGGCTTCTTTCATCAGATTCTTTTAGACGTTCACGCGTCGTAACCACACCGCATGGGCAAACAAGTCCTTAAACCGGATGCCCCTCATGGTCCATTCGAGCTATACCCTGATGGACATTGTCTGGTAGCACTGATATCGGCTCATCATTGTCTGGTAGCACCAATAATGGGTCATTATTGTCTGGTAGCACTGGTGTTGAGGTCGTTAGTTTAGTACTTTTGAATAGTTTCTAATGCCTGTTGGCATTCATCCGTCCAACGGATAATGTCAGATCTACCTTTCTTACCGAGGTCAGTCCACGGTGCTGTTAAATATAAATATGTTGTAGGATAAGATCAGACCAACAAGTCGTCTCACTTTCAGCGTCCGGATAAATAGGTAAGTCCATTCTGAGATCAGTGCTGTGTGTTTATGTGGGGGGGGGGGGAGTCTACGACTACTTCTTAATGTTTTTTTTTAGTTTTGATAGGATGACATCAGCTGAAAAACACCCCCACCTCCCTCCCGAAAGGCGCCCTTTCGCCACATGTTAAAGTCGAGATGTTTTACAATGAAGGGTGTGGCCATATGACGTGTTGCCATGTGACGACACCAACTCCAACTAAAAAAAAACGGTTTAAGCTTTTATCCCACCACTCAGACTCAAACTTTAGAAAATTAAAATTAAAACAAAATCGATAACTTATTCTTGTAAAACTCTTGGCCAAAGTTTAACGATGAGGTCTCGAACCAGACATCACTTTTTTTTTTAAAAGTCGTCTATCAAATAATTTAAAAAATTAGTATGTGATGAGATAATAATATAAATAAAAAAGCCGCTTATACTAATTCTGGATCTGCTACTTCCTAGTTCTTTGATTTATCTACCCTGTGCCAATCCCATTCTGTGAAAGGGTCGAACATTGATTGACACATTTCATATTCCCGGGAATCGTTGAGTAGATTAAAGTCTCCGTAGGGTTCAGAAATGGTCGGCTCGATAGTGAAGAAACAAAAAAAAAGAAAAAAAAAAGAAAAGAAAAAAAAAAGAAAAGAAAAAAAAAAGAAAAAAAAAAAGAAAAAAAGATTTTCTTATGTTCTAACAATGCCATGGGATTGTCTACGGGATTTACTGAATGAAAGAGCAAAAAATCAATATCTTTTCCCATTAGACAGGTGCATTTTGGGGGAAATGAACTCCATTACCGCCTTCAATTCGCTCGGGATTTTCTCTACTATTTTCTGTCTCGACAAGTCCCTGGCGGAGACGCGTTTTAAACTATGTATACATTATGTCTCAATACTTCCTGGTAGATGTCTGTCTTCTAGCAATGGCTATGAATCTTATGGTATTGTTTAAATGTACACGTCTCTCTGGAGACGCGGAATCGGAGACTTTCTTATCAGGGCACATACAGTCGCCGGGCTGCGTTGGGCGCTTTGAGCTAGGCTATCACGCGGCCGAAAAATTCGTTTGCGGGAAGGCCTCCGGCCCAGGTCCTATCTACTAACGGTATCCGAAGTCGGGGTCCAGTCCGGGTACGCGTTTCTTCGTGGGTCGCCATTCAAAAGCATCGCTCAGTGACGATTGACGCAATTCTAAGCCTATCACGGCAGTTGTTTTCTATGAGAGTCTGGTTATCCCAACATTAAAATTGGAGGGAAAAGCTGTGACATGATACACCCTGGCACAGATGTGGTTTCAATGCTCTGCTAGGGATTTGTTTGTGATGACCTTTTACCACAGATTAGTGTCGATGATAGAAACAGCTTTACTTTATCCGCTGCCAATAGATAGCTTTTGATCAAGGTCTTGATCAGTGACAGCCATAATGACAGTGCCTATACGGGGCCGGCCTTAGGCCATTGCAACCTATGCGGCCGCAGTGGCCCCACACTTTCATAGGCCCCGCCCCGAATTTATTTTCTAATACAAAATCTTAATTTTCACTTATTATCCTTATCCTCTACCCAGAATGGGCCCCGCGCAGTCCGTTTCGCATAGGGCCCCGCAATTGTTAGGGTCGGCCCTGCGCCTATAGATATGTTTTTGATCAGTGACAGTCATAATGATAGAGCCTGTAGATAGGTTTTGATCAGTGACGTCATAATGATAGAGCCTGTAGATAGGTTTTGATCAGTGACAGTCATAATGATAGAGCCTGTAGATAGGTTTTGATCAGTGACAGTCATAATGATAGAGCCTGTAGATAGGTTTTGATCAGTGACAGCGATAAAAACTCTGTATTAAAATTGTAAATAAGCCTGGGCTTCCTGCACACCCTGACACTGCCACCCACTCCCCAAGGGGGGTTGCGGGCAACCTTTGTTATGAACCCCTGGACTAGACCGATGTTGTTGCGACGTGACATTAACTTGATTCTGTAAAAATAAAAAATAAAACAATTTTGAAATCACTAGAAACCAAACCACCTGCTACAGCCATATTATTATAATAGCCCCATACAAAGAATCTCCTGTCAAAGCCATCATCTGTCTTGGTTTGACTCAGACTGAAGGAATTGACAGACTTTATGGCCTCTTTATATATACAATTTATGTTATATATATATATATATATATAATATTGGCATCGGCTGATTACAGTCAATGCAATGACAGTGTCAAACAATTTCCCCTTGAGCTATTTTCTTGATTACACTTAAACGCTTCTAATCTAAGAAGTTCTTTTATGTTTAAAAAAAATATATAATTTAAGATGGGAAGTTTTAATAACGAAATCATTAACGGCTGCCAGTGATGGTCGGCTGTGGTGGATCGATCGTCTGACTCATTACTTGTACGATCAAATGAACTGGTTCAGTCATGACTTGATGGGTCAAATTAATTGGTCCAGTCAAGACTTGAATAGAAAAAAAAATCGAAGCGTCCCTTAGTGGACAGTTGAAGATTTAAAACAGAAGATGAAGGTTGTAAGAGATCTGATATGTGGTCATTGCCCTGCAGCGGGAGTACTCAATATGATGCGTGCCATGTCCCCCCCAAGCCATGGACTGCCGGTTCTCAGAATATCAGTCGTGTAATGAATTAAGGAGTCGAAGAGTTTGTTGGTTACTCATTCAAGTTTATTGACGCCCCCAACCCCAGTAAATGTCTATATTTTGAACGCCCCCGACCACCCTCGGCCTGCCAAAGTATTTGTAAAATTAAAAAAACAGCAACTATGTTCTAGATTGATTTAATTGTGGGGTAAAAGTCCAGGAAAAACTGCTGACATTTACGTCAAAGATTATTAGCGCGTTGGTGGGTAGCAGGCTTATGTTTCTATCTTGGGTAGCAGGTCAATGTTTCTATCTTGGGTAGCAGGTCAATGTTTCTATCTTGGGTAGCAGGCCTTTGTTTCTATCTTGGGTAGCAGGTCAATGTTTATATCTTGGGTAGCAGGCCTTTGTTTCTATCTTGGGTAGCAGGTCAATGTTTATATTTTGGGTAGCAGGCCTGTTTATAGCTTCGGTAGCAGGTCAATGTTTAGATCTTGGGTAGCAGGCTTATGTTTATATCTTGGATAGCAGGCCTATGTTTATATCTTGGATAGCGGGCCTTTGTTTCTATCTTGGGTAGCAGGTCAATGTTTTTATTTTGGGTAGCAGGCCTGTTTATATCTTGGGTAGCAGGTCTATGTTTATATCTTGGGTAGCAGGTCAATGTTTATATCTTGGGTAGCAGGCCTGTTTATATTTTGGGTAGCAGGCCTATGTTTATATCTTGGGTAGCAGGTCAATGTTTATATCTTGGGTAGCAGGCCTATGTTTATATCTTGGGTAGCAGGTCAATGTTGATCTTGGGTAGCAGGCCTGTGTTTATATGTTGGGTAGCAGGCAGCAGGCCAATGTTTATATCTTGGGTCTACATGTTTGTGAAAAAGACTATATTGAAAAGCTATCCTCTAAGGCTTAGACGTTGTTGTGTATCTCTAAGGAAACACTTGAAGTGGTCAAGTTGTAGAACCGTTTCTTTACGGTAGCCATGATGACAATGTTGTCTGAGATCCACCTCACTATTTGAACAATGATGTTAATTTTTTTTTTCTGTGTGTCGACTATTTCTACAATTGCATACTGATACTTGATATCCTCATTGGTTGCCACAGATTGACCAGGGCGGGCTCGGCCTACCTGACAGAGACTACTACCTCAATAAGTCTATCAGTGACAACAAGGTAGGCCCACCCACCGTGTTCTGTCACAAACCATTATGTGCTGTCATTAGCTTTCATCAGCTATTGCGTGCTACCATTAACCATGGTGCACCATCACTAGCCATTTGTATTATCACTTACCATTGCGTACTACCATTAACCATGGTGCACCATCACTAGCCATTTGTACTATCACTTACCATTGTGTACATACCATTAACCATTGTGTACTATCACTAGCCTTTTTTGTACTATCACTTACCATTGTGTACAAATCATTAACCATTGTGTACTATCATTAGCCATTTGGTACTATCACTTACAATTGTGTACTATCATTAAACAGTGTGTACCATCACTAACCACTGTGTACTATCATTAACTATTGTGTGCTACCCATAGCCATTGTGTACTTTTATTAACCATTGCCCTTTGACAGCATACAATGTCTCTCTACGGATTTAATGGCTGGCATTTATACATTTATTTTGTAACTACAAAAGTGTTTTTAAAGATATTAGGCATTATAATTATTTCAAAACACATAAATCGTCCAATGTTATTTTATTTCATTAAAAAAAAATTAAGTAATTAATACTACTCCAAAATAAAAGCCATTTCCTAGATATGCATTCATATTTTATTAAAACATTTGGGAACCACACATATCATAGTAAAGAATTGCCCTATTATCACCTTCCCCCCCCCCTCCAATCCCAACTCCCTTTTCCTTTTTCCATTTTCTAAATTACATCGTGTCTGGTTAATCCACACGTATTGGTCTTATGCTCTATTCACTACTCCATTCCCCCAAAATGTATCTCCGTGTTCAGATCTTGTCTGCCTACCTCAAGTATATGACAGAGGTGTTTGGCCTCCTGGGAGCCCCTAATGAGACGTTCACCAGAGAGAGTATGATTGAGGTCATCGAACTGGAAACTGAAATCGCCAATGTAAGTAAGGCAGCCCAGGGTTGATTTTAAGTTGTGTGGGGGAAAGTGTGTGGGGACTAGATGCGGGGGGGGGGGGACAAGCTGTTGGGGACAATGTGTGGGGGCTAGTTGTGGGGATAATGTGTGGGTGCTAGCTGTGGGGACAATGTGTGGGGGCTAGCTGTGGGGACAATGTGTGGGGGCTAGCTGTGGGGACAATGTGTGGGGGCTAGCTGTGGGGACAATGTGTGGGGGCTAGATGTGGGGACAATGTGTGGGGGCTAGCTGTGGGGACAATGTGTGGGGGCTAGCTGCGGGGACAATGTGTGGGGGCTAGCTGTGGGGACAATGTGTGGGGGCTAGCTGTGAAGGCTAGCTGTGGGGACAATGTGTGGGGGCTAGCTGTGTGCTGGCTGTTGTCTGATTCTGTGGAACTTTTACTTAAGAGATTTTTATCATTAGTGGTCTTATATAGCGCGGTACCCCAACCTAGGACTGGGCTCACTGCGCTGTACATAAAAATATTAGCAAACATAATTGTTACATTAAAAATAACATACGTTATTTAATTAAAAACAGCTATATAACAACAAAACAACAACAAATGTATATTCACACTACCCACCCCCGAACTTTCACATGTCACGCATTGGACAGCAACCTGCAGCATCGTTTATCGGCAATTTTTTTTTTTGGGGGGGGGGGGGGGGGTGGGGGGAGAGGAATCAGTCAGTGTAGCAGAGCTCAAAAAGATGTGTTTTGGGTGCAGTTTTGAAGGCCTGTATGGTCGTTTTATTGCAGATGTGTAGTGGGAGAGAATTCCATTGTTTGGGGACGCAGAAAGAGGAAGATCGTTCACGGCATGTTGATGTGCGTGTTCTTTCAGAACGCATGCATGCGACAGCTGGTTGGGTTTAGTCTATAACAGCCTCATTTTGTTGTTGTTTTATTTCATCAGCAAGTCTTTCATTCAAATCATATTTTGACTCGTGAATTTAAAACAAAAATAATATTTAAATACGTGAAATTGTTTTTAAAGATTAAAGCCCATCATAGATCATATATATATATCTATATATAAATTTATATTTTTAGCATGGTTTTCATTTAAGAAAATTGAGCTTCACTGTTATAGAAGTAATTTAAATGGGTTTTACTTAAAACTAGATCTATCACGTCTGTATTCATTTTAGTTTAAGTGGAGACATCAGAGGAATTGAACAAGCCGCCATGTTAAAAAATTTGTAGATTGTAATGTTAGGATATGTGTACATTGTAATGTTAAGATGTGTGTACATTGTAATGTTAGGATGTGTGTACATTGTAATGTTAGGATGTGTGTACATTGTAATGTTAGGATGTGTGTACATTGTAATGTTAGGATGTGTGTACATTGTAATGTTAGGATGTGTGTACATTGTAATGTTAGGATGTGTGTACATTGTAATGTTTCTGATAGTCTTGAATGCCATCACTGGAGTGTTTGTGACAAAAAGGTTGGCAATGTTCCAATACCCACAATAAGACACGTCTCACCAGAGCTAAACAAATTCTGGGATTTACTATGTAGGTTAATAGTAGTTAACATGTGAAAGAACCAGACAAACGATACCCCAAATCTAGCTTTCCGTATAACTTTCTAGATATTTTTGGCGTAAAAGTCCAATAATTATATCTCAATCAAATTTTTAGAAATCTAAAAATTTTTTTAAAAATCCTCTGGTGTTTAAGTTTTATTTTGGTTTCTGAATCTATATGTCACCAAAGTTGCACCCAGGGTGTTTTTAATAGCTATTGCATTGTGTAATGGGAATGTTTCACCCCAGTGTGAGGGTGTAACCATGACATCTCCATGATGAGCAAGGTGCTGTCATTACAGTAGTTGACCTCTGGCATCTTCCTTGCAGATAACGACGCCACAAGAAGAAAGGAGAGAAGAAACAAAGCTGTACCACCGTTACGAGCTGCGTAACCTGACCCACAGTTATGGTGAGGTGAGTGGCCATGTGTTATAGAGAGATTGACGTATGTGACCCACAGTTGTGGTGAGGTGAGTGGCCATGTGTTATAGAGAGATTGACGTATGTGACCCACGGTTGTGGTGAGGTGAGTGGCCATGTGTTATAGAGAGATTGACGTATGTGACCCACAGTTGTGGTGAGGTGATTGGTCATGTGTTATAGAGAGATTGA
Organism: Omphiscola glabra; assembly: GCA_964017045.1. Taxonomy (NCBI): domain Eukaryota; kingdom Metazoa; phylum Mollusca; class Gastropoda; family Lymnaeidae; genus Omphiscola; species Omphiscola glabra. The sequence continues at coordinate 15,295,426 of OZ024805.1, forward strand.
TGTATGTGACCCACAGTTATGGTAAGGTGAGTGGCCATGTGTTATAGAGAGATTGACGTATGTGACCCACAGTTATGGTGAGGTGATTGGTCATGTGTTATAGAGAGATTGAGGTATGTGACCCGCAGTTATAATGAGGTGAGTAAATATTTCTTATATGTGACCCGCAGTTATACAAGATGTTCTTACATTTACTTGTGTGATTACTGTTACATTCCCATATTTACCAGCTAGCCATTCCCATATTTACCTTCAGGTATTTTGATTTTCATCATGCTGAAATGAGAACAGAGTAATGCCCAGCTCATGCACAAGTTTCATCTGTTACGAAAGTCTCATTTGAAGGGCTCTTTCTTGAAAGCCTTTAAAAAAAAAAATTAGTAACTTGGTTTTAAAATAAATAGAAACTGCGGTCCTCACGGGGCGCGGGAAATGGATTCCTGTGACAAGGTCATTAAAGAAATGATCAGTGACCAATGAGCTAAATGGCTGATCAAAACCAGGTCCATCACTTGATCCATAGTTGGACAAGCTAAACCTCCTACAACTTTGTTTTTCCACTTTATCTCTTGCATATTGAACCGAACATAAAAATACATAATCAGCTTTTGTGAAAAGAAACAAATAAATGATTTTCGGAAATGTTTAAGTTACTTAATTTTTTAAATTGGCAGACAACCCTTCTCCCCCCCTACCCCCGATGTCATTAATCCGGTGCTGTTGGACAGAGATCAAATTAATCTACCACTGGCGCCATCTGTTTGTTGACGCCATGTGTTTGTTGACGGGAGATTCCTTAAAAAAAACAAATTTCTTGCAGTTTGTTTGTTTTAATAAAACAAAATGATATTTTGAATGATTGTCTCCCACAGATTCAATGGTACCACTTGATCAATCACCTGCTGAGTGTGGTCAATGTGTCTGTAACGCCTACGGAAGTTGTAGTTGTGTACGCCCCTGAGTTCCTGGGAAAGCTCAACACCATCCTGGCCACGTACAGCGCTACTGAAAAGGGAAAAAAGTCAGTACCAGACAACTCCAGGCAGTGATAGATTCCAGGGGTACATGCCCTTTATGGATTTTCGAGAAGAGAAACACATTTTTTTTTTCAATGGGGGACATTTTAGCAGCTTCACCCTAGCAGCTTAGCAGGGTGACATAGCTGTTGTTCACATCACCTTAAAGGAGGGTGACATAGCTGTTGTTCACATCACCTTAAAGGAAAATTTACTTTTTTTTTTTTTTTACATTGCTGTGCATAAATCTTGGCTTTAGTTCCACCTTACAGCTCTTGCTTTATTTTATAATGTTGGTCATTTGGGACCCTCCCAATGTTGGTCATTTGGGACCCTCCCAATGTTTGTCATTTGGGACCCTCCCAATGTTGGTCATTTGGGACCCTCCCAATGTTGGTCATTTGGGACCCTCCCAATGTTGGTCATTTGGGACCCTCCCAATGTTGGTCATTGGGACCCTCCCAATGTTGGTCATTTGGGACCCTCCCAATGTTGGTCATTTGGGACCCTCCCAATGTTGGTCATTGGGACCCTCCCAATGTTGGTCATTTGGGACCCTCCCAATGTTGGTCATTTGGGACCCTCCCAATGTTGGTCATTTGGGACCCTCCCAATGTTGGTCATTTGGGACCCTCCCAATGTTGGTCATTTCGGGCCCCTACCTTGCAAGGGCGACAACCCTACAAAAAGAGCTCATGAGCTTTAAAACTAATTGATATCGATATCTCTGGGGTGCTTATTCATTCATTCATTACAAGGGCGCTCCCAAACCAACATATAATTTTTTTTAAAGATTTATGACTTCCTTCAACCTACCTACGCTCCTGTTTTTGTTGTTTTTTTTTTTGTAATAAGTTGACTTTGTAGTTAAATCACCTTAGACAAATCTGTTTCAACTTGTTTTATCAGATGACTTATAGATGAATAGAAAAATATCTGTTGCTCCCCACCCCCCACCCCCCGCTTTTTTCTGTCTTAGTCTGAGATTTAGTCATTGTATGCTGCATGTCATATTGTTTATATTTCAGGATCTTGACCAATTATATGCTGTGGCATGTGGTCAGTGAATATGTTGGTCTATTGTCTAAGCCATTTAGAGATGCCAAGAAAGAATTTTCTGAGTCCATGTCAGGTGAGATGTGGCTAATTTAGATGGCTTATGTAGGTGTATTTAGGTGGCTTATTTAGGTGGCTTATTTAAGGTGGCTAATTTAGATGGCTTATGTAGGTGTTTTTAGGTGGCTTATTTAGGTGGCTTATTTAGTTTAGGTGGCTTATTTAGGTGGCTTATTTAGTTTAGGTGACTTATTTAGGTAACTTATTTAGGTAACTTATTTAGGTAACTTATTTAGGTAACTTATTTAGGTAACTTATTTAGGTAACTTATTTAGGTAACTTATTTAGGTAACTTATTTAGGTAACTTATTTAGGTAACTTATTTAGGTAACTTATTTAGGTAACTTATTTAGGTGGCTTATTTAGGTGGCTTATTTAGGTAACTTATTTAGGTAACTTATTTAGGTAACTTATTTAGGTGGCTTATTTAGTTTAGGTGACTTATTTAGGTGACTTATTTAGTTTAGGTGACTTATTTATGTGGCTTATTTAGGTAAATTATTTAGGTAACTTATTTAGGTAACTTATTTAGGTAACTTATTTAGGTAACTTATTTAGGTTGCTTATTTAGTTTAGGTGATTTATTAGGTGACTTATTTAGTTTAGGTGACTTATTTAGGTGGCTTATTTAGGTAACTTATTTAGGTGACTTATTTAGGTAACTTATTTAGGTGACTTATTTAGGTGACTTATTTAGGTGACTTATTTAGGTGACTTATTTAGGTGACTTATTTAGGTAACTTATTTAGGTAACTTATTTAGGTAACTTATTTAGGTAACTTATTTAGGTGGCTTATTTAGGTGGCTTATTTAGGTGGCTTATTTAGGTGGCTTATTTAGGTGACTTATTTAGGTAACTTAGTTAGGTGACTTATTTAGGTGACTTATTTAGGTAACTTATTTAGGTGGTTTATTTACGTGGCTTATTTAGGTAACTTATTTAGGTGACTTATTTAGGTGACTTATTTAGGTAACTTATTTAGGTGACTTATTTAGGTGACTTATTTGGGTAACTTATTTAGGTGGTTTATTTATGTGGCTTATTTAGGTAACTTATTTAGGTGGCTTATTTAGGTGAAAGTATTCATAGAATTAAATACCTACCTTTCTACCCACAGCGTTCAGGGTCGGTTTAGTGGGAAAGGTGGAGTGTGGGAAAGGGTGAGTGGGAAAAGGGGAGTGTGGGAAAAGGGGAGTGGGAAAGGCGGAGTGTGGGTAAGGGGGAGTGGAGTGCATTTATAAGATGCTGTTAAAGCTAAAAGGACCAGATGCTGTATATTTATGATGGCTGAATGCAGTAACTATTAGCTATCATTTTTACACATTAACACTGCATCAGCTGGCTTATTGTTCTAACTCGACCTCACAATTTGTGTATGATCTGCTTAGTACACATGTCTCTTGCAGGCCTGACTGGCAATGATGACGCCTGGCACACATGTATTACTGACACTGACTCCGTCCTGGGTTTCGCCCTCGGCGCCCTGTTTGTGAAAGAGACGTTTGTTGGAGGAAGTAAAGCTAAGGTAACGGTATGGGAGCTGGTACTTTTGACTCTAGCTTTCTCACCATCAGTGTTGATTGGATCAGTCGTGCTGTAGTTCTTTCAGTCATCTTCACAGTCTCATCCCCATCAGTGTTGATTGGATCAGCCGTGCTGTAGTTCTTTCAGTCATCTTCACAGTCTCATCACCATCAGTGTTGTTTGGATCAGTTGTGTTGTAGTTCTTTCAGTCATCTTCACAGTCGCATCACCTGTCAGGGTTGAATGGATCAGTTGTGTTGTGGTCCTTTAAGTCATCTTCCCAGTCTCAGTATCATCACCAACCAAATACACACATACTGTCAGCTCCTCAGGTAGTTTAGACATTTCTTTTCATCTGTTCCTATTACTATGAGTCCTGCAAATTGTGATCAAATGATGAACCAACGATACCAGTTGTGTTGGGGAGTTTGCTGAGTCCCGGATTTGGGGAAAAACTTGTTCCTAGTGTTTGGAGTTGTAGTTCAGCTTTCTTGTACTGAAGATTTTTTAAATAAGCAAACCTATGATAGATGTGAGCTCTTGCATTCAGATTCAGTTTAAACTAGGTATTCTACCCTTTAGCTTTATCAGTGATCCAAGGCTCATTCATTTGCATGTATCTTGCTTCTAAATAGACTCCTCTAGTTGTTGTTAACATTGTCTTATGGTGAGGCAGACTGTGGCAGGATCTGTTTGCTAGATCATAGGCAACGACTTGTTTTTTTTACTGTCTATAGGTATAGATCTGCTGGGATTATTCCTGGTTCAGGATCTAATGTCTCACAGGGGAAGTGCTCTAACTGCAAAGGAAGGATAGTTGAGCTGTTATGTTGAATCACACCTTGAGTGATCGATACAAGGATAGTTGAGCTGTTATTTTGAATCACACCTTGAGTTATTGATACAAGAATAGTTGAGCTGTTCTGTTGAATCACACCTTGAGTTATTGATACAAGAATAGTTGAGCTGTTATGTTGAATCACACCTTGAGTGATCGATACAAGGATAGTTGAGCTGTTATTTTGAATCACACCTTGAGTTATTGATACAAGAATAGTTGAGCTGTTATGTTCAATCACACCTTGAGTTATTGATACAAGGATAGTTGAGCTGTTATTTTGAATCACACCTTGAGTTATTGATACAAGAATAGTTGAGCTGTTATGTTGAATCACACCTTGAGTTGTCGATACAAGGATAGTTGAGCTGTTATTTTGAATCACACCTTGAGTTATTGATACAAGAATAGTTGAGCTGTTATGTTCAATCACACCTTGCGTGATTGATACTGGTGCAGTTGAAATTAGGTCCTGAAATTCAGACACTTCGGCTTTAAAAATTCTTTTTTTTTATTCAAAGTGGTTGATTTAATTTTTTGTTTCACTCCTGCTTGAAATAGCATGCCCCTGTCTATTATCAGTTTTTGTTTTGACATGTAAAACACTCCTTCAATCAGTAAATCTGTCCATACAGCAGCATCATTTCATTTCACTGAACTATCTGAAATCTGTCCATACAGCAGTACCATTTCCTTGAATCAGTAAATCTGTCTATACAGCAGCACCATTTCCTTGAATCAGTAAACCTGTCCATACAGCAGCACCATTTGCTTTCACTGAACTATCTGAAATCTGTCCATACAGCAGCACCATTTCCTTGAATCAGTAAATCTGTCTATACAGCAGCACCATTTCCTTGAATCAGTAAATCTGTCCATACAGCAGCACCTTTTCCTTGAATCAGTAAATCTGTCCATACAGCAGCACCATTTCCTTGAATCAGTAAATCTGTCCATACAGCAGCACCATTTACTCTCACTGGCTATCTGAAATTGATCTTTTCTTGCACTGTGAGATTGTCCAGACTTAATGCGTAGCATACTTCTCCAATATTCCCAGAGGTCGATAGCAGTCTGTTGTTTCCCACATTTCATTCTCATCGAGTACAAACATTTTGTTGTTGTTCTGTTATCTAAACGCTTGCTTAGCACATCACTTCATCTGCATTGTTTCATTGGTTTTTTTTTCTACAAATATTTAGTCACGCATGAAGCTCTTACTTTGATGAACCATTATTTAAACAATTTTAAAGTATTAAATGATAGTTTTATCAGACATACCTTCCTATTATAACTGAAAGAAAAGTGGAATGGTGTCAATAATTGCATGTCTGTATAATCTATTTTTTAATTTGTAAAAATGCTCCGCTTAAGCCCAAAACAATAATGCTAGATTAATATTTTGAAAAAATTTTAAAATTTCATTTTAAATATAGTGTTTTGAATTCGATATTCTTTCTCTTCTGTTTTTATTTCTTACGTTATTCCCAATAAAGATGTTCCTTAAAGATATTCCCAATAAGATGTTCCATTAAATAATTCCCATAAGATGTTCCATTTAGTTATGTTTAACAAATGGAAATATTTTTTTTTTTTAAATTTAAGATTTTCTCCATTGATATTTAATATTATTAACAGGCAAGTGAAATGATTGAAAATGTACGGTCTGCTTTCATATCAAATTTACCTGCACTAGAATGGATGGACCCTGCAACCAGACAGGCTGCTATTGAAAAGGTGAGTAATGGAGCAGTGGATCCCAAACTGTTTCATGGAAGATGAGTGGATGTTTTTCATTGCCTTTTTTCTTTTGGATTTTTCAATGCAAACTACCATATTAAATTACTTTGTATAACAAGACCCCAAACTTTTTGTTTTAAAAAGCCCTAAAATTGCATGTCCACGTATAATGCGACCTTTTTGTCCTGCCAATAATTATACAATACGAATCAATGAAATAGATATTTATCGGTAATAAAAATATCAAAATTCTTTAAAATAGATATTTATCGGTAATAAAAATGTCAAAGTTCTTTAAATTATCATGTTTAATAAAATGAATGGTGGTCATACCCATACAACGATGCTAAAATCCCTTCAAAGGGGCACTACTTACGTTAATTGCGTTATGCCCAGATACCATGTGCGCTCTGTGAACGAATGTTATCGGGCCAAGATTTGGTTTGGTTGCATATGCATTAGTATAGTATATCTTTTAACGGAAATGAAAACATTTAATGCGAACCCCTACTTTTAATGTAGCATTTTATTAACCCAAATTTCTCACATGATCGGCAGTGATATACGGTAGGTAAACAGGAACACTTGACAAAGGGAAACTTGTCTACTCACACACACACACAGAAAAAAACGGGAAAAATATGAATCAAAGGATCTGATATACCCTACTTGTAAGTCTCCATCAAGTGTCCATGTGATTGTGCTCTTCCTCTAATCCTATTGTATTTTGAAGTGATCTGCGTCAGTGACATGTGCAGAGACTCTGTGTTAACATGTTTTTTTATCATGGTTACTTTGGGAAGCATCACCAGAAACATTTTCAAAATGCTTTTCTTAAATGAATCAACAAAATGTAACATTTAAAATTAGGGGTGGGGGGGTGAGTGGGGTGTACCTCAAATTATGTTTGGGGCTATTAACGATATTTAATTTTCTAATAATATGACATAAAAATTACATCATAGTGTTGGTAAGAGATGGCAACTGCTATTAGTTTTATATTTAACATATACCAGGATGTTATTCCTTGTGCAAAAAAGTAAACATATATTAGAGCTCACTATTCCATGTGCTACCTGTTTTCATTTCATTGTTTCCCCAGGCTAATGCAGTGACAGACATGATTGGCTACCCAGAATACATCATGAACAATATCAAGCTGGACCAGAAATATGAGAGTGTAGGCAAATTCTTTTTTAAAGGAAAATTTTAAGTTGTTTTTGTATTATCAATAGCTATTGGCAAATTCTTTTTACTGGAAAATTTAAAGTTGTTTTTGTATTATCAATAGCTATTGATCTCCAGATTCTCAGATCGAGAAATGGTGACCTTTTTTACTCCATCATTTATTTAGCGTTTCTTGATCACTTTATGAATTATTTCATGAAATCTATTCTTGTCATGACCGGAACTGCTGATGTTTTAAAAGGATTTAAGAACTTCTCACTTATCCAAGTTTAGCATACCCTGTTCTTATATTTTATGTTTCCAAACAAAAATTGTTTACATTTAAGATAAGATAAGGTTCTTTTATTGATCCAAACAAATTGAAATGGTTTTTGATTGCACTGTACATTTTCAGCACACAAATAAAACAATTTGAACATAAGACATCCACATTAAATTATTTCACTAGTGAAAAAAAAGGCCCCTAAAAAAAAACAGCTATTCAGTGAAATCTCTGAGCCATATCAGGGACTTACTGGCTCTCATTCAGATTTGTGACCTCAGGGTTAGCACGCTGAGCCATATCAGGGACTTACTGGCTCTCATTCAGATTTGTGACCTCAGGGTTAGCACGCTGAGCCATATCAGGGACTTACTGGCTCTCATTCAGATTTGTGACCTCAGGGTTAGCACGCTGAGCCATATCAGGGACTTACTGGCTCTCATTCAGATTTGTGACCTCAGGGTTAGCACGCTGAGCCATATCAGGGACTTACTGGCTCTCATTCAGATTTGTGACCTCAGGGTTAGCACGCTGAGCCATATCAGGGACTTACTGGCTCTCATTCAGATTTGTGACCTCAGGGTTAGCACGCTGAGCCATATCAGGGACTTACTGGCTCTCATTCAGATTTGTGACCTCAGGGTTAGCACGCTGAGCCATATCAGGGACTTACTGGCTCTCATTCAGATTTGTGACCTCAGGGTTAGCACGCTGAGCCATATCAGGGACTTACTGGCTCTCATTCAGATTTGTGACCTCAGGGTTAGCACGCTGAGCCATATCAGGGACTTACTGGCTCTCATTCAGATTTGTGACCTCAGGGTTAGCACGCTGAGCCATATCAGGGACTTACTGGCTCTCATTCAGATTTGTGACCTCAGGGTTAGCACGCTGAGCCATATCAGGGACTTACTGGCTCTCATTCAGATTTGTGACCTCAGGGTTAGCACGCTGAGCCATATCAGGGACTTACTGGCTCTCATTCAGATTTGTGACCTCAGGGTTAGCACGCTGAGCCATATCAGGGACTTACTGGCTCTCATTCAGATTTGTGACCTCAGGGTTAGCACGCTGAGCCATATCAGGGACTTACTGGCTCTCATTCAGATTTGTGACCTCAGGGTTAGCACGCTGAGCCATATCAGGGACTTACTGGCTCTCATTCAGATTTGTGACCTCAGGGTTAGCACGCTGAGCCATATCAGGGACTTACTGGCTCTCATTCAGATTTGTGACCTCAGGGTTAGCACGCTGAGCCATATCAGGGACTTACTGGCTCTCATTCAGATTTGTGACCTCAGGGTTAGCACGCTGAGCCATATCAGGGACTTACTGGCTCTCATTCAGATTTGTGACCTCAGGGTTAGCACGCTGAGCCATATCAGGGACTTACTGGCTCTCATTCAGATTTGTGACCTCAGGGTTAGCACGCTGAGCCATATCAGGGACTTACTGGCTCTCATTCAGATTTGTGACCTCAGGGTTAGCACGCTGAGCCATATCAGGGACTTACTGGCTCTCATTCAGATTTGTGACCTCAGGGTTAGCACGCTGAGCCATATCAGGGACTTACTGGCTCTCATTCAGATTTGTGACCTCAGGGTTAGCACGCTGAGCCATATCAGGGACTTACTGGCTCTCATTCACATTTGTGACCTCAGGGTTAGCACGCTGGTAATTTTTATATGTATTCTTCCTGTTTGTTTAACCTATTCAACCCTGTCACTGCCAAATCCATCCGCACACCTAGCTGTTTTCAAAGTGCTGTACAAAAAGTGGAAATCTGGCCATTTTAATAAAAGTCGAAGGGAGATTATTTTCAAAAATTTTGTTGTTTCAAGCAAACAGGGAAGGAGAGTTCATAAAAGTATATCACAAACCAAATTTCATTTGATTTGCTTTTTTTTTCTCAATCTATCTACCGTACATGTGCAGTTTTTCCACTTTGACTTTGGTTTCAATAAATAATATTTCTTGTGCCCAGTGTGGACACATTTTGTTCTTATATCTCTAAATAAATGACTCAAAAATTACTTTCAGTCCAATATTCAAGAGCTATAAACACCTTTTTTTTTTTCTTTTTTTTTTTATAACTTCATCTCTAACAGCTACTCATCAATGAGTCAGATTATTTTGGCAACAACTTGGCATCCAGTCGGTACAGCTTCATGAGATCTTTTGAGAAACTCAAGAAGCCGCCGCTCAATGAGTAAATTATTTGCTTATTTTAAATCACTTTTTTAAATACATACTTAGAGTGTGTTACGTGTTCTTTGGTGACCATTTACAAATGCCAACAAATGTCATTGTTTTATATGTCAAGTAAGTTTCATGCTGAAATCTTTTTATTCTGAATTCAGAAAAAGAATAAATGGATTGTATTCTAATCCCGTCCGAATATGGTTTTTATTTTCAGGTGGGCCATGTCTCCACCAACAGTCAATGCCTACTACACTGCCAGTAAAAACACCATTGTCTTTCCAGCTGGTATACTGCAAGCTCCGTTCTTTGACAGAAGTTTTCCACAGTGAGTGAGCCATGACCGTGGGGAGGGTGATACAATATCTGTGGGGATGGTGTTACAAATTATGGGATTGGTGTCACAGTATCTAGGAATGGTGTCACAATAACTAGGGATAGTGTCACAATGCCTATGGATGATAGCGTCACATTATCTAGAGATGCTGACAAAATACCTGGGAATGGTGTCACAATATCTAGGGATGGTGTCACAATATCTAGGGATGGTGTCACAATATATAGAGCTAAGTGATGTGAAGCAATATCTATTTTGACAGTCAGTGTGTCTCATTTTAAAGAACGTTAGTGTTGCTGCTATCTGTGGCTTTGATTGTAATGTATACCAGAAGTAATCCAAGGCAAATAATTTCAGGAATCAGTATTTATTAATGTATATCAGAAGTAATGCAAGGTAAATAATGTCAGGGATCAGTATTTATTAATGTATACTGAAGTAATCGAGGTAAATAATGTCAGGGATCAGTATTTATTAATGTATACCGAAGTAATCCAAGGTAAATAATGTCAGGGATCAGTATTTATTAATGTATACTGAAGTAATCCAAGGTAAATAATGTCAGGGATCAGTATTTATTAATGTATACTGAAGTAATCCAAGGTAAATAATGTCAGGGATCAGTATTTATTAATTTATATCAGAAGTAATGCAAGGTAAATAATGTCAGGGATCAGTATATGAAGAGCTTATTTTCAAAACGCGGTATCCACAATTTTTAAAAAAATGAAAAAACCTAACCATTTTGTAGAGCAAACCAGGTTCGTTTAGGACATGGTAAATTCTATATACTAAACACATTATATTCCTATTTTATTCGTGTCTAAAAATGATTTAATCCTCTAAACGCTTTATTAATTTTTTGTAAAAATTTGAATAATCTCAAAACCCCCAAAATGGATATACAGCATTTAGAAAATCAGCTCTTCATATATTACTGTATACCAGAAGTAATCCAAGGTAAATAATGTCAGGGATCAGTATTTATTAATGTATACCAGAAGTAATCCATAATGTCAGGCATCAGTATTTATTATTGTATACTTATGGGACTGAGGCAAATGCAGACCCTTAAAAGTTTGAGGACAAGCCACGTACAAAATAAAAGTATTAGTCTGTGCAGAAAATGTTTATTACGGTTTAAGGGCATCTTCTGGTTCAGTGGTACAGCCACACCGAGTCCTCACATATACATTGATTGCTTTTCAGATCTCTCAACTATGGTGCCATGGGGGTTGTTATGGGCCATGAACTGACCCATGGATTTGATGACCAGGGTGAGACTGATTTGTCTTTGGCTGACCTCAGAAAAGTGGATTTTTCTTTTTACGGCACCCAGTTCATATTAATATAAGCCAAAGAAGCACATTTAACTGCAGCTGTGGCCATTTAGCTGCAGCTGTGTTCATTTAACTGCAGCTGTGGCCAGAGGCAGTTTTTACATTTCTGTATTAATTGTTTATAGCGAGTAGAATGAAAAAAAAGTAATATTATAAGATGTGTGATTTCTTTCATACAAGGTTAGGACTGGGCTAAAGCCCTTAAGGAGATAAATGAGACAGGTTAGGACTGGGCTAAAAAGTCTCAAAGTACTTAAATGAGACATAAATAATTTGTTCTTCTGACCTTTGTTTTGGCTTAGGACCTGTGCCCATTTTTTACTCTTTCCATTATTTCATATTAGGTATTGGTAGTATGTAAAGTAAATACATAATCCATGTAAAAAAAAATTTTTTTAATAATATTCTTGTGTTTATTTGTTGTTGTTGTTGTTGTTGTGATTAAGGCATAAGCCCAAACGTTTGAATTTATATTTTGTCTGATCATAACTAAAGGTTAATATTTTTTTTTACTTACACAAATTGTTTGTGTCTCATAGTTTGTCTCATATTGTTTGTGTCTAATTGTTTTTGTCCCATTGATTTCTTTCACAGTTTTTTTTGCATACCAAAAAAAAATTTAATTTTGAAAAAAAAAATTTAATTTAATTATTTTAATTTATTCGTGGTTTCAAGTGTTTCATTTTTAAAATTACTTAATTTTGAGTGTGTTTTTTTATTTTTCGTTACCATTGTTATAAATTTTTTGCATCAAAGATAACCTCCCAAGAAGATTGAACAAATAAACTCAATAGTTTGTATCACTTGCAGGTCGAGAGTATGACAAAAATGGCAACCTGAAACCCTGGTGGGACGCAGCCGCCGTGAAAAGGTTCAAAGATAAAACCCAGTGCATGGTGGATCAGTACAGTCAGTTTCAGCTCAACGGAGAACATGTGAGTACACAGTATTGTGGCACGGGAGTGCATCGTTTTGTAACATGAGGGTACACAGTTTTGTAGCGTTTGGGAAATGGCTGGTTTAAATGTCATTGTTTTTGGCTGGGAATGTTGTAAAATTATCTCAGGGTCTTTGGGAATCTTTGTGTATTTATTAGTCTATGGGAAAATGGGACCATCTTGAAACAAAAAAAAATTGGATAATTGTTGATCAATTAATTGTGACAATACATTTTGATGTTATGAATTACATTATGTTTTTTTTTAATCTCCTTGATTGACAGGAGAGAGGTAAACAAACACTTGGAGAAAACATTGCCGACAACGGAGGCTTGAAATCTGCTTATCGCGTGAGTGATCTCCCTTGTACTCTGATGCGGTTTTTGCTCAGACCTGAACTTCAAGAAACCTTATGTTATATTAATATTATATTATATGCGATTATCCATTTGTAATGGGTATTATTTTGGTACACTTTTGTGGAATTTTATGGAGTGCAAAGCATTCCTGGATCTGAACTGAAAACACAATTCAGATGAACACCTCTGGAGTGCTTCCACATTCCTGGGTGCACTAAGTGCAGAGCAACCAAATTGTCTTCTGCCATGGAAATAATGTTTGAGCCTAATAAAATTAATTGTAAAAGAATTGTTGCTTCTAAATTAACCGAACAGGCTCATTTAAAACCAACAAATAAGCATGTTTTATTCAAACTGCACCAAGATTTACCAACCTGAACAGCTCCTTATTCTCGTTCATCCATCACAGGCTTACCAGAAGTGGGTTGAGTTGAATGGAGAAGAGCAGTTGCTGCCGGCTCTAGGTCTGACCCACCAACAGGTTTTCTTCTTATCTTTTGCTCAAGTGAGTTTTTTTTTTAAATCATAAGAATTCCTATAAATCTAAATTTTATGTGAATCTTATTGCTTTCTTAAAAACATAAAACCCACATTTATTTTGACACCCAGCATATCATTTAAATTCATATATGTATATATATTGTTATAGCCTGTGTGTTGACGTTCAACGGGGGGGTGGGGGGGGGGGGTGGTTACATAATTTGACTTTGATGACCTAATTTTATGACATAATTATTTCTTATGACGCGTTCCATTTTTTGACGCAGCTTAACTCGATTCCACTGAACACACTATACAAGTAGTTATCATATACATAATGTAGGCTGTATTTTTATTTATTTACTATTAAGATACTGTATTGTACGATTTTGAGACAATATTGTACAATTTTAGGAGTTTGAGGGCAAACACGTCTGAAGTAATGCACTTTATAAGAATCTCAATTAATGGTAACTTCTGGGAATTTAATTTTGCGTGACAGCATTAGAGCCACACATACATGCTTATAGAATTATTATTTGTTATTATTTTCATTGTGCTTGTTTCCGCAGGTATGGTGCTGGAACAGTAAGCCAGAGACAGATCATATGCAGTTTTTAACTGACCCACATTCTCCTGCAAAGTTCAGGTACGTTAAATTAAGGAAATAATTAACTGAGAAAATATCACCTCTAAAGTTTTGTTTAGGATATTATAATGCTGTAAATTTTTTTTGATTGATTTTGAAAAATTAAAATAAGAATATATTTAATCTCTTGTATGCTTTTAGTAGTTTTAGTTAATATTTAAATAAATTAACTTAAATGTAGGTCTTTTTTTTCTTTTTTTTAAATTAGGGAAACCACTTGTCTATTACAATTTGAGGGCAAGGAAAATTTCCTTATTTTATTTTTCAGAGTTATAGGCCCTTTGTCAAACTCTCCTGACTTTTCCAAGGTCTACAAGTGTAGTGACAAGGCAAAAATGAATCCCAAACAAAAGTGTGAGATATGGTGATGAGAAGCTGCTAGCCTTTAGTGGTTGATTTGATTTCAGGTTATTGTTTATTTTTTTTAAAAATAGCTCACATTCGATACATTTTTATTAATTTCATTTGTTTACAATACCTACTATATCTTTTAATTAAAAGTTGGCATTTTAATATGCTAGAAAAAACAATAGAACTAAAAGATATTGTTTAGAAATAATTTTATTTGTTAAAATATAATTATGTTATGAGTCTCCACATAAATATAGTCTTACATAAGAATTTATAAATTATTTGATACAGTCTATGTTATTTGAGAAATAAAAATTAGGGCAACAAAATCTAGTTTAAAAAAAAATTTGGATTAGATTTAATTTGGTCTTTATCGTACTTTATGTATTAAATTTTACTTAAAAAATCAGCATTGTATTCACACATACTTTCAATGTCGCCTCATAGTCATGGTCTTGTGTCAACACATGAAAACATGAACTTTAAAAAATTAGCTCAACCGTTCTTTGCCATAAATTTGAAAAATTACTTTTTGGCATTGTTGTTTTGAAGTAACATTCATGAGTAAAGAAATAGTTATTCCAAGATATAGTTACAACCCCTCGGTTGTTTTAAGGGTTTCTGGTGAAGAATTAAATCATGAAGTAAAGATAATTTTAAATGGTTGTGATCAAATATTTCTTTCCTCTTAATTTGATTATCTAATTATTTTTAGCATTTAAAAAAAAAAGGTTAAAAAAAATAAGAGGTGGCAATTATACTTAAAGCATATTTCATATATTTCATTGTAACATTGGAAATATAAATTTACTATTTTAAGTGAATCTTTACTAACTGCATTATTCTTGCATGATCTAGTGGGTGATTTTTACTAGATGAGGGTTATATGTTATTAATATGTCATATTTTCTTGTAAAATCTTAAAGAAAGTAAAAACACTTTTTAACCATAAAACAAAAATCTTTTGACACAGATCTGTGAAGTGTTGGTTGTTTCCTCAGCCTGCACTGAAATGAGTTTATAATTTAAGATATCATTCTAAATTTGAGACTAAAGCTCTCTAGTCTCACTGAAAGTTTTTTTGTATATTATAATTATTTGATCATTATACTTTATGAAATCCTGCCAGAATATTTACGACTGGAAAAAAAAAAGATGTTTATTTATTAACATTGTTTTTTTAACACACGAAATCCTATTTTAGGTGTTTTTTTAAACACGTGAAATACTATTTTAGATGTTTTTTTAAACTCGTGAAATCTTATTTTAGATCATTTTTACCTTAATTTGTAAAAATTGTTTCGTGACTGAAAAGAAATTCAAAGAAATCCCTAACAGAATATTACCTTCAGTTGTGACACATGATTGTAAATATGTAAAGACCTTTAACTTTTCTTGTTCAATGGTTGTTTTATTTTCAATATTTTTTTTTATTATTTTTTTTTTTAAATTAATATTTTCATGGTTAAAGAAATTAACCTGAAAAGAATGTAACCTCCCTTTAGATGAGACAGAAATTTTGTTGTTCTACTAGTCACTTTGTTGGTGGTCAAAGGTGTTGTGATCTAAATGCACACAGTCATTTTTATGATTTCTTTCACTGTGGCTTAACTAACATGGCTGCAGCTTGTCTCCATTGAACAGTCCCAGAGGACAACTGTAATAATCAACTTCTTGACCATTGATGACGTTTGCTTTGTCTTATGCTGTGACTGTCATTGAAGTGGAAAAAAAAAAAACTAGTCATGGTACCCACAAGCCAGCTTGTGGTAAGAGTTATCTCAACTTGACAAAATGAGACCTTAGCCGAGGCTTCATCGCTGAATCATTTTTTTTAAGTGGCTGATTAAAATTATAATAAACGTGAAATAGTTTAACAGCTTTGTGTGTTCAAAGTTTAAAAAAAAAAAAAAAGACAAAATCCTAATTGCTTGCCATTCATAAAATGTTTCACTGAATAGAGCAGAATTCGCCTTTTTCAAATTGTGTGGTTGTGGAACACTATCTGAAAATTACTTCCTCTGTTCCATCAACCAAACGAAGAATTTAAAAAGCCACTGCAGTCTTATGTAATTATAAGCAAATAGCTTCTTCTATCTGGGAATGATGTATGATGTATCTCAAACTGTAAGTAGATAGCTCATCCATCCAAATATGTGACAGTTTGCTTGGATCCCTTATTTCTAATTATTACAAACTTTTCGCAGGTATACTCACTGTCTCAGATTTTCTCACACTACTCACACCTTTGTGAAGACAATACCAGTGAGCTAAAAGTAGTTTTCAATGCACAGTGCAAATAAATAGTTTGTTGCTTAATTCTTTTGCTTTTTAGAGGCTAGATCTCTCATAGATTTTTTTTATGACTGAAAAAAAAAAGATATTTATTTATTAACATTGTTTTTTAAACACATGAAATCCTATTTTAGGTGTTTTTTTAATTTAAAAAAAGAATATCAAGAATTAATAAGCCATATAAAATATTATGCTTTACTTTACTTTAAAAAATTTGATACACCTCGTATTTTACCTTTTTTTGTGTGGATAAAATGGCTTCAATTGAAAATGAGTATTCTTTATGAATTAATATTTTAGCATCTATTGAAATTAAAGGGATTTAATTTTCTAATAGTATTTTTAGAACAATAATAAATGGTAACATTGTAAAAGAACAAATCTCCCTATTTTTTAAGGGAAATTTTTCCCCTTTTACAACAGACAAATCATTAAAATATTAATTTAACACTGATAATTAATAAATAAATTATAATTAATTGAGATAATTGTTGTAATCTGAGATAATTAATAGGATTATCTCCCTGAATCAAAGGGCTCAATCATAAAAATCACATTTTGAAAATCTTAAAGAATTTTACACACTTTTACAAATATCCATCCTTTTTTTTTTTTCTAAATGTTTTTTTTTTTAAAAGACCTCATTCTTTGCTTTAATCTGCTGAATACAAATTATATCAGATGAATCACCAAATAAGCAGCGGAGCCCTCCTACTATTAAAAGATTTAAAATCTAAATCCACTTTTCCCAGATATAATACATTTTTGGGCTTTAATTTAGTCTCCTTCATTCATGATTTTGTCTGTGAGATTTAAAATTCAGTAAAAGGTGTCTGCAATTCCGGGGATGTGAATTCAGCTGCAATTTTTTTTTTTTAAATACCTGATCTATCATCCAAAGAATTTATGATGGGCTTATTTGCTCACACAAATTTTTTGGTTTGTTATTATTTATCTCTTTCAATGCTACTATTTCTCAATGTCCTGCAAAAAAAAAAAGAAGTTAAATCCCAGTGCATAATGTATATAATTATTGTATTTTAAATATATCATTTGTTGGTGTTTTCAAATAGTCCCTCCCAATAGACTTACATGAAAACCCTTAACAAAGACAGCATGAGGGGAAATAATGTGTGTGCATATATCTATTATGTCTTTCTAATAGAATGTCTCAATAAAATGTGTAATTTTTATAAAAGGGTTACCGATTTTTTTTTTTAGCTTGTACCTTTTTTAATAATATTTTTAAACAAATGTTTTGAATAACTTATCACTTTTCAAAGCACTTAGAGGATATCAGAGCTGTCAGAGGTGCTTGGAAAGTATTGTGAATGTTCAAAGTACGTGGAGGCTATTGTAGCTGATAAATGTCACACATTTGTTTTTCTGACTTGCGAAATGCTGTCAGTCTTATTTCCAATGATCCAAAAGTGGCAAGTGCATGAAAGAGTATACATGTTTGCGAGCACTTCCAGATCCCAAGATTAGTTTGAAAAGTGGTGTTTGAAAGTCTATTTAAAAAACAAAGTGTTCCAGTGTTTTCTTTGAAGAAGGTAGCAAAAGGTGCTGTACATACTTTCAAAGTTAGAATAAGAATTCAAATGGCTGTCACTATGTCAACAGTTTTAGCCGTTTTTTTTTTAAATAATTTTTTTTATTAAAAACATGTTTAGCTATTGAGTATTTGTTAATCATCTCAATGAAGATGTTCTTTTATGTCAACTTTCTACCAACACAGTCCTAAAAAAATGTTAGTCTCAAAAGCCTTGTCATGTAGGCTATTTTAGAGAGGACATCCTTGTTAAACGGTGTCTTCTATCTGTTGTTTGCCATAAATGCTGAATATGATTGAAATCAATGTCTAAACAAAATACATGTAATAAATTTGTTATCCATGAATGCCAGCAATGTAATTTGAGGACACTCCGTGTGTTATGATGACATGTGTGCTGGATGTGAGAACATTGACAAAAATCCCTCTAACAATGTGTTTACCTGGAATGCTAGAAATGAGAACATTTGAAAATAAAAAATAATTGTGGTAAATCTCTAGGTCTCTTTCTCATTTCACTTTGGTTCATTCAATTTTTTAATTTTTTTTTTAAAGTTGATTTCACTTTAAAAAATGACTGTACAGATTGGGTCAATACTAGTGTGTGTTTGTGAATGGTGTGTCTCCTAATTTGACATTTGCAATTCTCTCTTTGTTTTCCTCCTAAGTCTATAGTACACAGCACTAATACATAATATACGATGTAGGTTCCCGATATTCAGTTTTTGTAAAAAATTTATTCCCTCTGAGTAGCCATCAGAGGTGGATTTAAGTCCGCAATTAAGTCCTGGTGCAGGAGCCAACATAGAGACTCGCGTGGCAGATAGGAAGTGTCTAACAAATTGTTTACTTTCTGACTTGGCACATAGCAGTGTTTAAAAAAAAAACAAGAAGTAGAAATTGTATAAGGACACATCAGGCTATAAAACAGATGTCATTTATGCTCATGTCACAGTCACACAGTTTCGCCCTGACCCTGGCAGTCAATTAATACATTCGCCGAATAACCGTCAAACACATAAAAAACACAAACAAACAGTGCGTTCACGCCAAATCAACACAAATAAACAGTGTGTTCACCGTAGTTCACGAGATGTTATTTTAAAAAATGAAATAAATACTTTGTAGCCTTTAGCTTTTATCATGTTAAATCTTATAACCTCCAAAAAGTGGGGTTAAGAAAGTGAACACACGCGATGATATCAACAAACCGCGGCGTGCTAAGCGAGATATTAAATTTTAATCACTTTTTAAAGCCACTCGAGAACGTGTTTCGTCAAGGGAACACATGATTCCTTGGTTGTGATTGGGCGTCACCCCACCAAACATTACAGATGCAATAACACTTTAGACCAGAAAGATAAACATGGCGCCTGTTATTATTTAAACAGAAGTGTTGGTTTCGAGATTGCAATTTCCCCCGCGCGGTCCTAAAAACAATAGCGGGAATGCGTGAACTACGCATTTCTTCCACTGAAACAAAAAAAAAAACAAAGCAGGAGGAACTAGCACGTGAAAATATCATTTAAAATGTTGCTCAAAAATGGTTCAAGCTTCAAAGCTCATGTTTTTTTGTTTTTTTTTGTTTTTTTTTTAAATTTATAAAAAAAAAAAGGGGGGGGGGGGTTGTCAATGTAATACGCATAATTCGAACATGAAAATAAATAGGCCTAAATGTTTTAAATTTTGATAGTGATAAGTGATATGAGTTTGTAACACATATTGTTTCAAATATACTTTAAAATATCTCCCTCTTAATTTATGGAAGCTTACACGTTTTTGAATTGCACAGCATTAGGTAGCATTTTACGACTTTAATCCTATTTCCAGTCTATTGCGATGCCATAAAGTACGCCACGCTTCGAAGAAAAAAAGGGTGTGTGTCTAAGAAAGTGTGACAGTTTGTGACACCATGGGGGGAAAAAAGGGGGCAGGGGGAGAAGATCGTGTGTGACGTCACACATTTTTTTTCCATACAATTAAACGCTAAACTTGACTTTTAAAATTTCTGTTGTGATAGATGTATTCTGACATATAGTACTACTGATGTATTCTGACATATAGTACTACTGATGTATTCTGACAAATAATACTACTGATTTATTCTGACATATAATACTACTAATGTATTCTGACATATAATACTACTAATGTATTCTGACATATAATACTACTGATGTATTCTGACAGATGATTTCATGTTTATAAATTGTATTACTTACTTGTAAGTGTGTTTAAGAATAGATTTTAATTAGAGTTTACCAGACGTCCGTATTTAGTACGGACAGTTTGCATTTTCGATCCCCGTGTCCGTACTGAAATGTCACTTAGGAGATTGCGTCGGTGGGCCGTCGAGCGCGAGCTCTTAATGACCTCCGGCACACCACCATAAGGGGCAAGACCGGGTCTCCTCGCCGAATGACCGTGTGGCGGCACGCCAGGACCTCCCCCCCCCCCTTCCCTGGCCGGGGGGACGACCGGTCGACCGAGAACGCTGCGTTTAAAGCGTTCGCAGTCAAATCTCCCAAGGGTCAGGGCGGGTTTGCTTCCACTCCGGAGGTAAGGTGTTGCGTTACCACCCCCACCGCCCAGGGAATCTTTCGGTCGGGACGGAAAGCTGGTATCGTGTCCGTAATAAATTGTGCCTCCTTATTTGTCCGTACTTTCCTCTTGTAGTCCGGCTTCTTGTCCGTACTTTTTGCAGCGATGACTCACTTGCCCCATTTCCATTTGTGTCATCTTATTTCTCCGCCAAGGTCAGCGCCGTGAATAGTTTCAGCGCCATAGTGCAGGACCTGGCTCGTTAACCTAAGCATCACTGATGAACCTGAGTGAAACCGCGTGAGACTATCTGCGCATGTCAATGAAATCATCCCAGGGAAAATTGTTAGGAGCAATCGTTCATACGTGAAACAATTTTTGTCACCTGTCAAGTTGGAAGAATGGAACTCGCAAAACATTTCTGTAGATATAAAAAAAGGGGATGCAATTATTTAAACATTTCAAAGCATATGATATACTTTCTGTACTTTGCACCTTCTGCTTGAGTTTTTAGTCAGCTTTCCTGGCACAACTGCGTCTGTGGAGCGAGGTTTCTCTCAGCTTTCTTGGTACAACTGCACCTGTGGAGCGAGCTTTCTCTCAGCTTTCTTGGCACAACTGCACCTGTGAAGCGAGCTTTCTCTCAGCCTTCCTGGCACAACTTCGCCAGTGGAGCGAACTTTCTCTCAGGGAGACAGTGCTGGAACGCCTGCAAAATAGCAACTGAAAGTAACCACCCTGTCTCTGGGAGAAATGTTGATTGTTCAGTGTAACATTCATCTAACATGTACTGAATTTTATGATAAACTTCTTGAGAATTGACATTTCTTAAAAGCTGTTTATGGGTCTGGAAAAATATTCCCAATAGTTTGTAATATAATGATGTACAGAAGGAGATTAAAAATCATGCACAACAACTTTTGTTGTTTTTATTAATTGTCCGCCCACACACACACACACACTGCTATGCCTCAGGTTGCTGTGAGCATTTGTGTCCGTACTTGGCATACAGAAAATCTGGTAAGCTTAATTTTAATTAGTTGGTCTTTTTTTTTTTTAAATTTCGAAAGTGTAATTTTAGATGAGTGTGGGGGGGGGGGTGTCTGAGATGTGTGACAGATTGTGACGGGGGGAAGGAGAGCTCGAAATTGTCAAAAAATGGAGTGACGTATGTTATGGACGACCCTTTGATGTCCTCTATGTTGTTGTTTTTTTTTGTGCAAATAAATGCTTTCATTATTTCCAATAGTTATACAAACTGGATACTATAGGGGGGAGGGGTGGCGTGTTAAAGTCGTGTGAAGTAAATACATTGGAAATTCCCTCAAACGCCAAATCTCTGATTTGTTATCGAACTTCTTTATGACAAACACGTCTATTTACAACATCTCCTTTGAAAGGGCCGTGTATTAATGTAAAGGCCATCTTACTCAGGGTACTTCTTCTTAGTTAGACTTGATAGTGTGAGTGTGTCTCGGGATCCATGACAACTAAATATTCTTCTATCGCACGAGAGCCGCGAGTTATTCAACACCACGTTTTTTAAACGTTATAGAATCTACCTTTTTTTTTAACGTTATAGAATCTACCTTTTTTACGTTATATAGAATCTACCTTTTTAACGTTATAGAATCTACCTTTTTACGTTATATAGAATCTACCTTTTTAACGTTATAGAATCTAGCTTTTTAACGTTATAGAATTTACCCCTTTAACGTTATAGAATCTATCTTTTTAACGTAATAGAATCTAACTTTGTAACGTTATATAGAATCTACCTTTTTTGTATTATCATTGAGGAAAGTTAAACATTTATAGAATCGTTGAAGGAACATACTTGAGATGGGGACAAGAAAAACAATGTTATTCGATTTCCTTCATTTTTATGAAAACTAAAATGCCAGCACATTACAGAAAGTGATAAAAAGATCGACTAATGTAGTCGTCACGTGAACGCAGCGGGCGGGGGAAGCCGTGAAGATCTCGAACACCCTGAAAATTATCTCCTCCCCTGCATAAGATTTACATAAACTCGCCTGCAGTCCGTTGATAAGCAACTTTTCTATCTAAATAATCAACCCCACCCCTCACCCATTTTTTTCCCCGTCATGCTACGCAAAAATACTGGTCGCATGAATGCAAGTGTAACTGCTCTCAACACGGTGTCGGGGGGTATATCATTTGCTATGTCACTTAAAACAAGATATCGGATCTTATGTCAATCATATCAAGGACCCCAGCCATAAGGGACCAAGTTACGACTAGACCATAATTACACAAATAAACTATAGATGTGTTGCGTAGGGTTTGGAAAAAAAGGGGGGGGGTCAGATTTAAATAACCCGCTTTTCCCCCTTTTCTTTGTTGTTGTTGTTGCCGCTGATCAAGTTGACACAATTTTTGAGCCAAAGAAATTAATTTTGATTTGGCCGGAAACCTCAGTATTCAAATTTCCGCTAAAATTAAACCTACATTAGAATAGGTAGAGAGACGATTATTGAAAACTTTTTGCTTTTTTAATTTTTGATTGGAAATCATGACCCCGAGATTTTTTTATGTGATACCACCCTGACCTCACCCTTACCCCAGTTTTTAGTTGTAAGGGGTTTAGACCCGTCCATGCATTAACCTCGACCTAATACGCTGTCTGGACAAGACATACCAAAAGCGCTGTCTGAACAAGACTTACCTAGTGCGCTGTCTGAACAAGACATACCTAGTGCGCTGTCTGACCAAGACATACCTAGTGCGTAGTCTAACCAAGACATACCTAGTGCGCAGTCTGACCAAGACATCCCTACAGACAAGTCTATATGGTTTATTAAATGGTTTCCTGATCGTCGTCTTAGTATTTGAATGGAGACGATATATTGGGCCAGATGATTCTGGTTTGGTTTTGGGGGGGGGGGGGGGGGGAGTGAGAGAGGGAGATTTTTGTCGCCCCACTTCTACGAAAAAGACTGCAGTTGACCGTAAATGCCATCCCTCCGTATAAAAAGCCCCCCCCCCCCACACATTCCTACGCCACTGTACACAGCTCGTAAATCAACCAGCTCCCCGGGGTATTATCTTGATGAACATACATAGGCGCCACGTCTCAGGGCTTTTGTTGTTGTCGTTGAAACGCTATGTTACATTGAACGTTTTATTTCGTGTTTATAGTTTCAGTATCATCAATGGCATTACCAACACTGCCATTATCGATATTGAGATTCTCAACGCTGACATTATCGACACTGACATTACCGACACTGACATTACCGACACCGATATTATCGACACTGACATTACCGACACCGACATTATCGACACTGACATTACCGACACTGACATTATCGACACTGACATTACCGACACTGACATTATCAACACTGACATGTTTCTTGAAATAAGTGTTTTATGAAATACACACTTTCCCACCTGTTTACTTCTACACGTTACCACATGTTATATGAATGATTCTGTATAAAACTTGTACAACTTTAAATAAATACAAACAAGTTTCACACAACATAACCAGACAAAACAAGGCAAACATGGAAAATATATCATTCTATATATACCTTTATAACTCGGTATATACACCCATACCTCGCTTTACGGCCTAGATACGTTCCGGAAAAGTTGGTCGTAAAGCGAAAAGCCGTATAATGAATCAATAATTTTGATATAAACCCATACAAATTTAATTGGATCAGTTCCAATTTTTGTATAAAATAATATAGTCGTTAGTTCATAAATCATTTTATCCTTTTCATTTCCTATAAAAATAAAAGTGCAAAACATTGTGATAGTAAACAGAAATAAAAAAAAATAAACATATAAATTAAAAAACAAAAGAAATCATATGCACATATTTATACATAAAATAAAATTCACCAATTAATCCACACAAACAAAACAGAAACAAACACGTCAACTTACTGAGTCACAGGATATGAATAAGGTGGGATAGCACAGGAAATAAGGCAGACTACTAAAGCAGAGCCGCCTAAGGGGAGAAGCTGAAACTGAAGAGAGGGTATCTATTGGCCGTATAATGAAACATCGTGGGCCGTAAACCGAAAATGTGCCATAATTTAAAGTTGGCCGTAACGCGAAATGCCGTATAAAGAGCGGCCGTATAGCGAGGTATAGGTGTATTGTATACGCTTTATTAGGCCTAGATGGTGGACTTCGGTCACAAATGGTGTTGCCAATGGGGGTGTGGCTGGTGTCAACGCTAATTTCAAACATAATTTATGCCAAGACAAATTTTAATATCACTTCTAACATCCTTTAAAGATAATGATAGCAGCATCCATGGGCGCCCGCAGAAAATTTTCTAGGGGGGGGGGGCAAAATATTTTCTAGGGGGAGGGGCAAAATATTTTTAGTAATGTTTTAATGCAGTTTTAATTTACTGTAGCGTATTTGTATGTTGAACGAACGGACAGGACACTGTAGTAATGAAGGGCATACTGTAGCAACAAATTTTTTATTAACACAATATATGTATATAACAAAAAATATTACAACATAAATTTAAAATAAAATTTATTCTTTAAACAAGAACTGGAGTCGTCTGTTATCGCTACCAAGCATATCTACAATTTTGTCCATAAAGTCTTTTTTGTTGCAGTTCACTTTGTCTCTGTGTACGCTTAACATGCACAACCCAGACAGACGTTCATCTGATAGTGTAGATCTAAGCCATGTTTTTACACGACGTAATGTGCTGAACGATCGCTCCACCGTACATGTTGTTGCTTGTAATGTTAGCAAAACTAGTAAGGCACACATGACAGCCGAAACTAAATTTGTAAAACTAATTAATATAGAAAATATAGCAATAATTACCCAGTAAAACGAGATCAGCATCAGCTTAGTTACTTTCTCTTTATTTTCTCTTTACTTTAATATTTTTTATGTCTATTTTTGTCTAAAAAATTTTTAATCAATCAAATCCCCCCTTGCCACCCCCCCCCCCTTTTGCGGGCGCCCATGGCAACATCCGACTGTTTTAAAAAAAATACCGCTTCATGAAAATATTTCAAATAGAGCTTCTAACTTTCTACCGCCGCTAAGATTCATAGGTCTTTAAACGAGCTCTTTCACATTTAAAAAAAAAAAAATATATGTCTGCAATAACTGGTACTTGTGTCATGTGCAATCCAATAACGGTTGTCATTGTTGGCGCAATTCACGTGTGAAATCATTTGCTGCCAGTGTCTGGTTGCATTGACGCAGTTGTAACCTTAATTCAGCGGTTCTCAACCTGTGGGTCGCGACCCCTTTGGGGGTCGAATGACCCTTTCCCAGGGGTCGCCTGAGACCATCAGAAAACACTTGTACTGTACAGTTATGAGGCAGCAATGAAAATAAATTTTGTGGTTGGGGTCGCCACAACACGAGGAGCTGTATTAAAGGGTCGCGGCATTAAGAAGGTTGAGAACCACTCCCTTAATTGATGTTGAAACTGCCTCACGACCTGTGTATCGATGAACACATAAATGAATGGATACGCACAGTTTACAAATGATTAGCTACTTCCTTAAAAAGGATCTGGGTGAATTTATTGTTGTTTACATCCGTGTTAGTCAAAATAATTGATTTAACACAGCTCATAAAACTATAATAGCAATGCAATGCAATGCTCTGGGTTCAATTGTCGCATAGTCTTAAAGTTTACCTTACAGAAAAAGTAGAGACCCTTAAAGTGAGTGGATGGATTGGTGAGTGGATGGATTAGTGAGCTTGATTGATTGGAGAGTGGATGGATTGGAGAGTGCACGGATTAGTGAGTGGATGGATTGGTGAGGGGATGGAGTGGTGAGTGGATCGATTGAAAAGTTGATGGATTATTGAGATAATCGATAGGTGAGTGGACGAACTGGTGAGTGAGTGAATTGCTAAGTGGATGGCTAGTTGGGTTGATGGATGAATATTTAAGTGGATGGATTTGTGAGTGGATGGACTGTTGAGTGGATGGATTGTTGAGTGGATGGATTTTTTAGTGGATGGATTCGTGAAGGGATGGATCGTTGAGTCGATAAATAGGTGAGTGGATGGATTGTTGAGTGGTTGGATATTTGAATGGATGGATTGGTGAGGGAATGGATTAGTAAATGAATGGATTTAAAATCACAACTGTACATATCTGAACAATTTTTCCCGGTATGACACATGATGAAATGGACACCAATGCTGAAATAAAATCATAAAACGCGAACAATTTGATGAGATTCACATCACAGATTCGCATAAAAATGACAAAGTATCACGATTGCCATGCGAATAATTGAATTATTCCATGTTGATCACTCGCTTCTCATTAGCCGTAATTGTAATGTACAGAAATCAGATATTGACCCCAGTCCTATGGTCGTCTTTATATGGACGCCACGCAAGATCGCTATTGGATTTCTTCACGTCGGTGATTCCACAATGTCATTTTCAGTCAAAGATTTCATGTTGACATTTTCTTTCGAAGATTTCATTGTGACATTTACAGTCAAAGATTTCATGATGTCATTTTCAGTCCAAGATTTAATGAAAGAATATAAAATTAAATTCATACATTTTACGTTGGTTAAAAACTTTCATACGGACATTTTCATGGTAAAGGTGGAAAAAAAAGTGGGGTGGGGGGGGGGGGTAGGTAGGATAAATTTCAGCGGCGTAGATTGAGTTTGTGCTGCCCGGGGGCGTGGCCAAAAATGTTGCCGCCGACTTCCATGATAAATAAAATGGTTTGCAGAAGGTCGAAAATGCTGCCCCTCCATATACATTATAAAAGTGTAACTCGAGGTGGGCCGCCCTCCCTGGTACCACGTCACTGGTTAGATTGGGATTGCAACTTTTTTTTTTCAATTAGACTCCAGTGGGGCAGTGTAGTTAGGCAATGTTAAGTTATCACTATCCAGGAGCCAGTAAGATTACACGCCCCGAAAATAGGTTGATCTTGTTCAGCCGAATTAATTCAGTCTTGTAGTGGGGTCCTCACATGAAGGCAGCTCTCTCTCCCTCTCTCTCCTCTCTCTCTCTCTCCTCTCTCCCTCTCTCTCTCCTCTCTCTCTCTCGCCCCCTTTCTCTCTCTCTCCTCTCTCCCTCTCTCTCTCCCTCCTCTCTTTCCCTCTCTCTCTCCTCTCTCTCTCCTCTCTCCCTCTCTCTCTCCCTCCTCTCTTTCCCTCTCTCTCTCCTCTCTCTCTCTCTCCCTCTCTCTCTCCTCTCTCTCTCTCCCTTTCTCTCTCCTCTCTCTCTCCTCTCTCTCTCTCTCCTCTCCCTCTCTCTCTCCTCTCTCTCTCATCTCTCTCTCCTCTCTCTCTCCTCTCTCTCTCTCTCCTCTCTCTCTCTCCTCTCTCTCCCTCTCTCTCTCTTTCTTTCTCTCTCTCCCCCTCTCTCTCCCTCTCTCTCTCCTCTCTCTCTCTCTCTCCTCTCTCTCTCTATCCTCTCTCTCTCCTCTCTCTCTCTATGTCCTCTCTCTCTCCTCTCTCTCTCTCTCTCCTCTCTCTCTCTCTCAGTCAGTGGCATAGCGAGGGGGGCAAGGAGGGTATCATGCCCCGGGCGCTACTCACAAAGGGGCGCCAAATGGTATATTTTACATATAATATTGTATTGTTTTCTAATGAGTGGGGGCGCTAAAACGTGTTGTGCCCCGGGCGCGAGTTAAGCTCGCAACGCCACTGCTCTGTGTGACATTAAATTGTCTCATACAGAAACGTCCACTCCTTTTGATATTGTGCAGAGGTTTGAATTTTTTTTTCTTCTATTTGCTTTTACCTGGGGGAGGCGTCGCCAGGCTTGAGGGTCATCTTGTTGATTTTTAGGGTGTCTTTAAAACACTCACTCCACCAACGGCGTGGTTTTACTCTGGTCCCGAAACTGGAGTGTCTGCTATTGTACACTTGCCATGTAGGTAGTTCGACAGGCATTCTGACCAGATGTCCAAAGCAGGTGATTTGTTGTAGGCCCGTGTAAAGATTGATTACGATGTCAGCACTAACTATTTGTCTTAGTTCCTAATTCAGAATGTAATCCCTAAATATTATAGCGTGAAAAAAATGAAGTCCCAGAAGCTGTTAGCAAATGTTGTTCCAAAAAGCTGTCGGCAAGTGTAGTTCCTAGAAGCTGTCAGCAAGTGTAGTTCCTAAAAGCTGTCGGCAAGTGTGGTTCCTAAAAGCTGTCGGCAAGTGTAGTTCCTAAAAGCTGTCGGCAAGTGTAGTTCCTAAAAGCTGTCGGCAAGTGTGGTTCCTAGAAGCTGTTGGCAAGTGTTAGGTCCTAGAAGCTGTCGGCACGTGTCTAAATAGTTTGAAAGGCATGAAGAAAAACATTCATGCCAAAATCAAAGAAAATATCGACATCGTAAACTCGCATAATACGACTCTGATTTCTGGACAAGATACTTCCCTTCGGTGACTCCCTGAAATTTATTGAATTTTCCCCTTAGCCTGACATATTTTTTTTACCTCATCCCTACGACCCGAGGAATAATCTTAGAATTAATGGCAACATTCGCAGGTGTCAATGGATACATCAGTGGAGACATCAATGGATACATCAGTGCAGACATCAATGGATACATCAGTGCAGACTTCCATGCAGAGAACCATGCAGAAATCAATGCAGACATCCATGCAGACATTAGTACAGACATCCATGCATACATACATGCAGACATCAGTACAGACATCCATGCAGAAATCAGTACAGACATCCATGCAGACATCAGTACATGCATCCATGCAGACATCCATGTAGAAATCAGTACAGACATCCATGCAGACATCAATGCAGACATCCATGCAGAAATCAGTACATACATCCATGCAGACATCCATGCAGACACCAGTACAGACATCCATGCAGAGATTCATGCAGACATCCATACAGACATCCATGCAGACATCCATGCAGACATCCATGCAGACATACATGCAGACATCCATGCAGACATCAGTACAGACATCCATGCAGACATCAATGCAGATATCCATGCAGCTATCAGTACAGACATCCATGCAGACATCAATCCTCTCTTTCATTAACTCTCCCTGTCTCTCCAATCCTCTCTTTCATGAACTCTCCCTGTCTCTCCAATCCTCTCTTTCATGAACTCTCCCTGTCTCTCCAATCCTCTCTTTCATGAACTCTCCCTGTCTCTCCAATCCTCTCTTTCATGAACTCTCCCTGTCTCTCCAATCCTCTCTTTCATTAACTCTCCCTGTCTCTCCAATCCTCTCTTTCAATAACTCTCCCTGTCTCTCCAATCCTCTCTTTCATTAACACTCTCTGTCTCTCCAATCCTCTCTTTTATTAACTATCCCTGTCTCTCCAATCCTCTCTTTCATTAACTCTCCCTGTCTCTCCAATCCTCTCTTTCATAACTCTCCATGGCTCTCCAATCCTCTCTTTCATTAACTCTCTTTGTCTCTCCGGGTCACTCTTTCATTATCTTTCTCTTTCTCTCCAAGCCTCTCTTTTATATCTGTATCTGTCTCTCCAAGCTTCTCATTTACTCTCTCTCTCTCTCCCTTCCTCTCTAGACACCTCTTTAGCCATATTACCGTCTCTCCACGTGTCTCTCCATTCTCTCTCGTCTTTCTGCTCATAGCTCCACGATCGTCCCTTGTGAGTCCAGTCCCGGTTCCCTTCTCGCTCCATTCACTAGGAAAATGACATGTTCCTCCCGCTAGGGATGATGGGAGGACACATTGATTGGACGATCATGACTGCAATCAATTTGTTTGATGTCTGGGGGGGGGGGGGTCGTCTCTGTACTCAAGGCGCTGTCCCCCGGGAGAAAAGTGGGACATCTACATACCGGTGATGTTATGGAGTGGACGGTCATAGTGGAATAGTGGATTAGGATAAGAGCTGAGTTATTCGGTGCCAAACATTCGATATATGCGCGTCGATAACATACATTATGTATACGGTCTTGAATAACGTTAGTGAAGCAATGTAGATGATTTACGGAGAATGGGCGATACAAGGGCCTAGGGGACAGAGCGGATCTTTGTAACTTACGACCATGTTCTTACGTCTTAGATCCTTACCTCTTTCATTACCAAACGTCTTTACTTCCTTTATTCTTCAAGAAGAAATCTATTTTTACCCCCTAAAAATTATAGATCTGTTTTGTGACTCCCATTTATAGGGTGAAAAATATATATTTTTTCCCCCTTCACGAAGTTACAACTAGAAGAATTCAGGAGCTGGCGATCAAAACGTAACAAAGACTCCATGACGTCATAGAATAATGCCCAAGTTTCTTTTAGTGAGGCAGTAATCCTTAAGTTAATCGCATTTGTAACCATTTACTTCAGAGAAGTTCAGTCATGTCCAGTATATTTACTTCAGAGAAGTTCAGTCATGTCTAGTGTATTTACTTCAGAGAAGTTCAGTCATGTCCAGTGTATTTACTACAGAGAAGTTCAGTCATGTCCAGTGTATTTACTACAGAGAAGTTCAGTCATGTCCAGTGTATTTACTTCAGAGAAGTTCAGTCATGTCCAGTGTATTTACTACAGAGAAGTTCAGTCATGTCCAGTGTATTTACTTCAGAGAAGTTCAGTCATGTCCAGTGTATTTACTACAGAGAAGTTCAGTCATGTCCAGTGTATTTACTTCAGAGAAGTTCAGTCGTGTCCAGTGTATTTACTACAGAGAAGTTCAGTCATGTCCAGTGTATTTACTACAGAGAAGTTCATTCTTGGGAAGCACTGCACTGGGGGGTGTGGGGTGGGGACTTGGGAAGCACTGCACTAAGCGTATTAAAATTATGTCTCACTCCCGAAGT
Organism: Omphiscola glabra; assembly: GCA_964017045.1. Lineage (NCBI taxonomy): Eukaryota > Metazoa > Mollusca > Gastropoda > Lymnaeidae > Omphiscola > Omphiscola glabra. The sequence goes on from OZ024805.1 coordinate 15,326,932, forward strand.
GCAGCTGTTCGCATCAGTCCAAATAAATAATCACGTCACAAACGACGTCGCACAAAATTGCAGTACCGCGATCAATACAAAACATTGCGGTGATTTATTTTAAGACTAAAAAAAATATCACGGATTCGAAGAGACTTTTCGGTGATAGTTGGTTTTTAATAGCATCATTGCCACGGAAGCACTCCACATTGTCTGTCCCTGCACTATAGAATCATTGCCACGGAAGCACTCCACATTATCTGTCTATGTACTATAGCATCATTGCCACGGAAGCACATCAGTGAAAGAAACTAGATGAAGTCGAATAAATCTCCCCGCTCTTAAATCCCCCAATTAATACCCCCACTGGACATTACATCGGTGCTTTAGAGGCGAACCGGTGGATTCTTCCATCCATTATTTATGTCCGTCCACCAGACACAGTTGTAGCAGTTGGCACAATCAAATCCCCAGGTCACTAGACCAGTTGTCATCCGGTTTTTTTCGGTGAACTTTGAATATTCGTACGTCGGAAGAACTTAAGCTTGTCCCAGCTGTTTTGATTATCGAGCAATTGCCGTGCGAAGGGTGGCAAAGTTGGCACCCGCCACGGGGCGCCAACAACAGGGGGCGCCAAAATAGTCTCTAGATTTGATCTTAAAATGGAATTAAATCATAAAATCATATTTCGTCACAATGACAAAAATCTTCTTTTTACTGACGCCCCGGGTGGCAATTTTTTTTTGCTATACAATGAGGGGCACTATTTTCACGCTTTTTCCTCGAGACGTCCCTAGACCGAGCAGTCAAGAAAATATTTTTTAAGTTCCCACATTTTCTGGTTAGGCTCAGCCGACGAATTTGCAGTTCCCAAAAACCATGATATTAAATATAGAATTAAGCAATGCTTATCGATCCCATTTGTCTACATAAGACACATGTCATGATGGAAAAGGCACAGTCCCCTCCAAACATATCCAATGAGTGCCATAATCTGTCAGTAGTTGAGAATTTCACATACCTTGGGTCCAATAACTCCAGGACGCTCTCCGTTTACGAAGTGCCGACTATCAGGATCGCAATAGCAGCAGTAGCAACTATGGCTAAATTGAAAATAATCGGGTGTGGAATAATCCTAAACTCACAGAAAGCATAAAACTAAAACGATATCAGACACGTGTGGGCAGTGCGCTCCTAAATGCCAGTGAAGTGTTCGATAGCAGGACAAGGGCTTAACACAGAGGTTTTTGAAAGTGTCAAGATGTCATGTCCTCCGCTCGTATCAAGAGGCGTCATCGCTGCAAGGAGAATGGAGGAAGGCCGGATTCCGTAGGATCTGCTGTATGGAGAGTTGGCAGAAGGGCAAGGCGTCTTGGACGGCCGTGTCTACGATTTAAGGACGTGTGCTAAGGGAACATTGAGGGAAGCCAACAAAGAAATCAGTGAATGGGAGATCATCGCTGAGCATCGTTCCAGATGGTGAAAGCCAGTGTATGAGGGAGCCAAACAGCAGTGTATGAGGGAGCCAAACAGCAGTTTATGAGGGATCCAAACAGCAGTGTATGAGGGAGCCAAACAGACAGAAGATGCGCGAGTCAAAGCCCTTGCAACAATAAGAGCAGTACGGAAGACCATGCAAAGCTAACAAGCGACGAGGCCATGACAGGCAGTTCCGGCTCATACTAGCGAGAAGCCAGTATAGGAGCTGCTCATTCCTGCCAAAGACAATCAGGGACTGGAATAAGCTTTCAAAAGGAACAGTTGAGACGACAAAACTTGACTCATTTGCGTCTATTGCCTCAGGCCTTCCAACCCCCAGTGCATGATACCCTCACTAAGTAACTCTTGCAACCAATAAAATATCCTCATCAACACCAGGCGCAGAAAAATTGCAAGTCCCCTCTACATTCATAGGAGCCAGAATGATCAATAAATTGATCGTGGGCTATAGAAGAAGAAGTCAAGGTTCTCCTGCGAGAAGTGTAGTCGAGACCTTCATTCCAGTATCGGCCTCGTAAGCCATCTGAAGACGTGCCCGTAAGCTAGATGCCATGTATGCTATAGACTCCAGAAGTAAGTTTAATGTCCTTGAATCTAAATGCATATTCTCTGGAAGGAGTCCTAGGAGAAATGGTGTGGGAAGTGTGCTCAGTTAGTGAGTCTGCCACGCCAGCTTGTGTGAGTAAAGGCAAGTGTTCTCCGTGAGGTTCGGTCGACGTCCACTGATTTGAGGGACATTTCTATTCAACCTTCGAAGCGCTGTTTCTGCTCATTAGCAGATCGATTATCTGTTAGGGAAATCTACTTTCTGGTATTATCGCAACATGTCTAATCCCATCTTCTTTGCGCCCTTTTGCAAGAACGTGCGGTTGCTTAGAAAGCTAGTCAATTGTACGACCTTTGTTTCAGGGATCATTTCCGCCCATCGTATGCCAGGGAGTGAACTATAGAATCGTCTACCAATTTAATGTAATAGTAGTCCACCACAAAACCGCAACTACAGCCTTACTATCCCATAAAGCTACCGCCCAATACATCCTTTACATGCGATAAACCAACCACCTACCACAAAATTCTCGCTAATACCTTCAAATACTTTCCGTTTCATCTAAATGTAATTTTCTTTCCTTTCTCTCTCATTGTCAGGCTCTCTCGCTAAGCGGGTCTCTATAATTTTCTTTCTCTACATTTCTCTGTCTCTTGCAGTCTCTCTCTCAAAATATCCCTTTCTCTCTCTCAAACTCTCCCTTTTAATATTTCCTCTCTTTTTTTCTCTCTCTACTTCTCTTTCTTATTCTCCCTCTCTCTCTCTCTCTCTCTCTAAACCCATGGAAAACTTAAGAAGCACAGAGCCACAGAGCCACAGAGCCACAGAGGGCTCCGCCTTGCCAAGAACACTCCCCTCTCTTGTTGCGGCTAGAGATAACGCACAAATTCTGAGAAGGAATGTAATTGAGTCAAAATAACACAGACAGACAGTCTGGCAAGGGTTAAAGTCAGTTTCAAGTTGCCTACCCTTGTTGTCACCTAGACCACCCACCAGTACTAAAGAGCGCTCGACAAATGTCTGAATGTCATTGACACCGACAACTGTCACATGTAATCTTTGTACGCCGTCCATTTTGTGTACGAGTGTACACGAATCCACGTGGCCTCGGAATATAAAAAACAAACAATCACACAATGTCTCTGGCAGATTAGTCTAACATTTAATGTAGATCAAAATAGATAGAATGGCGACTGACATCACATAGTTTTTGGTGTGTTGAATCAAGACTCTGAGATTTGGTGTGTTGAATCAAGACTCTGAGATTTGGTGTGTTGAATCAAGACTTTGAGATTTGGTGTGTTGAATCAAGACTTTGAGATTTGGTGTGTTGAATCAAGACTCTGAGATTTGGTGTGTTGAATCAAGACTCTGACATTTGGTGTGTTGAATCAAGACTCTGAGATTTGGTGTGTTGAATCAAGACTCTGAGATTTGGTGTGTTGAATCAAGACTCTGAGATTTGGTGTGTTGAATCAAGACTCTGACATTTGGTGTTTTTGAATCAAGACTCTGAGATTGGTGTGTCGAATCAAGACTCTGACATTTGGTGTGTTGAATCAAGACTCTGACAGTTGGTGTGTTGAATCAAGACTCTGAGAGTGGTGTGTTGAATCAAGACTCTGAGATTGGTGTGTTGAAACAAGACTCTGACATTTGGTGTATTGAAACAAGACTCTGAGATTTATTTCCATTCTGCTGCATCTTAAAAACGTCTAGCCCTAGTAACTTTAATCTAAATGTTAGCTTCTTTAACAGAAGGAATCTCAAACAAACGATGTTAGCTTCTTTAACAGAAGGAATCTCAAACAAATGATGTTAGCTTCTTTAACAGAAGGAATCTCAAACAAATGATGTTAGCTTCTTTAACAGAAGGAATCTCAAACAAACGATGTTAGCTTCTTTAACAGAAGGAATCTCAAACAAATGATGTTAGCTTCTTTAACAGAAGGAATCTCAAACAAATGATGTTAGCTTCTTTAACAGAAGGAATCTCAAACAAATGATGTTAGCTTCTTTAACAGAAGGAATCTCAAACAAATGATGTTAGCTTCTTTAACAGAAGGAATCTCAAACAAATGATGATTGGGGGGCATACTTTTATTTATACAAACTCCAGTATCATAATCTTGATTACGATATATGACGTCACAAATGGGTTGCTATAAATAGCCCTTGCCACAAAGGCATCGCAACTTCTATTAAAGGGATATTCGATTATGGTGACTCATATTACGTGCATCAGCAGTGAACAATGTGCATCTTCCAAAGGAACCAACCATCTTTGTGACTGAATTTTTTAGACTGGAGTGTAAAGAGAATCAGGTCGAGAACACAACGAAAACATTGATTGATCAAAGTCTTCATGGATAAAAGAAATGATAATTTAAAAAAAAAATAGATATGGTATTCGATTTCTTCTTTTTTTGTACCATCGATAATCCAGACGTTTTTTTAATGCCATGCATTCGAAGGTCACTGTGCTAGTGAGTTACTAAATGTGACTTAAAGTCTGGGGTCACTGTGCCAGTGAGTTACGTATTGTGACTTAAAGTCTAGGGTCACTGTGCCAGTGAGTTACTAAATGTGACTTAAAGTCTTGGGTCATTGTGTCAGTGAGTTACTAAATGTGACTTAAAGTCTGGGGTCACTGTGTCAGTGAGTTACTAAATGTGACTTACAGTCTAGGGTCACTGTGCTAGTGAGTTACTAAATGTGACTTAAAGTCTTGGGTCACTGTGCCAGTGAGTTACTAAATGTGACTTACGGTCTAGGATCACTGTGCCAGTGAGTTACTAAATGTGACTTAAAGTCTTGGGTCACTGTGACAGTGAGTTACTAAATGTGACTTAAAGTCTTGGGTCACTGTGCCAGTGAGTTACTAAATGTGACTTAAAGTCTTGGGTCACTGTGCCAGTGAGTTACTAAATGTGACTTAAAGTAAGCCAAGGTCAAACTTGCAATGATTTTGGTTTCGTATTCCACGCGTTCCAGTTGACAGACAGTCTCGTGATCTGCCCGTGATCTCAGGCGTCACACAAATGTATTTGACAACACGAATTAGAAGTGACATCCGGGCAGCTCTGTCTGACACAACACGTGACCACTGCGCGGAGATACGCCTCTGACATAAAACACAAATCTGTCACCACTAGTGCTCTGTACAACATCACCCTCCCCCCCCCCCAAACCAGTCGCAAAACTTAGGTGGGCTGCCTTGTTAGTGGGGGACAGGGCTGCGCCGCGTTGCCTTGAAGGGTTGAGGAGGGGTTGGTGTGGTGGGTCCGGGTGTGCCTCTGAGGGATAAGAAGGTGGTACAAACAAATTTCAGTTGCGCAGATGAGTTGATTGGTAATTAAGCGCAACGAGACGTGGTATGTCGTTATCTGTGCCTGGAGCTAATGCTAGTCGGAGATAAATGTTTCTCAAATGAAAGCTGTGAACGGCCGATTTTCCAAAGAGAGCATTTTTTTTAAGGCGTTATTTATTTCTGGTTCTATTCTATACATTGAAACACTGATGTTTGTAATTAAAAAAAAAATAATAACTTAAAAATAGCGCATCTAATATATTAAAGTAATTTTTACTTTCTAACTTTCTTAGAAGATGGCGGCTGCGCCAGGTTCCTTCATTTAATCCATTATATTATTATCTCACTAAGACGCCATTAACACGTCCTTAGAGATAACGTTTGAGAATATGGCTCTGGCTTCAGAATTGACCCGAAACTCCGAAAGTAGATTTAAATTAGGCAACATAACTAAGAAAAATAATTGCTATCCACGCAAAAAAAATATAAAAAATTGAAGAATTATGTTTTTTTATAAGTATTTTTTGAGACGCTGAAATGTATCCGGTTAAATGTGTGTCTCCGTGACATCACAGACCTGGTCTTTGAAACATGTTTATGATCCAGAACTTTGGCCGTTAAGATGTGAGCATGAATTTTTGGATACCGAGGCTGATACTCGCTGAAGTCCTAAAATTGCTTGAGAACTATAGCGTTTCCTTTTGTATCATATGTGAAGTGGTAAATATGCGCAGTGCCGATCTAGCACTTTAGTTCAATGTTTGTTGCGGAACAGTTGCAGGAGGCGATTGACTAAAGTCAAAATGTCTGGGGTGAATTGTTTTGCTTATCATGTTTATGTCTCTATATCAGGCCTGCACAACATACGGCCCGCGGGCCACATGCGGCCCGCCACCACACACTTTGCGGCCCGCGAAGTAACAAAATATTAGTTTTTTAATTATTATTTTCTTAATACCTTAATACCCCCCCTTCAATCCGTCCTACTGCTTTTCGGCCCGTACACGTTTTTCATAAACTATTACGGCCCGTCTTACATTTTGAGCTGTGCAGACCTGATCTATATAATTTAACCAATGGCACTCCTTTCTTTAAAACTTCTTTAATTATACAACTCCTAAAAACAAAGTTTTTCTTAAAAATCGTTTAATAAATGTAACATTTGTGGGAAGGGGGCGCTAAAATGTTGACAAATGCGCTAAAAACATGTATACAAGTCGCGCATTTATTAAGAATCCCAATTAGTGCTCCCCCCCCCCCCATCCCCAAGGCTCGCCACCGCACATGTTTTCACGCCCCTGAATTAGATTACTTTTTCTACAGCTTTTACACAGCAGATTTATTTCACCAATAATTTTAGAAAAACAAAATATCACACACCAAACGCACTTGCGATATTTTTAATTTAAAACAACAAAAAAAAAAAAACATTCACATTTAGCGCAGTTATCGTGAATTGAGTTTATCTCCCCCTTGTTACTGTTTGAAAATAAAAACGGTTTTTTTAAACAAATCGTTGTTGTTTTTGTTTTTCTTCTCTTTCTTAACACCCTCTCCGTTTCTTTTTTTAATTCTAGCACATATTCCCTCTTTAGGGAATTTTCATCCTAGTTTTTCTTTCCATTCTAAACAATTACATTTCTGTGAGCCAGGCCGGTCTCCCTGGTCGCTGCCCCCAACATGACCGTGAGCTCCATCACAGAGGGGACACGTTGAAACTTTAATGAGCCCTCCGGCAGACGCTGGCGTAAAGTTGGCCTACAGAGGCCACGGGCGAAGAACTTTGGGTCCCCTTTTAAGCTCAGTTTTCATCATCACGACACAACCGTCCATCTGTAAACTGGACTGTATTTGACTTTCAGAAGAAAAAAAAATACCTAACCGTAACCCCCCCCCCCCCACAAGCACACACACACACACATATCCCCAATTCAGTAAACACATATCCCCAATTCAGTAAACACATATCCCCAATTCAGTAAACACATATCCCCAATTCATTAAACACATATCCCCAATTCAGTAAACACATGTCCCCAATTCAGTAAACACATGTCCCCAATTCAATAAACACATATCCCCAATTCAGTAAACACATATCCCCACTTCATTAAACACATATCCCCAATTCAGTAAACACATGTCCCCGATTCAGTAAACACATGTCCCCAATTCAGTAAACACATGTCCCCGATTCAATAAACACATATCCCCAATTCAGTAAACACATGTCCCCAATTCAGTAAACACATGTCCCCAATTCAGTAAACACATATCCCCAATTCTTTAAACACATATCCCCAATTCAGTAAACACATGTCCACGATTCAGTAAACACATGTCCCCAATTCAGTAAACACATGTCCCCAATTCAATAAACACATATCCCCAATTCAGTAAACACATGTCCCCGATTCAGTAAACACATGTCCCCAATTCAGTAAACACATGTCCCCAATTCAATAAACACATATCCCCAATTCAGTAAACACATATCCCCAATTCAGTAAACACATGTCCCCGATTTTGTAAACACATGTCCCCAATTCAATAAACACATATCCCCAATTCATTAGACACATATCCCCAATTCAGTAAACTCATGTCCCCGATTCAGTAAACACATGTCCTTAATTCAGTAAACACATGTCCCCAATTCAATAAACACATATCCCCAATTCAGTAAACACATATCCCCAATTCAGTAAGTGCACTAGTGCACTCACCTTAACACCATGTGACTGTTTTCTTAAAGAGAGTCTTCAGATTTGTGCGTGGCGTATTCACGCCCTGCAAGTGTTTAATTTCTGTTCACAATATATTCATTTTAGCACAATTTATAATTGGAATTTCCCGTAGTTTACAAATGTACAAATTATTGTCTTTTATATAATTTTATTGGCGTTACATATCCCTGCAATTTCTCCCATCTTTCTCCATGGAGATAACGTAATTATATCTAGATTTTAAAAAAATGTTAAGAAATAAATTAAGAATAATTTGAATAAGCAAATATATAAAACATATGTTCGAATAGTTTAAATAAGCACTTATTAATCATATATATATATATATATATATATATATATGACCATAAAATACATGTAATTATTAATGTAGAGAGAAATTAATAGCATTTAATTTGACGGTCTTGTGTAGGTATTTGTTGCCATTTTCTTAAATGACATCAGCCCCTCTCACGGGAAGCAATTTTTATAACTTTTATATTAACTTCGCCTTTGGTGCTGGCAAAATCTTCGCATGGTTAATTGACCCACTTCCCGTTAACCCATCTAGATGAAACTGGAGTCGGGCAACACAGCTGATACAAGAGCTATGGAAGAGTGGGGCAATATAGCTGGTAGACGAGTGAGATGGAGGTCGGTGCTGTAAGAAATGATACCCGCTCTGCTCCAGTTCCGGGCAAAAGACCCTGCTCCAGAGTCCAAAGCTCCGAGCTCACAGCTCCAAGCTGCGCTCGAAATCCCTACCGACAACAGTTGCTATTTTTTTCAAAAACGCTGCTTGGATTATGACGTCACGTGGCACGCAGACTGTGACAGGATTAAGAGATGGCAAATCCAATACCGGTACAGCGTAGTGTCAAGAGATGGCAACTCGAATACCGGTACAGCGTGGTCTCAAAGATGGCAACTCCAATACCGGTACAGCGTGGTCTCAAATACTTGAATACGGATATTTTTTCTCTTTATTTGATATTAATTATATATCAATGGGAGTACATCATATATATGTGTATTTGTGGATGTGCGTGTATGTTTCTCTGTATGTGCATGTGTGGGTTTGTGTGCTATTTTAAGGCAACCAATTGAAATAGGGTCAGCACGAATAGATACTTTAAACAAACCTACTTTTTAAATTAAAACAAAATTTGTTTAGCTGTTAAAATTATTTTCTGAGCTGAATTAAACTATAACAGAGATTTTTATTGTCAATAGGCTTAACCCAGACAGCGAGATGTAGTTCATGTCACAATTGAGTGGTTCATGTCACATCTTATGAGTGGATCATGTCACATCTAAGTGGTTCATGTCACATCTAAGTGATTCGTGTCACATCTGAGTGTTGCATGTCCCTTCTCATTGGTTCATGTCACATATGAGTGGTCCATGTCAAAGCTGAGTGGATCATGTCACCCTTGAGTGGTTCATGTCACCCCTGAGTGGTTCGTGTCACATCTGAGTGGTTCATATCACACCTTAATGTTTCATGCTACATCTGAGTGGTTCATGTCACACCTGAATTATTCTCTTCAGAGAGATGTTTATCTTTACTCTTCCTGTCTATCTCCATTCGCCAGAAAATCCAGAGTCTGAACTCGTCTCATCAGATCAGTCCTAATATTGTAAGTTTATAAGCATTTAATGTATAATATTTCTTTTTAAAATGTTCCATCAAGTGTTGCATGTTAAGTGGTTAAGGTTCGACTCTTACTTCTGAGTAGAGGATTCAATTTAAAGTAGCCAATGAAGGGATTTGTATGAATTTTAAAACTTGACTTGAAGGAATTTTGCACTTTCAGATTTTTTTTCAAACACAAGATGTGTTGTAAGACACTGTAACGGTCACAATAACAGCCACTAGAACTGTCACAATAACAGCCACTAGAGCGGTCACAATTACAGCCACTAGAATGGTCACAGTAACAGCCACTAGAATGGTCACAACAACAGCCACTAGAATGGTCACAATAACAGCCACTAGAATGGTCATAATAACAGCCACTAGAATGGTCACAATAACAGCCACTAGAATGGTCACAATAACAGCCACTAGAATGGTCACAATAACAGCCACTAGAATGGTCACAATAACAGCCACTAGAATGGTCACAATAACAGCCACTAGAATGGTCACAATAACAGCCACTAGAATGGTCACAATAACAGCCACTAGAATGGTCACAATAACAGCCACTAGAATGGTCACAATAACTTTAAATTTTAAACGTAGTAAACGAGTTACTAATACATTCATCGCATTACATGGCGTTATATCTCTTAAATTAAAATTATAATAAATAATATTTTACAGAAAAATCTAATTTACATGTGTTTTATTTTAACCTATTTAAAATAATTTTTTTTAATGCATTGGGGTCGCGGATCATTTGGCTTCTTTGGTGACCCCCCCCCCCCCCCACACCCAAAAACACACACACACACAAAAGAGTAGAGAACCTGCACTACATTTTATTTTTAAATTGAAATAATTCTTGACTTATCCTATCCCTAACATTACCTTAAAAATTGTTAGAAATGTCGAAGACAAGACGGCTGTCACATCCCTAATATGTCATGGTCACATACGGATACAGTGTGTTATACTCAAATATTACATTCACTGAAAAGGACCGAGCTATTGCTCTTTAATGGCCCCGTCAAGTATGGTACAGGCCTGCCTCATCTGGTGGGCAGTCCCGTAGATAAGACTATCGACATGGTTGGCTGGGAGGACCCCAGTCACGCCAGTCACCAGCGTTGAGCACTCGGCTAGAAGGTGCTCGACCGTCTCCGGCGCCTGTCCACAATGACGGCAGCTCGGGTCCCGCAGGGGGTGCAACCTGTTCAGATAGCTGCGTGTAGGGCAATGCTCTGTCCTCATCTGGGTGATGAGACTCTGCTGGTGGCGTTTAAGACTCCACCACTGATCGCCTTTGCGGTTGTTTCTAGGCATGCTGTGGTAAAGTTTTCGGGCCGTGTTCCCTTCTTCCCATTCTTTTAAGCATTCCTCATGGAAGGGGTCTTTTATCCAGGCTTGGGCCCCAAGTTGGGTCATTGGCCGGTTAGGTTGTGGCTGGGAATTGCCTTATACCAAGGGATCTACTTCCCTCTAACCCAAGTCCCATATTTCTCTAAACAGCCAATGAAAACATGAAATGACGTCATGTCGGCTACATACGCCAAGATTTGAAAAGAGACGGTTTTCTCGTTAGATCGATAACGATTTATTGATACAGACGGGCAACACGAATTTTGGGATAAATTTGATCAAGCCTCGCTTGCATTCTCCAGGCGGTGGTGATATGTCATGTTGTCATGAAGCTTCGCTGATCAAACATGCGACGGGGCAAACACAACGTCAGTGCGAACTGCTCAAAGATGAACGATGCTTTTATGCTGTGATTAGAAATGACTGGTCTAAAATGTCGAGTTATTTAAGATAAGACCAGTCTATACAGAAAGCAAGCAAGAATTCTCTGAGTTTGGTTTTGCTAAAGGATATACTTGAAGGGCGGGCTGCGTTCGTTGCCGTGTAAACTGAATAAAGAGTGGAACACTATATTGTAAGGCTTGGGGAAAAAAAAGAACAGGACCATTACATGGACGTGTCGGCTAAACGCCTACGTCGGCAGACAAGACAAAATAGGAGACAAAAAATAAATAGAAATTAAAAACTTTTTTTCCTTTAAATATTCTGATCAAAATGTTTGTTTTCTCGGTCTTTGTTGAACAAAAGTTGAACAAAAGTTGAACATTTGATCACAACGTGCTGTTGTGTGGAATGAGGAGAGAATATGGAAAACATTAAGAGGATACGACATTATAACATTATGTGCTTAGAATTCTAAGGAGAACAAAAGCCATCTTACCTTCAGTTTTTTCCCCAGTGATTTCTAAGATCTCCATTAGTATTCACCTTATCTAAGCAGTCCTCGTTGTATTATGGCAACCTTTGAAATACCTTGTATTTTATGATATATATATATTTGAGGGAGGATTGGTACGGGCTGGAGGTATGAGGGTGGGTTGGTAGGGGCGGGAGGGTATATGGTTGTGTTTGTGGGGTGGGAGAGGATAAAGGTGGGTTTGTGGGGACGGGAAGGTATAAGGGTGGGTTGGTGGTTTTGTGAGACTATAAGTGTGGGCTGGCGGTGGGGAAGAGTTTAAGAGTGGGTTGGTGGGGGTGTGGGCACCTAAGTTTGTAAGTGTGTGTGGGGGCACCTAAGAGTGGGGTAGTAGGGGTTGGAGGGTAAAAAAGTGGTTTTGTGGTGCTCGATTAGGCGGCCTTTGAGAAACCGGAAGTTCAATGAGTGAACCTCAAATAAACAAAAACATGAATGACATGGCCCGACAAGTGATCTGATCCAGGTCCAGACGTGGCCTTGAGAAACGTCGTCACGAGATACACATATCAGGGCGGGTGATGTGACCTTGATACACAAGGGTGATTGCGTGACTGTTATTCTCCAGGTTTTATCTGGATCTGCGCCCCTCTTAACTCAGAATCTATTTGGCCTACAAAAATTTTAAACATTTCTGTAATAACAAAACAAAACAAAATACATGTTAAGTTTTTTTGTTCTTTCTATAATTGAAACACCTTTCGGTGGCTTTGGATTCTCATTTAATTCTAAAGATAAGCTTTCAACATTTGAATGATTATTCTAAATTGAAGTTGTTTTTTAGGGGAAGGGGGGCGAGGGGAGGGACCATATTTCAGATCACATAAAATTCCTTTATTCATCCAGAAAGACAGAGGTCTTTTATGATTAAATTGTGTCTACGCATTTTCATCAAATGGATAAACTTTCGTATCAGGAGCAATGTTAACGTAAGTTATCTCAAAGTATTTCTCAAGCGCAAAGATCGGCATCGTTTAGCGTAAAAACACACTTCCTATATAACAAGATGACCCTAGTGCTAAACGTGCTAGGTCACATTTTTGGCAAAATCAATCTAAACTGTGACCTTTTCTTATCCGGTTTAGCCAGGTGTACTGCAGAAATTTGAACACATTAAAATGTCAGTCAGTCCCTTAATTAAACAAGACAAAATATGAAAATGATAACATTTTATAGACGAAAATAATATTTGAATTTGATTATCTCAAAATATGTATATTCTGACTTCTGTACTCCTAGCACTAATGTCTTAGTGACTAAGAGTGAGTATTTGATTTTATAACAGCCTGGAAGATGGGGAACAAAAGAATTACAATATATTTCTATTTCCATCTATATCTTTCTATTTATTTCTATTTCATTCTATATCTTTCTATTTATTTCTACTTCCTTCTATATCTTTCTATATATTTCTGTCTTTCTTTTTCTTTCTATATCTTTATGTCTTTCTTTTTCTTTCTGTATTTTGCTATATCTTTCTGTCTTTCTATATCTTTCTATATCTTCGGTCCTTACTTTGGGTAAAAGAATTCGCAAAATCGAGCTGATCTTAAGTAAGTGTGATCAAGTAGGTGAGGTGTTCCTCTACATTTTTAGTTTGACAGAGGAAAATATTCCGGCCAAGGGTGTCAAGATCAAGCGCTTATGGGGCTACATCAAGCACCAAAAGTCATCAAACACTGGGGTTTCACCCCTGAGACGGGACGGCCATTTGACGTCTGAACCAAAAGCACAGGCAGACATTCTAAATCAACAGTTCCAGTCGATCTTTGGTGACGGTAGAGAGTACTGAGAGGCTGAGTTCCTTCTAAAGACCAACATAATGAGCACAGCCTACCCCGTCATGGAAGATATCCACATTTCAGAACAGGGTGTTCTGGCACTCGTTAAATCCATTAACCCCTACTAGGCATGTGGTCCCGACAACATTAAACCACGAGGGCTAAAAGAAATGGCAAATGAAATCGCTCCCTCGCTGACAATCCTCTTCCAATCGTCGCTACTCACAGGCAACGTTCCAACCGACTGGAGAACAGCACATGTCACTCCAATCTACAAAAAAGGGGAGCATTATGACCCAGCCAACTACCGCCCGATATCTCTCATCAGCGTAGTATGCAAACTATTTGAGCACATAATAGTAAGTGCGGTCATGAATCATCTTGAAAACCACAATATACTCAATGACTGTCAGCATGGCTTCCGAGTCAAAAGATCATGTGAGATCCAACTCCTTGAATTTGCTGAAGATTTGACGACCAATTTGGAGAACAGCAAGCAAACTGATGTGCTTGTACTGGACTTCTCAAAGGCGTTTGACATTGTCAATCATAGTTTGCTATTACACATCCTTCAGAGATATGGGATCCAAGGTAATACAAAAACATGGATCTCTAGCTTCCTCAGTGACCGATGCCAGGCTGTAGTGGTAGACGGCACAACCTCCTCCTTTGTCGGTGTTAAGTCAGGGGTCCCCCTGGGCTCTGTGCTAGGCCCCTGTTTGTTCCTAGCATATATCAATGACCTGCCCGAGAAGCTGACCTCCTAAGCAAGACTGTTCGCAGATGACACGGCGGTGTATAGGACGATCACCAACAGATCTGACCAGGACCAGCTGCAACAGGACCTCCATCGGTTAGCCGAGTGGGAGATGGAATTTCATCCCGTCAAGTGCCAGACACTGTCAGTCTCCAGAAGCAGATCCCCTCTACACCACCCTTACGAACTGCATGGCCATATTCTAGAGCCAATTTCATCCGTAAAGTACCTAGGTGTTACCGTCCAAAGAGAAGTCCGCTGGGACGAACACATTAACAATGTGTGCAACCAGGCAAACAAGACCCTGGGGGTTCCTAAGACGAAATCTGAAGATCGGCAACTCAAGCGTGAAAGAAAAAGCCTATAAAGCCTTTCTCCAGCTGCTTTTAGAGTACGCATCCTCAGTCTGGGACCCATTTACCCAGAAGAGCATCGACAGGTTGGAGGCGGTCCAACGACGGGCAGCTCGCTTTGTCATGAACCGCTACAAAAACACCTCTAGTGTTGGCAGCATGATGGAAACACTGGGCTGGTCACCGCTGGAAGAACGACGACGACTATCTAGGCTCTCCATGTTGTACAAGATCAAAAATGGGCTGGTCCACTGCTCCGGTATCTAACAGAAACTCGTCAACCTCCCCCCTAGACAGCGAAGAGGTCACGACAAAGAAGTTTCGACTTTTAAAAACAGAACTCAGTACAGGAGCTCCTCAATACGGGACTGGAACAAGCTTCCAAAAGCAACAGTTAAGGCGACTACACTTGACACATATATATATAAATATATATATATATATATATATATATATATATATATATATATATATATGTATAAATGGTTTTCAATAACATCACATTGGATGAATATGCAAACACCATTTATATCACTATTGTTAAGACACAATTTTTTTATATAAGAATATTTCAGAAGAACTCTTTTACGGTTGTCTTAAGTTCAGTGTCCTCTCATTTAAAATCATTTATATTAATTTTTGTGTGCTTCTTCGTTGCGGAAAAAAATAATTGGAAGGCTAATTGACCCACTTCCCGTCATCCCGCCAAGCTGAAAGCACATAGACTCGTTGTCGATGTGTCGATGAAAACCCATTCTTTCTAATTTTCAGCCCCACCTCCTACCCCCCAATCACCAAAAAAACCAGTGTCCTGTTTTTCAAATAAAGTGGGGAAGGGGAGGTTTTCAATGTTTGCGTGTTTTGGTGAGGAGATTAATTGTGTAGCTATTGCCATGTGCTTTATATTTGTGAGGTACTCAGGTTTAAATATAAATTTAGTCTATTAGGTTTTACAAGCACAAAGTTTGATTTTAAAAAAAAACAACAAACCATTCCCATACCAAAAATCAGTTGCTACAACCACGTAAACGTCAAATCTCGTACAATCACGTAAACGTCAAATCTCGCACAATCACGTAAACTTCAAATCTCGCACAATCACGTAAACGTCAAATCTCGTACAATCACGTAAACTTCAAATCTCGCACAATCACGTAAACGTCAAATCTCGTACAATCACGTAAACGTCAAATCTCGCACAATCACGTAAACGTCAAATCTCGTACAATCACGTAAACGTCAAATCTCGCACAATCACGTAAACGTCAAATCTCGTACAATCACGTAAACGTCAAATCTCGCACAATCACGTAAACGTCAAATCTCGTACAATCACGTAAACGTCAAATCTCGCACAATCACGTAAACGTCAAATCTCGTACAATCACGTAAACGTCAAATCTCGTACAATCACGTAAATGATAACTCTCGTACAATTACATAAATGGCAAAAAAAATAATTCGCAGATGATTTATAAGAACCATTTGGGGGGGGGGGTGTTGTTTAATTGGCCAGTGAGATCTACATGTACCCAGCTTTCTTTCGAATTGACGATTGTCAGCTGCGCCCTCAACTCAATAAGAGAACTGCAAATGCTGTAGCAGTAACTCTAATCCAGTCAAGATTAGATTATTGTAACAGTTGTTTGTGGGGTTTGCCTCAGAATCAAATTCAGAGACTCCAGAGGGTGCAAAACTCTGCGGCACGCATTGTGTCGCGGAAAAAGAGATCAGACCACATTACCCCAGTTCTACGAGATCTCCATTGGGTTTCTATTAGTAAGCGCATAGACCACAAGATTCTGTCCTTAGCCTATAGCTGCTTAGAAGGCTCTGCACCAGAATATCTGAAAGAACTGCTTTATAAACATGTAACCTTAAAGAACCCGCGGTCCTCAACTCAGTCCTTATTAAAAATTCCCAGTGTGGATGAACACAGAAAAAAGTCGTACGGAGTGCGCTCTTTTGAAGCGGTAGCGCCAAAGTTATGGAATATTTTAGCTCCATCTTTGAGGAGTACTGACAAGGAAATTATTTATGAAAAATTTAAAGACTTATTTGTTTAATAGATTTGATTAAACCTGAGCGCAGTGAGCATGCTAAAGTAGCATGGATACCAGCGCTATAGAAGTATCCAATCAGTCAATCAATCATTCAACTATTAAATGACCTCAATGTCAATATCCTTACTGTCATTTGATCAGAAGTCCGGGAAAAGAAAAATCTTCTCTACTCCGGTTGTAAGACTGCAGATCGCCAGCAGCCCGTGTTATGAGAATAAAAAAAAAGTGGTTGTTCTTTTTTTAAAATACCATATTTAAATAGTGCTTTTAAAAAGACATCTTTTGTTTCAAGGAATATTCAACATTCATTATGGTTTGAATGTAATCTTACGTTAAGCGTATCATATCATATTGTCCGCAGGTCTGTCTCACAGAAACTATGTATAAACTTCATATCATATGGTCCACAGGTCTGTCTCAAAGAATGTATTATATACTTCATATCGTATGGTCCGCAGGTCTCTCTCAAAGAATGTATGTATATACTTCATATCGTATGGTCCGCAGGTCTGTCTCAAAGAATGTATGTATAAACTTCATATCATATGGTCCGCAGGTCTGTCTCAAAGAATGTATGTATAAACTTCATATCATGTGGTCCGCAAGTCTGTCTCAAAGAATGTATGTATATACTTCATAACATGTGGTCCACAGGTCTGTCTCAAAGAATGTATGTATATACTTCATATCATGTGGTCAACAGGTCTGTCTCAAAGAATGTATGTATATACTTCATTTCATGTGGTCCGCAGGTCTGTCACACATATACTATTTGTGTACTTCTTATCATCGTATGTGTAGGTCTGCCTCAAAGAAACTATGCAATGAACACACCCTTAAAGCTGGAGTTTTATTTGTTAATATTCGACCACTTTCTGAAGGTCCATTTTGTTAGCAAATCCCAAGCGATGAATATAATTGTAAGGTGTTATGGTGTTTTGTGTTTTATGGTGTATTGTGGTGTAATAATGAATTGATTGTTTCTCACTGGGAAGGTAGCGAGGGTGTGTTCTCGTGTTCATTCATCCAGGACACCAGAAATAGTTTAGTAATGGGGAAATAATTTACAAAAAAAGACCTTTTAAAATATATATATAAAAAACTGATCATGGTTTTTCATCGTTCGTGCTATCCATGGATGACATGGATTGTAAAAAGCAAGTTGTTTACGTCATCGTGTCTTTTTGTTGAAAAAAAAAGCAACATCCGTTGCAATTTGGTTTCAACTAGATCGGACATATCTGGAAATGAACAAGATCCACGCTAAGTCACTAGTAACTCAACTATGACAAACAGTTGTTGTCAGAACTAGAGTGCTTGGATGGCTGCAGGCAGTGGACCAACAAATAACTGAGTGTCAAGTCGGCTTTCTCCTATTTCTCCCTCATGTTTTCACTCACCCCCGTTATTTCTGTCTGCGGTTGTGTTCCCCTATTTTCCTTTCCCCTCACTTAAATTCTCACTTGCATTTTAGTTACAGTCTCACTTACACTCTCACTTACACTCTCACTTACACTCTCACGTACACTTTTACTTACACTTTCACTTACATTCTCACCTGCATTTCACGTACACTTTTACTTACACTTTCACTTACATTATCAATTGCATTTCACTTACACCCTCACTTACACCCTCACTTAAATTCTCACTTGCACTTTCATTTATACTCCCAAACTCTCATACTCACTTGCATTCGCCTCCACCTATCTGTTCCTTGGTCCTTCTGCTTGAATTTTCAATATCTATAAATCTCTCGCTTTCTCCCTCACTCTCTCTCTCTCTCTGGTTCTCTCTCTCTCTCTCTCTCTCTGGTTCTCTCTCTCTCTCTCTCTCTCAATCTCTCTCTTACTTTTTCTCTGATTCTGTCTCGGAGTCCGAACCAAACCATTGATTCTAATTCCGATCGACAATGTAACACGTGGTTTAGACTAAATATTTATATTAAGGATTGCTTCTTGCCCACACATTCTATATTCTTTCTCTACCTAACTTGAAACTAACACTCACTGATACTTCGCAATTGGTTGTCTGGACCGATTGGCAATAACTTGGTATCTTTAAATCATGGTTTAAAAGAGTTTAATGTATATAATTTATGGATGAGTACAATGAGACTTCCGTACAATGAAGCGTTGGTACTATGAGACTTCGGTACTATGAGGCTTCGATACAATGAGGCTTCAGATGGGGGAAATCGTTGTATGTCTTAAAGGACTTAATTAAGTGTATTTTCTCATTCGAGATAACGACGCAGTGTCGTAAAATCACGCTCAGCGCATTAGGAATAGCTTGAGTGGACATCAGTCGGTGGCTCGGTGGAATTTTTCGGCACCTCAGTGGTCATCGTTGGTCTGTCCCTTGTAAGGTAGTGGGACACCTCAATGGTCATCGTTGGTCTTTCTCTTGACAGGTAGTCAGACACCTCAATGGTCATGGTTGGCCTTCCTCATGACGGCCGTCGGACACCTCAGTGGTCATCGGTGGTCTTTCACTTGACGGTCGTCGGACACCCCAAAAGACGAAACTCGTCACCCAGACCAGTAAGATAATGGTTAACAAATTATCAACAAATAACTCATTAGCTACCATTACAGTTTCTTTTTTTTTTTGGGTGTTATTGCTCATTTCTCTGTGCAAGCTAAACGATGCGCTGTAGTGTGGGATCCGCTCGTCCGGGGTCACTATCCCGAAATTTTCAAGTTTTAAATGCCCCCAACCCCCAAAAGGAGAAACAAAGAAATAGTGGATTATTATAATAGTGATTGGTGTTGTTTAAACATACTTGCATACAATCATCTAAGCTCAACATAATCAGAATCTAAGAGACGCGAAGAAAGAGAGAATTGTAATTTTTCCATTTCAGAATATGTCCAATAGTATTATTGTCCAACATTATTATTGTCCAAGAGTATTATTTTTCCAACAGTGTTATCGTCCCATAGTCCAGTCGTCCACTAGTCAGATAAAACCTTCAAGTAAGATATCGTCTTGTCCTTTGTTGTGACGGCGCCATCAGAACAAGCGGAGTCGATTTCCACCAGACGCCGCCGTAGTCGATAGGGTGGCGCTCATGGTGATGGTGGTAGGCAGTGAGTGTGGGGGCTTGGGTGAGGCGTCCCCACAGCTGAGCATGGCGGGCCGCGGAAGAGAGCTTTCACGGGGCACTGGACGAATTTTTTTTTGTGTGGATCTGGCTGCCGATGATTTGTTGCGTTAAGTGTGGCAATATTATAAAGTAAGACGTTACGTTTGCGCATTCCGGGTGAAATTATTACATAGATGTCAGATGACACATGGCATGCAACATGACTTTATTTGATTCAGTTTATGGAGATTTTTAATTGTATTCACATTATTTATTATTATTTTATTTTTTTTGTAATTCAAATTGTTTTGTTCCATTTCCTTATTACAAAAAGGGGAACAATTTATGAATTGGTTTAATGTGTTTTGAAATATTTCAAGATTCAGTTCGAGACAAATTTACTTCGCAATCATCTGTGAGATCTATCTATTTTAATTTTTTCGTTCATCGTGATTTTTAACAGTGACCTATTTCAATATGACGACTCCCAAGATTTCTCAGATTAAGATGTTGGTTCGCAGCCGCAACTGAAAAACCACCAGTTGGCCACCAGTTATTGAGTGGACTTAATCGTCTGACTAGTGCCTGGCTGGTTTACCGTGGAGACCCGTGCCACTGACCTGGTGAGTTCACCGCAGCACGCTCAAATGTAAACATATCTGGAATCAATGAAGACAACGTTACTTATTTTCAAATACAGAAGTCTGTGGATAGAAACGTGGTAGGTAAAATGATTTTTTTTTATATATCATGAAATTTTTAAGACGTCTCTTCAAAGTACCTGGGCCGTGAACAAATAGAGAATTTTAAAGGCGCCCAATTAATCTACGCGTTAAGCATTTTATCAAAATTTTTACTAAACCTGAAATTATAAATTAACAGTAAATAATTTAATCTAAAACCTATTTAATGCTTTAGTCACGTGACATTGTGTAATGACATTAAAATAGTATAGAAACGTTGTTTATTACATTAGCAGTATTAAAAACCTTAAGCCCAGACACGTAGCATTACACACAGTGTGTCAGTGACTTATAATGGCATTCACCTTTCACTCAAATCGTGAATATGTTTGTATTTCATTCATTCACAGAACAGTCATAAATACAACAAAAGAAATCGCGTATAAATTTTGTATCGAATTAGATGCCAATTATTGGCATAACTTAAACAGACATTCTCGATGATAGAATTAGATGACAATTAGTGGCATAACTTAAATAGACATTCTAGACCAGTGGCTCTCAACCTTCCTAATGCCGCGACCCCTTTATACAGTGTCTCTTGTTGTGGCGACCCCCAAACACAAATTTTTTTTCTGTGCTATCTCATTACTGTACAGCATATGTGTTTTCCGATGGTCTTAGGCGACCACTGGGAAAGGGTCGTTCGACCCCCAAAGGGGTCGCGACCCACAGGCTGAGAACCGCTGTTCTAGACAATAGAATTAGATGAGTATTAGCGGCATTACTTACACAGACATTCGAGACAAAAGGCTTGCTTCGATAGAATGACCACTCTTATCATTAAATCGGTAGCCCAAAGAGTACTTACTTTTCACAAATGTAATAAGCCCACAAAGCCGTACATCCGTCATTATTTCCTGAAGATAACCACGCATCTATTCAGAACATCCTTCAATTAATAAGTTTAGTTATCCATAATATATAACATATTTTACTCGGGCTATCCACACAAAAATATATTTATCGCCCATTTACTTAATATTTCATATTGATTATACCAGTGTATCGTCCAGTCACTTGATATTTCATATCGATTATACCAGTGTATCGGGCATTCACATGGTATCGCAAATCCGTCCAACCAGTACATCTTCGATTCCAACAGTACTTCTCATTTCACCCATTACTTCATTAATCCACTCAGTACTTTATTTATTCACCCAGTGTCCACCAATTAACAAAATATTCTATAATCAATCACCCAGCACCTCATCAATGCACCAAGTACTTCATCAAGTCACTCTCTAGTTCATTTATTCACCCAGAATCATCATTTCATCCAGTACTTCATTATTCCACCATGCAGTTCATCCATCTATTTATCCAGTTCATTATTCAAGCGTTCAACCAGCGCTTGCTCCCGTCACATGCTCCGTTATTTTTCTATAAGGACAGATCGATATCTTGTTTCCCTTATTGATTCTTTGAATTATTGATACTAACAACGCTCTGCCGTGTCTCGGTATTGATTTCTTTATGTTGGGGGGGCGTTTCTGTTAAGTAAAGTCACACATAGCTTACCGGGCCCCGACCAAGATTTACTGCTCTGCTTCTGTTAAGTAAGGTCATACATAGCTTACCAGGCCCCGACCAAGATTTCCCGCTCTACTTCTGTTAAGTAAAGTCATACATAGCTTACCGGGCCCCGACCAAGACTTACTGCTCTACTTCCAGTGGCAGACTTTACCGAACATGTAGGCCAAGTAAAACGGATCTGTGTATGTTGTGCTAGGAAGTGATCCTTTCCATTAGTGTTTCCAGTGTTTTGACCCCTGAAGTGTGGCAAAATTGAAAAAAAAAAAAAAAATCACAATGATCAATTTTAATGAAGTGAAATTTAGAGTAACACTCTTAAAAAAAGGTAAATCTTCACTTCTTCACGTCAACCCCCACGACACGTTTTTACAGGTCCCCAAATCCCCATAACAGATCGTGTGAGGCAGGGTTAAAAGATATTGACCAGAAGACACTAGATATGAAATTGACCAGAACACACTAGATATGATATTGACCAGAACACACTAGATATGATATTGACCAGAACTAACTAGATATGACATTGACCAAAAGACACTAAATATGATATTGACCAGAAGACACTAGATATGACATTGACCAGAAGACACTAGATATGATATTGACAATCTCTCACTTTCTTTCTTATTTTCTCTCTCTCTCTCTAGTTCTCTATCTCTCTCTCTCTAGTTCTCTCTCTCTCTAGTTCTCGCTCTCTCTCTCTCTCTAGTTCTCTATCTCTCTCTCCACTAATTGCAAGAGGATAAGGCTGTTGATATAGCATTTAAAAACAAACAAAAACTAGAATTGTATATTGATTCTTGCTTTCGTTGCTCTGAAAGTTTGGGTGAAATATGAAATTTAAAAAAACTCCCCCCCCCCAGGGCGTCTAAAAACCAATGGCAACTCCCGGTCCAAAAACCAGCAAGCAAAAACAAAATTCTTTGCAATCATGACACGAATTTGATTACTTTCCCTGCGCAACGCTTCTTGAAAACGCTAGAATTGAAATATCCTCCGGTGAATTCTGCTTGGCACATCTGGCCTCGAACCCGGCGAAAATATCTCAACCGCAATTTTAAAGCACCAACCAGGTGCAGAGTATTTCCCTACAATCTTGCGAAGCACACACCTCTATAATTTGTGCTGCTCTGCGCTCAAGCCTCGGCAGTCCTATCTGA
Source organism: Omphiscola glabra (assembly GCA_964017045.1). Classification (NCBI taxonomy): domain Eukaryota; kingdom Metazoa; phylum Mollusca; class Gastropoda; family Lymnaeidae; genus Omphiscola; species Omphiscola glabra. Next base: position 15,350,398 of record OZ024805.1, read on the forward strand.
AACAGAAATTGCTAGGCCGTACGACACGAAAGACAATCTTACGCGTACAAACGGCGCGCTGTTGAGAAAAGTGGTACGGGGGGGGGGGGATATTCCAACCTGTCATTATGTGCTTCATCGATGCAAGTAAATGGCAGCAATCAGTGAGAACCTGCATCTTGAGCCCTGGGTCGTTCTTGTCTAGTCGACTGGTGTGTGCGAGTGCAATATTGAGAAAGAGGACGGGTAGATTGGTAAAAAAAAAGGGGGGGGGCAGTAAAACATAAGACAGAAGTAAGTGCTTTGGTATAATCTATTGAGGATGGATATTAGAGGTTTTTAAAATATTTTTTTTCAGTTATAGCATCTGTTTGAAATGGTTAGTTATGTAAGAGAAACAAATATAGGTCGATTTAGTCGCTATCGTAAGTACGAACATGGAGGCAATCCATACGATGAACTTGGCTTGTTTGGAGACAATCCATACGATGCACTTGGCTTGTTTGGAGGAAATCCATACGATGCACTTGGCTTGTTTTGAGACAATCCATACGATTCACTTCCCTTGTTTAGAGACCATCCATACGATGCACTTCGCTTGTTTGGAGGCAATCCATACGATGCACTTCGCTTGTTTGTAGGTAATCCATACGATGCACTTTTCTTGTTTGGAGGCAATCCATACGATGCACTTCCCTTGTTTAGAGACCATCCATACGTCGCACTTTGCTTGTTTGAAGACAACCCTTACGATCGACGTCACTTGTTTGTTTGTTATTTTGTTTTTTTAAATCAAGTCATGGACCGGCAGGACAAATCTTACGCCTAGAGCTCAAATTGGAATCTTTGACAATCTTTGAGAAAAGAACCAAACTGATGCCCTAACTGGGGGCACTAGGCGGTTAGCCCACTTTGTCCTAGGGAGAATCCGAGGCAGTTAACTCATTTTGACCATCGAAGAGCTTCACATTATGTTACACTCTGCACTAGATTTTTATTTAAAATTTTAATATTGTATGTATGTAGAGGCCATTAATTGTAGAGAGCATTAATTTTACAAAGCATTAATTGTACAGAGCATTAATTATGGAGAGCATTAACTGTAGATAGCATTATTTGGTTGCAGCTTAAGCTTTTATTACTACTTCATCGCCCCTAGGAGTTGGATTCAAAATTTCACTCTTACCCCCCCCCCCACTTTGTAATCAAACAAAGTTCATATCATGTTTTTATCTTGCTGGTCCTTTGGGTCTCAGTGTTGTTAAAAGTTATTGCATACCCCCCCCCCCCACACACACACACACAATCTGCCCGGCATCTGGCAGAGTTAACGCATCCTTATTGCCACTGATCCATTCCTGCTGACATTGTAATGTATGACGCAGTATAATTGCCCCAAATAAGTAATTAACCTTATCCAGTGGCGATTCGAGGTATGTGTCCACTAAGTGGAAGGGTGTCATCCAGGTACATGGAATTATCCTTCCCATCCTAGTACATGAAATTATCTTTCCTATATAGGAACATGGAATTATCCTTCCCATCCTGGTACATGGACTTATCCTTCCCATTTAGGTTCATGGAATTATCCTTCCCATATAGGTGCATGGAATTATCCTTCCCATCTAGGTACATGGAATTATCCTTCCCATATAGGTACATGGAATTATCCTTCCCATCTGGGAACATGGAATTATCCTTCCCATATAGGTATATGGAATTATCCTTCCCATCAAGGTACATGGAATTATCCTTCCCATCCTGGTACATGGAATTATCCTTCCCATCCTGGTACATGGAATTATCCTTTCCATCCAAATACATTGAATAATTCTTCTCATTTAGATACATGTTATTATACTTACCTTCAAGATACATGGTAGTGTCCTTCTCATCAACATTCATAAAAAAAATCTTTTCCACCCAGGTACATGGTTAAAGCTTAATGGTGACAAAATGGAAGCACTCCTCATTCACAATCACACATCATCCTCTACCTCAACTCTCCCCAACTCATTTCAAGTAGGTAACGCCGACATACAGTTTAGATCCTCTGCTAGGAATCTTGGTTATATTCTTTCTAACAACATGTCTCTCGATAAACATATCTCTCGTATCTGTCGTTCTGCGTACACCGCTATCCGTCAGATCAGCTCCATCCGCCACTACCTCATAGTCAGCGCAACAAAAACGCTAGTCTGTGCTCTTGTTCTCTCTCGTCTTGACTATTGCAACTCTCTTCTGTCAGGTTCACCAAAACACTTGTACAAATGCTGCCCTTAGACTGAGTGAAGGGTTAACTCCAACAACGCTGATGTGGGGAACAGAGCAGCGGAATAGCTACAGTTTTGGCGCCCGGGGGCAAGATTCAAATTTAAAGAGCCTCCCTTTCCTTTTTTTCAACATTGAAACCCATTATTTTCACCAATAAAAGCACATTTTGGCGCCCTTAACTAGTCTGGCACCCAGGGACATCTGTCCCACTCTGCAACCCCCCCCCCCCCCCTATTTTAGCTACATCTCTGGAACAGAGATCTTGCTGGGCTCCTTATCTGAACGACCTCATTGTTGCGTGGAGTAGGTTTTTTTTTATTCGGTGCTGAATCGTTCTCGCGCGACCGGAAATTGGGCAATTGGCGGGAAAACATAGGACATTGTGGGCTTGTGATTGGTGGCGGTATGATGGCGCCAAACTGAGCCATGGTGACATTTCCTGTGTGCACAAATAGATCCCTTTCGTTTTTAGTGACTGTCTAACGAATATGATGGAGACGGGGAGTGGTAATATTATTTTTTCTAATCATCTCATGGGTAGAACAGAGAAAGTGGCTAGATCACTTGGGAAAAAAATGTACGTGGTCAAATAATGACAGGGAAAGGAATCCTGACAGGAAGATGAGTAGCGACTAAATGGTCAACGTAGTAGGCCAAATAAAAGGGCAGATAACTGAAAACAGTACTAAATGAGACGAATGGGGAGGGAGGTGGTCAGAAGTCATAACGAATAAAAAATATACTGATGGAATCATAAACTGACCCTCCCACCCCTAACCCAAACCAAAAACTTGCGTTTTTTTTTCAATTTAAATTATTTATATATCCATATTGACTGCCTTATTGTTGTTCCTAAACTGTCCTGTTGATGTTCAGTGACTCTCCTGTTTTTTTTACATTGACTGCCCTATTGTTGTACATTGGCCGCCCTGTTGTTGTACAGCGAATGTCGATTGTTGTACATTGGCCACCCGATTGTTGTACATTGGCGGCAGTATTGTTGTACATTGGCCTCACTATTGTTGTAAATTGATTACCTTATGTTGTCCCTAGACTGCCCTATTGTTGTATAGGGACTCTCCTACTGTTGTACATTGACTGCCCTATTTTTCTACAGTGACCGCTCTATTATTATACATTGACTGCCCTGTTGTTGATCCTAGAATGCTCTATTGTTGTACTGTGACTGCTCTATTGTTGTACAGTGACCTCTCTATTGTTGTACATTGACTGCCATATTTTTCCAATTAAGACATAAGATTTCCATATTTCTAGCCCTGGTTTAGTTTCGCTTTAGAATGATGTATATGTTATCTCAGAAAAAAAATTCATTAAATCTTAATATGCAATCATTAAGACACACAATCTATTAATTAGTAGTGCCATCCGTTTTAATAATCCATTATACCTAGCTTAATCCGCGATTCCCTTTATCCAAGAATTCAACCACAAAAGCCGTCAAGGCATCCGGCTATCCATTCAATTATTCTAGTCATCCATCATCCTAACTTTTTAAACAAATATTTCATTCTCGCAACACGCAATTAGGATTTCACACGTTTCATTGTTGAGTCCACAAAGCTGTCCATTTAAGATTGACCGTGATCTAGTAAATATCTCTGATGTGGCGTAACGCGCCAATGTGTCTTTGGTAGCGTCCATGGTATTATTAACACAATGACCATAGCCAGTAATAGTTTTTGTCACCGTCAAATTCTGTGGTAAACCGGGTCAAAGTAAATATTTTTGAAAAGCTGTATAAACATAATCTAAATAAAAGAGGAGTACTTAAAGTAAATGTCTTCACTTCCTGTTTATTTATTTATTAAAAGATAAAACAACAACAGCAATTAATTAGTTGGGTTATATCTCGGCTTCTGTTTTCATAGCCCGCGTTTCGACCCAATTGTGCTTCAACAATTGATCTGGAGCGTCCAACAGTTATCTCTCGCCTTTTGGTTTTCATACTGACGTCACTGAGTAAACGTGCAGCGCTCTAACATTACCCACCTCGCCCTTGATTGGGAAAAGGTTCTATACATTCTAATTTGTTCTTAATTTCTAGAAACTCTTTTCTTGAGGGTTCTACTCTACTTTCCTATAAATAAGCTGGGATCTTTCCCAGCTGGAAGAGATTTTTTTCCTAGATTTGCTAGACATTTAATAGAATTAATATATTTAAAGGAGCCTCACAAGCTTGTACTCCTTGAGTGTGTGTATTTTAATATATGTATTTTTCCAGGAATATAATTTTTTACTTAATGTGCTTAATTACATATAGTTTTTTTTATTTCTGTATATTTGATTTTGTATTTTTATGCTACAAATAATATAATTAAATTAAATATTGTAAATATAGCTTTGGTATTTATTATAACAATAATAATAAGAAGTATTTTATAGTGTAGTACCCCAACCTAGGGCTGGGCTCACCTCGCTGTACATACAATGTAGCAAACATAATCATGAACTTAAAAATTAACATACATTAATTAAATATAACAAAACAAATGTGTATTCGCCCAACCATTCCATAACTTTTTAAATGTCAAGCCATGGACGGCACCCAGCAGTATCGTCCATCGTCAGAGGGGGGAATCAGTCAGGATAGTAGAGTTTAAAGAGATGTGTTTTGAGTGCAGTTTTAAAGGCTGTGATGGTTGGTATATTGTGGATGTGTAAGGGAAGAGAATTCCATTGTTTGGGGGCACAGAAAGAGAAAGATCGTTCACCGCATGTTTGTGTGCGAGTCTTGGGGACAGAAAGAATATGCGTGTCTGGTTTTATGTCCTTTGTTTCGTATTGTTCATCTGACGAGCCAAATCTTAAAGTAGATTAAATTTGCAAAACCAAATAGCGATGTGGCGATGCTATTAATTGTATCACCTCGGTCGGGCAGAGAGATTTCATTATTTCTTAAAAGCCGCACCACGTCACCAATGATTTTTACATGTTGCTCTTTGAAATCGGATGATGACGGACGTGTGGGCCTTTAGTGGGGGGGTGGGGGCGAATTCAAATGGCGCAACCGAACTGCACCCGCCTTAAGATTTAACCAGTGATGAGCGGTGTACGTGGTTCCAGGTCGGGGAACAGAAATAATCACTTAAAACATATTATATGACTCCCTCAAACCTTCCAGCACCCCCCGCCATTTTTTCCCCTTTCCCAGATCAAAACATAATCATCTGGATGATTTGAATGCATTCTGTGTTGAGCCATTGTCACGATTTAACTGCATATTACTAGTGTTAATTATTTAAGCATGTGGTAAAATAAAAAGAGGGGGAACCAAGTGACTAATTTAGTAATAAAAGCTAGTTTACCAATAAATCGGTATTAGACTTATTATCGATTATCTGCAAATGAATCGATACAATCCTAATGTTTGATATGATTTTTTTTTGCCTGAGCTCGGGACACAAAAAAAAAACAAAATAAAAAATAAATAACCCCACTCCAAATCCCTAAAAGAATGCTTCAGTGCGAATAGACATTGTGTTAGATCAGTGGTTCTCAACCCTTCTTATGCCGTGACTCTTTAATACAGTTCCTCGTGTTGTGGTGAGCCCCGAACCATAACATCTTTTTTAATTGCTACTTCATAAATAATGTGTTTTCTGATGCTCTCAGGCGACACCTTGTAAAGCTCGTTCGACAACCGCCCCCACTCCCACAAACCTACCCCCCCCCCCCCAAACGTGGTCACGACCCACAGAATGAGAACCGCCGTGTTAGAGGCTAAACATAGTACAGTCACTATATTGACAAGTGAGTCCCATCCTTTCGTGTCGTGGCTATGATGTATCATATTAAATGAGTGCCGAGGTATGTAAATACTCTCAAAGCTCTAAATGAAGCCGATTTTTTCTTTCTTGACATGCTTTCAACATCATTTTATTTCAACAAGTCCGCTCCTGCTGAACGAGCAAAGTGTGATAGTATGTATGAATGACGTTTATTATGGTGGGCAGTGAGTGAACTTTGTAGCCTGATAGGTCTGTGCTGTTTTCAAGTGGTGCGACTGCACGTGGTGAGTTCTTTTTATTCATGAATATTTAAGCTTAAAGGCGTGGAAAAAAGTGGAATGAGTAATCATGAATGTGAAGTATAAAAAGAGTGTAGAAGATACAACAAAGATCAATCGTTACACCGAACACAGAAAATATAAAGTAAGGTGATGAAACATACAAACGTTGTTTTTTAATTATTTTTTTTGTTTACAAAATAGGAATGTACACATAAAAAATTCAGAGTTACCGGATTTGGACAAAAAGGAAGGGATTCAATGGCGCAGTGGCTCTTACAACTCCCGCTATTTATAACGTAATACCTAAAACAAGTTTGGAGACTCTACCGTGCGCTGAGCTCAGACCACCGGGCGTAATCTTAGAGGGATAAACATAAGTTACAACTGATACTAGGTTTATAAACATATTAGCCGCGTGGTGTATACCCCGCCCCCCTTCTCTCCTCTCACCCAAACGCGCGTTTTAAGTTCGTTGTAATGCGAACGATTAGATGCAATGCCACAGACACCTATGTATTGAAATGATGTTGAAGAGTTCCGGTAAGACGAGCTGCTGTCGAAACCTTGTAATGCGAACGATTAGATGCAATGCCACAGACACCTATGTATTGAACTGATGTTGAAGAGTTCGGGTAAGACGAGCTGCTGTCTAAGTTCATTTCTGACACGTTTTCGTTCTCATTCTCGATCCGTCCTTTAGAAAATAAACCCGGGAAGCTAAAATAATATACTAATAAAGTCGCATAGGAGATGGCGTCGGTGGGCCGTCGAGCGCGAGCTCTTAATGCCCCCCCCCCCGAGCTCCCCCACACAAGCCAGCGCACTGAAGGTTTCCCCGACGCCAGCCCGTGCGGAAGGGCGCCGGGAACTCCCCCTATGTCTAGGGGAAGCCCGGTCGACCGAGGACACTGCGTTTAAAGCGTCCGCAGTTCACTCTCCGAGGGTCAGGACGGGTTTGCTTCCACTGCGGAGGGAAGGTGTTGCGTTACCACCCCCACCGCCCTGGGAGTCTTTCGTTCAGGACGAGTAGTGGCAGGACGAAACGGTTGCCTAGGAGCGGCTTTCTCACGGCCGCGTAGCTAAAATCATTGGCATGGGTTTGGCCGCCACCCAAGCCTCATATCCATCAACGGCAACATGTAATCATGTTAGTCGTTACTCCCGTTGCGTAAGGAGTCATGCGTTTGGCCGGGGTTTTTTGCTTCGGGTGGACAAGTCCCCCTAATAGTCTGCCCCGCAATGAAGAGGCAAACCCCATGTGGACGCCCCTAAGTCTCCTCGGGGACGCTGCCGCTTACGCAGCACAGCTAAAATAATATACAGAATGCCCGAATGACAATGTTTATGTCTGTTTTATGAATATGTTTTATGACTATGTTTTATGACTATGTTTGTGGTTATTTTTTTTTTTGTTGGCATAGCCATGAAGCTTTAGAAATGTTTAACTATTTCACACGCTTCTTCTGAGGTTGATCTGTCCGTTTGTTTGTTTGTCCGTATTTGTGCACACCACAAATCTTTCGCTGCCCTCCTGGACACTACTTCTCAGCTAAGTGCTATATTATTTTATTTTTTTTCATTATTATTTTTTTATCATTTAAATTTTTTTTTAAATTTTAAACTTTATTAGTTTTTTCTGTTTGATCGCTGATGAAGGCTTCCTGCCGACACGTTCGTTGCTTTTTTTTTGCGCTCCTTACTTCAGGTTTAACCTTACTGTGTTTTACTAATCTCCTGTTATGGTAGGTACAATGAGGATACTTATGTTATTTCTATATACTTTAGTAGTATTTCATGATCAATAAGACTGCAGAGTGGTGGGAATTTTACTTTTCATTCCCTCCGAGCTGTGCAATTTAGTTGTTGTTTTTTTTTGTGGGGGGGGGGGGGGGGGAGAGGCTTCAGAATTATGGCCGTTTGGTCAACTTAAATGAAAGCCATAAAAATATATTTACAAAAACAAACAAGCCTGAAACTGGAATTTTCAAAAGTTGGGTTCTCTAGGATAATGACATTTAACCAACGGCCGTCGGCTATTTACGTCGGGTAAAACCATTTGCTTCAGTATCATTTGATGTGGTCGGCAGAGTAAGGAAGAAAATGAAGGGACATAGAGAGAGGGAGAGAGAGAGAGAGAGAGAGAAAATCTCCCAGTAAAGCCGGAAAACTCAATTGAAAGCAAGCAATTTTTATGCCTCGGGGCCATCTGGTTTCTCCTGAGAGTATCTGAAATGGCACTAAACTTATGGACTTCATTGAGCCATTCGTGCAATGCGTCTGGTCTGATCAGACGATACACGGGCTCCCTACACTGATGAATATTCAAAAGACCGTATAAAAAATATTATTTTGTTATTTAAATTTAACCCAAAAAAAGACTGATTTACTAATAGCGGCATCCAAGATAACAGCTTAGGATACAGATGCTCTTAAAGTTAGAGGCTGCCAGACAGGGACGTCATCTGCGTAGTGCAAGGTGGGGCATTCCCCCCCCCCCCCAAACCCAACCCGAATTTACAGGTTTTATTTAAATTGCTATGTACTGTGGCGCCTCCAGTAATAAACAACTCAACAAGCCGACCAACTTTTGGTTGACCCCCCACCCCCACTCCCTGAAAAATCCTGAAATGACGCCCCTGCTGCCCGTAGCTTACATTCAGCTGCCCGTCTTCTCAAACGTCATTTGACATCCTTTATATTAATCTCGCTTTTGTTTGTGGATGGCTGGCTGGCTGGCTGACTGACTGGCTGGTGGCTGGCTGGGTGGCAGACGAAATCTTCGGACAGCTAATTGACCCACTGGTGAAATAAATATGCTGTGTAAAAGCGGGTGGGTCAATGGGGTGAAGCTGAACACTTGATAGAATTTGTGGTCATCGGCAACGAGTCTTTGTGCCACGTTTCAGCTCGATAGGTTGACGGGAAGTGAGTCAATTTTCAGTCCGAAGATTTTTCCAGCCACGAAAAAAAATGTTTGGAATAGAAAGGATTTTGTTCTTTAAAAAAAAAGACCAAAGAGACCCGGAAAAATAAATGTCCATTACAATTCCTGTTTGGTATCTGGTATTCCTCTGATCTTTTAGCAGACCGTTGATTTACTCAGATTTCTCTGAAGACATCCAAGAAGGACAACCCACGCCAACTGAGAATTTACTTTGAATTGTTTAAAAAGAAGAAATAATGGACTCAAAACGTATGAAACTTGTTTGAACCGTGTATGAACCTTGTACGAACCTTGTACGAACCTTGTTTGAACCTTGTATGAACCTTGTATGAACCTTGTATGAACCTTGCTCCTACAAGGTTCAAGAATTATTTCGTCGCCAACATATTTCTCTAACTTAAATCTATTTTTATCCAATGCAAAATAAAACAATAAAATGATCGATTTCAAGAAACTGACAAGTTCTTTCTGGGTTGTGGGGGGGGGGGGCGCTATTTTAACTATTCACTCTGTTGTTGTATATGGTCTATAATTTGATTTCTTTTATTGACCAGTTACATGTAAACTACGTGTCCACCTTGTTCAACACATCTGCTCGTATCCACACACATCTATGAAATAGAAGACTCACATACGGGCTCACAATATGGTGGCCTTCACTCTTGTCCGTTATATGTTTATATTTGTGTGCCCTAAATTGAGTTTATCCAATATCGGATCAGCTTGTAAAAAATCAGAATGTTAAAGGTATAATGTTACTTGTAATCGAATACGATACTAAATTAATTGATTCCTGTGACTTTGCTCAGGATGACACGATCATTAATGATCACACGCAAAAAAGGGGAGGGGGGTTGTATTAATGTTTTATGCTAACTCAGAATGAGGAATAGTTCTACTTATAGGGGGGCGTATCTTGGCGCTGTAGTAAAGATAAGTACGGATTATCTCCCCAGATAAAAAACAAAACAAATGGCGATCAATAAACCCCACTTATCGATCATTGGCCCTTGAGACTACGGCCTCAGTAAAGCGTGAAATTGATTAGTCCTTTCTAAGACTATACACGGAGCTCCGCATCAAATAATGCGGCCGCGTCGGACACACAATGCCCACAGGGTTTTTTTTATGTGTGTTTTTTTTCCACGCTGACTGGGCTGTACCAGTATGTAAGATTATCAAATAGATGTGAAAAGGTAATTGTGAAATTCCTGATTCCTTGCGGTAGCATGATCAGTGTTATGAAGGATGACGTATTTTTAGCACGACTATCTCGCGTCCCACGTGCATGACCCCTCGTGAACTCTCGTGACCGCCTTTGAAGTGTGGCTAGAAAAACCTTATTTATTCTAGTCAGGAGAACTGTCGAAAATAATAGAATATTCTGGATAAAACGAGAAGGCAAAACAATGCATTAGACGGTTCTAGACATTAGTAGGCAATGCATATAAAAAGGGCGGACCGATAGAGAGGAGAGAGATTTTGTTTTGATCACGAGATGCTATGTCATACTTTGTTGTGTGTAGAGTTTTCTATTTCCTCGTACAATTTTGTGCTCATTGTATTTTTATATACAGTACCGGTACCAGAAAATCTGTAAGTTTATAATTTTAATATTTCTCTTGCTGTTATTATTTACTTGAAGTTCACAAATTAAAAAGTTATTAATTGTAATTAGCTCTGGCCTTGATTGTCGTTTTATTTGATATTATTTTTAAACGTTGGTATCGTCCTTTATTATGGACTGTTTCTAGAACGAGCCATAGTCTAAAATTAAGAGATTAAATTCTCAATTCATAACGGTCCGTAATAATCAGCAAACTCTGTACAGCGTCCTTCTCTCTTATCAATTGTTCATTATATCATTGTCAAAATGAAAAACGTGTGATAGCCTTGAAATGGGTTTTCTCTGGTGAGGGGACATTTTTTTTTCGTAAACTTTGCACACACATCTCCATGCCTAAATACGGCTATAGAGTCTTTCTACTGGATGTCAAACTGGTGTTCTCTAAAAGTGTTTCGGGAAATAGACTTGGAGAAATCTCAAAGATCTATCAAAAGTTACAAGCCTTGTGTTTAATCTACAATACAACTCATCATCATCGGTGGCGCTACAGCCCATGTAGGGCCCTGACCTGCTCTACCACATCCTTCCATTCGGTACGATCCATGGCATTCCACCTCCATGGCGAACCCCCAACTGGTGTAAATCCTTCTATACGTCGTCGATCCACCTCAGTCTTGGACGACCGGTGAGTCGTATGTCCCTAGGCTTCTGCCTGTATATCCCTTTTGCTGCTCTACAATCCGGCATCCTTTCAATATGCCATACCCAGGGCAGTCTGCCTTTTTATTGTTTCGACTATGGGTGGGTCTTTGTAAAATGTTGCAGGAGGAAGAAATCCCAATAGAATGGACACCGCACTAATAATCACAATTCACAAAAAAATGATCTAAGTTGGCCTGATCAAACTATAGAGGAATCTCCCTCCTTAATGTAATGTACAAAATCCTCACAAAACGATTAGTAAGAAAACTGCAAAGTTTTGTGAACAGATCCTATGGGACTTCCAATGCGGATTTCGGCAGAATAGGTCAACCACGGATCATATTTTTACTATTAGATGTCTCCTGGAGAAATGCTACGAATATAACATCGACATACACCAGCCGTACGTGGATCACAAAACAGCATACGATAGCGTCGACAGGAATTAACTATACAATGCTGTACAGGAACTTGGAGTCCCTAACAATGCAACTAAGAATCTTCAAATGTTGACAAGTATGCTTGTCAACATAATGCATGGCCGAATCAAGGCCTTTCGGTTCTTAGTGACAGTCAACATTGAGACTAATGATACCGGTCATTCATTTTGGTATGCCCTGTTCAGGGTCCCATGAACTTATTAGAACCAAAGGAATTGGGTTGAAAAAATGTCACATGTGAACTAGAATGTAGATTGAGACAATAGGGAAAATCTTACTCTTTTGTGATGACCTCCATAGCTGTCACGTGACTTATGGAGGCCGCCCTGACAATTTTTCGGTTTTATGCCGCCTGCATTCATAGTTAATAGTTTATTTTTTATCACAACACCAAAGGACCCCTTAAATATTGGAGCCCCCCCCCCCTTACAGCCACAGGGATTACACGGCCCAAATGATGGCTCTAATTACATCAAATATTTAAATGGTGAATCAGAAACTACATTTTCTTGGTCAGATGCTGTGTCGCCCAGGGCATTGGAACTATTCTTTTCCTTCCTACGCTACCTTGCCTTTAGAAATTCTGCTATCCACGAATTTATAATTGACGGGATTACGTGCAGGCGTAAGGAGTAAACAAATAGCCCCACTGTCTTCCCTCTAAACAAGTAGCCCCACTCTCCTCCCTCTAAACAAGTAGCCCCACTCTCCTCCCTCTAAACAAGTAGCCCCACTCTCCTCCCTTTAAACAAGTAGCCCCACTCTCCTGCCTCTAAACAAGTAGCCCCACTCTCCTCCCTCTAAACAAGTAGCCCCACTCTCCTCCCTCTAAACAAGTAGCCCCACTCTCCTCCCTCTAAACAAGTAGCCCCACTCTCCTCCCTCTAAACAAGTAGCCCCACTCTCCTCCCTCTAAACAAGTAGTCCCACTCTCCTCCCTCTCGGATCATTCAGTAAGAATGTCTTTTTGTTTTGTTTTTTAATCTGAATTTTTTTTTGGGGGGGGGGGGGGGGGAGGAGTAAGAGGAGGCAAACTCAAGGGTCTCCCCGGGGGAGGGGGCGACACAAACCCTTGCTACGCCATTGCACATCTGTTCCAATGGTGGTTAGCTGATTTTTTTTCTCTCCTTTGCATGTGGTTCCCGCGTTATCGTTCCGTGCGAACAAGCACAAATTGATATTGGCCATAGGACCAGGTCTTCGATTTCTCCCCCTTTACAGCTATCGCGTCAAACGCGCAACCGGTGCACATCTGCCATGCTGAGAAAGTCGCCCGAGTTTTACTGGCTTCAGCGAGTTACTTTTAGTCGTAATTATAATTATAGAAATGTGCAGACATTTTTCGGCTCACGAACAACTACATTTTTTTTCCAATAACAGCCCCCATGAGTTGGTAGAGCTGGGAATACTTTTTTTTAAAGTCTGATTTTGAATCATGTTTGAATCTATTTAGCGCATAATATGTCACATTCATCATCATCATCAGCAGCAACATCATTTCCCGTAGTCCTTCGACCGTTGGGGGCGCCACAGATGACATGAAAACTATTCCCTGTCTCCTGCCCTACGCATAGCATCGCCTTGTTGTAATCCCGTCCATTCTTTGATGTTATCTTCCCATCGTTTTCTCTGTCTTCCTCTTCTTCCTCCACCTCTACGTTTTAAGATCCCACACACGTTCTATATAAGGATCTGAGATTGAACATGTATCTCACTCCCACGTACAACCAAACACAATCGGGGAACCACAAGCCAAATAATCAAGTTATAGGAGACTGCAACTTCCCTTGTCACCCAGAGTTATCGTTCATACAGAGGAGTACAAAGAACGTACAAAGATGGCTGCTCACATCAACAAAGATGGCTGCTCACATGGCGAAAACAGCATTTGAGACCTGGCGAGTTGAGGAGATTAAGAAATATGTACGGGAATTGCATCAGCCGGTATCTGGAAATAAAGCAGAACTTGTATATCGGGCACGCGGCTGTGTAGCGTTGCGAATTTGTGGGGGAAAACAACATATGTATCTGAGACATTTTTCTAATTTCTAGGCGAAAAAGATTAACAAGGGCAAAAACCCTTGCTTTTTCAGGAAGTTGCAGTCCCCTATAGACGCCAAATTTAACAATATATAAAAGCTGAGAGTTTCAAAAACCAAAACACGTTTTGAAAATTTTTAATTGCTTTGTTTAAATGCTCGACCTCACGATTTCCATCCTGAAGCTAGTTGAAAAAAAAAAGAATGAAACCTTTTTTTTAAATGTAACCAAAAGTATCATGTTTTCATAAACCATTCTTTTGTGGGGAATTTAACACGATTAAATTCGATCAGATATTTTTTTTTCTTTCCGTCCATCCCTGTGGCGCTACAGCCCATGTAGGTCTTTGGCCTGCCTCACCGCTTCCTTCCACTCAGACCATAACTAATTCTTTTCTTTTCCATGCTTTTTCCACATCATCCATCCAACTAAGCCTAGGTCTGCCTTTGAGCCTTTTTTCTGGGGTATTGGTGATGCCTCCTCTTCACTCCTCTGTCATTTGGCATTCTCTTTAAGTGTCCTGCCTCGGCGTGTCCTGTCTTAACCCCATGGCAACATCATTGAATAAAAAATAATACTAACAAATATCGTCGGCCACTAAGGACGGATTAACGATATCATGGGCCAAAATTCAACCTGGCATTCGATTTACCAATCAGACATTTGGCAAGGAACAATTTTCGCCATCCCCCTCCTCCCCCCCCCCCAACCTCCCACGTGGGGGGCGGTCCTGATTATAAAGTTTGTAACAATTGATAACTCTAATGACAAAGTTTGTAAAAAAATCTATAAGTCTAATTTCGGCAGAAATGTACCAAAAAAAAGAAAACCATCGTATTAAATAGAAAAACCCGTTCATTATTCATCACAAGAAAAACCGCGTGTGTGCAGGAATGCGCACTTAATTGGCGCTCTTTTTAGTTTAAGGTACGCTGAATTACTTTTCTCCTTGTGGTCACCAACATGTTCTGTCTAAATGTCACAGAGAAGCACTGTTTCTAAGTGCTGAAGAAGAGAACGATTCCGACAAGGACGGGATCAAGAGCAACGCAGTATTTCATCAATGTTAAAAACACCCTTATCTCCTTGTGGGTCGACTCGTCTCCTTCCGTCGACACTCTTGTATCATTTCGTAGACTCTTATCTCCTTGTGGGTCGACTCGTCTCCTTCCGTCGAAACTCGTGTATCATTTCGTAGACCCTTATCTCCTTGTGGGTCGACTCGTCTCCTTCCGTCGAAACTCGTGTATCATTTCGTAGACCCTTATCTCCTTGTGGGTCGACTCGTTTCCTTACGTCGAAACTCGTGTATCATTTCGTAGACCCTTATCTCCTTGTGCGTCGACTCGTTTCCTTACGTCGACACTCGTGTATCATTTCGTAGACTCTTATCTTCTTGAGGGTTGACTCGTCTCCTTCCATCGACACCCGTAGACTCCGGACCAAAGTCAAATGATGCCACGCAGCTTTTTTATTCACGCTGACGAAGGCTTCCTGCCGACACGTTCGTTGTTTTGTTGCGTTCCTTTTTGTCAGGTTTAACGTTTAACCTTACTTTGTTTTACTAATTTCCTAGCTTTTTATTTGCAGTTTTTTAAAAAACCTTTGTTTCATTTAGAAGTCAGCTTGATTTTTGTTTTGTTTGGTGACTAAAACCTACCCCAACTATTTAAAGAAATGTCCCTTCCTTAACAGGTCCGTATAAAATACTACTTGTGCCTTGCAAACAGGACAATTATTTAGAAACCGAGGAGGATGCCCTGGTAAACAGAGAGATAAAGGGAGAGGGTGGGTGGATAAAAAAGAGGGGAAATGTGGACAGTTTAAGAGAGAGAAAATAAGGGGCAGTGACGGAGAGGGAAGAGAAACAGAGAAATGTAATTAGATGGCGAAGAGAGGAGTAGAGGAAAAAAAGATACATGTTAAAATTTGAATGCAAAAGATGGGGTGAGTACAGGGAGTAGAGAGAAAGGGTGAGTGAGAGAGAGTGAGAGAGAGAGAGAGAGAGAGAGAGGTTGAAGAGATGGTATAAATATAAAGGATAAGAAATTATAATAAAAACCATCTTATCTATCTTATGCTCGCTGGCCATCCGCTGGAACAGGGCGGTGTTTCATTAAATCGTTACCAGGTTTTTTTTTTAAACGTCATAGTTTTAAAAACGTTCGCCTCGCACCTGGATGGCTCTTATTCCATCACACACACGAAGACGTGAGTAGAAGTGCAGACTGTAACAGATGGGCATCTGGGTTTGTTGAAATTTCGGGAAAAGATATCAGACCTTGGACGAGATGCGAGCATACACGTTGTTAAGATCATGAACTTGTAGCGGGGACACGTGCAGTAGTGCGCCTGCTAACAGGGCCGGCCCTGACAGTTGCGGGGCCCTATGCGAAACGGATTGCGCGGGGCCCAGTCTGGGTAGGGATAAGGATAATAAGTGAAAATTAAGATTTTGTAATAGAAAATAAATTCGCGCGGGGCCTATAAAAGTGCGGGGCCCATTGCGGCTGCATCGGTTGCAATGGCCTAAGGCCAGCCCTGCCTGCTACCACCCGTTTCTTTGGCCCGGGGGCTTCAACCCCTCCTCCCCCCGTCCGCCTGCTACCACCCGTTTCTTTGGTGGGGTAGGGGGGGGTGGTTTCAACACCCACACCCCAGGAAAAAACCATGAACACACAGATATTAGAGAACAAAATTTAGCATCATAATTGTTATATTTGAATCATGTTCAAACAAAAACTTATTTGTAATGGGAAATAACTGCAAGATCAGCTGACACCTGTGCTCAAGGTAAACAACTTCATTATAACATCTTTTCCTTTTCTTCTTCACCCTGTAGCTCAGTGGTTCTCAACCTTCCTAATGCCGTGACCCTTTAACACGGTTCCTCATATTGTGGTGACCACTAACCACCAAATTATTATCGTTTCTGCTTCATAACTGTAGAGTATATGTGTTTTCCGATGGTCTTAGGCGACCCCTCTGAAAGGGCCGTTCGACCCCCAGAAGAGGTCGCGACCCACAGGTTGAGAACTGCTGCTGTAGCTAATCTAAACTTGTTAAAGAACAGCGGATCCTTAAATCTCAGCATTTGAATAAAAAAAGAGCCATGATATTTTCCTGTTCACATGAACCTAACGTGTTCAATGATGCTGTTCACTTCATGTCATGCTTCAACATTTCATTTTGTAATCAGCATCAGCGGCGTCCCTTTGGTTGGTATCACCGGGTGCGGTAATCTCACGATGTCACCCCATCTTTTTTTTTTTTCGGACCCCCACCCCTACTTTTCCTTTCATCTTTTTCCGAACTACATAACTTGTGAAATATTTAATCAGATCATTTAGAATGGCTTATAGCATTAATTTTAAATGAATTCCTAACTTAGAATTCGAGGTAAAGGTGGTTCAAAAAAAAAAAAAATTCACTCTCCTAGTCTTCAAAGATGCAAACCAGTCAACGACTTTATCAAAGTGTAGTCAGCATCAGAGGCGTCACTGGGGTTGGTGTCACCCTGTGCAGTAACCTCATGCTGGGCACCCGCTGACCTTCTATAGCCGTAGGCCTGGCATCTTGGGGGCATTAACATCTCCCCCGAAAGTGGTATAACCACTGGAAACGGTGGTTTGAATTTTTAAAACCTGTCTTTTTCTCTATCGCTCACACTATTCCTCTCTCTTTCTCTCTATCTCTCTCTGTCTCTCATTCTCTTTCTCCCCCCCCCTCTCCCTCTCTCTGTCTCTCTATTCCCCGTGCTCTTCCCATCTTTTGCAGTATCATTTTAACATTCATTTCAAAGATGAGGATTTTTTGGGACACCTTATGGTTCGTTATACCTAGGTCTTCTAGTTCTTAAAGAACGGTTGATGCTTATGGCAGACCTTTCACCAACCGATTTTTGCGAAAAGAAAACAACTCTTCCTGGTGGACAAGAGCCTTACGGATATAATTGTTAGAAGTCACTTGCCGGCTATTAAAGTTGCAACCGTAGCCGTCGTAAAAACATGCCCCTAACGGGATTGAAGTTGATTTTACTTGCACATGTCGAAACGTGATTAACACCATGTAATCCTTTGTAAAAAGTGCGGGAAATCATGCGTAGGGGAGAAAGGAGGTAGCCTTGGAGACCGTTTTAAAGAGCATCTGTATAGCATCAATGAACAAGCCGTGTCCCGTTTCTAGACATTTCAACGGTAGTATATATATGAGACTTAGGAGCCCAAAAAGCTCTTTAAAAGTTTCATTGTTTTAGACCTTGTGGCATGAAGCCACGGATACACAGATCGCGAGAATTAAATTAAATGTAGGGTTCGTTTTAAAACATCAAATATTGACCCATCTTTGGCTTCGTCGCCTGGCCCAGATAACATAGAGACTTGGACAAAAATATTGAGCGTGTAAAACAATGGCACTTATTACTATCAATAGAGCAGAGAGAGATGTGAGATGGCCCTTCAAAATTTAAAGTGCCTCTTAAAACAACACTCTCTCGTGGGAATGTACTCAGCAGCTCATTTGTTCGTGATTCTTTCATATGTGTAACACCGCCAAATCATGACCCGGCTAGAGCGACACAAACTAACGCTACGCGACTAAACTTAATGGAAAACGTACTGGACGCTCTTGCTGCAGCCTGTTCTTGAGGCACTCTGTTCTGTTGGCACTCGGTTCTGGCGGCACCCTGCTCTTGGGGGCCACCTGTTCTCGGGGCACTTAGTTCTGGTGGCACTCTGTCTGGTGGCACTCTGTCTGACGGCACTCTGTATGGCGCCACTCTGTATGGCGGCACTCTGTCTGGTGGCACTCTATCTGGCGGCACTCTGTCTGGTGGCACTCTGTCTGGTGGCACTCTGTCTTGTGGCACTCTGTCTGGTGGCACTCTGTCTGGTGGCACTCTGTCTGGCGGCACTCCGTCTGGTGGCACCCTGTCTGGTGGCACTCTGTCTGGCGGCACTCTGTCTGGTGGCACTCTGTCTGGTGGCACTCTGTCTGGCGGCACTCTGTCTGGTGGCACTCTGTCTGGTGGCACTCTGTCTGGTGGCACTCTGTCTGGTGGCACTCTGGTGGCACTCTGTCTGGTGGCACTCTGTATGGTGGCACTCTGTCTGGCGGCACTCTGTCTGGTGGCACTCTGTACGGTGGCACTCTGTTTGGCGGCACTCTGTATGGTGGCACTCTGTCTGGCGGCATACTGCTTTTTATTTCAACTAGATAGTTACACGACGTATAGAACCATCTCTTTCAAATTATCTTTAATGTGATACCAAATTTTGTCTTACAAACCCAACAATAATATTTTAAATAGTTTTTTTTAATCCCAACGTCTCACTTCTGGTAACCGGGTGCGAACAGTCGCAGCCCAACGTCACACTTTTGGTACCCGGGTGCGAACAGTCGCAGCCCAACCTCTCACTTCTGGTACCCGGGTCCGAATAGTCGCAGACTTCATTAAATATAACTGGATATACGTCCATTTAATAACAATATCATGCAGCTCCGCTTCCAAGGATCAATGTGTGATCATGAAAAAACTAACAATCCTCTGAATAAAGAGTAAAACTATGTGCCCCAATGTGTCCGCATGCTATCGATCCATACAGCCTCTCTCTCTCTCTCTCTCTCTCCCTCCCTCCCTCTCTCTCTCTCTCTCTCTCTCTCACTCTTTGGGTATTCTAAGCTCACTGCGTAATATCATACGTTCGAGGGGGTGGGGGGGGGGGGATAAAACTAATTGTAATACTTGTGCGTTACTTATATGAATGTTTTGTCAAATTTTCAGGAGACCCCCAATTTCTCGATATTCCTTCTTATACAGGGTTGTTTAATTTTGATGTAACTTCTTGCCGTACTCTCGCCTCAACTCATCATGTAAGCGTCGGTACATTTTAAAATTTAAATAATAGTTCTTATTTATTTTTTTATCTATTTTTTTTATTTTTGTTGTTTGTGAGTATGTGAGCGGGGGGGGGGGGGGGCTGTTGTGAGTGTGCAAGTGTGTGTATTTATATTCGAGTGTGTGCCATTTATGAAGTTATTGAAACAGCACTACTAAGCTGCTGAAACAGCGCTACTAAGTGGTTAAAACAGCGCTACTAAGTTGTTGAAACAGCGCTACTAAGTTGTTGAAACAGCGCTATTAAGTTGTTGAAACAGCGATACTAAGCTGTTGAAACAGCGATACTAAGCTGTTGAAACAGCGCTACATCATGCGATGTAACATATATATATAAAGCGTCATGTTTTTTGGATGTGAAATATTTGGCGACTTTCCGAGATATCCGAATAGAAATATTGCGGCAAAAATCTATTACAATCTTCAATCAGCCGAGAACAAAAGCGCCCAAAATCTCACGCATTCCTGAAAGTCACCTGGTCTCTTCCATCAGTGGTTGTTCTTTTGTCCAGAAATCTTCTGCGTCTTCCTATATCCCGCCTTTCCGGGAAAAAATCATTTCCGTGCCTTTTAGTAAGCCGAGGTCTGTCAGCTCGGATTTGCTATCGGGTTGGATTTGATTGCCACCTCTGTGTTGAACATTGTATTGAGTCGACCGCCGTATTAATTAATAAATACGCCTGTGCGTGTGAGTGTAATGACAAGATTCTGGGTTTACTTTATTGAGTTGTTTTGTTGTTGTTTTTTTTTTTTGTTGTTTTTTGCCGATGAATTTGATAGGATGAGCAGAGCTGTGGTAGAGTTGACGATTTATGATGCTGGCATAAATTAAATCATCGGCTGTTTCTTTACATAGTTGTGTTTTGAAAGGGAGAATAGAGATAAAATTTGTTTTAAAACTTCATACATGAACTGCATTGCACGAAAATTTGAAGGTTATTTTTAAGGGTGGCTTTCTGAAATGTCAGCTTTTTATTCCAAAAAATATGACATAAAAAAACAATCGTTTTATATCACACTAGCGAGTACCCGGCATGCGTTGCAATGCCACTCATCGAAATAAAGTGTCCGTGTTTTAATAATTTTTTTGTAAGTTCTTCTAATAACCACCTTTTTTTAACCGTCTGGTGTGTATTCGAATTAATTAGAAGGTTTTAAGAAGTGTCAGCAGACCACACGCAGCTGTCCATGTGGGAAGCATGGATTTTCCAAATTTAGTCCCAAAACTTATAGCGATTGATCCCCCCATGCAATAGCTATGTTTGAAATTATATTTATATGGCTCATTTATTACATATAAACAAATTTTGGGCCCCCGGCCCCAAAAGTAATATTGTGAAATATTTGTACTAAATCAGAAACCTATTTATTAAGTCACATATACAAAATGAAATGTCACAGTTTATATTTAATGTAATTCCACCCACTTATGCAATAGCTCTGCTTGACGTTATATTTACATAGCTCATATAAGAAAAAAAAAAGAATTTAAGGCCCCCGGCCCAAAGCGGAATATTGTAAAATATTTGCACTTCTTTAGAAACCTAATGCGGCCTGCACGCAACAACTCACTGAAAGTTTATCGCATTCAGATGAATAGTATAGGAACTCATACGGAAATTATATTTAAATAGCTTATATTAGAAAGAAAAACTACTATAGGGCCCCGGTCCAAAACTGGTAATTCTTTGTAAAATGAATGGGTTTTGATATTCATGGATATGCTTTTGTAAATGTACTTACGTTGTGTTAACGTCATTGATTTTCTTAATTCGTAAAATGAGAATATAGCATCTATTTTTCACAACAGTAATATCATTGGATTTAAAAATATAAAATTGTACACACCCTATTTCCTAACCCCCATATATATGTACCTAAGAAGGCAAATTATTTGTCAAATTCATTTTGAGACGTATAGTGTGCTGCCATGTGCAAATTAAACTATTGAATTACAACTTCCCCCTCCCCCAAACAGAGTTTTAAAGAAATTAATAAAATCATTCACGGGATTGTAATCCACTTACTTACACAAAAACAATTTGTTTTGCATTTCAAATGCTTTGTTCTTATTTAAATGAGTGATAAGTGCATTAGTGGATGCTGTTTGGATATGTAGTTTCGCTGCACTGATTGCATTAAACGGCATTTTCGTATTAAAAGTATATTTAAAGGTTAGTTTGTTTTTTTTTTTTTTTTTTTACTAATATATAAATTTCATAAATGTATATTTTTGGAAAGAATAAAAGTAAAAATTTATTCAACGTTAAAAATAAAAAGCAAAAATTGTATGTCATTTTCTAAATTGTAGCAATTTAAAAAGCAATCTATTATATTTATTAATTTTACTTTTAGGAAGGGGGAAATACATTATCAATTTTATTAGGCGCGGTTATTAAATCAGATAAATTTTTGCATTGAATAAATAGACAATTTGAGTTCTGACGTCATTTGCGTTATTATTTAGAACAAATTAGTTTTACTTTTATTACGCAATATTTGGAACGTACTTAAAAAATGCACTACTAAAATCAACAGATGTTTTGGTTTCCCCGATAAATGTGATTACATTTTAATTCTTTGATCATAATTTGTTTTATTAATTTTCATAACTTTCAACCACATATAAAATGTTTAAAATAGTTCCTTAGTTGTTACTTCAAATTTATTTGTAATTTATATTATTAATACTTAAAATTTTATTAAAATTAAAGCGAATATATAATATATTTTTCGCATTACCATTGATTCGAGTTCCTTAAAATAATAGAAGATAACTATGATTGTTTTAAAAAATGGGAACGTATTTAAATCGTATAGGTTCTTTGGAGTTACGGTCAGCATAGATCATGCTTATATAATAGATGTATTACTACATCATTGCTATTCAAAATCACAACACATTTACAAAGCTATATCCGATTCTAAAATACGTCACAAAATTCAAGCTTATTTATAAAAACAACAAAAATACTCTCTACACTAAACATGCAAAAACGTGTTTTCTCTGCTCTTGCTACAAATTGATATCTGTTGGCATTTGTTCAAGGGCGGTTGAGTTGATAGCTCTGTTTGAAATTATTTTGATAACGTTTGTTAAAGAAAACAAAACGAATTTAAGGACATCGGCCCATGCGAAATATTGTAAAATGTTGTTCTAATTTAGAAACATTTGCGGGAGCGCGCATATCAATTCACCAAAGTTTTTATCGCAATCGGATGAATGGTATAGGAATGCATACGATAATTATATAGATAATATAAGGGTGGAAAACGAATTAAGGCCCCCGGCCACAAACGGAATATTGTAGAATTGTTGTATTACTTCAGAAACCTACTTATTATATCACAAAATTAAAAAAAGAGAAACATATTACTGAAGTTGTTTCGCATTCAGATAAATGGTATAGGAGCGCGTACGGATATTATTTTTTACAAAGCTCATATAAGAAAAATAACGATTTTGTGACCAACGGCCAAAAACGGATTATTTTAAAAGTGTTGTAATTAATTCAGAAACCTACTTATTATATCACACACACAATTTAATGTCGCTAGTTGTATTTGATTAAAAATCTATCCATCCACACATTAGCTCTGTTTGAAATTTTATTTGTATAGCTCATATAGGAAAAATAGAACATAGAGCCCTTGGCTCAAAACAGAACATTTTAAACGGTTGTAATAATTTGAAAAGCTTTGCGGACGTGGGAAAAACATTTTACTAAAGTTTTATCGCATTCAGATAAAAGGTATAGGAGCACATAAAGAAATTATTTTTCACAAAGCTCATATAAGAAAAAAAAAGAATTTAGGGCTAACGGCTGAAAACGGTATATTTTAAAAGTATTGTAATTACTTATTAACATGCGCGACCTTATGGACAACCTTTCAAAAAAGTTTTGTTGCAATCGCATGAATGGTGTAGGAGCGCATACGGTTTGAAATTATATTTATATAGCTCATATCAGAAAAAAACGAACATGGGGCCCCTGGCTCAAAACGGAATATTTTAAAACGGTTGTAATAATTTAGACACCTTTGTGGGCATGCTTGCAACATCTCGTCAAAGTTTTAGCGTATTCGAATAAATGGTGTAGGAGCGCAGACGAAACCTATAGTTTACAAAGCTCATATAAGAAAAAAAAAACGATTTTGGGGCCAACGGCCAAAACGAAATATTTTAAAAGTGTTAAATGACCCAGTAAAATGCGCGAGCTTATGGAATACAACTCTCCAATGTTTTGTTGCAATGGCATGAATGGTGTAGGAGCGCATTCGGTTTGAAACTATATTTATATAGCTCATATAAGAAAAAACGAACACGGGGCCCCTGGCTCAAAATGGAATATTTTAAAATGGTTATAGATATTTCCAAACCTTTGTGGGCGTGCTTGCAACATTTTACCAAAGATTTAGCGCATTCAGACGAATGGTGTAGGAGCGCAGACGGAAATATTTTTTACAAAGCTCGTATAAGAAAAAAAACGAATGAAGGGCCAACGGCCGAAAACGAAATAATTGAAAAGTTTTTTAATGACGCAGTTAAATGCCCAGGTAGGTGGCCAACAACTCACCAAGGGTTTGTTGCAATCGCATGAATGGTGTGGGAGCGCATACGAGACAAACAGACATACATACATACATACATACAGACATACATTCATTTTTATATATATAGATAAGAAACAACATTTGTATGTACTTACATAGTTAAAATGTTAACGAGTCGGGAAAAAAAAAAGATTTTTTTAAAGCGTTATTTGAGTTGTTTTTTAAATTACATGGGGACATATTCCTTACGAAGTGGCTATAGGTACACGTGTACCAATAGGTGCAGCATATTTCTTAAGCTACGCTGATTGGGGTCGCTAACATTTTGTTATATGTGCCTGTCAGTTGTATGAATGGTGGTGGATGTGTTGTAGGAAGTCAGTTCATCGACAGACACTTCATCGACAGATACTTCATCGACAGTCACCTCATCGACAGACACCTCATCGATAGACACTTTCTCGACAGACACACTTCATCGACAGACACACTTCATCGACAGACACACTTCATCGACAGACACACTTCATCGACAGACACACTTCATTGACAGACACACTTCATCGACAGACACACTTCATCGACAGACACACTTCATCGACAGACACACTTCATTGACAGACACACTTCATCGATAGACATTTCATCCAAAAATCTTGTCATTGACGGACATTTCATCGACAGACATGTCATCGACATATCATAATAACAATTAATAACATTTAGAATATTATTTGTACAATCGGGCAGATTCATTTTGAAATAATCAAACCATAACAATCCCATTAATTAAAAATGTGAGGATATGCAGTGAAATTACCCTATAAACTCTTCTTGAACCGATTCCCGAGTCCCAAATTCGATTTAAAAGAGGATTCATAGCTTAGGGGGCTAAAAATATGTTTTTTGGTGAAATGTCTCTCCAAGATCTTCTATCGCACCCACCCACCTACACATACTACTTTTTTTTAAATAACCCACAATAGAGAGATGTTATTTCCCTACCCCGCCCCCCCTTTTCCCCGCATTTCTTGTGAAGATTGCACTTGGTATTAAACGTTAGCTGGTCTCCTTGAGGACGAAAATAGCCGTTGATGATTGGGGCCCGTTTTGGAAGCATGCAATTGGATTCCGACCCACGCCGATGGGCAACCGCGCATTTGATTATTCTTGCACGCCTTGCCGTTAGATCTTCGGAGATGTGAAAGCCCAGTCTATATTTAGAAATGGGGAAATTTCCTTCATATTTGCAGCTACATCCAATGAGAATTTAGTTATGTGGATTTGAGGGTTTCATATCACACACACACAAAGTAGAAAAAAAATATTGATAACCGTCCTGTAATGGTCTTGTGGAGATTTCTTTACCTCTAATGTCAAAAAAGTTTAGAATTCCTTTGGGTATTGGTGTATGCAGGATGCCACGGTTGGCAAGTTACAGAATTAATGAAATCTTACTTTAATTTTTGTTTAACCATTAATAAAGAAACAGATGAACAGTAATGAAGTTAATGTAATCGTCTTAGAGGCGGTGTTACTACATCCCACAAACACCAACAGCTGCAGAGGTGAAAACGTGGATTTAAGACATTTTGTTCACAATTAAGGGCTTAAAGAAATTGGTCGCAAATTTTATTTTTTTTTCTTATGTATTCACCAAAATGAAGAGGATGTAGCCATATATTCAAAGAAAAGGACACGAAGATGACGTGTAGGAAAGCTCTTACTTCATGTAAGGCGTAGCGAATAAGCTCACAGGTATGCAACATCTATTTTATTACTTAATTCCACCGTGGCCGGTGGGTCCCTTTGTAACTGCTGTGACGCCTCTAAGCAGTTCAAGTCATGCATCGTTGTGTGATGTTAACTAGAAAAAGTGAATTAAGTTATTGATTCTCGTGTTGTTGTTGCTTTTGTTTTCTGTCGCCAGTGCAATAAGTTATCCAGAGCTTAAGTATTACAGTTGTTACGACACTACCAGCAAATATTTATTTGCAGTGCTAAACATGCGCGAAACTCTTTTAATTATGCTTGCCACCACTCATTCTCTTTAGACCGGTTAAAATGTACACGTCCCTCTTAATATTAACAAATAAACTAACCCTAAAACGCAAAATTTTTATAATATCCCACCCGCTTTTACACTGGAGATTTACTGCACCATCTAATTCAACAACAACAACAAAAAATAGTATGCACCATACGCATTTGCGATTTTTTTTTTAAAGAGCAATTTTATTTCGTGAAATCAGTGGCATCATATTTCCTTTATCTACCCTTTGAGAAACAGGAAAAACTAATTTTGGGGGGAGGGGGGCTGTAGGGTTCGGGGTGAGGCTGAAAATTTGAAACAATGTGTTGTCATCGACAACGCGTCTATGCGCAAAGTTTCAGGTTGACGGGAAGTGGGTCAATTAGCCCTCCGAAGATTTTTGCCTGCCAGAGACACGAGAACAAAATAGAATTTAATATAAAGGATTTTAAAAGATCAAAATACATTGAATACCAGCTGGGGCAGCCCAACCACATTTCTCATGTGAAATAAAGGAATAGGTGCGTAACCTAAAATAATTATTCCCCCGTTGCGTTCCATATATCCATCACTGCTTAGCTGTACTGACCCTTTATAATCTTATGAGTCTGTTAAATGCCTTTTAAAAGTATGTGCATAAATAAAAAAGTCAGAGGGTTATTCTGGAGAAAGTGTTTTTTTGTGTGAATTTGGTGCGTATGACTGGGCAAGCAGCGAACGAGAGCTCCTCACGGTGCGCAATCGGTGCGCAGAACATCTACTCGGGAATTATATTATAGGTAAAGTATTGTTGTTTGTTTTTTTATACATCTAGTTACTAAAGCAGATAAATGACTGAACACAATGAGATTTTTCGAAAATCTGATGTGTAGTCGTACAACTCGAAATATTGCAAGGACTCCAGTTCCAGCACAATTGATTCATCTGCATAGTACAGAAGAGCATTAAGTTTCATATTTTTGCCTTTTTACTTGTACTTTGCTTGCTACAAAACACTAATATTCCAAGTAATCAGAAAATGGACCAATCCAATTCAATCACAACAAATGGAAGATTAATGTTGCGATTACAAAAACGTAATCAGATGGCCGTCCGGCATGAAAAAAAAGACGGGCCTTGTGAGACAGAAGAAGAAAAATCTCGTTGCGATCTGATACCTTGATATACATTGATTTAATAGTACACACGTTCTAAATGGTTACAAAAAAAAGATTTGCTCGTAAAAAAAATTAGAAAAAGGTGAAAACCTACCATAATACCTGACCAGATTGTTTTTCCCAAGGATGCTGAATTTAACGCCACCAGCTTAAGCTGTGCGACTCCTACAACCCAACAGCTGACGCTCCGACAAGGCTTAGTGTTACAACAAGGATTTTTTTGGTGTCAAATTTTGAGCCACCTGTTCTTTGCGTTTCAGACTTTTTGAGTCAAGACACAAAGTCACACTTTCAAAATAATTTTTTTTAACCGGGTTGTCATCTATCGATCTTATCGCTCACATTTTCACCCTAAAACCACTTCTCAGTTATCGATCTTATCGCTCACATTTTCACCCTAAAACCACTTCTCAGTTATCGATCTTATCACTCACATTTTCCCCCTAAAACCACTTCTCAGTTATCGATCTTATCACTCACATTTTCACCCTAAAGCTACTTCTCAGCTATCGATCTTATCGCTCACATTTCACCCTTAAGCCACTTCTCAGCTATCGATGGCAACACCGCCATTTTGATTATACATCCACATGTCAACCATCTCTGTCATTTACTTTATCCATCCATTTATATGTATAACTTTTTCAAGACCCGATGATGGCCACGACAGTTCCACCTTTAATTATTGATTTCAAATGATCGTATAACTTCAAATATTTGCAGATTCACCAATGTAATAAATATATGTTGCTACTGTCCTTGTCCAGCCATGCCTCCACTTGATTTGAAGCAGACGTCTTTCACCGTTCTCTAAAACATGACACCCTGTTGAAACAAACACGCAATCATTTTATTTCATCTAAAGAAAAATTTGATACACGAGTTTTGCAAAAAAAAGTGGAGGGGGGACAGTGGCGTAGCGAGCTTAACTCGCGCCCGGGGCACAATACCTTTTTAGCGTCCCCCTTATTCGAAAACCATGCAATATTATATGTAAAATATACCATTTGGCGCCCATTTGGCGCCCATTTGGCGCCCCTTTGTGAGTAGCGCCCGGGGCATGATACCCTCTTGGCCCCCTACCCTCGAGGGGGGATGTTTCGTACATTTTGTACCAATACTAAGTACAATTTTTTCACAAATTCATTTGCTTTAATTCTGATTTTTTTTAATTTATTTTTTTGGTTAAAAACTGCAAACTACATTTCCCACACAAAATTAATGAAATTCCCTACGTATCATAAGTTTAGTCTGTGCCCTGAGTTCGTAAATTCCCCCCAAAAATCAAAACATTTTTCTTTATTCGACCGAGGTTTTAAAAAATTACGATACGCTTTAAGGGGAAATGAATAAAAACCATTGCATGTTAGATTTACTTGATAACGGGGGGGAAGTTATTGTATCCGATGGCGTCCAGAAACGCGAAGGCCGTTGTGGTTCTGATTTATATTTTAAAAAAAAACAACGTAATGCAGTTATCCGGTTTGTGTTTAATTTAAGCACATTTCAGTGGTGTCCATTAAATGTTGGTGCAATCAATGCGATCTTTGTTGTCGCTTTAATTGGTGCATTTTTCTAATTGAAACAGTTCTAGCTATTGAAATGTAAACCGATGGATTTTCCCGATTCGTGGGAAAGGCCAAGTACATTCTAGGGTTACGAGGCTGTCTATAGAATACCAAGAATCCCCTTATTAGTTTTATGCTGACGTTTGAGAGCAGGGGTGGGCAAAACTGATATTATGCGGCCCTCGAAGGCGTTTAGAAATTTTAAAAATTACTTTGTTTTTAAGTTATTTTGTTGAATTTTTCAGAATTTCATGTGCTGTTATAATTGTTTTAACATTTTTGAAAATTTCTTTCTTTCTAATTTTCAATTTTTTAAAACAGTCCTTGACCTTTGTCCTACAATGCTCAAATTCGAATTTACTTATTTCAACATAGAGAAATGTTTATCTACATGTACTAATAGAACATTATATACATGCGCTCCTCAATAACTTTACATTTGTCCATGTGGCTCTCTGCACAAAAAGTTTGCCCACCCCTGTTTTAGGGTGTTTTTTTTTATTACTGAGGGTTGATTTTAATATTAGTTCAGCCAATTAAAAAGAATTATATTAATACCTATTGGCCGACGCATAAGATCATTTCACCCCAAAACTTGCAAGCATTAAACGATCACTTGAAAAACTGTATTTATGATTGAGTGCTTCTAACGCCGAAATCACCCACTTACCGCCCTTCATTCATTGCAGAACAATCTGACGAGGCCTTCTAGATCAGTGGTTCTCAACCTACATAATGTCGCGACCCCTTAATACGGTTCCTCCATAATTCCGTGGTTCTCAACCTCCATAATTCCGCAACCCAACCACAAAATTATTTTCGTTTCTTCTTCATAACTGTGTAGTATATGTGTTTCCCGATAATCTTAGGCGGC
The DNA here is from genome assembly GCA_964017045.1 of Omphiscola glabra. NCBI lineage: Eukaryota > Metazoa > Mollusca > Gastropoda > Lymnaeidae > Omphiscola > Omphiscola glabra. The sequence continues at coordinate 15,380,455 of OZ024805.1, forward strand.
CCTTGGGAAAGGGTAATTCGGCACCCAAAGGGGTCGCGACCCACAGGTTGAGAACCGCTGTTCTAGATAAATATGTCATTCTTCTATTGTCCACACTACTGTCTACGCGGTGATTTTTAAATAAATAGAATTGAAACAAAAAAAATCAGTTTTTCTTCATTTAGCAAATACATTTTGATAATTTAAAAAAAAATATTTTAATAATAACTTAACAAACAGCTTTTCTTTCTTAAGTAGGGAAAATATTGTCTCCTGCGAGGGAGTCGAATCCACAGGGCAACACGAAAGACATTGTGGTGGTCAGTGTGATGGACAATTTGTCAGACTGTGCTAACTACCACCACACGCTAGCACCCACTGACTGTCCAGCCGCCCTTCACCTCACACGCCGATTCAATCACTCCATCAACTTCGGCCGAACTGACACGCTCTGAAACAAGGCGTCCCGCTTTATCTCTCCGTTCTCTCCATGATTGACATGTTATAGCTCAAATATTCCTTACACTTCCTGGAGCATCCATGCCGCTATTTCCTATGTCTGAATGTTACGGAAACAGACTAGACTGACTTTTATGAAACAGACTAGACTTAATTTTTACGAAACAGATTAGGCTGAATATTACGAAACATACTAGGCTGAATGCTACGAAACAGACCAGGCTGAATTTTAACGAAACATACTTGACTAAATATTACGAAGCAGACTAGGCATGATTGTTACGAAACAGACAAGGCTAAATGTTACGACATAGACTCGGTTGATGTTACAAAACCGCTGACTATGGTTGAAAAACAAATCTGGGTTAAGTTTCACAGCCCTAGTTGAAGCAAACATAAAATTACTAAAATATGTAAGAAAAAGCCCAGACATGTCTGTCTGGCAGTCTTTATTTCCGGAACGCTATCGGGGAAACCAATTTTTTATGCGTCACTTGTTTCGATAGTTCAGAAAGCGGAACGCTCCTCCGAGACTAAACAGCGCAAGTGTGGAAGCCATCTTGTTTTGTTTGTTGTTTTTTTGTCACAGAAACAAGTCGTGCGAACATTGAGAAGACTTAAGATGGTGTACAATTTTTTTAATGAAATTGTTAAAGTGATAAAACAAGAGTTGAGGCTTGTAAGATCGAAAATATTTTCAAATGATCTGCGAATAAACATATAACTTCTAGGGTGTTACCTGAGATCCAGTAAATTAAAAAAAAATAAGTCAAAATCCTTCCAGGAGCGGAACATTTCTCATCGTTTCAGAAAATTCGGAACATCGCAAGTAAACAAATTTAGCTTGAAAAGTTTATATCAGTACTGCCACGTTGATCTGGGGATCGTGTTGGGATAGGAGAGTAGAAATTGAGGGCGTCGAAGCCTTCCAAGCGAAAGGAGAGGGAGAGGCCTGGGGAAGGAGGATCCCCCTGTGGTTCTGTGCCTTCATGGTTTTCCAAGATTTATTTCCAGTTATAACGTAAATGTAAGGTATACTTGTGCCTTTTAGTTCATGAATGAGTGCGACTTGGTGCCACTCTCCCAGCATCAGTTGGTGCGCAGCTCTAGAAGTTAATGAAATGGCAAAGACTTGATTTTCACTTGATTCGCTTTGCGTAACTGTAAATCTCTAACTACAGTAGCCAGATGGTTTAGACTTTTGTTGTTCTCTCCACCCCCTCCCCCCTCCCATTATTGTATGCAAACTTAAAGAAAAATGAGAAGCAGTCGAGATTCAATAGCGCACTATGAGGTGTGCTCTGTGTCTGCTGCATTAAACAGTTTCACACTCACCTACAGCTGTCCCAGTGTGAGACACAGTTGTAGTAGGCAAACCCTGAACCAAGGCCGCAACGTTAGCAACGGGTCTTGTAATGATGTCTGCACACCGTTGGAACGAAAATAGGCCTGTAAACATGTGATTTTATTTTTATTCTGTCGGTGTGTCCGCAAATGGGATTACCTTCAAAGTCACGTGTCCTCAATAAGATTGAATCCCCCAGGAGTCGTGCTGAAGATTTTTTCCACCCCGTTCGATTCGTAAACGGCCGAGAATCCCCGAGAAGGTCAAACGAGGATTGGAAAAAAAAGTCCAACAGAGCTCACATAAATATGGATTAACCTTAATCCTCTGCCGAACAGACGAGTGACTCCAGCAGCAGTGTTATAACTCAGAGATGCCTGGACCTAGTCTAGTTTTAAAATACGAAGCACACAACACAAGTGTTCAGACCAACATACACACTGTGTCTTCGGAGTGCCTAAAGTATTTTAGCTATTTAAACACTGTTTGATTGCTCTATTTTTCTTATGTAAAACAAACACGCGGAGGAAAAATAGTTGTGCGATTAACCCATGAGAACCAGTTTTAATTCATACTAAATTAACTTGTATAGTAAGTCATTGTAGCATTGCACAAAGTTTTTGAGCTGTATAATCTTTTCATGTTTTATATTTAATCTGTACTTCCGCCCTTTTCCTCTATCTTCTTCTTCTATATATTAAGGGCCCACGATCAATTTATTGATCATTATAGCTCCTATGAATGTAGATGGAATTTGCAATGTTTCTGTGCCTGGTGTTGATGAGGATATTTCAATGGTTACAAGAGTAACTGCGTATCATGCACTGGGGGTTGGAAAGCCTGAGGCAATAGACGCAAATGAGTCAAGTGTTGTCGCCTCAACTGTTCCTTTTGAAAGCTTGTTCCAGTCCCTGATTGTCTTTGGCAGGAATGAGCAGTTCCTATACTGGCTTCTCGCTTGTAAGAGCCAGAACTGCCTGTCATGGCGTCGACACTGTCTATGGGGGAGAGGGACGAGTTTCTGTTTAATGCCAGAGCAGTGGATTAGTCCATTATTTATCTTGTAAATAAATCATGGAGAGCCTGGATAGTCGTCGTCGTTCCTCCAATAGTGACCAGCCCAGTATTTCCAGCATGCTGCCAACACTAGAGGTATTCCTGTAACGGTTCAGGACAAAGCGTGCTGCCCATCGCTGTACTGCCTCCAACCTGTCGATGCTCTTCTGGGTGAATGGGTCCCAGACCGAATATGCATAATCTAAAAGCGGCCGGACAAAGGCATTATAGGCTCTTTCTTTCACACTGGAGTTGCTGATCTTTAGATTACGCCTTAAGAACCCCAGGGTCTTGTTTGCCTGGTTGCACACATTGTTAATGTGTTCGTCCCAGCGGACCTCTCTTTGAATGGTAACACCCAGGTACCTTACGGAGGAAACTGACTCAATTAAATGGCCATGCAATTCATAAGGGTAGTGTAGAGGAGTACAACTTCTAGAGACAGACAGTGTCTGGCACTCGGCCGGATGAAATTCCATGTCCCAGCTCGCCTCCCACTCAGCCAACAGATTGAGATCCTGTTGTAACTGGTCCTGGTCAGATCTGTTGGTGATCGTCCTATACACGGCTGTGTCATCTGCGAACAGTCTTGTGTGGGATGTCTCGTGTAGGTCATTGATGTATGCTAGGAACAAACAGGGGCCTAGCACCGAGCCCTGGGGGACCCCTGACTTAACACTGACAAAGGACGAGCTCGTACCGTCCACGACCACTCCTTGACAACGGTTGTTGAGGAAGCTAGAGATCCATGTTTTAGTAGTGCCTTGGATTCCATATCTCTGAAGTTTGTGTAGAAGCATAACGAATTGGGCTAACATTGCATTTTCTTTATTTTATTTTACTTATTTAATTGGAGCAGGATTTCATTTTTAAATTAAAATATAGGAATAATGTCTTTCAAGTGCTCTCCCGGGCACTCACTGCTCTCTCAGACACTCTTTCACCCTCGCTGCTTTGTCAGACTCTAACTGCTCTCTCAGACCCTCACTGCTCTCTCGGGCTCTCACTGCTCTCTCGGACTCTCACTGCTCTCTCGGACTCCCACTGCTCTCTCGGACTCTCACTGCCCTCTCGGACTCTCACTGCTATCTCGGACTCTCACTGCTCTCTCACACTCACTGCTTTCTGAGACTCTCACTGCTCTCAGACTCTCGCTGCTCTCTCGGACTTTCACTGCTTTGTCTAACCCTCACTGTTACAAAATGTTTTCCACTCATTAAGACGAATCCTTTCACTGAGTACGTGTGCAATCCTCCCCATTGTTCTGTAGTCTCCAAAGCTTTGCAATATCTGTACTTGTGTAAAAATCTACGTACGAATGGGTGAGGGTTTTACTATATGTACAGACATATTTACAAAAACGAATCATTTTCCTATCATGTACAAAAACCCATCAATTGACCTTCAAATACAACAACCTTTCAATTGTCTATCAAATACAACAACCTACCAATTGTCTATCAAATACAACAACCTTTCAATTGTCTATCAAATACAACAACCTACCAAAAATTGTCTATCAAATACAACAACCTTTCAATTGTCTATAAAATACAACAATCTACCAAAAATTGTCTATCAAATACAACAACCTTTCAATTGTCTATCAAATACAACAACCTTTCAATTGTCTATCAAATACAACAACCTTTCAATTGTCTATCAAATACAACAACCTTTCAATTGTCTATCAAATACAACAACCTACCAATTATCTATCACATACAACAACCTACCAATTGTCTATCAAATACAACAACCTACCAATTGTCTATCAAATACAACAACCTACCAATTGTCTATCAAATACAACAACCTACCAATTGTCTATCAAATACAACAACCTTTCAATTGTCTATCAAATACAACAACCTTTCAATTGTCTATCAAATACAACAACCTACCAATTGTCTATCAAATACAACAACCTACCAATTGTCTATCAAATACAACAACCTACCAATTGTCTATCAAATACAACAACCTACCAATTGTCTATCAAATACAACAACCTTTCAATTGTCTATCAAATACAACAACCTTTCAATTGTCTATCAAATACAACAACCTTTCAATTGTCTATCAAATACAACAACCTTTCAATTGTCTATCAAATACAACAACCTTTCAATTGTCTATCAAATACAACAACCTTTCAATTGTCTATCAAATACAACAACCTACCAATTATCTATCACATACAACAACCTACCAATTGTCTATCAAATACAACAACCTACCAATTGTCTATCAAATACAACAACCTACCAATTGTCTATCAAATACAACAACCTACCAATTGTCTATCAAATACAACAACCTTTCAATTGTCTATCAAATACAACAACCTTTCAATTGTCTATCAAATACAACAACCTACCAATTGTCTATCAAATACAACAACCTACCAATTGTCTATCAAATACAACAACCTACCAATTGTCTATCAAATACAACAACCTTTCAATTGTCTATCAAATACAACAACCTACCAATTGTCTATCAAATACAACAACCTACCAATTATCTATCACATACAACAACCTACCAATTGTCTATCAAATACAACAACCTTTCAATTGTCTATCAAATACAACAACCTACCAAAAATTGTCTATCAAATACAACAACCTTTCAATTGTCTATAAAATACAACAATCTACCAAAAATTGTCTATCAAATACAACAACCTTTCAATTGTCTATCAAATACAACAACCTTTCAATTGTCTATCAAATACAACAACCTTTCAATTGTCTATCAAATACAACAACCTTTCAATTGTCTATCAAATACAACAACCTACCAATTATCTATCACATACAACAACCTACCAATTGTCAATCAAATACAACAACCTACCAATTGTCTATCAAATACAACAACCTACCAATTGTCTATCAAATACAACAACCTACCAATTGTCTATCAAATACAACAACCTTTCAATTGTCTATCAAATACAACAACCTTTCAATTGTCTATCAAATACAACAACCTACCAATTGTCTATCAAATACAACAACCTACCAATTGTCTATCAAATACAACAACCTACCAATTGTCTATCAAATACAACAACCTACCAATTGTCTATCAAATACAACAACCTTTCAATTGTCTATCAAATACAACAACCTTTCAATTGTCTATCAAATACAACAACCTTTCAATTGTCTATCAAATACAACAACCTTTCAATTGTCTATCAAATACAACAACCTACCAATTATCTATCACATACAACAACCTACCAATTGTCTATCAAATACAACAACCTACCAATTGTCTATCAAATACAACAACCTACCAATTGTCTATCAAATACAACAACCTACCAATTGTCTATCAAATACAACAACCTTTCAATTGTCTATCAAATACAACAACCTTTCAATTGTCTATCAAATACAACAACCTACCAATTGTCTATCAAATACAACAACCTACCAATTGTCTATCAAATACAACAACCTACCAATTGTCTATCAAATACAACAACCTACCAATTGTCTATCAAATACAACAACCTTTCAATTGTCTATCAAATACAACAACCTTTCAATTGTCTATCAAATACAACAACCTTTCAATTGTCTATCAAATACAACAACCTTTCAATTATCTATCAAATACAACAACCTACCAATTATCTATCACATACAACAACCTACCAATTGTCTATCAAATACAACAACCTTTCAATTGTCTATCAAATACAACAACCTTTCAATTGTCTATCAAATACAACAACCTTTCAATTGTCTATCAAATACAACAACCTACCAATTATCTATCACATACAACAACCTACCAATTGTCTATCAAATACAACAACCTACCAATTGTCTATCAAATACAACAACCTACCAATTGTCTATCAAATACAACAACCTACCAATTGTCTATCAAATACAACAACCTTTCAATTGTCTATCAAATACAACAACCTTTCAATTGTCTATCAAATACAACAACCTACCAATTGTCTATCAAATACAACAACCTACCAATTGTCTATCAAATACAACAACCTACCAATTGTCTATCAAATACAACAACCTACCAATTGTCTATCAAATACAACAACCTTTCAATTGTCTATCAAATACAACAACCTTTCAATTGTCTATCAAATACAACAACCTTTCAATTGTCTATCAAATACAACAACCTTTCAATTGTCTATCAAATACAACAACCTACCAATTATCTATCACATACAACAACCTACCAATTGTCTATCAAATACAACAACCTTTCAATTGTCTATCAAATACAACAACCTTTTAATTGTCTATCAAATACAACAACCTACCAATTGTCTATCAAATACAACAACCTACCAATTGTCTATCAAATACAACAACCTACCAATTGTCTATCAAATACAACAACCTACCAATTGTCTATCAAATACAACAACCTTTCAATTGTCTATCAAATACAACAACCTTTCAATTGTCTATCAAATACAACAACCTTTCAATTGTCTATCAAATACAACAACCTTTCAATTGTCTATCAAATACAACAACCTACCAATTGTCTATCAAATACAACAACCTACCAATTGTCTATCAAATACAACAACCTACCAATTGTCTATCAAATACAACAACCTACCAATTGTCTATCAAATACAACAACCTTTCAATTGTCTATCAAATACAACAACCTTTCAATTGTCTATCAAATACAACAACCTTTCAATTGTCTATCAAATACAACAACCTACCAATTATCTATCACATACAACAACCTACCAATTGTCTATCAAATACAACAACCTTTCAATTGTCTATCAAATACAACAACCTTTCAATTGTCTATCAAATACAACAACCTTTCAATTGTCTATCAAATACAACAACCTACCAATTATCTATCACATACAACAACCTACCAATTGTCTATCAAATACAACAACCTACCAATTGTCTATCAAATACAACAACCTACCAATTGTCTATCAAATACAACAACCTACCAATTGTCTATCAAATACAACAACCTTTCAATTGTCTATCAAATACAACAACCTTTCAATTGTCTATCAAATACAACAACCTACCAATTGTCTATCAAATACAACAACCTACCAATTGTCTATCAAATACAACAACCTACCAATTGTCTATCAAATACAACAACCTACCAATTGTCTATCAAATACAACAACCTTTCAATTGTCTATCAAATACAACAACCTTTCAATTGTCTATCAAATACAACAACCTTTCAATTGTCTATCAAATACAACAACCTTTCAATTGTCTATCAAATACAACAACCTACCAATTGTCTATCACATACAACAACCTACCAATTGTCTATCAAATACAACAACCTACCAATTGTCTATCAAATACAACAACCTACCAATTGTCTATCAAATACAACAACCTACCAATTGTCTATCAAATACAACAACCTTTCAATTGTCTATCAAATACAACAACCTTTCAATTGTCTATCAAATACAACAACCTACCAATTGTCTATCAAATACAACAACCTACCAATTGTCTATCAAATACAACAACCTACCAATTGTCTATCAAATACAACAACCTTTCAATTGTCTATCAAATACAACAACCTTTCAATTGTCTATCAAATACAACAACCTTTCAATTGTCTATCAAATACAACAACCTTTCAATTGTCTATCAAATACAACAACCTACCAATTGTCTATCACATACAACAACCTACCAATTATCTATCACATACAACAACCTACCAATTATCTATCAAATACAACAACCTTTCAATTGTCTGTAAATAAAATTAAAATAAAACCAAAATATAAAAAACTCACACCAATCCCATCAGGGTTTTGTTTTTAACTGACAAAAAGAAATAAAAACTTTGGGTTCTTCTAGCTCAAATTTCACATTTGCCGGAATAAAATCAATAGGGTTTGTTTTTCCCTAGATATTATCTGGTTTACAATTTTCATGAAGACCCCCCCCCCCCCAACCTCACACACACACACACACAAAATCTTTAACAACTGGTATAAGCTACTCACCACTAACAGCTTAGTGATTAATGAATGCACTCACTTCACACGCTGTCCACGTGACCAAGTTCAGCACTCGTGGCCTATAGAAACTCCATCCATTACAGATAATATTCCCCGTGTCTCAACATCGATTTTTTTAAACACTGGGATCCTAAAAAAAAGACTATTATTTTTTCTTAAAACAACAACAACAACAAAGCAAACCAAAATGAAAGTTAAGATAAAAGGGAAATGCACTGAACAAATAGAAGGCAAATGCACTGAATAAACAAATAAGCCGTCTAACGTCTCCCGTAAAGACGTTTAGTGGTTTGATGGTTATCGATGGATTAAGAAGTAGCATTCAAGAATTGTTCTGCCACAGGCATAATGTTTTATGTCAAGTGTATCGGTTCATATCGGACAACGGATATAGGCATAGTGTCTTATATGAAAAGTATCGGTTCATATCGGACAACGGATATAGGCATAGTGTCTTATATGAAAAGTATCGGTTCATATCGGACAACGGATATAGGCATAGTGTCTTATATGAAAAGGATCGGTTCATATTGACAACGGATATAGGCGAAGTTCTGTTACATATATAACTGTGTTGTCAGTAGCGATGATTAGAGCCATACAAGAAAGTACTGTTCCGGGCTGCATTCAAATTTTATGTAAACACCTACCCGCAGCCCCATGTACCCTTTATTGGCGTACTTAATGTCAAGTTGATGTTTGTTTCTACGTCAATATACTTATTTACCAAAAATTCATTTATTGTCCTATACATTTTTACATTTCCCTTTTTTTTTTTTTTTTTTTTTTTTTTTTTTTTTTTTTTTTTTTTTTTTTTTTGTAAAATTAAATCCTCACCTCTATCCACAACCTCCTCCTTAGTAGCACTTCCTGGACAAAAATTACACGCTAAAAATATGACTAAAATTGTATATCAAACAGCTTGAAAAGGGTGCCACGTACTTTAAAAATCTCCAGTAGTGTATTTTTCGTTGGCTCATGACGGTGTCAGTGTTGTTTTGCGTTTGTTTATTTGTTGTTGTTTTTTTTTTTTTTTTGGTTTTCTAATTTTTTTTTATGAAAAAATTTTCTTTAAAAAACATACCAAAGCAAGAGATACTAATAATAGTTGATTTCATTATACTATCAAATTTGTTTTAAAAATACGAAATGAAATATACAGAAATAAAAGTATATTAACTTAAAGCACAGCAAGTGAGAAGGTATAATCCTCGAAAGATACAAAGATTCATTATTAATGTACACACACGCACATAAAGAGTAACATCTTGTACCGACTCATATAAGTAAATATCGTGTCTAGGAAATTTAGAAAATCTCGTCATGTCTAGGAAATTTATCTAAATTCTCATGTCTAGGAAATTTAGCAAAAATCTCATTTCTAGGAAATTTAGCAAAAATCTCTTGTCTAGGAAATTTAACAAAAATCTCATGTCTAGGAAATTTAGCAAAAATCTCATGTCTCGGAAATTTAGCAAAAATCTCTTGTCTAGGAAATTTAACAAAAATCTCATGTCTAGGAAATTTAGCAAAAATATCATGTCTAGGAAATTTCGCGAAAATCTATATTCTGGGAAAGGTGCTGGTTTATTTATAGAGAGGGATATCGAACCCCCCCCCCCCTCCACCAATGAAAAGAAATGTTAAAATTGCATCACCCGATATCATTCTTTAGAACAAATTAGAACATCAACTCCTTTTTTCCCAATCAAGAGAGCGGAGGGTGTAGTAGAGTGTTACGTAGTAGAGTGTTACGTAGTAGAGTGTTACGTAGTAGAGTGTTACGTAGTAGAGTGTTACGTAGTAGAGTGTTACGTAGTAGAGTGTTACGTAGTAGAGTGTTACGTAGTAGAGTGTTACGTAGTAGAGTGTTACGTAGTAGAGTGTTACGTAGTAGAGTGTTACGTAGTAGAGTGTTACGTAGTAGAGTGTTACGTAGTAGAGTGTTACGTAGTAGAGTGTTACGTAGTAGAGTGTTACGTAGTAGAGTGTTACGTAGTAGAGTGTTATGTAGTAGAGTGTTACGTAGTAGAGTGTTACGTAGTAGAGTGTTACGTAGTAGAGTGTTACGTAGTAGAGTGTTACACATTTAATCGGTGACGTCCATAACAACATATTTTAAAAAAATGGAAGGGGTAAGGCTCAATGGCACGGCTTGTGGTGAACAAAAACTAGGTCTGCACCACACGTAACCTAACGCAATATACCATCATTTCTAATCTAGATTTGTTAACTGATATATTTTAGTTAAAAAAATTCATAAAAATAATCCCTTGTAAATATTGATATATAATAAACATCGTTGACAGCGTGTGGCGTTGGATGCAATTAATTGTTGAAGTAATCATGACAACCTCCACCCGGTTAAGAAAAATATACGCGCTTCTCAATTCATTAACTCAACTAATCGACCACAATGTAGTTTCGGGATTCCTACTACAAAACTGCATGCGTATTCGAATCTAACATTTGACGTCATGCATGGCTGTTGATTTTATAAATATTTTTTGTATAACAAAACTCTGCCCAATGACGTCCACTGCTGATAAATCTTCTCCTTTTGTCCGGATTTTAGCATTTGTCTACAATGAATTCCTTTCCTCCTACGACCTTTTCTGTTCTTGAAAGCGCCACCTCAGACGTTACAGGACCCGGGGGGTGGGGGGGAGAAAGATATAGTATTTTTAAAACAATTTTTTTTGTACCCATGTTTGCTTTGGTACAAGTCAGCCGACATGCTATGTCAACAACCATGGCCTGGAAGGTAAGCTCTTTGATCTCAGGGCTGCCAGGCAGCAGACGACTTACTCCAAGAAACGTTGGACGATTATAGGACAGACTTTGATGCCAGCAGACGTTACCCAGCATTTGAATCACTGAATTATATTATATGTCATTTTGAACTGGTCTTCATGGTACATATAAAGACTTGTAACAAAAAGACTTGTAACAATTTTCCTGAACACTTGTTTTTGACACTGCATTGGACTTGTTAATCATATCAAATACGAAATCGAATACTTTAACACAGTCGATTCCATTAATCGGACTCCTTGGTCCTCTTTGATCTTGTGATATCGTCAACAGAATAATTGATATTTACTCATACTTTAATTCTTGTCACATCGCAAGGATCGGGGGGTTGGGGGATCGGGGGTTGTCGCCGCATAGACATGTAATGTAAACGACCCCTACCCATGGGAGATGAAACCAAAAACTTTTTTTAAAAAAAAGGTCTTCTTGTGTTCAATGGCGATAAAATGGATATTTATCAAAGCAATTTGAATTTTCAAGCTTTGAGACTCCTGGGACGTTCCTTTTAAATTTGTGGTACTGTCCTTGTGGTACTGTGAATGCGTGGAATGATTTTTTTTCTGCACAGAAATGGTGTACATCAGAGTTTTAAAACGAAACTGCGAAGTCGCAATCATGTCCTTAGAATGAGCCCCGTCACTGTGTTCCTGCCCTAGCCTAGGATCGCATTTATTGCAGATTTCTCGAATATTTCATGATGTTACTATTGTGACAATCGCGATATATATATATAAATACTGATTGTATTTACTGTTATATCTATATATGTATATATATATATATTATATATATATAACAGTAAATACAATCAGAATTTTTCGGGTTACTAATGTGTACTTCTCCCTAAATCTCTTCGTTCGTAATTTGTTCCACCGCTATAATCGTTCCGCCCCTCCACCTCACTTTGTACTTTTTGTACTCTTTGAAAGTCTGATGCCGGCCTTAAACAAAACCCCTTCCACATCCGATTTTTTCCTTGATACCGGTTGCCGAGGGAGCAGAGACGGCCCTGTCGTGCAACAAGCGTTAGGCGATTGATAAGAAAAGGCCAGTCGCGCAACAGCGAAATCTCCAAGTTTGAGCCGAGCTGGAGACAACATATGTCGGCGTGAAACATGACTAGAATGTTGTTGCCATTGCATTTACCGATCTTGAAACCCATGCGGATTAAGAAAATTATTTCTTGTTTACAGCGTTCCACATTCAAGTTTTCAGAGGTTTTTTCTTTTCACCATTGCAACAGAGAGTATGGGATAAAGAACGATACATAGGAAATCCTTTGATAGAAAAAGTTCTAAAAGCTATATATACAGATTGTACGTATTTTATATATAGATTGCACGTATTTTATATAAACATTTTGCACGTATTTTAATATAGATTGCACGTATTTTATATACAGATTACACGTATTTTATATTCAGTTTACACGTATTTTATATACAGATTACACGTATTTTATATACAGATTGTCCGTATGTCATATATACATATTTTACGTATTTTATACATACAGATTGCGCGTATTTTATATATACAGATTTTACCTATTATATATACAGATTGCACGTATTTATGAGGACACAAAATTTATTCAAAACATTGATGTCGACGCTGCCATAAAATTCCTCAGTAAACTTGTACATTTTTTAAAAACTCTAAATCGTGAATATTCAACGTTATTTTAAATATCTATGACATCGTTTTTTTAAATATTTTTGTTATTCAATAATCTAGACAACGGTATAAAATACAGTGATAGTTCAGTTGTGATAGTGTCGTATCGCTGTGATTCCAGTGCTAAATATAACAGCCGTATGAAATACAGTGGTGTCTCCGTTCAGTTGTGATAGTGTCGCATCGCTGCGATTCAAGTGCTAAATATAACAGCCGTATGAAATACAGTGGCGTCTCCGTTCAGTTGTGATAGTGTCGTATCGCTGTGATTCCATTGCTAAATATAACAGCCGTATGAAATACAGTGGTGTCTCCGTTCAGTTGTGATAGTGTCGTATCGCTGCGATTCAAGTGCTAAATATAACAGCCGTATGAAATACAGTGGCGTCTCCGTTCAGTTGTGATAGTGTCGTATCGCTGTGATTCCATTGCTAAATATAACAGCCGTATGAAATACAGTGGTGTCTCCGTTCAGTTGTGATAGTGTCGCATCGCTGCGATTCAAGTGCTAAATATAACAGCCGTATGAAATACAGTGGCGTCTCCGTTCAGTTGTGATAGTGTCGTATCGCTGTGATTCCATTGCTAAATATAACAGCCGTATGAAATACAGTGGTGTCTCCGTTCAGTTGTGATAGTGTCGCATCGCTGCGATTCAAGTGCTAAATATAACAGCCGTATGAAATACAGTGGCGTCTCCGTTCAGTTGTGATAGTGTCGTATCGCTGTGATTCCATTGCTAAATATAACAGCCGTATGAAATACAGTGGTGTCTCCGTTCAGTTGTGATAGTGTCGCATCGCTGCGATTCAAGTGCTAAATATAACAGCCGTATGAAATACAGTGGTGTCTCCGTTCAGTTGTGATAGTGTCGTATCGCTGTGATTCCATTGCTAAATATAACAGCCGTATGAAATACAGTGGTGTCTCGCATCTCGAACTTATTTCGGTTCGTTGTGTCCAAAGTTGTTCATGGTCTGGTACAAAATGCGATTGCCCACAGTGATCCTGTAAAAGAAATAAAGGTTGTTTTTTTTTCAGAAATGTGTATAAGAAAATATATAACGTGGTTATTCAGTGAGTTCATCGAAATCAGCGAGGAAAGAAGTTACAGAAACTGGTTTCCTGGTAAGGGAAGATCGTCCGTTAAGAGGAGTATGCCGTAATGGGCGTTAACATTAACAGGCCAAACTGTATTCGACATTAGAATATTTAACACGAATTTTAAACAATGTGGGGGGGGGGGGTTGGGGGGTGCCCGCGAAACCGCTTGGAGGTTGACGCTTGGGTGGGCATCATGCTGGTGCATTATGAACAGTAAACCTTACCGTTTCTGGCGAAAACCTGGTCGGTGCTAATTCTAGCCAAGTTTTCTAATCGATGGTCCGGGTTTTTGTTTTTATTTTTGTTTTGATGGGTTTTTTGTATCTTCGAGTTGGCGACTTGTGAAATATGTTGTGCCTACATTTGATGCATTCTGAATAATAAACCTTAGCATTTGTGGCTAAAGCTAGGTCAATGCAAAATGTTAAGAATTGAAAATCTGTCGCCGAATTTCACAGCTGTCGCGGCCCGTGGGAGGTGGGTGCGGGGGGGATGCCTTCATATTGTCCCATATCAAATATGCATACCTTTAAACTGTCGACTAACCAAACTGTGAATTTTTTTTTTTTTAAATATGTTGGTTACGTCACTACACAAAACCTACTACCTTGTGCAGATAACTTATTAAATCCTTTATATTAACTTCAGCGTTTGTTCGTAGCTGGCTTGCAAAAAAATCTTCGGACGGCTAACTGACCCACTTCACGCCAACCTATCGAACTTAAACTTGGCACATAGACTCGTTGCCGATGACAATACATACTTTCAAATTTTCAGCCCCAACCTGCAACCTCCCAAAAAAAAGCCCCCAGTCTTTCCAGTTTTAAATAATTTGTCACTTATTTCACGAAATAAAATTTGCGATAACCGCGCCAAATGAGATTCTTTAAATAACAATATCGCAAGTGCGTTTGACGCGTAATATTTTCTTTTGTGTTTCTGAAATAGTGGGTGAAATAAATCTGCTGTGTAAAAGCTAGAAGGTCGTTAGAATTTTAATATAGTTCAGGGTTGTGAAAAAACAAAGTTCGGTTGTTAGCCTTGGAAAAAATAAAAGGGGGGGGGGGGGGGGGGAGAGCACTAATTGGGGTTCTTATAAAGTTCGTTATTTGCATGCATGCATTGTCAAATTTTCATCCCCACCTCCCCATTGCTCGATATTGCATTTTATAAAGGATTTATATGAAAAAATGTGTTTTTATGTGTTGTTTACAATTTGTTTCTTAAAGCCTAATTTATGTACACACAAAAGTGCCGCCCAGTGTGTGTGTATGTGTCGCGGTCGGCCACTGTAAGACAAGCAACGGAGATAGCGCAGATGTCACCCTTCTAAGGGAATAGATTACAAATGACACAAGATCGATCGGAGATTTGGGGGTTGGGGGGGCGCTAAGAGATTACCCTACTATCTCGGCGCCCGTCCCATAACCCGGTAAGTGCTTTCTCTATATTAAAGATTTAGGCACCGCTATCGTCACGGCCGCGTAATAAAGTTATCGGGGCTCGTGGCGACTCCCTCGTTGAAGAGTCCGTACTCCTGTAACCGAGTTAGGCCAGAAAATTGACCAGTTTTCTGAGGGCCCTTCCTTTCTTTTTTTTTTAATCTTCGAGTCGGCGACTTGTGAAATATGTTGTGTTTAAACTTGGACTGTTAGCGTTTACACTGTCTCTGTGGTTAGCCTCAAAAAAGGTAATAATGGTTAGCACAATAGGAAATTAGTAAAACACAGTAAGGTTAAACCTGATAAAAGGAACGCAACAAAACAACGTTTAACCTTACTGTGTTTTACTAATTTCCTGGTTAGCCTCAGCACGTCTCACATCGATACGTTTCGAAATGTCGCTGCATGTAAATATATTTCTTATTATATATGCGTGTGTTTCCGTGTTGTTTTTTTGTGGGGGGGGGGGGGTTCTTGGGGGGGTGTGGGATGGTTGTTTTTTGCCATTCGTTTAATTTTAAATTTATTTTACACGCATGCAACTACCTGTTCGTTTTTATATTTATAACAGATGAGATTTCCAGTGTTAGTTAAGAAAATTTCCTACCAATTAAGAGGAGTGGGTTATATTTCTTTACTTAAATTGAAATTCCCTTGAAACGTCATTGATATTCAGCTACCTAGCTGTAGATTCGATTTTACACCCTCCGCACCCATTCGGAACATGGAAAACAAGGATGATGAGACTGTTTGAGCTCCAATAGTGTTGAGCTATGTTAAGTCATCAAGGCCGAATCTAATGTTCATGTTGAGCAATGTTAAGTCATGAAGACTAAATCCAATTTTCATGTTGAGCAATGTTAAGTCATGAAGACTAAATCCAATTTTCATGTTGAGCAATGCTAAGTCATGAAGACTAAATCCAATTTTCATGTTGAGCAATGCTAAGTCATGAAGACTAAATATAATTTTCATGTTGAGCAATGCTAAGTCATGAAGACTAAATACAATGTTCATGTTGAGCAATGCTAACCTATCGAGGCTAAATACAATGTTTATGTTGAGGTATTCTAAGTCATGAAGACTAAATCCAGTGTTCATATTGAGCTATACTTTTTCCTTTCTGGCATATTTGTGAGGAAGCCGTGGCTACCCGGGGGACCTCGGCGCACAGTTTGGGAACCTCTGTGTTAAACAAAAATTAACGTTTATGTAAGTAGCGTCTTAAGTGAACAATGTTTTCTTGGATAAGCAATTATAGCTGAGATATTCTTATTTTCTTGGATAAGCAATTATAACTCAGATAATCTTATTTTATTGGATAATGCAATCATAGCCAAAATAAAATTGTTTTCCTTTTTTTATGTGTAAGGCAACTTAAGCTCATATACTCTTGTGTAAGAATAATCTCGTTTGTCCAGTAACTGAAATATGCATCTGTAAGAGTTGACGACAACTGGGCGAGATTAACCTCAACTGTGACTATGTTGTAATCTTTCATTTGGGCTCCAATCAAAGTAAAAGGTGGTCAAAATATTGCATCAGTCAGTGGAATCGTTTAGCAATTTTCAATGATTGGAAATAATTGTTTTCACTCATCAGATCAGAGGTGTAGCTAGAGTGTTTGGGGCCCGGGGACAAGATTCTTTTCAAAGAGCCCTTCGTTTCTTTTTTAACTATCAAACATATTATTTTCATCAATAAAATAACACCAAAGCACATTTTGGCGCCCCTAACTAGTCTGTCACCCAGGGACATCTGTTCCCCTAGCCCTCCCCACTTAGTTACACCTCTCCATCAAATGAGTTATTGATGTTTGCATATAAACAATTAATAAAACAAATAAAGACAGACGAATTAACTTTCACAATCACTGGTGTGTGAAATAAATTGGTGTAAAGTGTTCGTGTTGTCGTGGATTCATTCTAAGATCAGTGTCTTGGTTTAAGTTTAAAAACGGTGAGAACTGCCGCAGTCACAAAATGGTGTCGAAAAAACTTGAAAGTCGGATCCCTGATGTCCAAAGACATCGTCTGAAAATCTGGACAATGGACTTCGTCTCGTAAACTTTTATTAACGTCCGTCCGATGAGAATATAGATCGGCGCTTGGTGTCGAATTCACGTCTGCTAATTTACGGAGGATTGGGCTTCATCGGTCGTTTAATTATTACTTTTTTAAAAGTTTATTACAGCTAACAGAAAAGTCCTTTATGGTAGCCTCTGGCCTGCAATGGTGATGGTGTTGATTTTTAAATCTTTTAAGTTAACTCCTCTTTTGTTTGTGGCTGACTGGCTGGCTGACTGACTGACTGGCTGGCTGACTGACTGACTGACTGGCTGACTGGCTTACTGACTGGCTGACTGGCTTACTGACTGACTGACTGGCTGACTGGCTTACTGACTGGCTGACTGACTGACTGGCTGACTGGCTTACTGACTGACTGACTGGCTGACTAACTGACTGACTGGCTGACTGACTGGCTTACTGACTGACTGGCTGGCTGACTGAATGACTGGCTGGCTGGCTGACTGACTGGCTGGCTGACTGACTGACTGGCTGACTAACTGACTGACTGACTGACTGGCTGGCTGACTGATTGGCTGACTGACTGGCTGACTGACTGACTGACTGACTGGCTGGCTGACTGACTGACTGGCTGACTGACTGACTGGCTAACTGACTGACTGGCTGACTGACTGACTGACTGGCTGGCTGGCTGACTGACTGGCTGGCTGACTGGCTTACTGACTGACTGGCTGGCCAATTTCCCGTCAGGCTATCGAGCTGAACCTTGGGACATAGACTCGCTGCCGATGACGACACATCCTGTCCTGTCTTTCAGCCCCCGCACCCTAACCCCCTCCCCTCAACCACTTTTTTCCGGTTTTTCAAGGAGAAGATAAAAATGAAATTACCAATAAATGCGTCAAGTGTGTTTCTTTTTTAAAAAAAAAATCGCAAGTGCTTTTGGTGCGTAACATTTTTTTTTTTTGTGGTGATTTTCTGAAAAAGTTGGTGAAATTAATCTGTGGTGTAAATGCTGTTGGGCCATACTAATATTAAAATAGTATCAGGGGCGTCAAAACAATGTGCGGTTGCGAGCCTTGGGTTGGGGCGTGGGTGGGGGAAGCACTAATTGGAATTCCTATAAAGTGCGTTACTTGAATGCATGTTTTGTCAAATTTTTAGACCCACTCCCCCCCCCCTTTTTTTTGCTCAATATTACATTTGTTTAATTTAAAGCGAAATCATTAACGTAATCGTGAACTTCGTTAAGCTGAACCTAAAATCTAAAAGTTTGAGGACAATTTGCTTTCTCAAAGGAAAAAAAAAAATTAGTAAATGTTGAGAACAAGTGAGCTATTTTATTTAAATTCCCTAAAGCTCATCAAAAATACTATAACCAACGCGAACGTTCTCAGCAAACAGATTACATTACGGTCCCAGTGGTTCCATCCTTCTATTTCTCAAGTGTTTGCCTTTAATAATGTATGTTTGGTAGGTTTATGAATTATTAATTTCACCTCAACTTTATATTCCCTTTTAGTTTCATTTTTTTTGTTTCCCCAGACACGCTGAAATAACAGAAGCCCCAAAAACTTAACAGTGGAGCAATAATAGATTTTTTTTTTTAAATTAAAAATTAAATTCTCATCGCATCCACCTTCACATTTGGAGCTGTAGCCGTAACAAAAACTTTCTCACGCATCATTTTATTAACCCTTTACACACGCACCATCGACCTACGGAGCAGTCAGTTCAGAAAGATGCCAAACGTAGCCATGAATGGTAGAAACAGCAACGCCAAGTACGTCAGCGCAGAGGAGGGAGGCACGCAGGTGATATTCGCTGGGTAAGTTACTCAACGCTTACACACGTTTCTTTGATGAAGGTTTTTTTTTTTTGTTTTTTTTTGTGTAATCTTAAAGTGTTGTTTTTGTATTTCTAACAAAGTGTGGTTGTATTCTTAAACCCTTTACATTAACTTCGCTTTTTGTTTGTGGCCAGCTGGGTGGCAAAAATCTTCGGACGGCTAATTTACCCGCGTCCCGTCAACGCACGGAGCTGAAACTTGGCACATGGACTCGTTACAGATCACAACGCATTCTATCAACTTTTCAGCCCCCACCCCAACGCCATCTTCCAAACATCGGGTTTCCCCGTTTGTCAATAGGACCCTCAGGGGGAATTCCCGATAACTGAGTTGCATGCGATTCTTATTTTAAAAATACATGGAAATTGCGTTAGTTGAGTAACATTTTATATTGCTTTTCTGAAATAGTTGGTAAAATAAATTTTGCTGTGTAACGCGGATTTGTCATTAAAATATTAATATAGTTCAGGCTTGTCAAAAAAAGGTGTGGTTGCGAGCCTTGAGGGGGGGTGGGGGGGGGGGGGCGAGCACTAATTGGGATTCTTATAAAGTCCGTTACTTGTACTTGTATGAATATTTTGTCTTCGGAAAACACATAAACAATACAATTATGAAGTACTAACAAACGTTATTTTGTGCTTGGGGCGTCGCCACAACATAAAGAATTTTATTAAAGGGTCGCGGCGTTAGGAAGGTTGAGAACCACTGTTATAGCTTGTTGCAATCTGAGTGGAAGACAGGCTTAATGTCTACATCATTATGCTGTACATAACGACTGTCCTGTGTGGAATAACGCAGCTGTGGTACTGTGGACTGTCCTATGTGGAATAACACAGCTGTGGTACAGTGGACTGTCTTATGAGGAATAAAGCAGCTGTGGTACAGTGGACTGTCCTATGTGGAATAACACAGCTGTGGTACAGTGGACTGTCCTATGTGGAATAACACAGCTGTGGTACAGTGGACTGTCCTATGTGGAATAATACAGCTGTGGTACATTGGAATGTCCTATGTGGAATAACACAGCTGTGGTACAGTGGACTGTCTTATGTGGAATAACACAACTGTGGTACAGTGGACTGTCTTATGTGGAATAACACAGCTGTGGTACAGTGGACTGTCCTATGTGGAATAACACAGCTGTGGTACATTGGAATGTCCTATGTGGAATAACACAGCTGTGGTACAGTAGACTGTCCTATGTGGAATAACACAGCTGTGGTACAGTGGACTGTCTTATGTGGAATAACACAACTGTGGTACAGTGGACAATCCTATGTGTAATAACACAGCTTTTATACAGTGGACTGTCCTATGTGGAATAATACAGCTGTGGTACAGTGGACAGTCCTATGTGGAATAACACAGCTGTGGGACAGTGGATTGTCCTATGCGGAATAACACAGTTGTGGTATAGTGGACTGTCCTATGTGGAATAACACAGTTGTGGTATAGTGGACTGTCCTCTGTGGAATAACACAGCAGTGGTACAGTGGACTGTCCTATGTGGAATAACACAGATGTGGTACAGTGGACTGTCCTATGTGGAATAACACAGCTGTGGTACAGTGGAATGTCCTATGTGGAATAACACAGCTGTGGTACAGTGGACTGTCCTATGTGGAATAACACAGCTGTGGTACAGTGGACTGTCCTATGTGGAATAACACAGCTGTGGTACAGTGGAATGTCCTATGTGGAATAACACAGCTGTGGTACAGTGGACTGTTCTATGTGGAATATCACAGCTATGGTACAGTACATGTTTAGGTACACGTGAGATTTGAGGTAAAATAATTATCCGTATGACGACGAGATGAAATATTTCTCATGTTAATACTAAGATTCCTAATTTACCGGATTTCTGCTTACCCTTAATTCCGGAATAACATTTGTTTCCCTCATCCTGTGATTGTTCGTTAAAGTGTTTGCTACAAATTTGGATTCAACACAATGCTGTTAGAAATGGTCGGAAATTAGAGCTTTGTTTCCATTTTCTAACATACGGGGAATTACTGTGCTCTGTGCCTTTGGCCCTCTCTTCAAAGGAAGCATGCGATGACTCAACATCGTATTGATCTCAAATAGATGCGACGCTGCAGCAGCGCCCGTGCATTAGCTCTAATCCTAGTTGAAAACTGACTTATTAAGCCGTTGGTTTTTGGTTTACCATTGTAAAAGAGTTTGTTAATTTTTTAACTCGCGGGAACTTTTACACTTACCTGCTCGCTAAGAATTGTGGAAGCTGTACTAGACAGCGATACTATTCAAGCACCAGAGTGCCAGTGTAGTAGCTGGAGATACCGGTGGGTCCTCAACGTCATCGTCCTCATTCCTGAAAAGAACCACCCACGAAACATACAGAACACTCATCAAATAAAGTGCATACATTTTTTTTATAGTTTATGAAACGAACGCCGTGCCAAAAAATCAGTGGCCTCATGGGGGCTGAAAGCCCCACCCACCCCACGTCCTAAGCAGGTGCCCCAACGTGTCTATTTTTTTTGTGTAATTTTTTTTTTTTTGGAAAGCATTGTGTATACAATACATTGAAACTGTGTCAAGCGTAATGTAGCCAGGTAAAAAAAAGTATGGTAAAAACTAGATTCAATAATTCTTTGACAATTGTAAAAATATGAGTAGAAAAGTGTGTTGTAAGAAATAGTCCATAGGAAACAGGGTTGTCGTGGCATCAAAAATACTGAAATGTCGCATTGTAGATGGCGTCGGTGGGCCGTCTAGCGAGAGCTCTTAATGCCCCCCCTCCCGGCGGTCCCCCACACACGCCAGCGCACTGAAGGTTTCCGCGACGCCAGCCCGTGCGGAAGGGCGCCAGGAACTTCCCCCTGAGACCTAGGGGAAGCCCGGTCGACCGAGGACACTGCGTTTAAAGCGTCCGCAGTCCACTCTCCGTGAGTCAGAACGGTTTTGCTTCCACTCCGGGGGAAAGTGTTGCGTTACCACCCCCCACCACCCAAGGAGTTTTTCGGTCGGGACGAGTAGTGGCGTGACGAAACGGTTGCCTAGGAGCGGCTTTCTCACGGCCGCGTAGCTAAAATTATCGGCATGGGTTTTGACCGCCACCCAAGCCTCATATCCATCTACGGCAACATGTAATCATGTTAGTGGCAGCTCCCGTTGCGTTGGGAGTCATGCGTTTGGCCGGGGTTTTTTAGCTTCGGGTGGACAAGTCCCCCTACTAGTCTGCCACGCCGCGAAGAGGCAAAACCCCATGTGGACGCCCCCAAGTTTCCTCGGGGACGCTTCCGCTTACGCAGCACAGCATCAAAACTACTAAATCATAAGAATTGTCTGTTCACGTTTAAATAAATTACGGGTATGTAAGATTGTCTGGGATGTGTAAGATTTTCTTGAATATGATGGACTGACTTAGTGTGTAAGACTGCGTTGGACATGATGGACTGACTTAGTGTGTAAGACTGCGTTGGACATGATGGACTGATTTAGTGTATAAGATTGTGTTGGACATGATAGACTGACTTAGTGTGTAAGATTGTGTTGGACATGATGGACTGACTTATTGTGTAAGACTGCGTTGGACATGATGGACTGATTTAGTGTATAAGATTGTGTTGGACATGATAGACTTACTTAGTGTGTAAGATTGTGTTGGACATGATAGACTGACTTAGTGTGTAAGATTGCGTTGGACATGATAGACTGACTTAGTGTGTAAGATTGTGTTGGACATGATAGACTGACTTAGTGTGTAAGATTGTGTTGGACATGATAGACTGACTTAGTGTGTAAGATTGTGTTGGACATGATAGACTGACTTAGTGTGTAAGATTGCGTTGGTCATGATGGGCTGACTTAGTGTGTAAGATTGTCTAGGATGTGTACGATTGTTTAGGATGTGTAAGATTGTCTAGGATGTGTAAGATTGTCTAGGATGTGTAAGATTGTCTAGGATGTGTACGATTGTTTAGGATGTGTAAGATTGTCTAGGATGTGTAAGATTGTCTAGGATGTGTAAGATTGTCTAGGATGTGTAAGATTGTCTAGGATGTGTACGATTGTTTAGGATGTGTAAGATTGTCTAGGATGTGTAAGATTGTCTAGGATGTGTAAGATTGTCTAGGATGTGTAGGACTTACTGAGATGATTAATTGCCTGGGTTTTAGATTGACTGATATATTAGAAACTCTGGGTATGTTGGATTGACTTAGTATTTTCTATTGACTTAGTATGTTCTATTGACTCAGTATGTTCTATTGACTTATTACGTTCTATTGAGACTTATTATGTTCTATTGACTTAGTATGTTCTATTGACTTAG
Source organism: Omphiscola glabra (assembly GCA_964017045.1). Taxonomy (NCBI): domain Eukaryota; kingdom Metazoa; phylum Mollusca; class Gastropoda; family Lymnaeidae; genus Omphiscola; species Omphiscola glabra. The sequence continues at coordinate 15,404,559 of OZ024805.1, forward strand.
TATGTTCTATTGACTTAGTATGTTCTATTGACTCACTATGTTCTATTGACTCAGTATGTTTTATTGACTTAGTATGTTCTATTGAGACTTAGTATGTTCTATTGACTTAGTATGTTCTATTGACTTAGTATGTTCTATTGAGACTTAGTATGTTCTATTGACTTAGTATGTTCTATTGACTCAGTATGTTCTATGACTTAATATGTTAGATGGACTAAGTATGTTCGATTGACTTAGTATGTTACATTGACTATTTATATGAATTTTATGGTTTGGAAAGAATGACAATAAGTCTCCTCGGACATTTCTCTATGAATGTATTGATAGGAAAAGATTACTTTTGTTTAAAAAATAAATATTTTATATAACATATGCCACTCTGATTTCAATGTTAGCAATTACTTGAGTAGACCACCACCCCCTCTTATCACTTGTCCATCATGGCGTAGAGATTAGCAAGGGCGTAGCAAGCAGAGGTTTGATTAACATTAAAAAACACGAGAGATCGCCGGACCAATCAACGCGCTCGCACTCGCCTTTGTCGATGTGGGTTTCATTGTGGCCGGCTGCATTATCTTGGAGATCTTTACGGCCTTGGGCCATTTTTATCGTGGACATCTTTACGGCTTTGGGCCATTAATATCTTGGACATCTTTACCGCCTTGGGCCATTTTTATCTTTGACATCTTTACGGCCTTGGGTCATTTTTATCTTGGACATCTTTACGGCCTTGGGTCATTAATATCTTGGACATCTTTACCGCCTTGGGTCATTAATATCTTTGACATCTTTACGGCCTTGGGCCATTAATATCTTGGACATCTTTACCGCCTTGGGTCATTAATATCTTGGACATCTTTACCGCCTTGGGTCATTAATATCTTTGACATCTTTACGGCCTTGGGCCATTAATATCTTGGACATCTTTACGGCCTTGGGTCATTAATATCTTGGACATCTTTACCGCCTTGGGTCATTAATATCTTTGACATCTTTACGGCCTTGGGCCATTAATATCTTGGACATCTTTACCGCCTTGGGTCATTTTTATCTTGGACATCTTTACCGCCTTGGGCCATTAATATCTTTGACATCTTTACGGCCTTGGGCCATTAATATCTTGGACATCTTTACCGCCTTGGGTCATTTTTATCTTGGACATCTTTACCGCCTTGGGCCATTTTTATCTTGGACATCTTTACCGCCTTGGGCCATTTTTATCGTGGACATCTTTACGGCCTTGGACCATTTTTATTTTTGACATCTGTAAGGCCTTTTGCCATTTTATCTTGGATATCTGTAAGGCCTTGAGCCATTTTTATCTTTGAGAGGTTGGGGGGTGTGGTTCAGGGTCAGATCCTGTTTATTAGAAGGTCTGAGCCCGAATTACGATAATCAGTAGGTTGCTGGCAACATGTTAGTGACAATATGAATGGAAATCGTATATAATTGTAGGTCAGTTTTTTTGTAGTTTATATTTTACTCAAAATAGCTAACAAATCCAAATGTTTCCATAAACTCCGTGAGTTTTAACACGATTTGAACAGACAAAGAACAGAAACAGAAATCGCATACCATGTCACGGTAGTCACTTTATCTTTGTAAATATTTTGTCATCGACCGGTGGTATGAAGCTCTTCTCCCCGGGATACCTGGCGTCTGCTTTGTTCTGAAGAGCTCTGCTCCTTAACCTTGTCATCGATATGGATAGTGAGGCAAAGCAGATTGTAAACCTCGTGTTGCTCTGAAAACAAGAAGTATACTAAAATGGACTCTTTCGCAACTATCACACCAACCTTGTCACACCGAAACTTGTCACACTAAACTTGTCACACTAAACTTGTCATACCAACCTTGTCACACCAAACTTGTCACACCGAACTTGTCACACCAAACTTGTCACACCAAACTTGTCACACCAACCTTATCACACCAAACGTGTCACACCGAACTTGTCACACCAACCTTGTCACACACACCAAACTTGTCGCACCAAACTTGTCACACCGAACTTGTCACACCAAATTTGTCACACACACCAAACTTGTCACACTAAACTTGTCACACCAACCTTGTCACACCAAACTTGTCACACCGAACTTGTCACACCAAACTTGTCACACCAAACTTGTCGCACCAAACTTGTCACACTGAACTTGTCACACCGAACTTGTCACATCAAACTTAGACAGAGATAATTATGAGGTGCCAATTCTTAGTTTCTTTAAGGCAGCGGTCCTTAACATGTGGGTCGCGACCCCTTTTGGGTCTCGATTGACCATGTCCCAGGGGTCGCTAAGACCATCGAAGAACACATATAATCTACAGTTATGAAGTAGCAACGACAATAATTTTGTTGCTGGGGGTCACCACAACATGAGTAACTGTATTAAAGGGTCGCGGCATTAGGAAGGTTGAGAACTACTGCTTTAAGGAATGTTTTTGTTCTCCATATTTTGGCCTAAAACTACCGCAAACTGTACTGGGAGAAGAGGGGGTAGAACTAATGGAACAAAACTGGGATATTCAAATTGTACAGCTGCTTAGTGACGTTTAAAAATAGATTATTAAATGGCACATCTCTAGATCTCATTGAATAATGTCAAAATATAACGCTGGTGTGCGAATGAAGTTGAGAACGCATTTTAAAAAAATAAGTGGTCTCGAAAAAAGTAGCACCGATTTCACGCCGATGATAGCACATGTGCTAGAAATGTTTAATGAGCATGTCCGGCAATGTATCCAAAACTTTTGCTGCCCTCTTGGACACTACGTCTAAGCTAAGTGCTACATTATAATTTGTTTGATACATTTTTTTAAATTTTATTCGTTTTTCTGTTTGTTCGCTGATGAACGCTTCCTGCCGACACGTTCGTTGTTTTGTTGCGTTCCTTTTATCAGGTTTAACCTTACTGTGTTTTACTAATTTCCTATTGTTCTAACCTGATTGCAGTCTCCCTCATTATTACCCTTTGAATGCATGAATTGATTAGACAATGGGAATCCATATATAACTTACGCAAACAAAAATATGTTCCTACCCTCTGCCGCCCCTTGTCCATATTCTACGTACGCACTGAGCATGCGTATGACAGCGTGTTAAGGTTACTAGTATGTACCTACATTCATGCATAAATTATACTATAATTATCCTGACAGTCTCTAATCGACCAAACCGTCAGCTAAAAATCTGTTAAATCCATGATATCCTATTAAGGCTATGAGACTATCACCACATTGTTTCGCAGTTATCGGCATACTAATGCTTTGTGTTTTCATAAATAGCTCGCTGGATATAGATGTAGTAATATTTAGCCTAGTGACAACACACTGACGTCTTTCAGTGGTGCTTTTGATGAAATTATTTCGTATAACGACCAACCTCCCACTGGGGGGTGTGGGGTGGGGTGGGGGGTGTATATTTTTAACCGGGTCTCTCAAAATCGTAGCTCTGGGGGGGGGGGGGGGGGGTCTCCGCGTATAATAGTAAAAGACATCTCAAAAATCGTACACTTAACGCAAAAAATCGTAAGAGTATACAGGTCTGACAAAACTGTTTAGTTTTGCCCTAAGCTTAATTGAAATTGTATTTTTTTGAAATATCGGACACGTAGGTTATCATTCAGCTGTGAACAGTGTTTGCATAGGACTCATTGACTTTCGGCCGTAACCGAAAATAAACATCTACTACCCCGAAACTACCCCGAAAGTTATTATGTAATAGCAACTGACGGCGCCGACGCTGAAGCCGCAATTCGGTCGGTCTCTAGTTTCAACGTTCAGTAATCGTTTTTTTAAAAAAATGCAGTAATCTTTTCATCTTTGACTCTTTGTCTCATCATTGACCATTTGCCTCATCGTTGACCATTTGTCTCATCATTGACTATTTGTCTCATCATTAACTCTTTGTCTCATCATTGACTATTTGTCTCATCGTTGACTATTTCCCTCATCATTGACTATTTCTCTCATCATTGACTATTTGTCTCATCATTGACTATTTGTCTCATCATTCATAAAGCTTTCACGCTTCATGCCGACATCCTTCGTATGTGTCTCTAATGTACACTCCAACTCTCTCCTTTTGTTTCCTTTCTTTTTTGTCCTTTTCTTTGATTTTTGACTGTTCGATCTTTAAGAAAGGCCCCACATTTGTCATTCCAGAAATGAACGAACCTTATGATCTCTTGAACAGTTACGTAATCAACTGTTTGAAAGTTATTATAGTGGTAGTTTTTTTTTACTATAGAAACTCCAGCGAATCTCAGTTAACATTATCGAGCCTACGCATAGTAAAACAAAATTTTTTTGAAATCTTTCAATCTTCACAGACCAAAAAAAAAAGATTGTTTCTATGATGTTCATGCAAATATAGGTATCAGATACAAGCATAGATTTTTTTCTGTTTTTGGTTATAAAATCCAATGTGAGTAGGTTTCCCCATTGACACGTTAATGTATTTCTTGTTCTGCCTCATGATACGTCGTTTTCCTCACATGTAGGGGGAATGAGACGCAGTGCTTCGCTATGTCGGAGCTAGAAAGCACGCCAAACGGTAAAATAGAGGAGGACAGCACCGCGCCTTTGTGCGATGATAGAGGGAACCCAAGTTTGTCTTTAATGGAAGAGACCGGTGTTTGTAATAGGATTAGACGGCTCCTGTGCTCGTAAGTTCAATTACTTAAAACGTACAAATCATAGTAGTATGGAAAGGATTCATTGTAGAATAGAAGGGATTCGTAGTAGTATAGAAGGGATTCATAATAGTATAGAAGGGATTCATAGTAGTATAGAAGGGATTCAAAGTAGTATAGAAGGGATTAATAGTAGTATAGTAGGGATTCATAGTAATATATAAAGGGATTCAAAGTAGAATACCTATTGTTAGCTACAGAGCACATCATTCGCCCTGTGCTTCCTATAATTTTAGCCTCCAGTTCTCTTCTGTCCACTTTTCTTAGCATAACACTTTGTTTCACTTTAACTTGATTTTGACCCATGATTACCCATGATCCTCTATGTTAGCCCAACATGTTAACAACCCAGAATGCTCACAGACTAATATACGTTAACCAAATATGTTAACAACCCAATGTGTTAAGCCAGTGTGTTAGCCCAGTACGTTAACAACCCACTATGTTAAAACCAATATCAAGGTCTCCAACAATTTATTCTACCAACCGTTCACTCTAAGTAGCGAGCATAAGCAAACTATTTTCAAATTATATTTCAATATCAGGCTGTACAATATTTTTATTAGCATAATTATAAATGTACTCGATTCCATGAATGTTTAGTTATATAAAATGGAAACTCTAGATAATTGAGAGAGATTTTTTTTTTTTTTTTTTCTTAAATAAGAAAAAAAATATATCTCTCAATTATCTAGAGTTTCCATTTTATATAACTAAACATTCCATGAATGTTTAGTTATATAACTCTCAATTATCTAGAGTTTCCATTTTATATAACTAAACATTCATGGAATGTTTAGTTATATAAAATGGAAACTCTAGACAATTGAGAGATATGGTTTTTTTTTCTTATTTAAGAATTTAACGGGTGCATACAAATAGTGCACATTTCATTAATTATCATATCGAAAGCGTTTGTGTTTTCTTTTAATGTGCTACTTGTGTAACAAAGTTTCCTGAATAACAGAGATTTTTTTTTTTAAATCTATATTTAAAGCCTATATTTATTAACTTCCCAAACTGCTTTTGTCTTTTTAATATCAGAATAATAAACAAACTGTCCCATCCATGTACACGGGGCTTTTTTTTTTTTTAATTAATATTTTTTTCTAGATAAGAATATATCAGAAGGCTTATCAGAAAAAATTCTTATTCATATTTTATCAATTCACTCAAATTCTCTGGATTTGGGGAATAAAATAAATGTAAGTATTTCTAGGCGGCAATTTGTAATTTATCTGACAAAAGTTATAGTTGTTTCGAAATTCCAAATAAAAATTTCAATCAACTGAATATCGGGAAATGTATGCTTTATTCTCCAAACATGTCTTTTTTTTTTTTACACAATAATGACATTCATATACGATTTATAAGAATGACCAGTTTTGATAACCTATAAAAGGGTATGGGCATTTGTACTTAACATGTTTTTTTTTTCTTTTTTTTTACTCTGGTAAAACTTTGAGATATTTAGCAAATGTTATTATTACACGTGAGTTGATTATTATAAGTATTTTTTTAAAATCGTGTTCAACATGTAAAATGATGTTAGCAGTGATTGTTTGTGATGGAAACCTTTCTTTCTTAAAATTCATTTATGAACTATGTAGTAAGCAACCAAAACGTTTAAATAAAAAATGAAAGCCACATTTCTATTTATTTAGTAATATAAAAAAATATTTGCATAACACAAGCAGGGACGTCGCTCGCCTTTTCGAGGCCCCTTTTGCAATTTTTGGTTTTGTTCTCCTCCACCTTGCATTGAAAGATGATAAGTAAGAAAAAATCTACAACACATCTTTAAGCCCCTAAAATATCAGATGCCCACTGCAGTCGTAGGGGTTACTGGGCCCACACGATAGTTCTAAGGTTAAGTGACACCTACATTTTTTTTAAACTATCATCTCTTCCGTTGCTCTCCAAGTGTAGAATGTTGCAAAACTAAATTAAAGTATATGCTAAAATGCATTCTTGTACTTTAAATTTATCAAAACGTTTCTGATAAAGATTTAATAGGCGATATGAAACTAAGGAAAATGCCCGCCCTCAAGGGCGCCACAACTGGAATGAATTTAGTTCATGTCCCGCTGATGCGCCGTTAAAGACGTCTTTGGTCATTATTACGGCTAATTTTGGTGCTACCACGCGTAAGTTTGAAGTGTCACTTAAAATTGTCATAAAGAAAAATCGAATTCAAGTATGCGCCAAAATGCACCCACGCATTTTGAATTTTCGTGATTGTCTTCAGCACCCTCAAGTTCTAGACCCGCTTCCCTCGCGCTGATCAATGTTACAGTATGGGGTTAAATATAATCTTGAGCTAAATGATTACCCTGGGGCGCGCCAAAACTAAAGTGAATTATGTTTGTGCACCTCTTAAATATGAAATATTAACAAAATTCTGGGGAGAAGATCCCTTCTCCCCCTTCCCCTCTACAGCTCAAGATTCATCGTATATCCTTATTTATGTCTTTTACCCCTTTTTTTGGCGTAGGGGCGTCTACAACAATTTTCCATTCATCTTGGTCCTTTGCGTTCCTTTCCAGTTGCTTCCATGTGTATCCAATATTTTATGTATCTACGCCTCTGGTATTTAACATCAATAAGTCTTCTTTTGGTGATGGCTTTTGGCAATTTGATGTTCAGGATCTATCTAAGGCAAGTGTTTATGAAGGTCTGTACATTCCGCTTAATTCTTGCCGTTGTTCTCCAAAGGTGCGTCTCCAAATAGCAGGCCTGTTTTGACATTTGTGTTGAAAATTCTGACTTTTTTTTTGCAGAGTCAGCTCCTTTGACTGCCATATTTTCTTTAAGAGCTCAAACTCTGACCTAACCATTTCAATTTTAGCCGTGACATCAGCTTCAGATCCACCATTTCAGTCAATAGTGCTGCCTAAGTATGTGAAGGCCTCCAGTTCTTCCAGCGCATTTCCTACCAGAGAGATTTATGCTCTTGGATGGCTGAGTTTACTTTTACTTTAAAATCAAGATTCATCGGCGTCCTCGATTTCTACCCTACACATCGACGAAAATTATCGTCAATTTTTGTGACGCTAGATACACTTCCTGGAGGCGTAGCTACTTTTAGTGCCACCATAGGGGGCCAAATATTTTTGCCGCTCTCCTCTTCACTATATAAACTGTGCCGTTTCCGCAAATGCAGCACCACCATATAAAGAAAAAGTGACACCTGGGTCAAGAACCTCATCCACCCCCTTTATAAGCCAGGCGTCTTGTGATATGATTCATTTTCACGCCCCCCCCCTCAACTCTGAAACGAATTATTTTCAACTATCAAATGTCTCCAAAGCCCATTTTGGTTCCACCGCTAGTCTGTCGCTCTGGGACGTATGTCCCATCTGCCACCCCTTAGCTACGCCCCTGGCCACTGCCCACTGGCAACAGTCTCTCTTTCTCCCCCCCCCGCCCCCCCCCCCCCCCCCGAAGAAAATCTAAAATGTCCCACTGGGGAATAATGTCTGAAAGAAACATTGATGACCACCATGCAGTCAATGAGTTGTGCGTTAGGGACAGAGTTTTGAAACCGCTGATATGGCGATAAACTAGACCAGACGTAACACGATCCGGTCGTGCAAAACTGTGCTTCTCTCGTTCCCCCCAATATAATGATAACAATGGCCTTGATAAAACCAATTAAAAATTGTGGAGTGAAATAAAGCCATATAATGTTGTAGCTCACCCAAACGTGAAATGTGCAATTATTTATTTTAAAAATCAATCATCTCATTGGCAACAGCCCTAGTACATCTACAGCAATAAAATTATTCTTATGCTAGAGATGGGGAAAATAGAACAATTTTTAATCAATAGCTCAGTTTGAGTAATTTCATTGTGTATGGGGGATGGGGGGCGACACAATTTATTGCTCTTGTGGGTTCTTCAAAAAATTGATTACGGCATACGAATAGCGACAATTAGGAAACTGATAATAGTCACAATCGAAATGTGTTTCTGTTATTATCATTATTTGACAGTGTGAATTTATAATACATATATATATATAAGTGAAGAAAGAATTAAATGGACTTATAATGTCTTCATGTTTTGTACATCTGACCATCTTCATCTTCTTCCATACTGCTCCAACTACTTGCCAATAACGACTGAAAACCATTCGATGGTCGATTCTAAAACTTTCCAGCTTCCTACAAAACAATGACAGTATAACGATAAGAAAACTTCTGTTTTTAATTTAAAAATCTGATTACCGTTAGACAGCAAATTTTTTATGCTGAAGAAAAAACAAAGTACCCACGTGAAATTCATATTAAACTATTCTACTGATATGTACTTTAATCCATTCCACTGGGATGTACACTAATCTATTCCACTGAGATTTACGTTAATATATTGCAATCAGGTGTACACTAATCTGTTCCACTGAGATGTACATTAATCTATTCCACTGAGATGTACACTAATCTATTCCACTGAGATGTACACTAATCTACTCCACTGAGATGTACATTAATCTATTCCACTGACATGTACCATTGTGGGTGTAACATCGATGCAATTTTAAGAGTAGTTTGAAAATAACAAATTCTTAGATTTTTTTCCCCAAATTTTTGATGAAGGGGACCCATCGCCATTTCGTGGATTGCACGCTTGGGTGGAGTGATTTCTCACCTACAAAAGAGTTCGCAATATGCTGGTGTTTAAAGCAGCACTTGCTTGGCATTTCATGAGCACCCAGAGAATAGCCAATGTTTTTTTTTCTGTCATGTCATGGGATTGCATTAACTAATTATAAAAGTGTTGGACTGCGATAAAGCTTTAAAATAGATTAAATAGACACAAACAATCTGTGTCGATAGACACGAACAATCTGTGTCGATATAACAAAATATATTGAGCTTTAATAATAATTTTACATTACAAATAATTAAACGTTTCGGCACTTGCCTTCATCAGTACAAGACATACAAATAAGTATTAATAAAATGTACATAATATATATAGAGAGAGATGAATCCTACCTAAAAAATATAAAACCAGACAGAAACAAGGTAAAGAAAAAAGAAGAATGAAAAGGAAGTGACTTGCAGTAAAATGTAAAAGCCCAATCAGGAAAAAAGACATCGCAGTTACGTAAAATTGTGGATTTGGTTTATCCCGTATGGAGTTAACGTGCCAAATCTTGATATTAATTTATTCTCCATATGGATCCTATCCGTTGTGTTACTAGTATACAGTATACCAGTAACTGCGATGTCCAAAATGCCATCATGGTTGTTGCTATTGAAATGTTTGGAGACCGGACAGAGAGCCTGTTTATTTATATTATAGAGGTGTTCTCTAAATCGGTCTCCAAGGCGACGACCTGTCTCTCCTACGTATAATTTACCACACTTTTTACAAAGGATGGTGTAGATCACGTTGCGACTTGTGCAGGTAAAACCATCCTTTATTCTGAATACTTCCAGAGGGAAAGTGATCTTATCAACTTGAATCACGTAGGGACATGTGTTACATCGGCTACGATTGCAACTTTTGGTGCCTTTATGTGCCTGAATAGACGGGAGGTGGCTTCTAACTAGCATGTCCCTAAGGCTCGTGTCCCTCCGGAAAGCGAAAAGATTGCAATCCGAATGATTCGGAGTCGAAAATTTGCAGTTTTTTTAGTTTCACAGCGGAGTCAATACCCAGATTCAGTTTTCAATTATGAAATCCGGATTTTTCGATTTTCATATTAAAAAATAAAAGAATAAAATAAAAATCATTTTTGCAGTATAAAGTAATATTTAATGCTCTCGTCCAACAGGCGTCTTGCAGCACAACCACCCAATCCATGGCGCTGTGCAGACAGACAAGTCATTGATATTGGTTTGACTTATATACCATTTACCAATCCAATTTAACTGTCCATTGATCTGCCCATTTACCTATCCATTGACCTGCCCGTTGAACTGTCCATTGACCTGCCCGTTTAACTGTCCATTGACCTCCCCGTTTACCTGTCCACGCACCTGTCCATTGACCTGCTAGTTTACCTGTCCACGCACCTGTCCATTGACCTGCCCGTTTACCTGTCCATTGACCTGCCCGTTTAACTGTCCATTTACCTGTCCATGTACCTGTCGATTCACCTGTCCGTTTACACGTCCATTTATCTGTCCATGTACCTTTCAATTAAGCCGTCTATATTCATGTTGTAGTTTTGTAATGATCAGGAGACAGAAGAAGGATTATACTCTTTTAAACATTTTCATTTACAAGAAAGATTAACCGTTGTAAAAATGTATATAGATATTATAGATGTGAAACCTAGATTGAGTACCTAGATGGTATGATACAGTTCCTGATAATTAGGACAGTGATATTGTTACTTTTGGGTACTTGGTTGTTAATGCGCAAATTTAATTTTTTTTAAAATATAAACTTATTCATTTAAAAAATTAAACAGTTTTGTTTTTAACAGAAAACATTGTTGCAATCAAAGAAACTTGAACCAATACCTAGTCTTTGAATATTCCTTGATAAAATTGTTCATGCTTAAAATTTACCCCAAAAAAACGAAAATTAACTAATTTTCAAAAAAATTCCGATTATATCCGGATATCCGGATTATTAGTTTTAAGAATCCAAAAATTTGGATTTTTTTTAGCCACTCCGACTTTGCAATCCCTGGTCCTGGTGGCACGGTTAGTTTGAAGCATCGTCGTCTAATGAGATCTAGTCACCCTTCCAGACACCAACTCCTCGCAACTTTGCGTATGACAGCGCCCCTGAATCTGCCGTTGAATCACCATTCAGCCCTACACTGGTAGCATCCGAAATTCCATGAGCATGCACCCCCAGCTGGTCACACCCCCACTCCCGGGGCCATATCATATATATATAAACGTAATCACGCGAACAGGAAAAGGTACAAGCTATCTATTATTTTGTAGAGAGAAAAAAATGCTCGCAATGGTTGTGAGGCTCTTCATGCTATTAGTTTCATTCATCGGTTTCAAAATTTCATATATACAGCTAGTGCTGGACTTACGACCACGATCGGTTCCGACAGACCGGTCGTAACACGATTTGGTCGTAAGTTGAGTACGCTATGTGTACAGTAATGTGAAGCGATGTTATAAAAATATTTAAGTTAAATTATATCATGAATTTCTTTTATTATTGTTATAAATCATAATTTTAATGTTCGATGTAAATAGTATGCCATTTGTATCATCTCTGCGCCATTTGTTCCAGTGACAATTGAGGCAGAAATAAATCTGAAATCTAATATGTCTAGTGCTTGTGGTCGTAAAGTCGAAAAGTCGTAAGCTGCATAGGTCGTAAGTCGAGCGCTAGCTGTATATTTAAATGACCTTTGCTAACCTTTTGGTTGTTATCAGGTAAATGTCCACCACCATTTTTTTGTTGCCTGGTATTTTCATGTAGAGAAATTGCAGATGATGAATTGTTTCACTAGCGATGGCGTTAACCCATGACCCCCCGAATCAAACGATCTCCAAAGTTTGTGCTTTTTTCATCAACTCCCGTAAATGTGATTTGTCACGTCAAACGTCTCTGTCCTAATCTTTGTCATCGGTCCCTGCATTCTTCTACCCAGGTTGTACATAAATTCATAAACGTCATGAACACTAGACGTTCTATTAACTTTGAAATGAGCCACAGAAAGCTTTTCTTATTACTTACTTTCTAAACATGCCCCATTGGCCTTTCTATTTTTATCGAGTATTATTTGTGTTAGAAACAGTTGAATAATCGTTTCAAAAGTCAGTTCCATAAACAGTTCAATAATAAATTATTTCTTTTATTTTCATCTAATGTGCGCAATGTCGTACGCACTTTACGGCATGGAGAATATGAAACTTTATTTATTCATTTTTTAATTTAAACTTTGTTTTGTTAAAATGCGCAATGCATATTAAGAAATTTAAAATAATTTTTTACCTTTTAGTGGTTTACACCCGCCTTTAAAAGAAAGTATTTTTCAAGGTTTTTTTTATATTTTGTTTTGCTACTTTTCGGTGTTAAGATTGTAATATTTTTATATTATCGACAAAAGAAGTATTATTTGCTCTTTTTTTTTAATCCTCAAATTCCTACAGCTCAAATATGAGCTCCCAACGCAACTTTCTCCCACCGTTCACCGAACGAAGCAGACGCAATGTTGACACAAATTATATGCGGCGAACGATCCACTGAGCGATGGAGCTACGTGTGTCAAAAAAACAAAAACATTACGATTTACAAGATGGACATGGGAGGAGAAAGAAAGTCTCTAATAATATTTTTTGTAAAAATAACTCCTAACGGTGTCATAGCTGGTGTCATGTGGTCTTAGGTGGTGTCATGTTGTCATAATTGGTGTTATGGGGTCATTTCTGGTGTAATGGTGTTACAGCTGTTGCCGGGGTGTCAAGGCTGTGTCAATGATTATGTCCATGGTGTCATGTGGTCATAGATGATGTCATGTTGTTATAATTGGTGTCATCGAGCGTTTGCTGGTGTCTTAGTTGGTGCCAACGTGTCAAGGCTGTGTCCAAGGTTTCATAGCCGTAGTCATGGTGTCGTAACTTGTGTCGGGGAGTTAGTTTCCGCCCTTTAGTATGCCAGTGGGATTAGTGTTAAGTGCAAGATTAACAGATAAAAAAGAATGTTTGTTTGTTTTCAATAGATGTAAGCATTGATAAAGTAAAGGGCGAGATCTCTGTGTTTGATGTTGGTCGACAGTCCACACAGGGGTTTAATGATCCGTGATAAGAAATCTTAGGTTCGCTAGTTTTGTTAGAACATAAAAACCTTTCAGCATAGATCTTTGTCTACAAACATAAGCTGTACGGTCTTGCTGGCTGCTGTGTGTTCAAGGATCAACCATGTTACCACGCAATGTTATCTGACTTGTCGTGGAGAAAAGAAATGCAAGTGTGATACACCTGTAAAATGGTGTGCGTGTGTATGTCCATGTGTGTTTGGGTGTGTGGTTGTGGGTGTGTGTGTAGGTTTGGGTGTGGGTGGGGGTATGGTTCTATGTGTGTTTGAGGATGTGTGAGTGTTTTTGGGTGTCGGTGGATTTTGTTGTGAAGGTTTATGTGTCGGTGGGTGGGGTGCGGGTGAGTGTGTATGGGGGTGGGCTTGTGTGGGGAGTGTGTCATAAAGGGTTAACGACAAGAAAAAGACAGTACGATGGCAATTATATAGAAAAAAGGGAATAATATGGCAAAGGGAAATAATATGGCAAAGGGAAATAAGCGATGTATATTTTACTGAAACCTCAATTCTATCCCATAGGACCTATGATAAAATATGTAATAGATCCATTAAGACCGTTGCTTTGAATAGTTTCATACAACTAGACATCGTCGAAACACGACAGGCCATTTAATTCTTTGTTAACATCAAACATTTCGTTATCTGCTGAGATTAATGTTGATTTTAATCATGCCAATAATATTTAGCCAAATACAGATATTACATTGTTGATCAAAACAGAATTACGCATACTGTAGCATGTTGGTCCAGGGGCGGATTCGGGGGAATAATAGATTGGTTAAAGGGGTGAGCTGTGTTGATGCCCGCCAGAAGATTTTCTGCTTATAAGTTACGCCCACAATGGCGTAGCCAAGTGGCGTCACTAGGGGGAGCGGGTCGCACCTGGTGACACTAACCCCTGTGAATCCTCCGCCCTAGCCGTTGGTGGATGGGACTCGCTAACTTTGTTGTTTTTTGCAGCTCACCTAAGAGAGGGAAAAACTCTGAAATCAAACCCGGAGACCGAGTCCCGTAGGCAGTGTGACATTGACACGAGGAAAATTCCGATAACGCCTGCGATGCAGAGCGCATAAAGATAAAAGTGCTGGTACGGCATCCCGTTCTATTTCCAGTCGCCTTGACAAAGTCCTGCCATTAGACTTAGACGAGAGAGTGAGGCTGACGAATTGGGCAACTCTCCCTAGCTTTAAACAAAATATAGCTCACGTAAGGTGTACTACTTCGGTACTAGTCAAGTCGAACATTGCCTTGGTCATCGTCTTCGTGTGCGAAGGATGAACACTATATTTAAAAAAAATATTTATTGATATTATACAGAGAATATACTTCTCCTTTCAATAAAACCTTTCTTGTGCAACAGATAAATTGTAAAAAAAATTTTGGACCAAAAGAGAAGAATAAGTAGTCGGGGCACCTTTCATTGATTCTGTCGATCTACCAGCGCCGTTCTCTTAAAGGCTTTCTTGCTATTCCAGAACCCGTAAAGATTGGAGCACAAGACTTTTTGTTGTCCCATGTGACGCCCTCACCACGGTTGATCGCGTCTGCCTGGTGGTGGTGATCTCAGCCGAGTTGATCACACGGGGTTACGGCTAGGTTTTGCTGAGTCGACGGACAGGAGGAGAAGGGGAAGGGGGGGTGATGGTTGGGATAAATAAGACCAGGTTATTAAAACAACAACCCCCCACCCAGGGCCGGCCTTAGGCCACTGCAATCTAAGCGGCCGCAGTGGGCCCCGCACTTTATTTTCTAATACAAAATCTTAATTTTCACTTATTATCCTTATCCCTACCCAGACCGGGCTCCGCGCAACCCGTTTCGCATAGGGCCCCGCAATTGTTAGGGCCGGCCCTGCCCACACCCCACTTGGCTTACATTAATTCTTCTTTTGTCAATAATTTACAGATCTATATTTTCATACTAAAAATTTTAAAAAAGAACAATCTCTGTGAAAAAATATTTTCCAAACAAAAAATAGCTCATTTATATTATTATACGCTTCTTGTGTGACTCGTGGACTGCTTCCATTTCCGGCTGCCTCCTAAAAATCGTGTCTGCTTCCTATTCAGCCAATTTGGTTATGAGATTTAAACAGTGGCGTAGCGAGCTTAACTCGCGCCCGGGGCACAATACCTTTTTAGCGCCCCCCAATACCTTTTTAGAACCCCCCTATTCGAAAACCATACAATATTTTAGTAAAATATACCATTTGGCGCCCCTTTGTGAGTGGCGCCCGGGGCATGGAAAGTTCACGCATTTCTGTCGCCAATGTTTGGCGGGCTGTATCTAGTATATGGAAAGTTCACGCATTTCTGTCGCCAATGTTTGGCGGGCTGTATCTAGTATATGGAAAGTTCACGCATTTCTGTCGCCAATGTTTGGCGGGCTGTATCTAGTATATGGAAAGTTCACGCATTTCTGTCGCCAATGTTTGGCGGGCTGTATCTAGTATATGGAAAGTTCACGCATTTCTGTCGCCAATGTTTGGCGGGCTGTATCTAGTATATGGAAAGTTCACGCATTTCTGTCGCCAATGTTTGGCGGGCTGTATCTAGTATATGGAAAGTTCACGCATTTCTGTCGCCAATGTTTGGCGGGCTGTATCTAGTACTTAACATTCTTCTACATTTAATTGGCGTCCTTGCATTTCATAGAGCGCCTTACAGCCTTTCTGCGTAGACTTCATTTGCTAAATTTATTTTAAGAAATTTAAAATATTTGTTGTTTCCTTTTAAGTGAGTATAAACCAGTGGCGTAACGAGGAGGGGGGGCAAGGGGGGCATCATGTCATGCGCCGGGCGCTACTCACAAAGGGGCGCCAAATGGTATGTTTTACATATAATATTGTATGGTTTTCGAATAGGGGGGGCACTAAAAAGGTGTTGTGCCCCGGGCGCGAGTTAAGCTCGCTACGCCACTGGTATAAACCCGTCTTGGAAAGAAAGCCTTTTTTTTTCATTTTACTTTTTTATTACTGAATGGTCAAAGCAATTTCCCCATAAATTGTTTCCCTTGTAGTGATCGTTGAGCACACAGCCGGCTGCCATTTTGAATGTCAAGGGGACGAAACTCCGATTTAGTTTCCTCGCAATGATGGGGGATAACTCCACTTAACCTTCAGCCCGGTGAGGCTTCTTGAGGCCGTAATGACGTCACGATAATCTTGCGTAAAGCCTCGGTGAAAAGCCATAATGATGGATAATTATGGTTTTTCGGATACCACTTAATAGTTAAGTGTTCACTAAAGGGCTTTGTGGAAAAAAAAAGGGAGGGGGGGTGTGAGGGGTGAATAAAGGTTGATGATAATCGCAAAACTACAATGGGCTGAAGGATTATTGCTCTCATTTATAATTGATTTCTTAAAACGATTCTTTTTGCACACAAAATCTTTAGCCCTAAAAAACACAATAACACTCTTATAACTATTTTTATAATAAAAAGTAATTTCTAACTTTTGTGAAGTACAAACTAGTGGCAGGAAGAGACATGTTAAGACAAGGGTCAAAGGTCAACAGCTACCTTCAAACCCGAAAGCCGCAATAAAATAGAAAAGTAATATATGCAACTTTGGTTGAATATTTTTTTTAATTCGACAAGAATTTTAAAAGCAAATGTTTTACAAATGATGGCGAACTCATACAAGACAAGCAGTGAGGCACTGTGACAGTCACGTGGAGGCAATGTGACAGTCGCATGAAGGCAATGTGACAATCACGTGGAGGCAATGTGACAATCATGTGGAGGCAATGTGACAGTCACGTGGAGGCAATGTGAAAGTCACGTGGAGGCAATGTGAAAGTCACGGGGAGGCAATGTGACAATCACGTGGAGGTAATGTGACAATCACGTGGAGGCAATGTGACAGTCACGTGGAGGCAATTAGGCCCTTCATTGGATCCCTGGACACGAGGGATAACCCCAAAAATGATAGAGCAGACTATCTAGCGAGGCAAGGCTCTGTCCAGCCACAACCTGTGGGTTCAATGCCTCGATTAAGGACCTCCTCAGAGAGGAATGGCTAAAGAATTGGGGAAACGGACAGACAGCCGCTTTGCCGAAACATGCCAGAACCCAACTGAAAGGCAGATCAATGGTGGCGACTTTTTGAGCGGGGACACCAAAGCCCCATAACTCTGATGAGAACAGATCAGCTCTGCCCTACCCGGAGCAACCTGAACAGATTACATCCGCTTCGGGACCCGAGCTGACGGCACTGCGGACAGGCGCCGGAGACAGTAGCCGGGTGCCCCAATCTAACGAGTGGAGTTGCGGGAAATCTCCCCCAGACATCCACGTAGAAAGTCTGATTTTACGGCCATGCCAGAGCCAAAAAAGAGCAATATCTCGGTCTCAAAAAATGAATATTATATGAAACTTTGGTTGAATCGTTTTCGAAATCGACAAGAATATTTTAAAAACATATGTTTGATCAATGGCGGGAAACGTGTTCGTCCCGCCACACATATTAATATATGTATCAGAAGTATAAATCAACAATAACAATCCATAATAAAAAAAACAGTTTTGGTTTGTCGATATTTCAATACTACTTCTGACGCTTCCTTCATACGAGTACTTTACATCAGCGGGTCTCAACCTGTGGGTCGAGACCCTTTGGGGGTCGAACGACCCTTACACAGGGGTCGCCTAAGACAATCGAAAAACACATATTGATGAAGTGGCAATGAAAATAATTTTACGGTTGGGGGGATCACCACAACATGAGGAACTTCTTTAAAGGGTCGCGGCATTAGGAAGGTTGAGAACCACTGCTTTTACATTGTATCTTTTTATCATTTGTATGACTTTTTTTTTTACTTGCAGAAACCAGGGTTCCTCGCAGAGGCGACAATCCATGTTCCCCTGGCTGAATGGATGGACACGGCTTGAGGTCATGCTGACCTTAATGTGCATCTTCCTGGCAGTCGGCGTCATAGCTCTCATCATTATGGTGGCTTCCAAGGCACCGTACAGAGGTCAGGGTTTTGTCCTGTTGGGAATAGTGGTTTACGCAGAGCATAAATCTTTCCATACTACAAATACATTATCCTTTAAAAAATTTTTAAAGAAATTACTTTTCCTGATCGACCATCCTACTTAACATATATCCTTTAAATCTTATTAACATACAAACACAACATGTCCGGAAAAGCAACCCTAGAACACCGACTATAGCAACTATCCCCTGCCGGCGGTGCCAGCGACTATTCCGAACACGGATCGGACTAGCCAGCCAGCCACCTACGCACTCACCGTGATCCACCCCACTCACCCCCATAACGGATGACTAGATGATCCTTGTCGATTTTGACGGATGAACAACAACAAAAAACATACCATCCAGCCATACATTGTTCATATAATACTTGAAAGTATACAAACATTAATAATCTAAGAGAATTATACTCATACGTTAATTATATCTCGAATGGATTTTTTTCCTCTTCGTTTGATAGGATATTAGTAAAACAAAGTAAGGTTAAACCTGACAAAAGTACCCTGTTGTATCCAAGAGGTCAGCAAATGACTTCTCTTCGTTTCAGCGGTTTTGTCGGAATGTATTTTTAATGGGTATTTTAGGTCAATGTCTTGAGAAAAGACTAGGATAAGAAATTTCTACAATATAATATACTAGCTTACTGCAACTAACTTTATTTTAAATGTGTGTTTCTTCGTGCTTGGCACGAGCGAATATCTCTGATTTCGTTTAAATCTGGCTTACTTCACTTTTTTTAATGATTGCAGACGATTCTGACAAGGGTCGACTTCCCTCGTCGTCAGTGAACGGAGGAACAAAGCTGCCACACACCTCCGACGACATTACCCTCGACGACATTTGCCTGAGTCCAGGGTGCATCAATGCAGGTAATCATCTGACATGTGTGATTGTCGCTTTCATGCACCCATCAATCAGCTGTGCATATAATATAACATGATGCAACGGGTTTTCAACCGGTGTCCAGTGACCATCCTGCGTGTCGCTCGTATGCAAAGTTGTGTCACGCAATTTTGATAAAGAAAAGAGTGGGGGGGAGGGGGGAGGGAGAAATCAAAGAAATTAGTCCGCATTTTAATCTAAAGTTGTATGGACAAATATAATCGATAAAACTTAATCTTATAATAATTTTTTTGTACGCTGCATCATCAGAAGATCGGCAAATATTTTCAAAAAACAAAACATGAACGTTTTGTCGTTTAAATTTTACGATTGGTCGAGTGTTTGGTAAGACATACACGTTTGAAAAGCGTTTCTGTAATTTCATGGCGATGGAATTCAAAACAAAGGGTTCCTTGCGTGTGTGTGTGTGTGTGTGAATTTCTGTGAGTAGATTAGGAAGTAAGGTCTATTTTGTGAGCGTTCTCTCTCTCTCTCGCTCTGTCCATCTCTCTCCCCCTCTCTCTAAATTATTATGAATCATTATAAATACCCCGGGGGCGATGCGGTGTTGTCTGCACTTTGATCCATCACCAGTTTTCATTCTATTATCAATCATCTCAGGACGCCTCTCACCGGGTTTTAACGCAATCTACTCGATAATCTGTTTCAAAAGTAATTTTAAATATTTTGTGACAACCGAACTGGAAACTAATCATACGGAGGTTGAGTCATGAAGGGAAAAAATTGAGGGAAAACATGAGGGGAAAAAAAGAGAAAGCATGAAAGAGTAAGGGAAAGTATAAGAAAAAAAGTGAGAGAACGCACTCAAGATTTTGATGAACTGAAATGAAACCATCTCAGAACGCAAATAATATATCATGATAATTTGGACAGAGCACTTAAAAAGCTTCACTCCACGACTACAACTTACAACGGTTCAATTTAAAATTTACATCACCTACAATGTATCTCTCCGTCAGTATTTTATTACAAACACCTCACTATATGATATTTCATTATTAAATCTCGCATCTTAAAATAGTGTGTGTGTGTGTGTTTTTTAAATAAAAACATGAGTACCTATAATTAAACCAGATTGTTTTGAGACTTCCTTAGTTGGAAATTCCGAAGCCAATCATTCGCGAATCTTTGCATCCGTAGCTTCCAGACTCATGATGTCAATGGACACGTCGGTCAAGCCGTGTGACGACTTTTTCGACTTCGCCTGTGGTAACTGGAACAAGATGCACATCATCCCGGACGACAAGCCCAGCTACAACACGTTCTCGAAGCTAACGGACCATATACAGGCCATCCTCAAAGGTAAGTCACAAAGTTAGCTAACGGACCATATACAGGCCATCCTCAAAGGTAAGTCACAAAGTTAGCTAACGGACCATATACAGGCCACCCTCAAAGGTAAGTCACAAAGTTAGCTAACGGACCATATACAAGCCATCCTCAAAGGTAAGTCACAAAGTTAGCTAACGGACCTTATACAAGCCATCATCAAAGGTTAGACACAAGTTAGCTTACTGACTTTATACAAGCCATCATCAAAGGTTAGACACATAGTTAGCTAACTGACCTTATACAAGCCATCCTGAGAGGTCAGACACATAGTTAACTAACTGATTATATATAAGCCATCATCAAAGGTTAGACACAAGGTAGCTAACTGACCTTATACAAGCCATCCTGAGAGGTCAGACACATAGTTAACTAACTGATTATATATAAGCCATCATCAAAGGTTAGACACAAGTTAGCTAACTGACCTTATACAAGCCATCATCAAAGGTTAGACACAAGCTAGCTAACTGACTTTATACAAGCCATCCTGAGAGGTCAGACACATAGTTAGCTAATTGATTATATACAAGCCATCCTCAGTTAGCTAACTGACCTTATACAAGCCATCCTGAGAGGTCAGACACATAGTTAGCTAACTTATTATATACACGCCATCATCAAAGGTTAGACACAAGTTAGCTAACTGATTATATACAAGCCATCATCAAAGGTTAGACACAAAGTATGAAGAGAAGAATGGCAGTTCATTTTGAAACCAGTGGCTCCCAACAACTGGCATTAACTCCCCAGACCCAGGGCCGTGAGAAGCTGAGACAACTGGGGAAAATGACAGAGAGCCCTGACCGCATGGGAGGGGCACAAGGGGCGGATCTGAAAAAAAATTACGATTAGATTGAACTCTGTGAGGAGAGGGTGGTCAAAAATTTAAATTTGACTAAGGGAAAAACAATTTTTGCAAGTCCCCGCCCTCACCAATGATATACTATTGAACTACCTCGTTAGATGCAGTGTCCAGACGCTAGTCCCGATATTCCCGGCTCATAAGACGTGAAATAAAAGATACACCAGCTTATCACTGGTATCCCTACAGTCTGGCGTTAAAAGTGACAGTTGACTGATACATACTTTTGGAGGGCTGTTATAAAGGGGGTGGTGGGGGGGGGGGCTCTAGTAGAAATTTTATGGATAAAATAATATCCGTTGTTGTAAACATCGGTTATTGTAGACATCGGTTGTTGTAGACATCGGTTGATGTAGACATCGAGCGCTTTCTTGTAATAAAAAAAAAAAAAAAAGAATATCGTATATTAGCCGGGCGTGATCCTGTGCTCGTTATAGTTGGAGTAAGATTTTAATATCGGTTGGATGTCAATAATCGTTTTTTTCCGACTCTGAAACTCAGATCCTAAATGTTACTGTAACATATTTTTTTTATATTAAATGTTATAATAACACATTTTCTATCCATTTAAATATATATGTGTGTGTGTGTGTGACTGTGTGTGTGACTGTCTGTGACTGTGTGTGTGTGTGACTGTGTGTGTGTGACTGTGTGTGTGTGTGTATGCATGTGTGAATACAATGGAGATTTTAAAGCATTCTGCTGTGTGGCGAAAGGACGGTGCCAAAGGATATCTTGCAATACTTCCCACTGGACTCTCCCATACGATGAAGTTCCTTCATTAATTCCGAGGACACTGGCTAAGAGGGCATCGGTCTCCGAGAATAGTCTGTCAATCTTATTTGATTCTTTGAAAAGAGGAATATGCGAATTCTTGGTGCACATTTGTTTTAGCGTAAACACTTCACGTCGCATGCTTCTTACCGCTCTTCGAATTGAGGGCGCAATTCTTAACAGCCCGGTGCATTACACCTGTTTCTAAATTCATGCGCATTTATCCTGAGCGCGTTCGCTTATTTTATTTTAAAACTTACAGATCTCCTGGAGCAGCCGGTGAATCCAGAGGTCGATACCAACGCGACGATCAAGGCCAAGATACTGTACAGCTCATGCCTGAACGAAAGTAAGTTTTTGTGCCACGCCACTGATGGTGTTACCTGGACACGGGTATCCTAAGGCCAAAAATGTCTATCACTGACCGGGGGGGGGGGGGGGGGGGGGAATTCAGCCCGGGTATTAACGTTTTTTCTGAGTCTTTCAACCTCTGTAAGTGTAAATTACCTAGAGTGTTACACTACTTCTAGATACTCAATAGAGTGATTTTCAACATTTATTTGTTAAGGAATTGAAATATTTGCCCAAAAATGCTTCACGAGCGCTGAATCTAACTATAGTGAATATTTAAAAGAATATTGACCAATATAATGAGGCAAGTCTTTAGCTAAGTGTTTTTGCCAGTAAAAATACCGTCAACTAATATCTAGTCCTTTTAATATTTGCACGTGTGTGTGTATAAGTGTTTGGAAGAGCTGCAATGAGTCATCCATGCAATATCGCAGTTAATTATGCCGACTGCCATTCCGCTACTACGTGGCCATCGCAGAGGATTGGCGATGCGAATCGAACCAGTCTACGCACCAAAACATATAGCTTAATCAGAATGAACTATTTCAATTGGCTGATTTTTTTTTGTTCTTTTCACCAGCACAAATTGACAATCTTGGCCTGGAGCCGATAAACAATTTACTCAAAGAGTTCGGGGGTTGGCCTATTCTAGAAGGCAACAACTGGAATAAGTCGCAGGATGTCCTGTCACTTCTCGTCAAACAGGTTCATTACAACAGCAAAATTCTCATTGACCACTGGGTGGCTGTAGACGACAAGGACTCGGAGGTCAATATTATTCAGGTATGAAATATTTCGTTCTTTTCCTTTTTTTTACCATATGACTAATATAAATAATAATTTCACTTTTTGAAGCTTACACTTTTTTCTCGGTTTTTCCCATCTGGCTAATTTATTTTTATCGGGTATTTCCATAGACAAGCTTAACAGTAGTTTTTGAACAAATCAAACGAATACCTCTACGTTGCGCATGCCTCTATCCTACTCATGCTCACATGGCTTTGTATGTCTTTATCTGCCCCAACAGCTTGACCAGCCGGAACTGGGCATGCCGTCCCCAGACTACTACCTCCACAACAACGCCCAGCACAAGCTGAGAGCCTACAAGAAATTCGCCTTGGACGTCGCCATGATGTTCAAGGCCGACCCAGAGTTTGCCGAAAAGGGCGTTGACGAGATTGTCAAATTTGAAGTGGAACTGGCGAGGGTGAGCGGCCGCCTACAGAGCACAACCCCTTATCCTACAAAACACATTAACTTATCCTACAACAAACACATCAACTTATCCTGCAACAAGCACAACCACTTATCCTACAAAACACATTAACGTATCCTACAACAAGCACATCAACTTATCCTACCACAAACACATCAACTTCTCCTACAACAAACACATCAACTTATCATACAACAAACACATCAACTTATCCTACAACAAACACATCAACTTATCCTTCAACAAACACATCAACTTATCCTACAACAAACACATCAACTTATCCTACAACAAACACATCAACTTATCCTACAACAAACACGCCAACTTAACCTACAAGCAAACACACCCGCTTATCCGACTATCCAAAATTGATTCCACTTTTATTTCCTGGTGATTCTTGATTGAGGCCGTGAAGGCAAGAAATGGAGAAACATTGTTCCAGTTCTATATAAATTCTAAAGATTACAAAGAACCAGTTCTGTAAAGCTGAGTCTTACACACATATGTTTTGAACTGTATAGGAAAAATAGCTGGGGCTTCCGTCGGGGAGATATGGATTACACCGCCTCAAGTAGTCCGTGATAGATTACACAATGGCCGCATATACCTCCATTTATACATTTGAACGGGGAAAAAAATTAAATGAATTTTAAAGGCAAATATATAACCTTTCTTTTTTTTTTTTAAACAAGGCACTTATTTCTAGTCCACCGCTCCGCCCTCACCTCACCTGAATGTGCGCCTGTGTACAGATGAAGCTTGATACTTTCCTGTTAAAATATAGTATGGCTTTAAATGTACCTCGGAAATTATTCGCGTTTTCACAACCGTGTTTAAAATTAATCAACCCCTAAAACCGATTTGGATATATATCCTTTATATGCAATTTTGTGTGTGTTTGCATTTATGTAATTGTAAGTGATTCATCATTTATTAAGAAGCGGTTATGTTAATGGTTAAATTTCTGTCGAAAACACGTTTCAAACTTCATTCGTGTTCCCCTTCAAAAATACTTAATGTTTTTACTGCATACCAAATACGTCACAAATGCAAAGCGCATGGCAACAGATAAACAATTAATCTCCACACCAGAACACAAACACACATTAAATAAAAATTCCTGAAAAAAAAATGATTTTGGGTGGTCGGGGGGGGGGGGGGTGATGATGGGGCTGAAATAATGTGTTTTCATCGGCAACGAGTCCATGTGTCAAGTTAAAGCTTGATATTGTGACGGAAAGTGGGTCAATTAGCCTTCCGAAGATTTTAACGCTGCAAAGAGAGAAGTAAGAAACACGTGAACTAAAGCGAAGTTAATATAAGGGATATAAAAATAGAATCTCCCAACGTTCATTGTCAGATAACTATTCCGAGAATCTCCCAAAGTTTATTTTAGATACTATTCCAAGGATATCCCATCGTTCATTTCAGATAACAATTCCAAAGTCTCAGAGACGAGACAATGAGAAGATGTACAACAAATGGACTATTAAGGAATTCTCTCGACAAGTGCCAGAGGTAGGTCGCCAATATACCATCGTAGCACTGACTAGATTTAAACTCGGACGTGAGAATTTTAGGAATTGAAAATATGACTAGTGCTAGCCTAGTGCCAGCAAAGTGCTAACCTACTGCTAAACGCTAATCAAGTGTGTAGATTAAGCGTCTTACAAGGAGCACACGCGAAACGTAGTTTGTCTGGCGTGTCTGTCTCTCTTGAAAGAAATCTATTATTTTGATATTCCACAGCTCGATTGGTTGAGGTATTTCAAAGACGTGTTCAAGGCCGTTGACATTGAGATCACGGAGGATGAGAAGATCATTGTGTACGCCCCACCTTATTTTGAGAAGTTGGGAAAGTTGTTCGAAAAGACAGAAGACAGGTAGAAACACGTGTATTTGTATGCAACACATTTTCAGCACAAATCACCAATGCATGAGACTGAATTATGTTAAAAGGAATAACGTTACATGATTTTTAAAAAAACATTATTTATGTCCACTCTTTGATGTTATCTTCCCATCTTTTTCTCTGTCTTAATCTTCTTCTCCCTCCTCTTATATTGGTCACACTTAATAATGCACCTTAAAAGTTACTGAATTATTTATTTATTATTAATTTTTTTTTTTTGCAGAATTATCATCAACTACATTATGTGGCGAAGTATGATGAGCAGAATCAATAACCTGCCCAGACAGTACAGGAATATAAACAACGTATTTTTCAAGGTAATGTATACGTAATTATAGACGAAAGTAGTGCCGGACATAGCTCATATTTTCATAACGTGTGTACTGTGATTACTGTTTAGCGCATGAATCTTGCCCGCATTGAAAACGCTTGAAGGTGGCCACTGTGAAGAGACAGTGTGTGTTGAGTCTTCATGGGAAGATAGCTCATGAAGAAGATATGCATAGAATTGGAAGTTCTGGAATTATTTTTTTTATCTCAGGTAGATGAAAAAAAATGTTTGCGGGCCCTTAAATATCAGTTGTCTACGCATAAAATAGCTTTTAACGTAAAAGTTCAGTTTCAAACATATGAATCTAAACATCCATAACGTAAAGAAAATTGTCTTTGAGCAATAAGAACAGAAGACGTTTTGAGAATTAAGCCGCTCCGTTTTGAATGTTTAAAATAATATGTTTAAAGATTCACATTTTTTTTAATTAGTATGTAAATTTTGTTTCACACCCCCCCCCCCCAAACCAGACCATGTTTGGTTCGGAGTCGGAGTCGGCCAGATGGTATGAGTGTGTGACATTTATCAATGAGAACATGGGCAACGCTCTTGGACGACTTTTTGTGGAGGAGAATTTCGATGAGGGATCAAAGGAAACGGTGAGTATAGCACTATATGTTTCCTAATGTTTGGTCATATATTGTGGTCCTATAGTGTGGTCCGATGGTGAGTTCCTATGGTGTGGTCCTATAGTGTGGTCCTTTATTGTGCTCCTAGAGCGTGGTCCAATTGTGTGGTCCTATTGTGTGGTCCTGTAGTGTGGTCCTATTTTGTGGTCCTATAGTGTCGTCCTATAGTGTGGTCCAATTGTGTGGTCCTATAGTGTGCTCTTATAGTGTGGCCCTTGGTGTGGTCTTATTGTATGGTCCTGTTGTGTGGTCCTATCGTGTCGTCCTATATAGCATTGTCCTATTATGTATTCCTATAGTGTAGTCCTATAGTGTGATCCAATTGTGTGGTCCTTTAGTGGGGTTCTATTGTGTGGTCTTGTAATGTGGTCCTATAGTGTGGTTCTAAGGTGGGGTAATATAGCGTGCTTGTCTGGTGTGCTCCTAAGGTGTGGTCCTATGTTGTGGTCCTATGGTGTGGTCCTATGACGTGGTCCTACGGCGTGTATTACGATATGGTCCTATTGTATGGTCTTATGTTGTGGTCCTATGTAGTGGTCCTATGATATGGTCATATGGTGTTGTCTTAAGGTGGACAAATTAATGGTCCACAGTGGTATGCTATAGTGTATGGTTCTAAAGTGATGTCATGGAATTAACTAGAAATAGATTATCAAATTGTATATCCTTATCATTGTGTATACTAAGCACTTTTTGAATGCAAAGTGTAAATATTAATATGACAAAGTCACCCCACCCCACCCCCCTTTTTTATACCAAGACAAACATACATGTTTAAGTTATTAGCACAGATCATTGGTCGCGAGTGTTTCTTTCCGGTATCTCAGCATGATGGCAGTATGCTTTTAAAAAAATGTTATTAACATAATTTTAAATGTACCCGATTCCATGTACTTTGAGCTAGATAAAATGAAAGCCTAAAATAAATTGATAATATTTTAATAACTTTTTTTTTTTACAAGTAGTGCACGTTTCATCAATTATCATTAAATCAAAAACAGGGGGGGGGGGTTACTTTAAAAATATAGCTTAATAATATTTAGATATCTGGTCTACGCCCCGATACCAATTATCGCCAATTTTTGTGCCGATAGATGCACTGGCAAGTGGAGTAGCTAGTATTAATGCCGATAGATACACTGCCTAGCGGAGTGGCTAGTATTAGTGCCGATAAATATACTGCCTAGTGGCGTAGCTAGTATTAGTGCCGACATGGGTGGGACAAGATTTTTGGTGCACTTCCTTTCACGCTACAAACTCTGCTGTTGTCCGAAAATGCCATCCCTCCGTGTAAAGAACAAGTGACACCTGAGTGGACCACCCCATCCGCACACTTTCTACGCCACTGGCAGTGGCGTAGATACAGTTTTAGGGTAACAATATTAATTTTTACGCACCCTCCCTCCCTTCTTAAATCCACTACTTTCATCCATTAAATACCATCATGTCCCACTGTGGCACCCCGCTAATATGGCCATCGGGAACTTTTGTCTCCTCTAACCCCCCCCCCTTTTTTTTTTAGTTGCGCCTATGGCAACTGGAAATTACCACCCGAAAATCTAAAATGCCCTCCCTCCCCGGAGTAAACCATCTGTAAAACACTGTATTGGTCACAGATATTGTCAACATAGTTGTTTGCTGTTGGTCTATGATTTCATTTTAAATCTGATATTTTTACGTTATGTTTAGCTAAAGAAACAATACCATGCTAGATTACTTTTTAGTTAAATTTACTGTTGTATCGTCTGAAAGGCCCTTGAGATGATTCACGACATTCGTAATGCATTTTACGAGCTACTGGATGAAGCAGACTGGATGGACGAGCCTACTAGAATTGTAGCCAAGGAAAAGGTATAGCTAAGGGCGGGAACTGAAACACAAAATATTTATAACTTTTGTGAGAGTAGCCTACCTTGTATTAATTTTTTTTCTTACTTGATTGGTGTGTCTGTAATGCAAGCAAATTACCTTATCTTACTGTATTGATGTTCTAAAAAAAATTTAAATGTAATCATTTAAATTTACGGAAGGGGAGGGGGTATTTAAAAAAAAAAACAACTTAGTAATAGATCTGGTAATAGTTTATTTTATTCTTTTGTGACTTTTAAAAATTGAAATTAATAAACATTTGAAATGACATCAACTTTTGTACAGCGACAGCGAGGTATCTCATTAATTAATTAATTAATATTTTTAGGCCGAAGCCATTTCAGAGAAGATTGGTTATCCTGACTCTATATTCAATGACACTGCTTTGAACGCTGAGTATGATGGAGTGAGTAATATTTTTTTATGCATTACTTTATCTTAAATTTACAATGTTTTTGTATCATGCTGAGGTATTGTGTGGTCAATCTTTAAATTAATTCGGTTAACTCGACAATAAGCTCAGGCTTAAAATGTGTTTTGACACACATAGGCCTAGTAGGCGCCCATGCCATTACCATTTGCCATGTATAATTTGTCTGGACATTAATTTTATAATTTTTTTAAACCACGATCCCACCACATAGGCATAGGCCTATATAACTAACATAAAAAGAAAGGTGCTAGTTTACAATCTCTAATTTTTAAAGGGGTAAATGAGGGGTAAATGAGGGGTAAATGAGGGGTAAATGAGGAAGAGGCTTATAAAAAGCAGATCACCGCTTTTTTTTGTCTTATCACAACTGCCGCATGCAACTCTTCCTATGGTTACCCACTGGGGATAGCAATGCATTTTTAAAAATAAATTTCTTAAAAGGCTCTCAAAGAACTTGTAAATCTCAAAAATCAAATGTAAAAGAATTGTGAAATTGTGTAATTCAAGAATAGTAAAACTTGCACTCTAACACAACCTACTCCTAAATTTTAAAAATAAAATTTGAAAAGAAATTGTTTACCCACGTTAGAGACTAAAGGATTATTTAAAAAACAAGAAGAACAAAAAATTAGAAGAAGGTTGTTTTGTTTTTTTTTGTTGTTTTTTTCATATAATTATATATAAATTTAATTTTGAGTGATTTTTCTTTTGGTTCTTTCTCAACTTTCTGTATAATTCCATATTTAGATTGACATCCTTCCTGATCGTTACTTTGATAATGTTATTGTGAACTTGAAGCATCAAGCCATCAGTTTGATGAAAAGATTACGAGTTCCAGTAGACAGGACAA
Source organism: Omphiscola glabra (assembly GCA_964017045.1). Taxonomy (NCBI): domain Eukaryota; kingdom Metazoa; phylum Mollusca; class Gastropoda; family Lymnaeidae; genus Omphiscola; species Omphiscola glabra. The sequence goes on from OZ024805.1 coordinate 15,434,462, forward strand.
AGTAAGTTAAAGCTGGTCTTTTAATTAATCGCTATTTACACTTTACAGCCAGTTTTTTTTTTTACTAATTTTTACAAAAGACTTGAGATTTACAACAAAAGATTCAAATTAATAACTTTTTAAAATTATGTTTTATTCAAAAGTTCTTTTATGAGAATATGAATGAGCAAATTGTACATACAATTCACTTTACCCTCACATCAGATAATCCCATTGAATCTCATTATTAAGCACTTCTTGTCGCAGTACTGTCTCACATTGTTATTTATATCCATACACTTACAATAGAGAACTGTCATTTGAAAGATTAATCCTAATGAAAAGATTTCCTAAAATATTCTAAAGTGGCTGATACCAAGGTGCTTAAATTTTTTTTAAAAATGGCAATACTTGTAAACTAAATAGAATTGATTTTGAAAGAAAGATTAATAAAAGTTATTAAAAAAATATTTTTTTTCCTCCTCACAGATGGTCAACGACACCAGCTGTAGTCAATGCATTTTACAGCTCAACAAGAAATCAGATAAGTAAGTATTGTAGTATACTGTAATTAGGATAAGGAAAACTTTCTTTAAACATTTAATATCATAAAAATTGTAAATATATGCACATATTCAAAACAGTATGTTTACATATGATATCAATAATTGTTAAAGTACTTTGGACAATAAAAGAAATATAAAAAAATGGTGTGTTCATATAAATATTAATTTATAATTTATCAAAATTCCACCTTTTATTTCCAGTGTTCCCAGCAGCCATTCTTCAGCCACCATTTTACAGTAAAGAATATCCTAAGTAAGTTATATCAAACCTAATCTTATCTAATCTAAGTAAATAATAATGAAATATATCTAATCAAATCTAACACAGATATTCTTTTGTAAATTAACAATCACATAATAATTGTATAATCATACAGACTAATTTATTACTAATGGTTCTCAGCAATCGTACTGAATATTAATGTATACCAAGAGTTTTTTTTAACAACTATAAAAAAAATGTGTAAAGGTTGTTTTTTTTAAATAATTTATATTGTAATCAAAATGATACATTTTAAAGTATTTGTAAAAAAATGTTAGTGCTTTTAAATACAATAAGTTTTTAAGTAATGAAACAATTTCACCCCAATTATAGAAGTCTTAACTATGGTGGTATTGGGATGGTGATAGGCCATGAAATAACTCATGGATTTGATGACAGAGGGCGCCAGTATGACAAGAAAGGAATCTTGGTCCAGTGGTGGGATGATGTCGTTATTCGACGTTTTACGGTAAACACTCTACAATCTAGTAATTCCCTTCCTTTTAACAGCAACACTTACATCCTTAGCTCACTAACAGGTTTTCATCTTACTACAAGTTACTAATTTGGTAAAAAGGTCTTCATAATTTTCATAATGCAACCATTTCTTATTTCTTAACTTTGTTTAGGAGCGTGCTCAGTGTATAATAGACCAATACAGCAACTACACAGCACCTGAGGTGGACATGAATGTCAATGGTGTGCAGACTCAAGGCGAAAATATTGCAGATAATGGAGGAATAAAGGAAGCTTACAGAGTGAGCTGCCTTTTCTTTCTTGCTTTCTTACTCTAGCTTCTATTCTGAGTGTTTCATTTCTCTATTTTCTTTCTATACAGCTCAGAACAGTCAACCATTATGTAGGGAATGAGTAAAACAAAGTAAGGTTAAACCTGAAAAAAGGAACACAACAAAACAACAAACTTGTCGGCTAGAAGCCTTCGTCAGTGAACAAACAACAGAAAAAAAAAGAATACATTTTTTTTTATTTATATAAAAATATTGCACCTAGCTGAGAAGTAGTGTCAGAGAGGGCAGCAAAAGAATTGTCAAATTGTCAAGAATTCTTTTGCTGCCCTCTCGGACACTACAGGGCTACAATCATATAAAAGTTGTAATTCTGGAAAAGAAAAGAAAAATAATGGCAGAGTCAACGTAAGGAATGTAAGAACACTAGTTAAAATGCAATTTTCCTTAAGTTATTTTGAATATTAGAACTGAACTCAGTGATGCGGAGCTTTTTCTGCCACATTTTATTTCATTGAATCCTTTTCAATTTATCCTAACCGGACTTGTTAAATAATTCTATGACCAAAAAATGCCAGAGAATGTATTTAACTGGACTTTGTTAAATAATTCTATGACCAAAAAATGCCAGAGAATGTCAGAGAATGTATTTAACTGGACTTTGTTAAATAATTCTATGACCAAAAAATGCCAGAGAATGTCAGAGAATGTATTTAACTGGACTTTGTTGAAAAATTCTATGACCAAAATGCCAGAGAATGTATTTAACTGTACTTTGTTAAATAATTCTTTGGCCAAAATGCCAGAGAAGGTCAGAGAATGTATTTAACTGGACTTTGTTAAATAATTCTATGACCAAAATGCTAGAGAATGTATTTAACATGTGGGGAAGGGGTGTGTCATACACACATAGTACAATGAATTGTTCACACAGTCAAAGTGACATATTTTTTTTGAGAAATATTACATTTACTTCTGTTATGCCCAGGCCTACAAGAAGTACGCCAATACAAAAGGACACACAGAGCGCAGACTGCCTGGATTACTACATTTCACAAGTGACCAGCTGTTTTTCATCAATTTTGCCCAGGTGTGTGTCTGCTTTCTTATCTCAATTTATGTCAGAACAAGATTTCTATATATTGATAATAGTTTTACTATTTCTCCTATCTTTTTTTTAAAACTTATCCTGTGTTGCTCTTCCACAAATAAACATTTTTAAAAATAGTATGGTTTAGGCAGTGCACAAAATTTAAAAAATGCAATGTCTGATACTGATATAACTTATAAATGAAAGTACAGAATTAACTCTTTCAGCTAACATAATTTACCTGTGATACACCACCAGTACGTATCTTTTGAACTTTGGAACCACTGAGGCTTAAAAAGAACACAATGATTTTTTTCTAGGTTTGGTGTGGCAGCATGCGACCAGAGGCTGCTATAAATAGAATCAAGACAGGTGTGCACAGTCCAGGAAGGTTCAGGTAACTCAACAGTCCATCAATTTTTCTGCTGACGCTTTGCAGCTTTTCAAATCTCTTGTTGTTTGTTTGCTTGCATGTAATTCCATTAGTTAAAAATTATTGACATCTCCACTATAGTATCAAGTGAATGTATTGCATTTCCTACCCTGGAAATGCACATAACCATTTCTTGTAAAAAAGAAAAAATACAGATTAAAACCATTTAGTTTTGTACTAGAAATAGTTTGCATTTCCAGGGTATAGCAATTATTTATTATATAAAACCCCCAGTTATTTTTATGCAATAAGTGTTGTTGGTTTTTTTTTTATTTAAAAAAATATATAATAGCCTTTGTTGATACATCCTTTTTAAGTTCAAAAAAAGTAAATATTCTTTATAAAATATACCAAAATTTTGTTTATAAAACCTACAATGCCTGGTAATTATATATATTTTTTTTTATGTCACTCTCCTGAGGTTTTAAGAAATATGTTGCCAAAAAAAACAGGCGTTTGTGTTTCATTGTTGTAGGAGTGAAGCTCATTTAAATTTGTGTATATTTGAATTCTATAATGGTGATTAATTGTTTAAATTTATTCCATTTTTCAGAGTCATTGGGACTTTGCAAAACTTGCCAGAATTTTCTACAACTTTCAACTGCTCTGAGGATTCTTACATGAACAGAAAGAATAAATGTACTGTGTGGTAAAGGCTGTGTGCCTACTGGCAAATATATTTCAATTTGAATAGGGCATCTCATATTTTTGTGACCAAGCTGCCTCCATCAGTACAGACAACATTGTCTATGTACACACAGATATACAATTAAAAGGAAGTCTGGATGTTTTCCTGAAGGGAATGATGTAACTGCAAAGATATTACATGCCACTGTGCCATTAAGAATTGGAAGTGTGAAAGGAGCTGTGATAAAAAAAATTCTCTGAATGTTAAAGTCTTTCTCCAAGAAGAAGAAAAAGAACTAATGTGACATAAAGAAATGTGTTTGTTATTTTGAAAATAACTCATCGGAGTGTGGGTACACTTAGTACTGATCACACAAACAGCGTGTATACACAGTTTGTGACCTTTACAGTGAGAAGAAAGGACTATACTAAATGAATGTTTATGGATGTGATATTCACAGTTTGTGACCTTTACAGTGAGAAGAAAGGACTATACTAAATGAACGTTTATGGATGTGATATTCACAGTTTGTGACCTTTACAGTGAGAAGGAAGGACTATACAAAATGAATGTTTATGGATGTGTTGATGTGTGTTCACAATTAAACAATGAACATTTCAGCATCAGCAAGCGAAGCATGCAGCACGTTCCTGTCCCTCCAGCTGCTCCATCTGTAGGAGATTATTGGTAAAACTCAGTGCATGAACATGAAGTTGAGGTTTTCTTTTCATTTCTCGTGTCATTTTTGAAGACTTTTTTAAAACATTTTATTCTTGGCTCTATGGCACATAAATGTAAAATTTTTATGATGTTCACATAACTACATCTTTTACATCCAATTTTTTACCATGGGCAAGTTGTACTAAATATGGCTAATGTGCATCATAGACATTTGGTAAAGTTGGAACTTTTTAGCCATCATGTATGAATCCTGATGTTAAAATTAAATAAAATATTTTAACAGCTGACCAAATATTAATAGTGAATTATATAACCATTATAATAGAAGCCATTTCAGGAGCAAATTTGTTCTATCTCAGTTTCCTGTCACCTCTAAAACAAATCAAATATATAATAAATTAAATGACAAATGAAATTGTTAATATTTTTTCCAAGTGTCTTATAATAATTGTAAATAATCTAAAAATGACCAAAATGTTCAGGCTTTTATGCTTAAAAAAAACGGACAACGCCCGACATATACCGAAACCCGCCGTTCACGGCTCGTCACAGAAATGTACCACGCAAAGCCGGCATGTTTTTTTTTACCACGCTAGCGGTATTGGGGTACCTACGGAAGTCCTTAAATATTTGAGCAGCAATAGAAAGGATAAGGATATGTCTTGTAACAATAAAAAAGATTTATATTTTACACCACATATTCTTTATTTTACAAAATTAAATAGCTATAACTTTTCATTTTTTGTTATTCTAATATAAAATATTATGCCATGCTTAAATACTCCTTTAATTGTACAATTATTCATAATATTTTTTTCATCTAATATATCTGATTTGTACATTTACTCCAATAAAAAAATTTAACATTAAGAGATTAATTAGAACTATTAAAGTATGTAGGCCCATATTCTCTTTTTTAAATTTTTAGGTTATATAAAGAATTATAATCTTTTAATAAAAGGCTGAAGTGCTTTCATATCTCATTCAAGGAACTCAATTAATTAAAAAAAAGCTGCCCGTTTTTTAAAGTTATTTGAGATTTCTTTGAAACTTAATGTTAAAAGTAAAATTAGGCTCACACAGTTGCTGAAATGGTTGGACAAAACAAAATTAGTAAAATTTATCAAAGAACAATAATGTGAAAATATTTAACAGTTTCTGCTTCCCATGTTAAACCAATGCCACCTCAAAAGCCTTGACTCTTTACCCATAACATTTTCCCACTATTCTCTCTCTCTCTCTCTCTCTCTCTCTCTAAATCTCTCTCCCTGTCCCCATCTCTAAATCTCTCTCCCTGTCCCCATCTCTAAATCTCTCTCCCTGTCCCCATCTCTAAATCTCTCTCCCTGTCCCCATCTCTAAATCTCTCTCCCTGTCCCCATCTCTAATCTCTCTCCCTGTCCCCATCTCTAAATCTCTCTCCCTGTCCCCATCTCTAAATCTCTCTCCCTGTCCCCATCTCTAAATCTCTCTCCCTGTCCCCATCTCTAAATCTCTCTCCCTGTCCCCATCTCTAAATCTCTCTCCCTGTCCCCATCTCTAAATCTCTCTCCCTGTCCCCATCTCTAAATCTCTCTCCCTGTCCCCATCTCTAAATCTCTCTCCCTGTCCCCATCTCTAAATCTCTCTCCCTGTCCCCATCTCTAAATCTCTCTCCCTGTCCCCATCTCTAAATCTCTCTCCCTGTCCCCATCTCTAAATCTCTCTCCCTGTCCCCATCTCTAAATCTCTCTCCCTGTCCCCATCTCTAAATCTCTCTCCCTGTCCCCATCTCTAAATCTCTCTCCCTGTCCCCATCTCTAAATCTCTCTCCCTGTCCCCATCTCTAATCTCTCTCCCTGTCCCCATCTCTAAATCTCTCTCCCTGTCCCCATCTCTAAATCTCTCTCCCTGTCCCCATCTCTAAATCTCTCTCCCTGTCCCCATCTCTAAATCTCTCTCCCTGTCCCCATCTCTAAATCTCTCTCCCTGTCCCCATCTCTAAATCTCTCTCCCTGTCCCCATCTCTAAATCTCTCTCCCTGTCCCCATCTCTAAATCTCTCTCCCTGTCCCCATCTCTAAATCTCTCTCCCTGTCCCCATCTCTAAATCTCTCTCCCTGTCCCCATCTCTAAATCTCTCTCCCTGTCCCCATCTCTAAATCTCTCTCCCTGTCCCCATCTCTAAATCTCTCTCCCTGTTCCCATCTCTAAATCTCTCTCCCTGTCCCCATCTCTAAATCTCTCTCCCTGTCCCCATCTCTAAAACTCTCTCCCTGTCCCCATCTCTAAATCTCTCTCCCTGTCCCCATCTCTAAATCTCTCTCCCTGTCCCCATCTCTAAATCTCTCTCCCTGTCCCCATCTCTAAATCTCTCTCCCTGTCCCCATCTCTAAATCTCTCTCCCTGTCCCCATCTCTAAATCTCTCTCCCTGTCCCCATCTCTAAATCTCTCTCCCTGTCCCCATCTCTAAATCTCTCTCCCTGTCCCCATCTCTAAATCTCTCTCCCTGTCCCCATCTCTAAATCTCTCTCCCTGTCCCCATCTCTAAATCTCTCTCCCTGTCCCCATCTCTAAATCTCTCTCCCTGTCCCCATCTCTAAATCTCTCTCCCTGTCCCCATCTCTAAATCTCTCTCCCTGTCCCCATCTCTAAATCTCTCCACTTTTCTTGGCCATTCTCTTAATATTTTGTCTGTCATGCAGAACTGTCATGCAGAACTGTCATGATCTTTGAGACCTCTTTGATAATTCATTGACAATTAATTCAGCAATAAAACTGGTTGGGAAAAAGAGTGCAGTTTCCAAATTGTGTTGTTGTTTTTTTTAAATATATATAAATATTATATCTCAACTTTGAAATTTGTTCATTTTATTAAATTATTAAAAAGATTTAGCACAAGGTTTACTTTTCTTTTTCATTTGAAATATAATGATAATATAATGAAATATAATGATAATATAATGAAATATAATGATAATATAATGAAATATAATGATAATATAATGAAATATAATGATAATATAATGAAATATAATGATAATATAATGAAATATAATGATAATAGAATGACAAAAATTTCTCTGAAACTGTTTTGTCCTTAAAAATGATCTAAAACATTTTGTATTTTTTTTTTTTTTACTTTTATATTCTAAACCTCGGATCTGCTCCATTTTTTTGAGAGATTTTTTTTTAGATTAGTCTAAAGATAAAAAGAAATGTTTTTGTTTTCTTTTTAAATTTAAAATTACAAAGCTGGTAAATTCTTTGGGTAGGTTCACAGAATTTCATTGTAAAATTGATAGATACAACCTTCCTTGAAAAAACTTTAAAGAACACATTTTTGTAGGATCTATTTGTGAAGAGTTTTTGTCTGATATCTTTCTAAACAAGATGTTTGTTGATTGATTTGAACTGATGGAAATTTAATGTGATAACACTGTACAGTTACATTTTTGAGCAGATGTACCAGTACTAGAAACCAAATCATCAAAACATTCTCATTTATAAAGATGACTAACTGAGATTACTGTGGCTCAGTTTTCAAACCATCAAATTTTGTTAACCCAGTGTCTCTGTTAACCCATTGTCTCTGTTAAACCAGTGTCTCTGTTAAACCAGTGTCTCTGTTAACCCAGTGTCTCTGTTAAGCCAGTGTCTCTGTTAAGCCAGTGTCTCCGTTAAACCAGTGTCTCCGTTAAGCCAGTGTCTCTGTTAAGCCAGTATCTATGTTAAACCAGTGTCTCTGTTAACCCAGTGTCTCTGTTAACCCAGTGTCTACGTTAAACCAGTGTCTCCGTTAAGCCAGTGTCTCCGTTAAGCCAGTGTCTCCGTTAAGCCAGTGTCTCTGTTAAGCCAGTGTCTCTGTTAAACCAGCGTCTCCGTTAAACCAGCGTCTCCGTTAAACCAGCGTCTCTGTTAAACCAGCGTATCCGTTAAACCAGCGTCCCCGTTAAACCAGCGTCCCCGTTAAGCCAGCGTCTCTGTTAAACCAGTGTCTCTGGTGCACATTGTAACCTTAGAGTTTTAATGAGATTTTCTTAAGTAGGCCTATCTGTTATAACCCACACACAAAAAAAACACTTTGAAGAGAAATCTGCATTCATTTTCTTCTATTTCAATGTAATAACAAATCAATTATGTCATCGTCCTGTTGAGAATGTGTTATACTTCTGATTTAATGATTGTATCAACTGTCGTAATATATATATATATATATATGGGGGACTACGTTAAAACCGAAGTGGACCCAAAAATAATAGGGGAACGAGATATGTCTAGGCTTGATAAGAAACTGTACTGTCTTTTTTTTCAAGCATAAACATTTCAAATTTTTTGTATTGTTCCTTTGTTAAAATTTTAATGTAACGTAACTGTAATGATCAGATCAAGACATAGTGCGCATGAATCAGATTCAATAACCACATCTAAAATTGAATTGAGCCGAGCTAAATGTTGGTAACATGGGCATCTGTATCAGCAGGGAATGTCAAGTGACATGTAAGAGGTTAGTTCAGGGGTGGGCAAACTTTTTGTGCGGAGGGTCACATTGACAAAGGTAAAGCTATTGGGGGGCAGCATGTATATTATGTCCAATTTTTAAATATCGATAAACATTTCCCTATATTAAAATTGATAGTTTCGCATTTTAGCATTTCATGACAAAGGTTAGGACTGTTTAAAAAAATAGAAAATTAGAAAGAAATTTGATCAAAAATGTTTTTAAAATCATAACGGTGCATGAAATTCTGTAAAATTCAACAAAATAACTTAAAAACATAGTAATTTTTTAAAATTTCTAAATGCCTTCGAGGGCCACATAATATCAGTTGCCGGGCCGCATGCGGCCCGCGGGCCGTAGTTTGCCCACCACTGGGTTAGTTAGATGTCGGTTGGGGTGGGGGGGCATTTTGTGTATGTGTGGACATTATTATATTTAAAATTCATACACCTGCTTCAAACCTGTAAGTGCTTTTAAATTCTAAATGAATTAATACAGTACATGGCAAAAGTAACAGTACTGAAACTGCCAGACTGCTGTGTGTGTCAACTGTGCATAGCTCCAGCTGTCAACAGTGCATAGCTCCAGCTGTCAACGGGACATAGCTCCAGCTTTCAACAGTTCATAGCTCCAGCCGTCAACAGTGCATAGCTCCAGCTTTCAACAGTGCACAGCTTCAGCCGTCAACAGTGCATAGCTCCAGCTTTCAACAGTTCATAGCTCCAGCCGTCAACAGTGCATAGCTCCAGCTTTAAACAGTGCGTAGCTCCAGCCGTCAACAGTGCATAGCTCCAGCTTTCAACAGTGCACAGCTTCAGCCGTCAACAATGCATAGCTCCAGCTTTCAACAGTGCGTAGCTCCAGCCGTCAACAGTGCATAGCTCCAGCTTTCAACAGTGCACAGCTTCAGCCGTCAACAGTGCATAGCTCCAGCTTTCAACAGTGCGTAGCTCCAGCCGTCAACAGTGCATAGCTCCAGCTTTCAACAGTGCACAGCTTCAGTCTTCAACAGTGCATAGCTCCAGCTTTCAACAGTGCATAGCTCCAGCCGCCAACAGTGCATAGCTCCAGCCGTCGACAGTGCATAGCTCCAGCCGTCAATTATGTTTGAAAATTGTTGTTGGAAATGGGTCTCTCTTTTACTGAGCACTATTTACTGAACTGGTCGTGAAGGGGGGCCCGAGTTTGAGGAAAAAAAGTGGCAGAATGATTCCGAGACAGATTTTATAATATGGTCCCATGTAACACAGATTGTTGAGAATTTTTCACCATCTACTAAGTCTACTATCTCAGCGATGTGGTTCTCAGACAAAAGTCACATTAACCTGTACGGCTTCATCAGTATCCAGACAACTCGCTTCCTTGCTTTTGAGCGGCCAGATGTTATTGTCCCGAAACCGAAACCCAGTGCATAAGTGGGGGATATGGTGTGCCGTTTCAGCACACAGTATATTAGGCCACTATTTCATTGTGGGAGAGGGAGGCAGAGCTCTTGCAGTCACCCAAGAAAACGCTACAGGGGCAAGGTGGTTGACAAATTTCTTCAGGATTTAAGAAGGTTCTGTCGTGCTAGGAACCTTCACGTGAATAGACAGTGGCATCCACAGGACGGGGGTGACCAGCCATACCACTCGAGAATCTACCGCTATGCTTATAATATAAAAAAAGATGGGTTCCTAGATGAATCATTTTACGTGGTACTGACTTCCCATACAAGTCTCACTCCCCTGATCTTACGCCACCTGGCGCCTACTTGTGATAAATGTTAAAGGGGGTTGTGTTTAACTGTGAAGATCCACCAAGAACTCTGCCTGCATTTCTGCGAGAAATCAGTCTCCCTTTTTGCAGGAGTCTGCAAGCGCTATTGTTCACTGATATGTCTGAAAATCTACGTGAGCGACATGAACACTGAATACAGCGAGGCGGTGCACACTATCTCCATTTACGTTCAGCACACCGTGGCATATCAACAAGCTAATTAGTGTATATGTTAATTTCTCACAGGAGAAGTAAATTCACAGATTACAAGAAAATGGTGTTCGTCTTTTCTTTGCAGAACTGTTTATTTTCACGCGTGCTGTTATTAGTCCGTAGATGCGTACATTGTCTGTAAACTTGCACTCTATAGATGTGTTCGTTGTCTTTAAAATTGCAATCTATAGATGTGTACATTGTCTGTAAAATTGCAATCTAAAGATGTGTACATTGTCTGTAAAATTGCAATTTATAGATGTGTACATCGTCTGTAAAATTGCAAGCTATAGATGTGTACATCGTCTGTAAAATTGCAATCTAAAGATGTGTACATCGTCTGTAAAATTGCAATCTAAAGATGTGTACATCGTCTGTAAAATTGCAATCTATAGATGTGTACATCGTCTGTAAAATTGCAATGTATAGATGTGTGCGTTGTCTGGAAACTTGCAATACATGAATCATAGCTTTGTAAAAAAAATTATATATTAATTCAAAATACTGTTGTTTGTTTGTTTGTTTGTTTGTTTTCATTATATTTTTCTAAAATTAAATTCTTCTCCCACAACCCAGTTTATAAAAGGCGTTAACAGTCCCCGCCCCCTTTTGTGTGTAAATAATGTTTACACCGTTGTTGTATTGTGCCATACCTCAAGTTAAGTGGAATATAATTGAAGTCGGGTTGTTTCACGGGGAAGTGTATTATAAAAATATATTTGTACATAAAATAAATATTATATTTCTTCACTAAACACACAACAACAACAATAGTTGGAGTCTTGTAGAAAAATTAAATCGTAATTGACTGAATTATACGTTATGAAAATGAAACGAATGTATTCATCTTATTTTTTTGGGGCTTACTATTGCCATGCACCTGTGAAAAAGACTCTCACGAAAATGACTTGTTTATAATAACTTTTCTCATTCATTTAACAACTTGTAGATTGTTAGTTTTTCCACGTTCTTTTCTTTTTTTTAACTTAAGAGTATTTATTTTTAGGTTTGTATCAAATATTTGAACTTTTCAGTAGTGATTTTTTTTTATATCTGGTTTTTCTTACTTAAGTCCCTTTTTATTTATTTAAACCACCGTTCAAGATTAACTACTTTCATTTGAATACAGTTTCCAAATATGTTGACCATTACTCACTCAATAAGACGTTGAAACGCTCAGAACTCAAAACAGGCGTATATTTGTTTTTTAGATATTAAAGGTATAAATGAAAACTCCTTTAATGTAGAAGCAAATCCGGCACTTGTCGGTAAATTCACCAGAATAAAATTGTACGAGAAATCATGGCCTGACTTTTTACGCATAAAGTTTTAGTCACCGGACTATTTGAAAACATTATTCAGCAGAGTTCAAACGTTCCGATATTGGATCCCATTTGGAAAAGGGATCCCAATGGGGTCCAGATCCCAAGGGGTCCCGATCCTAATCGGGTCGCAATCAGGATCCCATTGGGAAAAGGGATCTCAATCTTGTTCGGGATTCCAATGGGGTCGAGATCATTAATGGGATACGGGATCCCAATGGGGGGTCGGGATCCCAAATGGGACCCCATTTGGAAACGGGATCCCAAATAGGGATCCCGCCGGAACTGGATATGACGAAAGCGGTTTAGCGATGTTGTACGGAGCATAAAAATGATGGAATTGAGACAATGTTTTGGGGTGGTGAATTAACCCACATGGTTCAATGTACAATTAACCCACATGGTTCAATGTACAATTAACCCACATGGTTCAATGTACAATTAACCCACATGGTTCAATGTACAATTAACCCACATGGTTCAATGTACAATTAACCGACATTGTTCAATGTACAATTAACCCACATGGTTCAATGTACAATTTTATTCGGGTGAACTATCCGAAAAGTACCGCAAATCCATAGCTTAAGTTTTATTTCTATTGCTATAGCTAGACATTAGAAAGCTGAATTTCAAAGTTGATCTGAAATTCAAGTGTATCTGCTTATAAATCTTTTTTTTTAAATGTGCATAAATATTTTATTTCTGCGATCATTACAAAATGGGTTTCAGATGGACACAGGAGCTTGTACATAAGCCTTTAATGCATCCATAATAATATGGTCAGTTCAAGATAATTATTTGCTGTAATAGCAACAAAAAAAATAATAACCAGTGTAAAGTTGCTATTTATAGCTAAAAATTTATTTCCCTACCTATTCATATTTTACGCACTGTTAGCTTTTCGTTGAATTTATCCATCAGATGACCTCACTAGACCAGTCATACTTAAGCACCTGAGTATCAGACAATCGAATTAGACATGCTAAGCACATATATCTTTTTTATTTTATTTTTTATAAAGTTGTTTATTTAAAGCAATTTTGAGAAAACATAACCTTATCTAAGTTTGTCTATGGTTAAATGGTAAAGGTAAATATAAATAATAACTATTTTTAAAGATATTTTTTTTCCTTTAAACACAATTAGACTATTTTTTAACACAATGTTATAATATGATGTGATATTTTTTTCAGTATTAAATTGTAACGAAATTTTGACATTTTTATTTCTATAATCATAGATCATCACATACTACAGATTTAGACGAATCACACGCTCATTTTTAATTTAGATTTTTAGTAGCGATCTTTATTTTTGTAATCCTCTTTTAAATCCTGTAACTTTGAATCAATATTCTATAACATAATGTTGCCCTTAATTAAGTTGTGGATCATCTACTCAGTGGTAACATTTGTTCGTATGGTTTTTTTTTTACTTGAAGTATATCGAAGTATGTGAACTCGGGTGGAGGTGGGGGCTGTGTTTTGTTGTTGTGTGGTTTGTTGTTGTCGATGTTAAAGTTCATTTAAAAACTTTTCGTATGTTTTTTTTACGCTTATTGTTATAAAAACTATCTCAAATGCATACTTTTATATTTTTTATTTTATACCAGATACATTTTGTATTGAGATGCATATTACAATTAACGCACTTAATATTATATATTTGTCTCGTCAGCCAAAAACAAACAAACAACCTTTCATTTTATTTGGCTCACATATATTTTCTTCTTTTTTTTAAACTTGGTCTGACATTTTTTTCAACAGCTATTTTTTTTTTAAAATCATGTAAGTCTTTAAACTTGTGGATTAATACGGAAAAAATTAAACAGTTCTCACACTTAAATCGTGAATTTAATTGTATTTTAAAAGGAATACTTTTGTATTATTTTAGACTTAAAACGCTTTCTTGTTTATATTGTTTACAAGTACACACTTATATTACTGCTGTGCTCAGTTGTATTCCCAACGTAGGAACCCAAGCCCCTCAGGGTGGGAACCCAAGCCCCACAGGGTGGGAACCCAAGCCCCACAGGGTGGGAACCCAAGCCCCACAGGGTGGGAACCCAAGCCCCACAGGGTGGCAATTTGATAGTTTAAAAAAGGGGGAGGGGGCAATTGGAAAAAAGCTTCTAGAATTTGAAAACCAACTGTTTACTATTATTTAACTTGTATCTTTAAAAAAGAGCAACATTAAAGTCTCTATTTATTGCTCATACACGTAATCTTGAGGCTAGTTATGAAATTGCTAACTCATCGCTAAATCGGGTAAAAATTATATTAAAGGAGAGAATTTAATCAAACCATCACTGTCAACAATCCAAAAAAAACGGTTCTGAAAAATATAACAAAGACGTGAAAGCTATTTCACTCAGTAACAATATTGTTATCAGAACAATAGACGAAAATGAGTGAAGATATTGAAATACAACTTGTTGAAGAGCTGAAAACAAAAACAAAATTCTCAGTGCAAAATATGAATCAACTTTGAGAGACAGTGAGGCTGTATTCATCTTCTATATATATTAAGGGCCCACGATCAATATATTGATCATTCTGGCTCCTCCGCGATTGGATAATTCGGCCAAGAGCTTCGTGCTCAGTGCAGCTTCTGCCGATTGCTTGTCAGTTGGCTCTTTCGCGTGTAGAGGGGATTTGCAATGTTTCTGTGCCTGGTGTTGACAAGGATATTTCACTAGTCGCAAGGGCCACTTAGCAGAGGCGTAGCGAATGGGGGACGGGGGTCAGATGTCCCCGGGCGCTAGCTAGTTAGGGGCGCCAAAATGTGCTTTGATATTATTTTATTGGTGAAAATAATGGGTTTGAGGGTTGAAAAAAGACAAAAGGGGCGCTTTAAAATGAATCTTGTCCCCGGGCGCCAAACACTCTAGCTACGCCTCTGCCACTTAGTGAGGATATCATGCACTGAGGGTTGGAAGTGTTGTCGCCTCAACTATTCTTTTTGGAAGCTTCTTCCAATCCCTGATCGTCCGTGGCAGGAATGAGCAGTTCCTATATTGGCTCCTTGCTGCTATGAGCCGGAACTGCATGTCATGGCCTCGTCTCTGTCTAGGGGGAAGAGGGATGAATTGGTTTCATGCTGGAACTGTGGACCGGTCCATTTTTTTATTTTTTTTAATCTTCTACATCATGGAGAGCCTGAAGCTAACTTAATTGGAACCTAACATAAAATCTCTATGCAGCAAGCATCAAGCACAAACATCTCATTGACTTTAAAATATAAATAACTACTAATAATTAAAATAATATAGAAAAATCTTTCATTAAAATTATTTCGTACTTTTCATTTCTCCGATTTTTGTTTTGAAAATTTTATTACTATGTTTCCTCACCAATTTCCTAGTGATTTCTTCCTAAAACCCACCATTTAAGTCTCTTCAGTGAAAAACTATATTTTGGAATATTAAAAATTATGTATAAGATACATGGTGGCGTGGGGATACGAATGTTAGAAAGGCTTATGTGGGGCACGGCACAAAATAAGGTTGGGAAACACAGTTCTAGAGTATTACACAAATAGATACTTTTTTTAAAACCTGCATCCAATCCAATATTGCAATCTAAAAAAAATGAAAACCTAGGTTAAGAGGCTTAAAGATAAAGATGTCTTATAAAGGACTATGAAAGACGTATTTGGTTTTAAAATGTAAAAATTGTGTTGCGACCTAGTGTTCAATAAATTTTTAAAAATATAATATATGTCCAAATGCCTGCATGGCATACTTTTAATTTTCACTCTTGGTTTATGTGTACTTTCTTTAGGAAAGCTGTCATTGGCTTATTAAGCTAAGCAACCGCCCCTATATGTATTGTCTACACACAAAGCATCTCTAAACAGAGCTGTTGTTTATATAAAAAATATTTAAAAAAAAAAAATTTGACGTAGCCATGGCCAGCTGCTGCTTGAGTTTTGGCGAACACAACTTTCATGACCGAGGTAAAGTACGCAGCGCATAGGGAAACGTGGCTGATCCACAGTCCTCCACGTAGCTGGTTTATACTGCCCCCCCCCCCCCCACACACTTTTTTTTTGGTGTCACTTGTCAACCGTTCCTTCGTGTTGAAGGCAAAATTAGATTATATGGCCAGACCTAAGGATCAAAATCAATTTTACTGAGGCTCATCACCCCTCCGCTTAAGCAATGACTGAAATAATTTATTTGCGTATTTGATACGTTTGGATATATAACTTCGCCGGGCACTTGTGTAGTGCATGTCAGTGCTGAAGTATAGATATATTTTAAAACTTACGGAAGTCTTGATGATAATTTTTGTATTAGTATTTTAAGCGTAAGCATCAGTCTATGGGCTGTTAGGTTTCGAGTCACACATCCTCTTGTCATTACGAGGCATCAAACTCCGGGGACAGGAATAGATGATGAGTTATTTGGGGAATGAGTTGATTGGATGAAGATTTGATTGGATGATGCGTTGATTGTATGAATTTATTGGATGATGAGTTGATTGGCTGAATTCATTGGATGATGAGTTGATTGGATGAATTCATTGGATGATGCGCTGATTGGATGAAGTTTTCACTTACTGCTTTGAGTGTAATTTGATTGGATGATGGGGTGATTGGGGGATGAGTTGATTGGATATTTAGAATAAATGATGCGTTGATTGAATGAAGATTTGATTGGATGGTGAGTTGTTCAAATGAGTTTATTGAATGAGTTGATTGGATAATGAGTTGATTGAATGATGAGTTGGTTGGATGAATTCATTGGATGATGACTTGATTAAATGAGTTATTTAGATAATGAGTTGATCGGATAATGAGTTGATGGGATAATGAGTTGATTGGATGATTAGTTAATTGAATGGTTAGTTGATTGAATAATGAGTTGTTCCGTTTCTAAAACAGCATAAAATTGTGGTAAAATGAGATGAATTTTGTTGACTTTGTATTGTTTCACCATTACTTTCATTTCATCGGTAAAAATATAATTTACAGATAAAAATTAGCTTATAAATCCAAAATAACGTAAAAATAAATATTACTAGATATGTCCCGCCAAACATTGGCGACAGCAACTCGTGAACTTCCCATCTACTAAAGTTACTTGACAAAACATGAACTCAATCAACGCACGTTTAAGAATCCCAATTTTTGCTACATCCCTTCCCAGATGACACGTCACTGCAAACATTTTTTTTTGACGCCCATAAACTATATTAAATATTCTAATGTCCCAACCACTTTTAAACCGAATATTTTTTATACCACACTTAAACTTGGGACGATTTCATTTTCCGAAAAGAAATTATTACGCAATGAAACGCAGTTGTGTTATTTTAAAAAATTAATAATTTAGCGTAGTTATCGGAAATTATATTTGGCGCGCTATTGAACTCATTATTGAACAATACTTTCTTTCAAACTTTTAGAATTATTTGTAATATACTCTTAATAACAAAGTCGCTGATTCGGAAGCAGTCAATTAGGAAGCAATTCATTGGGAAGCATTTCATTAGGAAGCAGTCCATTAGGAAGCAGTCCATTAGGAAGATGTCCATTAGGAAGCAGTCCTTAAAGAAGCAGTCCAAAAGGTAGCAGTCCATTAGGAAGCAGTCAATTAGGAAGCAGTCCATTAGGAAGCAGTCAATTAGGAAGCATTTCATTAGGAAGCAGTCCATACAAAGCAGTCCATTAGGAAGCAGTCAATTAGGAAGCAGTCCATTAGGAAGCAGTCCATTAGGTAGCAGTCCATACGAAGCAGTCCATTAGGAAGCAGTCCATTAAGAAGCAGTTCATTAGGAAGCAGTCAATTAGGAAGCAGTCTATTAGGAAGCAGTCCATTAGGTAGCAGTCCATACGAAACAGTTCATTAGGAAGCAGTCCATTAGGAAGCAGTCCAATAGGAAGCAGTCCATTAGGAAGCAGTCCATTAAGAAGCAGTCCATTAGGAAGCAGTCCATTAGGAAGCAGTCCATTAGGAAATAGTCCATTAGGAAGCGTCCATTAGGAAGCAGTCCATTAGGAAGCAGTTCATTAGGAAGCAGTCCATTAGGAAGCAGTCCATTAGGAAGCAGTCCATTAGGATGCAGTCCTTTAGGAAGCAGTCCATTAGGAAGCAGTCCATTAGGAAGCGGTTCATTAGGAAGCGGTCCATTAGGAAGCGGTCCATTAGGAAGCGGTCCATCAGGAAGCGGTCCATCAGGAAGCGGTCCATTAGGAAGCAGTCTATTCGGAAGCGGTCCACGATTCATACCACAAGCGACGTATATATTTACGAGATCAATTTTAACGGGTCGTTTATTAGTCAACTAGAAAACAAGATTTCTTTTTTACAACATTATATCAGGAAAAACACCCGTTTGCCCACTTACGCCCACCATGGAATAATGCATGTGGGAAACTTCGAAAGAATTCTTCCGAAATAAATAGACTGTATCTGATACATACACATAGGGTGGGGGTGGCAAGAAATCAGACTATATTTATTCCACAATTAATTTCTACCGAGTATGTTATTGTCACTTAACTGAAAAATGATGTGTGACAACGATTCTAGCTACGGGTGACGTCGATTCAAACTAATTTTGACATCGAAGTCAGCCACGTGTGACTACGATTCGAGATACTACGTGAGACAACAATACGCCCGTGCTAAAGTCAAAACTAGTCATGTAAGGTAGGGCCTAAGCCTAAACTAGTCAAGTAGTAATGCTTAAGCCAAAACTAGTTATGTAGGTAGGGCCTAAGCCAAAACTAGTCATGTAAGATAGGGCCTAAGCCAAAGCTAGTCATGTAAGGTAGGGCCTAAGCCAAAACTAGTCATATAAGGTAGGGCCTAAGCAAAAACTAGTCATGTAAGGTAGAGCCTAAGTCAAAGCTAGTCATATAAGGTAGGGCCTAAGCCAAAACTAGTCATGTAAGGTAGAGCCTAAGCCAAAACTAGTCATGTAAGATAGGGCCTAAGCCAAAACTAGTCATGTAAGGTAGGGCCTAAGCCAAAACTAGTCATGTAAGGTAGGGCCTAAGTCAAAACTACTCATGTACAAGACATGTGCTGAAGCTAAAACTAGCCATGTAAGGTAGGGCCTAAGCTAAAACTAGCCATGTAAGGTAGGGCCTAAGCTAAAACTAGCCATGTAAGGTAGGGCCTAAGCCAAAACTAGTCATGTAAAGTAAGGCCTTCTTTTTTTTAATTACCAATGTTTAAAACCAAACACTGCTCTTCCCAAAAATCTTCAAATTTACGTTAACACAAAGATTTTTGTTTTTAAATAACCAAAATAATTTTTTAAGATTTCAATTGCAGATTTCAATTGCAGATTTAAATTGAAGATTTCAATTGCAGATTTCAATTGCAGATTTCAATTGCAGATTTCAATAGTAGGTTTAAATTGAAGATTTCAATTGCAGATTTCAATTGAAGATTTCAATTGCAGATTTCAATACCTAAAGGAGATACCCAATACCTTTTGTTAAACCTTTTTGAAATTCCAGTCATTTTCCCCTACACTTCCAGGAAGTCCCACAACTTTCTTTCTGACCCACGTCATCGCCCTGACATATTGCTGCTAGTGTAAACCAACCTCCTCTACGGCCTTTTACTTATCCCCTCCACACTAATAATTGACCCTGCCTCCATCCTTTTCCTTAAACTTATATTTAGTCTAACCAAACCCCTGTCTACCCCCTCCCCTCATTTCCGACAAAATTGCAGTTAGTTGTACCTAGCCCCCTTTCTACCCCCATATTTCCCCCCACACCAGCAGTTAGTCCTATTCACAACCAGCCCCCCCTCCCTCCCCATTACGTCCAGCCCCTCTTCCTCCATCAACTTCGCCAGCACCACCACCTCACAAAACCATCTGGCGCACAATGGATTTGGTCTACATGAATTAAGCCTTAGAACCAATTACCATCAAGAAATCTATCGACTACTTCATCATCACGGGTCAGGGCTCCTCTGAACGCTGGTTAGCCAGACCAACCCCATCCCACCCCTATTTGCATTGTCAGATTGTCGCGACGTGAAACTGGTTTGATCAGAGGGACCCGATCGGTCATTTTTAATACGTTTTGTCCCACTTTTATAGCTACTTTAATAGTCGAAAACTTTTTTTTAAAGACATTTTGGTGGTTTTGTGTGTTGTGCCCACTACTGCCATTACTTTTTTATTACTATTATCACTATCTAAACATGTGTAGCTATTAGAACAACTTGAAAGATATGTTCCTACTTAAATCTTACAATATAGAGCAATAATGGGTGGATTTAACAAGACCGTAGTCACCAGAGAGGACGTTATGGCTTAGTTGTTTTGTTGGTTTAAATCATAGATGAGACCAGTGTGGGATTCACGTATACCCTAAATAAGCTACAGCTTAGGGCCTCACAATCTGCCAGCTTAGGGCCTCACAATCTGCCAGCTTAGGGCCTCACAATCTGCCAGATTCGGGCCTCACCATCTGCCAGCTTGTGGCCTCACAATCTGCCAGCTTAGGGCCTCAAAACCTGCCAGCTTAGGGCCTTACAATCTGCCAGCGTAGACCCTCACCATCTGCCAGCTTAGGGCCTCACAATCTGCCAGCTTAGGGCCTCACAATCTGCCATCTAAAGGCTTCACAATCTGCCAGCTTAGGGCCTCAAAATCTCCCAGCTTAGGGCCTCACAATCTGTCAGCTTAGGGCCTCACAATCTCCCAGCTTAGGGCCTCACAATCTGTCAGCTTAGGGCCTCACAATCTGCCAGCTTAGGGCCTCACAATCTGCCAGCTTAGGGCCTCACAATCTGCCATCTAAAGGCTTCACAATCTGCCAGCTTAGGGCCTCAAAATCTCCCAGCTTAGGGCCTCACAATCTGTCAGCTTAGGGCCTGACAAATATCAAGTATACCTCAACGGAGATTAATACACTGACCAGCCTGCCTTAAAGGACTTACTAATTATCATTTATTAATCATAAATATCAAGACTCAATTTTCCCCAAAAAAGCCAGGTATATTGTCTCCCTTTAGTTGAGCGACTGGAAGTTCAACACATGGCGAGATATCTTGTCTGCTTTTTTGATGAGCTACTGTAAGTTCAACACATGGCGAGATATCTTGTCTGCTTTTTTGATGAGCTACTGTAAGTTCAACACATGGCGAGATATCTTGTCTGCTTTTTTGATGAGCTACTGTAAGTTCAACACATGGCGAGATATCTTGTCTGCTTTTTTGATGAGCTACTGTAAGTTCAACACATGGCGAGATATCTTGTCTGCTTTTTTGATGAGCTACTGTAAGTTCAACACATGGCGAGATATCTTGTCTGCTTTTTTGATGAGCTACTGTAAGTTCAACACATGGCGAGATATCTTGTCTGCTTTTTTGATGAGCTACTGTAAGTTCAACACATGGCGAGATATCTTGTCTGCTTTTTTGATGAGCTACTGTAAGTTCAACACATGGCGAGATATCTTGTCTGCTTTTTTGATGAGCTACTGTAAGTTCAACACATGGCGAGATATCTTGTCTGCTTTTTTGATGAGCTACTGTAAGTTCAACACATGGCGAGATATCTTGTCTGCTTTTTTGATGAGCTACTGGAAGTTCAACACATGGAGAGATATCTTGTCTACTTTTTAGATGAGCTACTGGAAGTTCAACACATGGCGAGATATCTTGTCTGCTTTTTTGATGAGCTACTGTAAGTTCAACACATGGCGAGATATCTTGTCTGCTTTTTTGATGAGCTACTGGAAGTTCAACACATGGAGAGATATCTTGTCTACTTTTTAGTTGAGCGACTGTAAGTTCAACACATGGCGAGATATCTTGTCTGCTTTTTTGATGAGCTACTGGAAGTTCAACACATGGAGAGATATCTTGTCTACTTTTTAGATGAGCTACTGGAGCTTCAACACATGGAGAGATATCTTGTCTACTTTTTAGATGAGCGACTGGAAGTTCAACACGTGTTGACGAGACGTTAAACGTGGACCAGCTGTTCAAACGGTCATTATTTTAAAAAGGGATCAATAAATTGTACAAGGATATAGCAGAAGATTTCATCAAGTATTCTATTAGTGCGGGTGTTAAAATGTTGAGCCATTTATTGTGTGTGTTAATGTGAGTCATTATGTGTTTGTTAAAATGTGTGTTTTGAAAATACGAACCGTTCAATGTGTGCATATCTGCTGTACATCTACTGCATCCTGGTCTATTTCCAATCGTCTTGACCAAGTCTTGCCATTGGATCAAATAGTCAAGGATGAGAGAGTGAGCAGCAGAATGATGAAGACACCATGATGAAGACACCCTGATGAAGACACCATGGTGAAGACATCCTGATACAGACAGCTGTTGTACTTTTTATCTTATAATAATTTTCAATATATATATATATATATATATATAAGTTCTAAATTCAATAGAATACATTCATGAAGCATTATCTCTACCCCCCCCCCTTCTACCCATGACTCCCTCGCCACGTTTGCGCAGATGACAAACACTTGGTATGTTTGTGAGCATGCCCCCCCATATGTGTACACTTATGTTATAATTGGGAACTGAGCCACCCAAAACCCCACCCCCAGCACCAGCACCCCCCAACCCGTTTTCCCCACCTGTGTACCCTGATGTCTGACACTCGTTGTGCTTGTGAGCCAAGCACGCGGCTAATGGCGGTTCATGGGGTAAAAAAAAAGGGGGGGGGCACGGTGGAAAGGGGCGGGAAACATTCAAATCACCTTGACAGTGTCGTAATGGCGAAACGTGATATCCACCAGGCCATCAGGACGCCCCAGACATGTACTGGAATAGGCGCGAGATCTTAGGGGAGTGAAATAATCATAAAAGAAGGGGAATATCTTTTGTTAGGTTATCTTGGGGCAAGATAAGTAGAGAGACATGAGTGAGATGGAGGGAGAGAGTGAGAGAGAGAGAGAGAGTGAGAGAGAAAGAGAGACGGATATAGAGTATAAGTCAATTATTTATCAAGACCACCCCCCCCCCCCAAAACCCCCAAAAATTATATAAAAATTTGAATTTTTTAACATGAATCAAATAGTGTAATGGACATTATTTGACAGGAAGGTATAATAAGAAAATTAGCCAAATTAATTGGATTGCCAATATTTTGTTTATAAGCATGCATCAGGCTTTATGGGCCACAACTCTTCCAGATATTGAGTTATCATTCCATTAATGCCATTGGTAACTCACCCACCTCCTCTTCTACCTAACATTTCCCAAACCAAAGTAACCTAACATTTCCCAAACCAATTTAACCTAACATTTTCCCAAACCAATTTAACCTAACATTTACCAAACCAATTTAACCTTACATTTACCAAACCAATTTAACCTAACATTTACCAAACCAATTTAACCTAACATTTACCAAACCAATTTAATCTAACATTTACCAAACCAATTTAACCTAACATTTACCAAACCAATTTAATCTAACATTTACCAAACCAATTTAACCTAACATTTACCAAACCAATTTAACCTAACATTTACCAAACCAATTTAACCTTACATTTACCAAACCAATTTAACCTAACATTTACCAAACCAATTTAATCTAACTTTACCAAACCAATTTAACCTAACAGTCTTTGACAGTCATTGACAATTATTGGCAGTCATTGACAAACATTAACATTCATCGACAATCATTGACAGTCACGGACATTTATTGACAGTCATTGACAGTCTTCGATAAACATTGACAGTCATTGGCAATATTAATTGTTCGCTGGAAAAAACAAAATCCCTTTCAACCATGATCTCTAAAATATTCACCTCTAAAGGGCTTGACAGTTCGATTCTTAATGGCGCGGGGCGTGGTTGGGGGGGGGGGCGGGCGGGTGCTTATTTAATCAATGTGACAGGTTACTTTGGGTGTCTTTTTCTTTCTAAAAACAACAGCAAATGTTTAAGGGATTTGGGCTACTAGAGAGAGTATAAAACAACGCTTAACGCCTAAGATGATTGTATGATCGTGGAGTCGGGGGTAGGGTGTGGGGTAGGAGCGCGGACAGAAAGGTGCTGGGTATGGGCCACCCAGATACGAGCTCGGATAGCCGTCATTACAGATCTGAAACTTAAGGGATGGGGGCATGAATTCAAAATATCCATTCGGTGGAAGAAAAAAAAAAGGGGGGGGGGGGGGGGGAAGAGGGGACAAATCAAATTCCTGGTGCATGCCCCCACTTGTCTTGTTTAACAGTGCATTGTGGGAATGATTCAAAAGACGTATTCATTTATTTTGTGGACAGAGCGAACAGTATTCATTTTGACAATTGTATAAATATCTAAATCTCTAAATAGCTGTCTTATTTGTACGTTTTTAAATAATACAACGAATGGGCTTCTGAAAACGACCAACACCAATCCGTTTTTTTTTTTATGAATCCCCCTCATCAAAATCGCCACATTTTGGAGATATTACAAACTTTTTATTACAAACCTTGTGCTCAAAGTCAATTTGTGATGTTGTCTCGAAGTCAATTTGTGATGTTGTCTCAAAGTCAATTTGTGATGTTGTCTCAAAGTCAATTTGTGATGTTGTCTCAAAGTCAATTTGTGATGTTGTCTCAAAGTCAATTTGTGATGTTGTCTCAAAGTCAATTTGTGATGTTGTCTCAAAGTCAATTTGTGATGTTGTCTCAAAGTCAATTTGTAATGTTGTCTCAAAGTCAATTTGTGATGTTGTCTCAAAGTCAATTTGTGATGTTGTCTCAAAGTCAATTTGTGATGTTGTCTCAAAGTCAATTTGTGATGTTGTCTCAAAGTCAATTTGTGATGTTGTCTCAAAGTCAATTTGTGATGTTGTCTCAAAGTCAATTTGTGATGTTGTCTCAAAGTCAATTTGTGATGTTGTCTCAAAGTCAATTTGTGATGTTGTCTCAAAGTCAATTTGTGATGTTGTCTCAAAGTCAATTTGTGATGTTGTCTCAAAGTCAATTTGTAATGTTGTCTCAAAGTCAATTTGTGATGTTGTCTCAAAGTCAATTTGTGATGTTGTCTCAAAGTCAATTTGTGATGTTGTCTCAACATCAATTTGTGATGTTGTCTCAAAGTCAATTTGTGATGTTGTCTCAAAGTCAATTTGTGATGTTGTCTCAAAGTCAATTTGTGATGTTGTCTCAAAGTCAATTTGTAATGTTGTCTCAAAGTCAATTTATGATGTTGTCTCAAAGTCAATTTGTGATGTTGTCTCAAAGTCAATTTGTGATGTTGTCTCAAAGTCAATTTGTGATGTTGACCTGAGATAAGGTAACGTCGAAATATGTGTGCACACCTTCGGAAACTAAATATATTAAGTCCCCCTGTGTTTCAACGGGAAATGAGTAAAGCAAAGTAAAGTTAAACCTGAAAAAGGAACGCAACTTTTCCAGCTGGCTTTACGGCCCACAACTCTTCCAGCAGTCTTTACGGCCCACAACTCTTCCAGCAGGCTTTACGGCCAACAACTCTTCCAGCAGGCTTTACGGCCCACAACTCTTCCAGCAGGCTTTACGGCCCACAACTCTTCCAGCAGGCTTTACGGCCCACAACTCTTCCAGCAAACTTTAAGGCCCACATCTCTTCCAGCAGCCTTTACGACCCACAACTCTTCCAGAAGGCTGTACGGCCCACAACTCTTCCAGCAGGCTTTTTGGCCCACAACTCTTCCAGCAGTCTTTACGGCCCACAACTCTTCCAGCAGGCATTACGGCCCACAAGTCTTCCTTTGTTCAGGTTTAACCTTACTGTGCTTCACTCATTTCCTAGTGTGCTTCCCTGGTTGCAGTCTCTCCCATTATTATACCCATTGTTTTACGCTTTGACGCAAGGGAAAGTCTCAATAATTAACGTGTAAATCGTGTGTTTGGTTTCTTTTTTAAACTTAATTTCTTGGCAGCCTAATGAACAAGTGTGCGTTGAGCCTTGAAAAAACTTGTTGCGAACATGCAGTGCCGTGTTTTGTCTTGTTCCACACAAAACAATGCCCCCCATATGGTTACGGCAGAAGTTCAGACAGTTGAGTCGTGGTAAGTAGGAATCGTGGGGGCTCTTGTTTGCGCGAGGGGGAGGGGGGCAGCGGGAGGAGGGGAGTGGGAGCCCCAATTTATTCATTGGATGTTTACTTTGTTTGTTTTGGGGGTTTTTTAGCTTTTTCCCATGGAGTCCCAATTACTGTCATGTTATGAGTCGTAGAGCAGTGACACCTAAAGGTAATGAAAATCTAGAATACACTAGAATTTTACCGATGTTTTATGCTGCTCTCTCTCTCTCTCTCTCTCTTTCTCTCTTTCTCTCTCTCTCTCTCTCTATATATATATATATATATATATATATATATATATATATATCCCTCTCTCACCATTCTCCTTTGACTTCCTGATTGCCAGACTTAGAAAAAGACTAGTGTGTGCTTGTATCGAATTGAGACACCCATCTAAAAAGATGAATGCTGATGTCGTAACACTTGCGAAGTATAAAGATGTAATAATGCTGTTGTTTTCAAGTGCATTTAAAACAAGAAATTTAGCATCTGTTGTCTTCTTAAAATGATTTACCACAAATTCACTTTCTATTAAATGTTAACTCCGATGTATACGAAACGCACCGGCAGTGCCATCATATCGCAGTGGTCAGCCTGTCATCTTATCGCAGTGGTCAACCTGTCATCTTATAGCAGTGGTCAAACTGTCATCTTATCGCAGTGGTCAACCTGTCATCTTATCGCATGGGTCAACCTGTCATCTTATCGCATGGGTCAACCTGTCATCTTATCGCATGGGTCAACCTGTCATCTTATAGCAGTGGTCAACCTGTCATCTTATAGCAGTGGTCAACCTGTCATCTTATAGCAGTGGTCAACCTGTCATCTTATAGCAGTGGTCAACCTGTCATCTTATAGCAGTGGTCAACCTGTCATCTTATAGCAGTGGTCAACCTGTCATCTTATCGCATGGGTCAACCTGTCATCTCATAGCAGTGGTCAACCTGTCATCTTATCGCATGGGTCAACCTGTCATCTTATAGCAGTGGTCAACCTGTCATCTTATCGCATGGGTCAATCTGTCATCTTATCGCATGGGTCAACCTGTCATCTTATCGCATGGGTCAACAAAACTAAATACATCGAAACTAAATACATCAAAACTAAATACAACAAAACTAAATACAACAAAACTAAATACAACAAAACTAAATACATCAAAACTAAATACATCAAAACTAAATACAACAAAACTAAATACAACAAAACTAAATACATCAAAACTAAATACAACAAAACTAAATACATTTAAACTAAATACATCAAAACTAAATACATCAAAACTAAATACAACAAAACTAAATACAACAAAACTAAATACATCGAATCTAAATACATCAAAACTAAATACATCAAAACTAAATACAACAAAACTAAATAACAACAAAACTAAATACATCGAAACTAAATAATTCAAAACTAAATACATTTAAACTAAATACACCAAAACTATATGCACCAAAACTAAATACTAAATACATCAAAAATAATACATCAAAACTAAAGACAACAGCTTTCTGTGAAATTCGGAACTCTGTGATGTTGTGAACCTAGAGAAGAGTGGGCTCAATAAGGTCCATTACTATAATCAAAACCTACTAATTTCAAAGTATTTTTTTAAATTCGTAATATACCGATAATGATGAATATTACAAGATTTTTTTAAAATTGGTAAAACTTCAAGCTTGTATATATATATATCAAATGGCAAGAAAAAGTCCCCAACATGGATGTCCTGTCTCAAACAAATATGTGCAGCGTCCCAGCCATTTTAATCCAAAGACGCCTCCGTTAGCTTGGGCACGTCAAGCGAATGCAACCTGGTCGCATACCTAAGGACGTGCTGTACAGTGAGCTGGCGACAGGGAAAAGGTCAGTTGGACGGCCTCGTCTCTGATACTTAGACATATGCAAAAGAGATATGAAGGCGGCCAACATCAACATCTCAAATTGGAAGGACCTGGCGGAGGATCGATCCACATGGTGGGGCATCGTGAAGGCAGGATCACTACGTGCCGAGGAGCTCTACAGGGCGGAAGCAGCTGTAAAGAGAGCGCAGAGAAAGGCCAGAAAACACTGCTCCACCGCATTCGTGTGTGGGACTTGCAAAAGAGACTGCCACTCGAGGATCGGTCTCTCTCGCCACACCAAGAGCTGCAATCAGAAAAGATAAATCTATCGTCTCTCATAGACGGAAAGATGCCATACATACATATATATATATATATATATAATCACAATGCCACAGAAAATTAAAGACTAATTTATAAATAAATTGTCACAATGCCACAGAAAATTGATGAATAATTTACCAAAACAATTATCACAATGTCACAGAAAGTCAATGACTAATTTACAATTAAATTATGACAATGCAACGGAAATTTAATGATTAAATTATATCATATAAAAATATAATAAAAGTGAAAATTTGTATGTTTGTGGATTAGTTTGTTTTTGTGTTTGTTCCACAAAGGCTTTTATTTGAATTAATGGATCTTGACCAAACTTGACACATATATCCATCATTATCCAGCATCCAATACTGCGGGGTTATGAACTTTTTATAACATTCCGTTTGGGGCCGGGGGCCCCGAATTCGTTTTTTTTCTTATATGAGCTCTGGGCTTATACACGAATAGATGGATATTGACTAAACTCAGTACAGATCCACTTGATTATCCATAGTCAAATACGGAAAGGTACTGAACTCACAATATCCATTCCATTATAAATATAAATAGGCATAGACAACGCTATGGGTTCTGTGTGATTGATGGATATAGGTCTAGCTTAGTAGCAATACACTTCCATACTGAAATATAGGTGTATTTAAAATGAAACTTTTCCAATCCATTCAGGGCCAGTCTAGACTTTTCCAGAATGTTCATAATATAAAAATAAAGCTATATCTATGGCAATTTCGAACTCATTTTATTGGGGAAAACTTTTACATTTTAACTTTATTATTTATCTGACTGATTTTTATGGGCCCCCATCTCAGGCAAAACTGATTCGGTAAATGTATGGAATGGGCCCCTCTTTCAACTTAAATGTACTATAGTTATAGTAATGCATTTAATTGTATAATTTTTCGTATTCGAAGAATAAATAATTATAAAATAATTTTAGTACACGTTTCGAGGAGGATAAATTTAATATAAAATGTTCCAGAAAGTTCTATTTTGTTCTACGGGGATATATAATGGTATCTAACAGCTTATTGAAATGTTAGTTTAGTTCTATTCATTTCTATACTCTTATGGGGATTTTCTTTAATCATGCCCTTCATAATCCTACCGGTAACATGATCCAAACGAGGAAGAGGATCCTAAAAGGGAACGAGTAAACTGGAACCCATCGGTAACGCGATCCCATCGAGTAACGGGATCTAGGGACCCAACCAAGAAACGGGATACCACAGGGAAACTGGAACCCACAGGGATCAGGAACCCAACGGGATCGGGATTCCACAGGGAAACGGGACCCCCACCGGTATCGGGATTCCACCGGGAAACGGGATCACACCAGGATTATGATACAACCAGGATCGGGATCACACCGGGAAACGGGATATAGACGGAATCACGAACCCACCGGTTTCGGGAACCCGCCAGGAGTGGGCACCCACCGGGGTCGGAATACCGACGGGATCGAGAACCAACCGTTATCGTGATCCCACCGGTATCGGGATCCCACCGTCATCGGGATCCAAACGGGATAGGGATTCAAACGGGCCCGGGATCCCTCTGGATAATGGGATACCAGCGGAAAATGGGATACAATCGGAAAACGGGATCCGCTTGGAATCCCTCTGGGATCGGGATCACATCGGAGAACAAAATGGTTACAAATTAATCCTTTTTTTTTTTAAAGATAATTTTTTTTTTTAAACTTGACGCTTAATTTCAGTGTTAATGAAAAGGCTTTAGAAGTTGTTTATTTTTTCGATTGCAACACTGGGTACATTGGCTAGTTACCAATAAATTGTTAGAAAGCTACAGAGAGTTAATTACTGATTTACCAATACATTTTCTCAAAGCCACATCAAAGTTTGTTACTAATTTCCATTACTTGAACAATACATTTTCCCAAAGCCACATCAAGGTTTGTTACTAATTTCCGTTATTTGAAATAGTCTTTTTTATAAATATTGTTTTGATAACTACTAAGACAATATTTTTTAACATACACAGGATTTACTTAGTCTTAGTGTGTTACTACTAAAAGGCTAATTGGCATGGGGGGGGGGGGGGGTTGTGGAGAGAGAATCATCTATTTCAATAACAAGATTCTTCTCAAAATAGTCATAGGACCTTAACTGTGTGCCAATAGCGGGAGGATATTGACACGATAAATTTAAAACGAAAATACAGTCAAAAACATGAACTGATCACACACAAGTGACACGGCTGTAGACCAATCTATAAGTAGCACAGGAGATCATCTAACATTCGTATAAGTTATGTATGCTAAGACATAAGTAAACTTTACTCTAACATACGGGGGGTTAATTCTAAATTTTGTATTATTGAAAAACAAATTTCAATTTTTGTCAAATTGTTTGAGCCGGTTCTGCAAAAGCCTGGCATGGGGGCACTGCTTTTCGCGTGACGATTCATTCCGGATACGTGTGCATGTTCCCTCCCCCCCCCCCAACCCCATGTAACTTGACTGGCATAGTGAATCGTGTCTTGTGTGTTAATTTCCACCTCTTTTCTCTGGGGACTCAACGACTTTTCCCGGATACACCGAGGCCGTAACGAAACACCAGGGTCACCACGAGACACCAGGGTCACCACGAGGAACCAGGGTCACCACGAGGTACATGGTCACCACGAAGCACCAGGTCATTACGAGACACCAGGGTCACCACGAGGCACCAGGTCACAACGAGGCACCAGGGTCACCACGAGGCACCAGGGTCACCACGAGGCGCCAGGTCACAACGAGGCACCAGGGTCACCACGAGGCACCAGGTCACCACGAGGCACCAGGGTCACCATGAGGCACCAGGGTCACCACGAGGTACATGGTCACCACGAAGCACCAGGGTCATTACGAGGTACCAGGGTCACCACGAAGCACCCGGGTCACCACGAAGCACCAGGTCACCACGAGGT
This sequence comes from Omphiscola glabra, assembly GCA_964017045.1. NCBI lineage: Eukaryota > Metazoa > Mollusca > Gastropoda > Lymnaeidae > Omphiscola > Omphiscola glabra. The sequence continues at coordinate 15,465,767 of OZ024805.1, forward strand.
ACATGGTCACCACGAAGCACCAGGTCACCACGAGGCACCAGGGTCACCATGAGGCACCAGGGTCACCACGAGGCACCAGGTCACCACGAGGCACCAGGGTCACCACGAGGCACCAGGGTCACCACGAGGTACATTGTCACCACGAGGCACCAGGTCACCAAAAGGCACCAGGTCATCACGAGGCACCAGGTCATCACGAGGCACCAGGGTCACCTTAAGACACTAGGGTCACCACGAGGCACCAGGGTCACTACGAGGCACCAGGTCACCACAAGACCTGCCGTACTCCATTAAGCTGTGACAACAAAAGAGACGGATGCGTCACACACTGAAACAATAAATAAATCAACCCTAAATAAAAACCCACGAGACCTCCTCTTGTTGTTCTTGAAAAATTTTTTTTTGGTTTATAAATGAAGTCTAGGTAATGAGGGTTACAACAAGTCGATCGGAGGTTTTAAAAAAAACTTTGGGGGAGGGAGATGGCTGTTTAAGGTAATTTTTTTATTTATTAAAGTGCTCTGCTCTTCTTGTCATCCATTAGTTTTACCTTAGAAACGATTTCCTGCTAGACCCCCTATGCTAAGTTATATTTATATTCTCTGTGATGTTTTTATGCTGGGGTTTTTTGCTGGGTTTTTTAATGGTCTTTTTGGTTTCAGTAGGCATTTGGCCGAGACGTCCACGGCTCTGATTCGTCTTTCTTCAGTGTTTCCCCTGCCCTGGGTTTTTTTATTTTGTATTCAAAAAAAAAACAACAGTATTACGTCGTCTATACAAACCGGAAGAAGATCTTTATAATAGGTCGTAATATTTTCCCCCCACAATTATTTTTACCCCAAAGCGAAACAAATACCGTACATGAGGACGTTGTGTCTCTGGTTTTATTAACCAAAAGAATGTCTTCAAATAATAACTCGTGTAGTCATCCCCACCCCACACCCTCCCCCCATTTTTTTTTTAAATGAATATTAATTCCCTAAAAAAATGTTCCTATTCTCTGACAGCTGCGGTTACCAGTGTAGATTTGAACTCCTCAATGTAAGATTTCAACCTCACCAAAAAAAGCCGCACTTTCGGATTTGTGGACTGTGTATCATGCAGCATTTTAGTAGATGGGCCTGTCCTTGATCTAAAGCTCTAGCCGCAACGTGCGATGGTGTGACTGCTACGTCATTAGAGATGACCGTCGTGAGTAGGTATTAGCGTAAGGCCCCCCCGACAAGAAGGAATCGGAGAAACATAGGCTCGGCTATAAATAAACTGCTACCTAAGCCCGAGCACATACACACACACGCAAACACACACGCACACACACACATACAATTCTTACGACCTCATCACACTACGTCTGCAAAAGCTTTCCGCGTTTGGGGCGTTGCAAAGACCCCGAAGAAGTGGGCGGAGCTGAGCATTTGATTGATTTAATGGCGTCGTGTTCGATGGGTGTGCACCGGGAAGGTCGGGGTTTAATTTCCAAAGCTGTGGTGAGATCAATAGGAGAACAAAGGGCCCTGTTTGGAACACAGGTGAGTTTTATACGTCCAGACGTCCCAACCCCCAAGCCCCTACCCATATTTTCGGGGGGGGGGGAGTAAGTTCTTCAACTCCTTCCCCCCCCCCCATTTACCACATCCTATTCACCCCATTAAACCCCGCAAAATCTGACAATTATGGCAAGAAGTCACGTGTGTTAGGATCAAGTCAAATACCATTACACGTTTTGAAGTTTATGCAAATCAGCCTGCACCCCACCCTCTTCCAGCCCTTTCCTACCCCCAGTCTCCTACCCCCCTCCCCATGCAGATAAACAGGTTACACAATCGGCAACATGCAGTTAAGATCTACTGCGTGTCATTTTGGGGGCCATTTCATGTGCAAACGACGACGATGGGCAGACCTGGGACTGGGCATAAGGACACGATTTCGTGTAGCAAACACACGTCCTCTTTGAGACCAGTTGCGGCGGCTACGTTAATGCTTCTGTCTACGGCGACAGCTTTGCCGAGGGAATTCGAGCTTTTAGCTAGATGCTGAATCGGGGGCATTGTCATATTGGACAAGGATAATGATCACAAATTTGTGGTCCGACTGGGCATCTTAGAGACGACCGGGGACCACTTTCCAGACTTTGCGTTAATGTCAATCAAAGCAAGGATGTTGTCTCCATGAGACATGATAGTAGGTAGATGCCAGGTCCATGTTCATATATTACACAAGACTTCGTGAAACTCATTGACGTACTGACTCCACGTTGGCGAGGCTACAAGATGTTGTGCCCGGGTCGAGAAGAAGCATGGAGACCAGGCAAGAGACGGGGTGCTGATGGGTCCCGTACAGGTGGTCAAAAAAATCAGACAAGCAAAGACCCGCAGAGATCTATGAACAGAGGCGCTCCAACGTCACATTCACCGGCTATTGGCACATGCATAGCGTGGAATCTTTAGGGTAAGTCGACAATTCTTTCTTTCAAAGTTAAAATCAGTATTTTGACTCTGTCTAAGCCTTCACTGATCCAGATCCAGAGCCTTGCATGATGTACGACGCAATATCGAGCTTTGAAATGAAGTGTATAGATGTAAATGAAAAACATTAACGGTATTTTTTTATATTCTCCTAACATTTGAAATGTATTCATAATCCAGATGGTCCTATAAAGGGGGCATTTTATTGAGAGAAAAGAATAAGAGTGGGCTCAAGAACCTGACCCAAAAAAAACAACAAAGTTCACAAGAACGGAAAGAAAAAATATTGTTTGAAACTCATTAAACTACTTGAAAGCTTTATCGCAGTTTTTTTTTAAAATGCTTGTGTAGCTTTACTCTAGATCAGCGGTTCTCAACCAGTGGGTCGCGACCCCTATTGGGTTCGCAACGGCCCTTTCTCAGTGGTCGCCTAAGACCATCGGGAAAACACATATGCTCTACAGTTATAAAGTAGCAAAGAAAATAATGTTGTGGAACAACAAGAGGAACTGTATTAAAGGGTTGCGGCATTAGGAAGATTGAGAACCATTGTACTAGAGATAATTTCATGGGCAGCGCTAACTGCAACTTTAACGGTCAAGAAATTTGTGCAACACCAAAACTTTATTCAAGCAAACCAACTAATTTCAGTGATATAGATATGAAAATGCAAATGAAAATTTTTAGCGTCCGGTCGCACGTATTAACAATTAGATGAAGGGTCTCAAGTCCCGCTACAATTTGGTTTCATGAAGAAAACATTGCATTTTGTTCCTGGGTGCGAACTGGTTTTTTCCCCTCAGGCGCTCGTGTCTATTTTTTAAAGGGATTTCTTTGACTCTCAGCCTCACCAAATAAACACGATACAAATTTTTTTTAGAAAAGATTTTGAATTCTAAAATAAGGTACCCGAAGACATGGATATCGCATACATCTTCAACGTAATGCGCAGTGCTTCGTCGTAAATAAAAATACTTTGGCTTGTTGAGTTATTAATTATTGGAGGTGCCACAGTGCATAGAAATTTAAATAAAAACCTGCAAGGTCAGGGGGGGGCAAATGCCCCCACCCTGTCCTACCCAAATGATGTACCTGATGCCCATTGTTGCGATAGAACAAACCTGGCTACTCCCTGGGAAGATTATAGCATATAGAAACTATACGACAATAATCAAATGTATACTTCCACAAACAACGATATCTAGTCTCTAACAACCTTTTAATTGATTCTGCATTATAAAATTTAAGTCTAAAAACTTTTTAACTTGTTGATTAATGAGCTAAAGATGTCATAAAATGTTTCTCCTACAATTTAGCGTTACTAAAATAGATCAGCACAAAGTCTAATGCATCTATAAATTTGTTTCTATTAAAATTCATTTTTGTTTTGTTTTGGGGGTTATTAAATGTTGACATAACTAAATAGGGGGGGGGGTCATTTAAAGTTAGACAGTTTTGACAAGGGGGGGAGCGGGTAAAAATTGCGTAAAAATTGTTGACGTAATAGATGGACGACACCTTAATTAAAGAAAGAAATTTCACACATCGATTTTAAATTTTAATTTGCTCAGCACCAGTGTACAAAAATTGATTACATCTTTTCAATCCTTATAAAAATGATCAGCTGTGATTGTTAAATTGTCTATACGATGTTCTCTCTTAGACGTGGTGCATTTGTTTGTTTGTTTAATGTCTGTGGTGGGATTTTTGTTTGTTTGTTCGTTTGTTTGATGTCTGTGATGGGATTTTTGTTTGTTTGTTTGTTTTTAAGGTGCCGAGTTTGGTTGGGGGGGGGGGGCGGTTTACTAGATAGACGTTTTTTGTTTTTTTTTTTAAATGGAGCTGCTATTATTTAAGCCACCAAAGATTAGAGTATTAAATTAACAGCAATAACTTTGCAATAAGAAACCGCGATTTATTTGTCTGGAGTCAACACATCAAACTCGTACCTTGTCGTCGTTGCCTCAAGTACCACAGTTGTGAGGAATATTCAGAATTATGAATTGTTAATGATTATTGCCGAATACGTTTTACATATTTATTGAGTCAATTATTAAATCTGCTATGAGAAAAAAGAACAGTGTTTTCTAGCACAGTCCAATTAGAGCCCTAAAAATGGGCTAGGGGTTTTTTCTAGACTGCTCATCAGCGTTGTAACGCAATCCAAACCGCACCTTGTGATTAAAAAAGCTTTCTTCATTAGGTGAAAATTCTAAAATTCACTCTTCGTGGGTGCTAAACTTTTTTAACAAATCGCCCACAATATGTCAAGCCGAATGACCAAACATCTGTAACTAGAGAGATAAGTACTGGAATGCCACAGGATTGCTTTCTCTCCCCGGCCATGTATACGTTGAATAAACCAATGATAGCCGGGGCCAAAGGAAGTACCGGTTCAGTGATTAAATTTGCTGATGGTACCACAATCGTTGGCTTAATGTCTGAAAAGGGGGGGGGGGGAATCTTATACTGCAAATTAGATACAAGCTTTATCGGTTTGTGTGATGAAAATTTTCTTCAGTTGAATGTTTCAAAAAACGAATGAAATGGTTGTCGATTTCCGAAAAGTGGGGGGGGGGGGTGGTTGGTGTGGGGAATCCCCTTATTGAAGATTTCACGATAAATAAGCAAGTATAGAGCAAGACGAGGCCTATAAGTACCTATAGGTGTTATCATTAATAATAAGCTAACATGGCGTGAACACGGTCAAAGTCTGTATAAAAAAAATTCAACCAAAGACTTTTCTATCTTTAAAAATTGTATAATTTCGGCGTAATCGATTTATTTTACAATCCAACAAATGGAAGCCATATATTAAATTTCATTGTTACCTGCTGGTGTGGGAATTCATCGTTTGATATCAAACACCGATTAGATAGACTAATTGATCAAGATATAGTAAAATCACACAAACTAAACATACTTCACATGAATAACTATTTGAAGAGGAATGCTGTTGTAAAACTATTTTTTTTAAAATTGGATGATACATTCCACCCCCCTTTACAGAGATAACTAAGATCAGTTCATTCAAGGCGAATTCCTTCTCTGAAAGTTAGAACCAAAAGATGTTGTTTTTTTAATTCTCTTGTTCACCAGTCTGTACGACCAGTTTGCCCCCCCCCCCACCCACCCAAGCGGTTACCAAATCTAAATAATCCCTTATTAATTCATTATTGTCACTAAACGAGTTCATTAATGGATGATTTCTACGCCAGAGAAATGTATTTTCGATGTCTTCTGTTTAAATTGTTACTTTTGTAAAATGCTGTCTTTGTTAAAATATGAATTTATTTATGTGCTGGAAATGAATATGTACTATGTAATAATAAAATAAAAATTTCCATTCATTAGGATCAATAAAGTATCAACCAATCAATTAACTTTGTTTAAACAGCTCCGACACAACATGTTATGTTGTCAATTATTCTGTTAAATTTGTAGAATTTACTTTTTTAAAGATATGTTGAAGAAAATCACAGTCAACAATGAAAATTCCGTCAAGTTTTTGAAAATGAATTTTTTTTTAATTATCAACAAATAGTGTATACTTGTTCGCGCTTCTTGTTTAAATTTTAATTTTTCTAACCACCACTAGATTTACCCTAACAAAAGTCGGTAGTAAGTATTACGATATTCGAACCGATTGTGTTCATTAATGGCTGATTTCTACGCCAGAGAAATACCTTCGATGTCTTGTGTTCCAATTGTTATTGTTGTAAAATGTTGTCTTGATTAAAATATGTATTTATTTATGTGCTGGAAATGAAGATGCACAATGTAATAATAAAACAAACATATCCAATCATTCGGATCAATTATGTAATCAACCAATCCATTAATTCACCTCATAGCTGTAGTACGATGGGGAAGACTCATACCTACTGATTTAGCCGTCACCACAAATAGAATTTGGGTAAATAGCATTAACGAGGATTAAATAATTCATGTTAGCGATGAACCTTCATCACACACACACACACACATACAAACACACAAAGGAACAGCCAGAATCACAAAACATGTATTACTTATAATTTTTTAAATTAATCAACAAAAATATTTACTTAATTAGAAAATAGTGTTATAAGCAAATCATTGTTATTTCTAATAACTGACGCAATTAATATATATATATATTTCTTTTTTTTTAAATATAATATAACTTTGTTTAAACAGCTCCTACACAACATGTTATGTTGTCACTTTTTCTGTTAAATTTGTAGAATTTTTTGTGAAAATTCAGTCAAGTTTTTGAAAATGATCTTTTAAAAATTATGAACAAAAAGTGTATACTTATTCGCCCCTCTTGTTTAAATTTTAATTTTTCCTAACCACCACTCTACTAAAATTGTTATAACAAAAGCCAGTCGTACGTTAGTATTGCGATATTCGAAACGATTTTGCATCCTTATTTATTTTAATATAAATTTATCTGCTAAATAAATTCTCAGTTTCAATTTAAAAAAACAATTTTTTTTTCAAATGATGTAGTTTCGTTTGATTGAATCTACTTCTTTTTTTAAATGTTCCCACGAGGACATACAATATGACAACATATTAAATACTTAAAATAAATAGGAAATGTTTTGATCGCTTGCATAATCACAGATGGGGCGGATTATGGTCGTAGCTTTCGGCCCGGGCGCATATTCACAGGTACCTTAAAATGAAACTGTCGAAAGATCGGCAAATAAAACTTTTAATTTCTCTAAAGGATAATGAAAGAAGCACTGCGTTCAAGCTGTGTGAAGGAAAGGGTAGGACACGGTGTGTGAAGGAAAGAGTAGGACACGGTGTGTGAAGGAAAGAGTAGGACACGGTGTGTGAAGGAAAGAGTAGGACACGGTGTGTGAAGGAAAGAGTAGGACACGGTGTGTGAAGGAAAGAGTAGGACACGGTGTGTGAAGGAAAGAGTAGGACACGGTGTGTGAAGGAAAGAGTAGGACACGGTGTGTGAAGGAAAGAGTAGGACACGGTGTGTGAAGGAAAGAGTAGGACACGGTGTGTGAAGGAAAGAGTAGGACACGGTGTGTGAAGGAAAGAGTAGGACACGGTGTGTGAACGAAAGAGTAGGACACGGTGTGTGAACCCTGTAATAGAAAGACAGGACGATAAAAGAAGAACGTTTCGGCCAAAAGCCTTCCTCGGCAGACAGGCAAATGAAAAATTAACAAGAATTAGAAAGAAGTTCAAAAGCCTAAGTGTTCGCCAGTAATGTTTTTGCCGGAAGTTGAGTTTTTGAAAACCAAGATGCGACCCGTTGGACAGGGCCGTCATTTGGGTAGGGCAGGGTGGGGCATTTGCCCCCTCCTGAATTTGCAGCTTTAATTTAAATTGATATGTATATATGTGGCGCCTCCAGTAATAAACAACTTAAGAACCCGAACAAGTTTTGTTTTTTCCCACGCCCCCTGAAAACATCGGAAATGACGCCCCCTGCCATCGGAACTGTATTAGATAATTAGGCATTAGGTAATTAGGTAATTAAGTATTAGGTAATTAGGTATTATGTTTTCTCGAAGCGGTTCGTGTGACAATTTTATATAAACTGGACATTTTAAAGCATTACAATTTATCATTTTTCCAAGCAATAGTTTGACATTCTCAAAACTCTCTCGCGTGTCGTTCATTACACATTTTAAAAGAAGTAGCATGTATGGGGTGAAAGGGGGGGGGGGTATTTTTATGGACAATGTTGATGCTATTTTTTTTAAAAAATATTTGTTACTTCCGCTCAAGCAAATAGTTCTGATTCATTACACACTTTTTTAAGTCTTCGTTTGATTTGGTGCTTCTATTCGTGTGTTCGTTTAAGGAAAAAAAAGTCTTCGGACGGCTAACTGACCCATTTTACGTCGTCCTGTGGAGCTGAAACTTGGCACATAGGCTCGCTGGCGATGACAACACATTCTTACCAACTTTTTCTTGCCCCCCACCTCAACACCCAAAAAAATCAGTTTCAACGCTGCCAGCGAAATGAAATTCCCGGTAACTGCGAAATGAGTGCGTTTGGTGCGTAATATTTTTCTCTTGCTCTACAGAAATATTTGGCATCATAAATTTGCGGTGTAAAAAACGGGTTGGACTTTACAACGTTAACAAGTGCAGGGGGTGTGGGGAAAAAAATGCGGTTGCGAGCCTAGGGTTGGGAGTACTAATTAATATTCGTATAAAGTGCATTACTTGTATGCATGTTTTGTCAAATTTTCAGCCCCCCCTTTCCCCTTTCCGTTTCTCGATATTGCATTTAATAAAGGATTTATACGAGAAAATTTGAATGTATGGGTTGCTTAATTATTTATTGTGAAAAATGTGAACTTATTCATTCAATGATTGATTCATCAGGTGCGCAATTGTTCCTCTAGTTTGTTGCTATTAATAAATGTCCTTTTTTTTTCCCACCGTGCGCACCGCTGCTAAATGACGTCCAGCATTGACGTCAGACGTTTAAAGAAGTCATACGTGATACATGGAAAAAAAGAAAACATTAAGAATTCTTTTTAAACAATACTTTCAGTTTCAGGAATGAAGTCGATCTAATTCAAACGGTTGGTTTCTGTTAATATCCGCCAGGGATATTGAAAGGTAAATGTAATCCATGCCATGGATATCAGCATGGTTTTGGATATTATGAAACGATCGCCCTTTATATGTTCACGATCCATCATTGTTGCGCTAGATAAATCAGGGTAAATGTAGCGAGATTGTACCTCTTATTTTACTATGGCCGCCATCTTGGTTGCCCCGACCTGCAAACTTTTACGTGTTCATGGGTCGGGGCAACCAAGATGGCGGCCGTGCAAAAAATAAATAACTCACGTTTGCTAAAATTAAGAATAAAACGTTAAAAATAATGAGAAAAAATAATTATAATTTTTAAAATTTCATTGGTTGTCTTATTAAATATGTTAATGTGCTCCGCCATTTTATGAGATGTCATTAGAGGTTGACCAGACTGTGTTTCATTAATTTTTGGATATTATTTTCGTTGGAACCTGAAATAAAGTGTCCCTACACCTAACCTGAACCCTAAATCTATCCTTAAACCTAACCTTGGCCCTAAATCTATCCCTCACCATAACATGTACCCTAAATCTAACCCACACCCTAACCTGGACCCTAAATCTATCCCTAAACCTAACCTGAACCCTAAATTCATCCCTCTACCTACTTACTACGTTTTGAACATGAAAATTTAAAAAAAATGGGAAAAAAAAAGAAGAAAAAAAAGAAAAATGGCCAAAAATACTTATAAAATAAAGAAATAATGAAAACCCAACTTATAGTTTCATGGAGTACACTTTTACACACTTTATTTCAGGTTCCAACGAAAATAGTATCCAGAATATTGAATAAAAATACAGGGTCTGCCATTGAACAAGCCGTTCCAAAATAGCGAAGAAAGCGGAACATATAATAATATTATAATAAGCCAACCAATTAAAATTTTAAAATTATAATTAATCAACCAATAAAAATTAGCCACCTTCATATTAATGAAATTGTAACTCTATTAACAAAAAAAAAACAAATAAAGGGAAGTGACTCCCAATAAACACGCAAATGAAATGAGGTACGATCTATTTGAATTAGCCCTGCGCCTTGCCGGCGTAGTTAAGACATTCAATTGATAAAAAAAAATAAAAAAAATTAAGTACTATTATTTATACAGGTGTTCGCTTTCTACTATGATTTTATTCTACATAGCTGTAGTGCCTTTTTCCTGTTTGTTTGGGTTTTTTTTAAATTTTACTTCCACCCACTTCCTTTCTGTGCTTCTTAAATTTGCTTGCGTTGGGACTTGTGCCATTATTATTCTTTTCTTTCCCTTTGGGTAGGCTATATACATTTAATTTATAATTATATGAATGTTTGGTGGGTTATATTTTAATTTACTAATGAAGGCATTTGCCGAAACGTTTCCATAAGTTGTATTCTGTATAATGATTATGACACCGGAACCTACATTGTTTTTTTTACACAAATTGTTTGTGTCACATTCTTGGAAGATTTATCGCAGTCCAACACTCTTAAAAGTATAATTCTAACTAGGCTCTAACTCAGTGATGGGGAACCCACGGCCCGCCGGCCACATGCGGCCCGTACAACGTTTATTCAGGCTTGTCATGTCGTCCGGGAGCTGCATTAGGTAAAGAGGCGTTATGTTTTCGAAAACCGCGCAAACTGAGAAGGAAAATATATGTCAAAGTGAAAGCCTTTTCGACAATTAATAATCACAGTCCAAAAGTGTCAAACTGTTATTATAACATTTAATAATGGCAGGAAATTTGTGAAAGATTGTCACACTGCTTACTTTTTAACTGAACCCGGAGTGAACTTTTGAGGCCCGTCTTCAACTACGTTTATTATGAGAATAATCTTTGTTACCTGGACAAAAAATCCTGATCGAACAACCTCAGTGACTTATGTAAGAATTATTTTTATTTTTTTTATTTTTTTTAATGTGTTCATTTTATTGTAAGGATCTGTAGAATCCTAGAAAATTATCATGCGACCAGCCAAAAAAAAAAAGTTGTTATATTTTCACCAGGCCCTCTAAAAAAAAAAAGGTTGTTATATTTTCACCAGGCCCTCTAAAAAAAAAAAGTTGTTATATTTTCACCAGGCCCTCTAAAAAAAAAATAATTCGCTTGCCCCTTCTCTTTTTCTCTACATCAAGAGTCACCAAACGTTATTCACAGCGAGCCGGATAACTGACAAAATGACGAGCGAGGGCCGCATAACCATTCTGTACAATACTTGCAAGCCAGGACGAAAGGTCTGGGGGGAAGACGAAAAACTAAGTTTAGTATTCCATGTTAATCATGGATGGTTGGCGTGCAATACATAATAAACATAGACAACCAACATATTATATTTACTTTAAAAACGTTATCAAAGAAGATGACGTTAGCAAAAAGATAGTTACATCAGACCTCGTGCGCACATATTCGAATCTCACAAACTAAGCAGCATAAAAGCTTAGTGAGATATGTGAAACTGACGCTTTCAAGATATCATCAGTATCAGGTTTGGAATTGCTGCATCCAATCGAGAGAATTGCCTTCAAATGTTCATCAGTCATTCTCGCTCGATGTGTCGACTTCACATACTTCATCAAATATTACGTGTGCCCTGAGAGGGGAAGGTGGTGGTGTTGATAAAGTTGGGATATTTGTCTCTAAATTGTGAAGTATATAAAAAAAAGAACACCACCACATTTTCGTAATGATAGTGGTGATGGTGATATTGTTGCTTTGTGAGTTTTCCTGATTAACTCGCTTGACACGGCAACTGTAATATCAGCATAGTCGCCTTAGTGACTATTAAGATACTGTATTGTAAGATTTTGAGACGATAGTGTACGATTTTAGGAGTTCTACGTTAAACCGGTCTGCAATAAACAAGAAAATCTAGTGGGACCCACAATAATTTAAAATTGAAAATAGTAAATTTAAGGCGCATTTCAGCCAGGAGGTCTCCGCACGTGTGAAGATCTCCTAGCAGTCTAAACATAATATTTAAATTTTATCACAACGTCTCGGGTTCCATACGTTTTATCAAGCAAATTCAAGTACCGTCGGCGGGCCTACTAAACTGACGTCGCGGGCCGAATCCGGCCCGCGGGCCGTAGTTTGGTGAACCCTGCTCTACATAATCTCAACAGTCACAATGATCAAGTTTAGAACGTTCTATTTATTGTAAGTTCTCTATTGTTCTATGTATCCAAGATGTTGAAATGAACTTTTAATAAAAGGTCTCTTTGACAGTCAACGCCTTGACCTCTCTAATTCTTCTTAATTGCTTAGTTGACGGACGAAGATAAAATCCTTATGTTTAACTAACTAAACAGAATCGGATCACCGTGATGGATGCCTGCTAACATAAGAGATTTTAAAGATCAACGAAAGTACAATAACAAAGTCATGGTTGAATGAGTAAGAAATCAAACGACTCAGAGAAAATAGGACGTTACCTAACAAATTAAAGCTCGCTCGACGAATTTTGGCTCTCTTTAAATTTTCATAAAATTGTTTGGATTGTTCTAATTAGCCTCGATATTGTTCATTTTCTATATGGGTTACCTTTAACTCTATTTCTCTCAAGAATCTCTATACAAAATTATTTCTCAGAGTTTATAAATTTACCACATTATTATTGTTTTTAAGGAATTACACTCTTAAGGCTAATATTTTTATGAAAGTAAAATTATATTTTTTTTTAAATATTTCTAAAAAGAATTATCTTTAATTTTCAGGGTTGTCCGGTAAACTTAAAAACATTTCAGTGACTTTTGGATATAATGTTTCTTTGGTAACTACGGAACTACCTTTTGAAATAATAATTTACCTTAAATACAAAATTTTGAGCAACTTTCACATCGATTTTAACTCCTTATTATTAAATATCTTCTACCTTTTGGGACACGACTTTGAACACAGGTCATCGGCATGTTTAAAATGCAACCTAAAGTACAAAGCTCTGTGTGACAGGCCATTATTACGGATACATAATATGTCAATAGATGGTGAGGATGATTCCTCCTTTAGTATAAGTTTTGACAATTGTTTAACTGCTTTAAGGAGCTGAACTGTTTTCTGCTATTCAGCTTTGTTAATTTTTTTAAGAAGTAAGACTCATGACATAATTTCTTTTTTCCTTTTTTTTTTAAATTCAAAAAAACGAAATGAAAAAAAAAAAACATCTTTCTCAGGATTCAGCTAGCAGTCTTTGGGGTTGGGAAAAAGGGGGGGGGGGAGTAGAAACGTGGCCAAAAGAGATGATATTTCAATATAGCTTGATCTTTTTTCTTTTTTTTTGTTTTTAATTTGAAGAATCTTGTGTAGCAATGTCTGCTTTAGAACTTGCGCTGTCAGGGGTGAACTCGTCTTGATCGATCGTACCGTTTATTTAAGGTAAAAGCAGTTGTAACAAGATTTGTCCGCGGCGAGCAAAGCAATAATTTCCATTACTAAATTATCATCGATATGATATAATCAATTACGTCACCAGATACAAACATTACTGTTTTCTGACGTCCGCCTTGTCACCTGTCGATCACAATTAATTATATTTAAATACATATTACATCAAGTCACACCTTGGTGGCTTGTGCCCCACTCCCAAATTCCACCGCGCCCTTGTCTTGCAGTCAAGTGAATCCCCATTGATTCAATCCGAAATCCTTACTTCTCACCCCCACCTATTCTATCCATCCCATCCTCCAAACACCACCAACACTTTCTCCTCTCCATCTCCTTACATTACAGACCTACACTACAACCTAAATCTCTCCTGCTCTTTACCTTGCAGACCTACACCACAACCCAAATCTCTCCTGCTCCTTACCTATCAGACCTACACCACAACCCAAATCTCTCCTGCTCCTTACCTTTCAGATCTACACCACAACCCAAATCTCTCCAGCTCCTTACCTTTCAGATCTACACCACAACCCAAATCTCTCCAGCTCCTTACCTTTCATATCTACACCACAACCCAAATCTCTCCATCTCCTTACATTGCAGACCTACACCACAACCCAAATCTCTCCAGCTCCTTACATTGCAGGCCTACACCACAACCCAAATCTCTCCAGCTCCTTACATTGCAGACCTACCGCACAACCCAACACCCCCCTCTCCTGCTCCATACCTTGCAGACATACGCCCCCACCACCACCCCGACCTCGACCGCCGCCACCACCACCACCCCAACACCTCGGAAATGAAACTCGTCCATGACAAAATCCTAGACAATGAGTCGCTCCTAAGGCGACAATAAATTTTGCAATTTACACTCTGGGAGGGGAGAGGGGTTGCCAAGTCGTAAACGCCGTCTGTGAGGTCATGATTGGGGAGGTTATGTCAGTCCTCAACCAATCAGCACATTCGAGACAAAATAGGGTGGGAATGTCTGGGGTAGACTTTTAAAATTAAAATTCACAATTTATGTCAGGATCTCGCATAGTTTTTTTTAAAATCGGTCACTTTGTTTGGGGAAGGGGGTGTTGGAATATTCTACGTAACAAAGATCGTGGCTATGCACCGAATGTCTCTATGCACCGAATGTCTCTATGCACCGAATGTCTATTTATCCCCGCCCCATCTGGTGTATTTGATTTAGGTTTAAAGTTACGAATCAGTTTAAAACGAATTCATTATTTCAACACACACACGTTTCCTCCGTCGGTCGTAGACGAAATCTCCATTTTTTTAAAACTATTATTGTTGTTTTAGAAGAAGAGTCGTGTTGATCTATTGTTTATGTATCGTTGAGTAGCCAATAAAGTTAACGGTGTGTGTGTTGTTGTTGGTTTTTTTTTTGGGGGGGGGGGAGTGATTAGCATAAGTTAATTGAATAAAATGAAGTCATGACTTGGTATTCTCAGGAAACCGAAGACTGAAAACTAATTTCCCCATGCACAAAATCGGCATTTGTCCCTTAAGTCATTATTAGGCACACGGTCCCTTAATTCATTGCCGTAGGCATAGATGAAAGATTATGAACTAATTCGGTTGTTGTTGTTTTTTTTTTTGTTTTTTTTTGGAGTGTGTTGTTTTTTTTAAAAAGAAATTGTATTCATATTATAACTTCATTTGCGCTAAATGTCGCAAATTAGCATCGGGTTCCCGGCGACACGTCAATGCGCTACAGGCTTGAGACAACTATCTCTAAACACGGACAAAGTCGTAACACAATAGGGTTTGTCCTTTCTCAGATCGGAAAACGTCATAGCCTTACTATTCTTTGAAAGTCGGACAAATATATTTTTCTTAAAACACGGCAGCTAATGGTGTATTTCAGCATATCGTTCGGACGTTCCTTGTATCTAGAGCCACTATTCCATGGGCCGTACGCCCAATGAAGTCCCATTTCACAATATAGCAGTGCAAAAAATGTGTAAAATATTTGGTAAAATATAATTGAAAGCAAGTTTTGATTTAGGTTAAGGGCCTCTTTGCTAACATAGTAGTACTGAATGGTGTACAGTATGGACATTTTGTTCGACCCGAGTGCCAGGATGATTACAGCAGTTCTATTAATAGATTTCCGTCATTAAATGACAAGCCCTATAAGGAGCAGACGTGGCGTGTTTTACCGATTTGAAGGTCTATTCAACCACGGGACATAGATATTTTGGATGAAGTGAAAAAAATTCAGTTTGTCAACGTGATATTTAAATTGTCGTTATATGAGACTTTACAGCAGCATGTCGCTTTTATCCCTTGAGAAAGGACGAATTTGTATTTACCGGATGACGATGATCTTCTGTTTTTACTCTTTTTCATTATCTTCAATCACTAGTCTACAGCCTACAGCTAAGTGCAGAAAACAAAAACACTGATTTTATTTTGTTTTATCTTTTTTGCACCGGTGGGGGGGGGAGGGGGAGGGATTTGTGAATTCAAATTTAAGTCTAATTGCTAATCAATCTTACAACATAACTAGTTCTAAACATGACATAGATGTATGTGGCCGACCTACATCGTTCTTAATATGACATACATGAATGTGGCCGACCTACCTCGTTCTAAATATGATATAAATGTATGTGGCCGACCTACATCGTTCTTAATATGACATACATGAATGTGGCCGACCTACCTCGTTCTAAATATGACATACATGTATGTGGCCGACCTACATCGTTCTTAATATGACATACATGTATGTGGCCGACCTACCTCGTTCTAAATATGACATACATGTATGTGGCACGACATGGCAAACATACGATTATTTTTTTTTATATTTTTTTTTTTTGAAGAAACCTTTACACGCCCTGATGCCTGATGTGACTGCTTTCCATATGAAGACCACAAGGGAATAAACGGCAGGGGCACATATTTGTTGTTTTGAGATATTCCATTTTTAAAGTTCAAAACTATGCACATTAAAAATGTGTTAACATAATGTAATTTTTAAAATGCATTTCACCAGAGCGTCCATTTGCCTTAGTTAATAAATAGATCAAGTCATTCAATCTTGAATGTAACATGCTTTATTTCATGATAGTAGAGAGTAGGGTCAAAATGGACTCTGTCGTTGTTTTCCCTTTTTTGTAGTTTATAAAGGTTTTATCATTGCTACCTATCTATATAAAACTATTATATAAGTCAATATTCACGTTTAGGCAAATACCTTTTGTTTACTATAAGTATAAGAATGTGGATCATGTCAATAACTATCATTTTTTTTTAAATAAATATTTTATTAAGAATTTTAACCTGAAAATCATGTTTAAAATCAATCTTTCTAAGTTTCTGATGTGCTTCTTACAATTTTGACCCAATGCCGGTATTAGTTTTTTTTTCTCTAGCAGTAGCTGTAGGAACTAAAGAGAGTAAAGTAAAGAGACTAACAGACAGAGATAGCAAGACAGACACTCGAAGATAGAGAGTTCAGGGGAGTCAGAGCGACTGGGAGAGAGACATACATACAAACAGAGATTGAGCGATAGGGAGAGAACCAGACCTATAACAAACAGGGAGATAGACAGACCTAAAACTATAACAAACAGAGATAGAGCGATAGAGAGAGACAGACCAATTAACAAACAGAGATAGAGCGATAGAGAGAGACACGCACATACAACAATAACAGAGATAGAGTAAAGTTACAGTGTAGAAGTAGAGAAACAGACACACTTCACACACACATTAATTAACTGAATATAACAAAACAAAAGTATAATCTGATACAAATTTTATTTTTTTATCCAATTTATCGTGCTTATAATCATTTCTTTTGTTTCTTAGGGTAGGAAATACAAAAATTCAGGTCAGTTTGTTAACTTTTTCTTTGGGTTTTCAGTCAGTTTAGCGAATATCACCAGTCGCCTTCTTTAAAATGTGTTAACTCTAACGCTGCCTCTCATTGGACTTTAAAGTCTCGTGACTTTAAATGTCACATGATATTAGTGACTTCGCCTTCTTTTCCATTGTAAACATGGGACTTTTTAAAACCATTGTAAACGGAATTTTCGCTTCCATTTTTCTTATGGACTTTGCCATTTTTTCTCCTTTAAACTTAACTCAGCACCCTCTATTTTAATAGTCTCTTAGTTAATTAAGGGTGATTACTAACAAAAATAATAATGTGACTGCCGTTTTTTCCCTTGAGGTCTTCATATGTTTTGGACTTGGATCTTGACACCTGTTTTCAGTAATTTATTAGGACTGACGTTGATAATCGACACATCGAAGAGGAAATGGCAAATAATCAAAAAATGAGATCAGAAGTGCCTGTTTAAGCATCCGATTAATTGGACTGTTTTCGAGCATTTATCGTTGCAGACTTTTGATGCGCAGGCAAGAAGTAATTAAATACCTTCGATTTATTCTTTACATGACAGGTTTTTTTTAATTCAAATGAAACCACTTGTTTAAGTGTCAGGCCCAATAAGCAATCGATGGGGACATTAAATTCGCTGTAAGGAGGGGAGCCTTAAGTTCTCGATTTATTCGAAACACATGCCCAATATGTGCTTAACGCGACCTTGACCTCGCACATGTTCAATTATGAAATCAAGCTAGGAAAACCTCCCCATCAATTTAAAACGTTTTGTCTGATATTCTATTATCGTAATTTGAACAGCTCTAAATGCCAAGACTGTTGAGACCAAGCCCAAATTTTGAACAGTCAAGACTGTTGAGACCAAGTCCAAATTTTGAACAGTCAAGACTGTTGAGACCAAGTCCAAATTTTGAACAGTCAAGACTGTTGAGACCAAGTCCAAATTTTGAACAGCTCTAAATGCCAAAACTTTTGAGACCAAGTCAGAGGGTGCTAAAATCGTAACACACGATGGTGATCTCAGATTTGGGATTGTCGACATCATATCTCTTTGGGCAAACATAATTTTGACTATTTAAGAAACAGTTAGGCACAAGTATACTACAAAAATATAGCACCAACAATCAGGAAGGTGGTAAGCCTAGCGTTGTATTTCTGTGCAGACCTGTATTAAATTATTAGAGTATTAACGTGTTAGTTAAGATAATGTCTTTGGGGAGAGTTTAATGTCTAGTGTCTTGAATTCGAAACGCATAAAATTGCAATTTTCTCAATTCTAATTTTTTTGAAATAAATAATTTACCATCTCGCATTGTCAATATATTCCGTGCAATGGACGACTTAAGAAAGGTGTTGTTATTTAAAAAAAGGGGGGGGGGTGGGTGGGTCAAAATTTACAAGTCGGTGTGAAGTCATCAAGTCACGTTGCACCTCCAGTTGGTGGGCCGCGTAGTAAACTCTTGACGTCTTTTGTGTACGTCTGCGCGTCTGAAGACGTGCTACGTTTCGGTGGGCCGATGTCCCAGCAGACCTCCAGTCTAGGCCACGACCTGGAAGACCCATGAGGTCACTGCTGACTTTAGACTGGCCACGTTTTAGTTGAAGCCCATAAACCTACAGATATCCCATCTCCTTCTTTGAGCTGCCCTATTTACATTGGCACATTATCATTGTGTTCAGGTAATGAAAGAAACACGATATTTACGACTATTACACATATGTGAGTGGGGGTAGTGCGGGGAATTATGGGGTGGGACACGTTTGGTCTTGTCCGCAGCTGTGATTTTTATAACACTGTATTACTTTTTTTTACTCGTTCTGTTGTTCGTCTGTCAGCTGCAGTAATCTCGATTTGTGTGCATTAATGACTTGATCTAGAAGTAATCGGGCCTACAGGATGTTTTTCATACCATAATAGGTCCACAAAGAGGAGACGCTGTGCAGATCTTCCCAATGCAGGACTACGGAAGGGGTGGTAGTGGTAGTAATCAAATAGAAACGTACATGAAAGTTTAAAATGATAATATAAACTTCACTACATTCTGGTGCTGTTCGATGTGAAAAGGATTCTATCATGGCTCAAAATTGAATTTGACAAATATAATAGAACAGGAAGACACGCATTTCCTCCGAAGACAATACCAATATATACGATTTTTAATTCTGAATCAGTTGCACATGAAAGGGTGGGGAACGAAAAAAATCTCCTTATTTGGTGGGACGGCATTTCGACCAATTGCTTAGTTGTTTGTTTTTGTTTTTTGTGGAAGGGCTCGCCAAAAAAAATTGCTACGCCCCAGGCAGCACTTACCTTAACTGCGCCACTGTTCTGTGTGAAGTTTATGGAATGAAGTTGTTTATTTAAATTCGAATATTCTGATGATTAATCTTCGTCTATCACAAACGGATGCTAAATTTTTTGTGATACTACACACTCGATGTTCTTCATTATTAGAATGCGTAGCGTTCAACTTTAAAAAAAAACAAAAAACGATTAGAGCCGGTAGAAGTAATGAAATATTTAAATATTGCTATCATGAGATGACACAAGTGTGTGTCATCAGCCGTAAGATCGTACGACGGGGAAGTCATTTTGATTCACCCGTTTAGATTTCTACATAATGACATTACCTTTTAGGGTAACGGTCGTTGATCTTGGCACACGGCCAAGACAAAATAGACACTTTAACGTTTGGAGTTTAGAGATAACCATAGCGACGTCGTTAAGAATGTATTTATTTAGTTATTAATTTTACAAAAGCTTGTGAAATTATCCCGTTTTCAACAAACAGCAAAGTATTGTCCATTCACCACGTCACCGTGAATGTATAAGGCGTGCAGTTACAATGGCGTGGACATTATTTTTTCAAAGCCTCTTTGTTAAAACACTGCCGCCCAGCGACGTCCATGGATGTTACGACGCTGCTGCTCACCCTCAGCCCCGCCCACCACAGTGTCTGCTAATCTAACGTGATCGTTCCATTCGCTCGTGGGAAGCACGCGGCGAGCGAATGGGTGGATCATGCACGTTTGGTAGGCTAATCAACGGATAGCTACGTGTTCAGGGCGGGGCTACTACAACTTGGCCACCAACGGATCGTGACCTTTACTAATGGTGAATATTAACTTTATCACAGCTACTGCAAAACAATGACTTGCATTCATTTACGACAAATAAAATAGTTTTGATGTTTGTTTTTTCTTAAATTATTATTTATTGTTTCGTCTTTATATGTAAAAGACCCCCTCCCACACACACACACACACACAAACCCCTGCCCCACAGACCCACAGACCCACAGACCCACAGACCCACAGACCCACATACCCACAGACCCACAGACCCACAGACCCACAGACCCACAGACCCACAGACCCACATACCCACAGACCCACAGACCCACAGACCCACAGACCCACAGACCCACAGACCCACAGACCCACAGACCCACAGACCCACAGACCCACAGACCCACCACCAACAAAGAAAAAAAGTCTATCCTGTAAACTATACTTTGCTCAAATAAGATTTCAATGATTCCCAGAGCAGACGGCGACATGCTAGATGGTGAGCGTGTGTGTCTGGCCCTGACCTGTCGCGATTCTGCAGTGGTGAGACAGATCGTTTTGCTCCTGATCGTCTTGCTGTACATCGCAGGCTTGATCGTCCACTATGTGAACTACCCCGAGGGTGACGTTGAGGCGTATATGAACGTGACCAGGCAGCAGCTGGACAAGCTCAAGGTAAACACCCCTAGTGGTGCATGGTTGTTTGACAGCCTTTCGGGGCGCAGCTAACTCGGCGACGCAAATCCTGGCACTGGTCCGGACAATGATAATTTTAAGATAATGGTAGTGACTCATATTACAATCATGGTGATACAAAAAAATTTTTGGATATTAAAATAATTTACGGCTAAGTTATATACACGCGCCATTTAATCATTTATTTGCTAATAATGATGATCTTCTTTTTTACTTTTTTTTCGGTGGGGGGGGGGGGGTTCTATTTAAAACCAGGAAAAACTTGCAAGAGAGCTTAAGGCTTGAGAATCGTGGGCTTCTAAATACGTCACATTGGGAAATGGTGTCGGTGGGCCGTCGAGCGTGAGCTCTTAATGTCCCTCACGGCACACCTCCACACGGGGCAGGGCGCCTGGTCTCCCCAGACGGTGGTACGCCGGGAACCCCCCCCCCCGGCCTGGGGGACGCCCGGTCAGCCGAAAACGCTGCGTTCAAAGCGTTAGCAGCCAGCTCTCCGAAAGAGTTCGGGCGGGTTTCCGTCCACTCCGGGGGAAATGGTGTGGCTCTACCACCCACCTCCGCCCGGGGAGTCTTTCGGTCGGGATGGTAGACTGGGATCGTGTTCTTCTGAAGGGATTGGCCTGTTATCTTCCTGGCAAGGATCCCCCCACGTCCCCTCTAATGCAGCGGTTTCCTCAAATATTTTTCCCCTAAATGACTCCACCCGAGCATTTCACATTTTTTAATGGCCACTTACACTTACAAGAGATTATGAAAGAGGTCTCCATGTCAGAGGCGTAACTAATAGGGGGCAAGGGGGACAGAATCCCTGGGTGGTAGACTTGTTGGGGGCGCCAACATGTTCTTTGATATTATTTTATTGATGAAAATAATGGGCTTGAGAGTTGAAAAATATTAATGGAGGCCCATCAAAATGAGTCTTGTCCTAGGGTGCCAAACACTATAGCTACGCCTCTGCTCCATGCTTCCGCCAAAGAAGATTGAATTTCAATTTCGCGGAACGCTCAGGCCTCAAGATTAAAAGTCGTAGGGTAACACTTATAACAAGTGAATCGTGTCTTTTGTGCAAACTGTATGTGACCAACAAAAACAGGGGTTGAGTTTAATCAAAACTACCACTTGTAACACTGCTTCCCCCAGACTCTTTGAAAAGTAAATGCATTTCCTAGCTCGGAGGCTAAATGCCCCCTCGTGTAATCTTTAACTTTCCCTCTTTGTGGCGAAGAGCGTTGTGGCACACTTTCCTAATGGAAGTGGTAATTCTGGGCTTTTAGTTCACCTTCGAGTACATCTAAATACCTACATTTAAAAAAAATACATTTATCATTCCAACATTAGAAAGAAAATATGTATCTCGACAAATGTACAGGTTTAATGATGTTTATTTAGTTTCTCTAACTTGCTCTTGAACAAATCCTATGTCCATCTCTAGCACATAGTGCATGGTGTACTTTTATTGACTGTTTCGCGTGTTTCACGTGTGTCTTTAACAGCTGGAAAATCGGATTCTCGAGGAGATGCTGAAGCAGACGGAAGAGGATGTCAAAAGGATGGCACAGGTACAGGAACAAGAGCTTCAAAATTTGTTTGCTAGAGCGGAGCTCATCATGCACGACCTCGAGATGTTCCGTGGCGGTGTCGGGGAAAAACTGTCCAGGGATCGAGTACAAGGGGAGCTCACTCGCCGTCTGCTGGGGACATTATCGCCCCTGAGTTATGGTCACGAAACGAGTAGACGAAAGCTAGAGAGACTAATCAAAGAATTGTGGCTGTACATCATGGCTCAAGAAGAGAATCTCGAAGAGCCCAAAAGAAAAGATGACAAAAATCCAGAGCTGGCATCTTATGAAACCCCAAAAAGAGTAGGGAATAAAACAGTGGATGATCGGGTGACTGTAACCCCAGGTCTGGACGCGAATCCTCCAGCAGTCGAAAAACCGTTAAAGAAAACGCTGCAAGGTTACAGGCGCTCTATACACGACGCACTGGAAGAACTCGAGACGGCCGACGGCGCCGATGAGGACAGGCTGAAGCTGTCGCTGGGGCTTGGGGATTTGGTGCAGAGAAGACTTCACGCGTTGCAGAGTCCTAAGAACTGCTCCTTGGCGAGATTTCTACACTGTTCGGTGAAAAGTTGTGGGTACGGCTGCATCATCCACCATCACGTCCAGTGCTTGATCATGGCGTACGCCACCGAGAGGGTGATGGTTCCGCTGAGCGACGAGCACTACAATATCCGAACTCACGAGGAGGGGGAAATGTTTTTGCTACCTCTGACCACCTCGTGTCTTAACGAGACGTATCGTTTCGCGTCGGACGATGGCACTTCCGTGGGCAGCTTGAAGTCAGACGCCCGCCACCTCAACTACGCCATCATCGACGTGGCGAGCGCCGATCAGATTGCAGTGCTTCCGTTGGCTGTGCCAGCTGACCTTGCCCCGAAGCTGGCTCTGTTTCACGGCAATCCACCGGCTTGGTGGGTTGGACAGATGGCAGCCTACATTCTGAGATTTACACCAACATTTGAGGTGAGTCCTTACAGGTAGATCTGCAGGGTTGTTGGGTTGGATAGATAGTAGGATTTAGTCTGTGATTTACACCAAGACTTTATGTGAGTCCCTTGGGAGACGTAATGTTTACAGATTGCATTGCTCTGAAGTCAATATGTAAGCAAGCACGGGAACAATTTGTCGATGCTCATGGGACTACACGATACTTTATTCTTTCAATCTTCACATACTTTCATATATGGAGGAAAAGCTAATCTAGACGCTCCACAAATTATTTGGGGGAATGTTTTAATAGATTTCGCCAAAACAAACATTATAAAAATTATTATAAAGTAGGAAATTAATTTTTTATGAATAAAGGCGTAAGTACGTTTTAAAAATACAACATAAATTAATAAATTAAATATTTTTTTAAAGACTTACATACGACAGCTCCACAAATATTTGAATGAATGAGTGGTTGAAATAATTTATTCGAAACTAACTTTGACCAAGCAGGAAATCTCGTCAGACATTTACACAATGCTCGGTTACTTCCCAGCATGGTTGGAGTCAAATTTTTCAGCGCCACCATCAGGCTTTCCAGTGTCAAAGTATGCGATGAAATCGTTCTCGTATTTCTACAATTAAAATTTCCCACCCATCGCTTCTAAACTAGACATGAGATATATTGAATTTATATAAATATTCATCATCAATCTACTCACCAACCAGTTAAGTTCAGGTCGTTCTTCAAGGGGAAAATGTGCCCAATGAACTTGATGTATTCAAATTGACCACATGCAGTGAACGATACTTTTATATCGTCTGCGACATATAACATTAGTTTAGCCCACAGCGTACAGACAGCGTCTTGAAGTAAGTCAAAAATAACGGGTCCTGCTCAAGGCATATGAGGCTGAAATCAGGGCCGGCTCAAGGTAACGGCATCTTGGGGGGCAGGTTCCCGGGGCGCCAGCGACCATGGTGCCGGCCCTGGCTGAAATCTGATTTGATAACAGCTCTCTCGTCCGGCGTCTGGTAAAAACTTGTTTTAAAACATATTAAAGTAATTGGTAATGCCGTCTTTAACATGTAAAAGTAATTGGTAATGCCATCTTTAACATATAAAAGTAATTGGTAATGACGTCTTTAACATGTAAAAGTAATTGGTAATGCCGTCTTTAACATATAAAAGTAAAAGGTAATGCCGTCTTTAACATATAAAAGAAATTGGTAATGCTGTCTTTAACATATACAAGTTGTAAAAGTAAAAATGGTAATGTCGTAGATAAAATAGTTTTCCATTCAAATTTTTATTATCGAGACCATGACCTGAATCTTGTATATGACAAAACTCTATAAGTGTGTGTTGTTATTATGATTTTGTTTTTTGTCTTTTATTTGGACTCGGTGTCTCACCAAAGAAATATTTATTGCATTGTTTTTTTTATTTACTTTGAGAGTGAGTGCAGCTTATTTAAAGGCGTGTTCACTTGTCAGCGGCCCCAAGTTGTTCGATAATCGGTTGAACCACTATTTACTGATAAGCTACTTTTATATTCCAGGCCCATCTCAGAGAAAAGAAGGAAAAGATGGGCTTCACTGGACCCATAGTAGGCGTCCATGTAAGGAGAACAGATAAATTATATGGTAAGTGACAGGCAGGATAGATCTTGGGGATAACTTCTTTGACAGTCGTGGGTCTCGTGCAAGGGTTTATGGTCAGTTCACAAGATCACATTTTTGTCACATTTTCTCAAAATTTCTTCTTGAACGCAGTATTTTGTGTTTCAAAATCGTGCCTTCAAAACGAAATTTGACGACAGTTTGAGCGTGTGAACTGAGTATTAATGTAAATTTCAAACATTGTGTTTAGTCATTGAATACATCTTCTGCACAGATAATTTAATTTACTATGTGGTAACAAGAATACACTTTCATATGGTCACTTTTTGAAATAGTGCGCGAACATGAAAAAAATGACAGGTAAAATAACTATGTAACAATTAAAATCTTATATGCACAATCAAGGGCGTAGCTAGGATTAGTGTTGCCCGGGGCAAGCGAAGATGTATGCCACGCTGCCTCCCACGAAAAGAACTATGCAGTTGGCCGAAATCGCCACCCTCTTTGATATTAGGAAAAAATTCCGCCTTGGTTGGAAAGCCAACTCCGACCCACTTCCTACGTCACACCCCACTTCCTTCGTCCCTCACCACATCCTACGTCACACCCCACTTCCTACGTCACACCCCACTTCCTACGTCACACCCCACTTCCTACGTCAGTCACCACTTCCTACGTCACAACACACTTCCTATGTCACACCCCATTTCCTACGTCAGTCACCACTTCCTACATCACAACACACTTCCTACGTCACACCCCGCTTCCTACGTCACACCCCACTTCCTACGTCACACCCCACTTCCTAAGTCACACCCCACTTCCTACGTCAGTCACCACTTCCTACGTCACACCCCACTTCCTACGTCACACCCCACTTCCTACGTCACACCCCACTTCCTACGTCAGTCACAACTTCCTACGTCACAACACACTTCCTATGTCACACCCCATTTCCTACGTCAGTCACCACTTCCTACATCACAACACACTTCCTACGTCACACCCCGCTTCCTACGTCACACCCCACTTCCTACGTCACTCACCACTTCCTAAGTCACTCACCACTTCTTAAGTCACACCCCACTTCCTACGTTACACCCCACTTCCTACGTCACACCCCACTTCCTACGTCACATCCCGTTTCCTACGTCAATGTGATCAATAACTGATAAAAAATGTAACTTTTAGTCTATTTAATTTTTACCGAATGCTACTTATCTTACAGCGGTTGTCAAGAGATAAAAATGTTGGCATTCTATTAGGTCTTTCTTTAGTCCCCAATGTAATGTAAGGGTGGTCTTGAAAGTCTTTCTCCATTTTCCAAGCTATGGGATCTCACATTTACTTCCAAAGATGAACTTTTTCAGTTGTCTATGTCTTCGTAAGTGCATTTCAAATTTAAAAACTTACTTTAAATATTTTTTTTAGATATCTAGTGCGCATTGTAAAGCTTCCTGGAACATGAGTTTTCTAATGCAATCTTCAAATTCCATTTATAGCAAAAATTTAATGTTTTGTTCGAGACTGTCATAAGGAGAATATTTTAATTTTAGATCTATTTAACAAACCTAACATTCTTCATTTCACTCTAATTTCAAGTTGAAGCAGCCTTCCATGACCTTGGGGAGTACATGAATCACGTGCGAGACTACTACGACCAGCTGGAGAGGACAAGGCCAGGGGCCAAACGGCGAGTATACCTCGCCTCGGACGAGCAAGTGTTCGACGAGGCTCGGAAGAGGTTCCCAGACTACACGTTCCTGGTCAACGAGCAGATCAGCAAAGATCGCGAAACGGTGAACGGCCTGGCCGGGCTGGTGGAGGACGTCCACTTCCTGTCCAGGTGTGATTTCCTGGTGTGCACCTTCTCGTCCCAGGTGTGCCGACTCGCCTACGAGCTGATGCAGACTCTGCACGGGGACTCGTCGCAGCGGTTCCGTTCGCTGGACGACATTTACTACTTCGGTGGCCAGAGCAGGCACCTGGTCCGCGTGGTGGAGTCGGACGACGGGAACGTCACCGTGAACGGCGAGCGGCTCCTGAGGTTGGTGAGAGGGGAACTCGTCCACACGGCGGGCAACCACTGGAACGGACTGTCAAAGGGATCTCCCATCGCCGGAAGCATTTCCGGTTTCTACTCAAGCTACAAGACGGAGGAAGTGCTTGAGACCGCTTGTCTACCCGAGTACCCGGATGTGCCTCTGAAAAGGGATTGATAATCCAAGAACTCATTCTGAAAATAAGATGATTTTTTTTTTGTTGTAGTTGCATATTCAAATGAAACATAACGCCTTGTATCTCTTGGCGTTAATATTATTATAATTAGTAGCAGTTTTATGTAGTAGTTATATAATATCCACCCCTTCCCTCCCCCCTCCCACGACTAGCTCCCATAGTTAGTGATAGTGAGGGATTTCGAACTTTAATGGGATCTTTTAGGGGAGCTGTTTTTATTTTTGGTGGGGGTTTTTTTCTATTTACCCAATGTCTTTTCTATAATTTGTTTTTATTTCATAATTTGTACTAGTCATAGTCCGCAAAACAATGGCGGCGGCAACGCGTAAAATGCACTTTATACGGAGGCGTAGCGAAGGGGGGTCAGGGAGGGACAGATGTCTTCGGGCGCCAGCTTGTTAGGGGCGCCAAAATGTGCTTTGGTATTATTTTATTGATGAAAATATTGAGTTTGAGAGTTTAAAAAAGAAAAAGGGGCGCTTTAAAATGAATCTCATCCCCGGGCGCTAATCTTGTCCCCGGGCGCCAAACACTATCGCTACGCTTGTAACTTTATAAGAATCCTAAATAGTGCTTCCCACCTCCCACACACACACTTTTTTCTCGCCCCTGAACTGTATTAATATTCTAATTTTCCCACACTTTTTTTACACTGCAGAATTATGACAATTTTTAAAGTGAGACTGTTTCCGTAAAACTTAAGACAATGTGTGGCACCAAACGTACTTGCTGTGTTTTTTAAAATTTCATTTAGCGCATTTATTGGGAATTTCATTTGTGCACGCTATTGAAATCATCATTACACAATCATATTTTCTTTCATACCTAGAGAATTATGTTCTGATATTTTTTTTAAGGAGGTATATTTTTCTTTCTAAGGGGTTAACCTATTAAGTCCATTATAAAACTAAACTTATTTCTTGTTCATAAATTAAATTATTTTAGTTTTTTTTTTAATGTATAATTAATTTAGTGTGTTCCTTGTTTTTTTATTGAATATAATTTTGTCCGGGGCTGTTAAAAAAAAGGAAGGATAGGGAGGTATTTGGATTCATTCTGAAATGTTTGAGGTGTTAACATGTTGAATATCTCAGAATTTTGATGAGATATAATTGATCTGTTGAAAATTAAACAACAGGTTTTTTTTTTTAGTATTTGAATTCTACCAATTAAAAGGAACAAAGTATAGTGAACAGTTTAAGAATTAATTATTACGATGCCACCATGCGTATGCTTTTCCTTCATGTGTGTATGCTTTTACTTTATGTATTTTTAAAACATTTTTCAAATTGTTAAATAATTGTTCTAAGACATTAACTAAAACAAACTAAAACTTTATCGAATAAAAATTTTTTTTTACTTTGCAAACGTCATTGCTATTGATGAGAACTATACAATTTGATGTTGTCTGACTTATGAAAAACAGCTGTAACAAAAAAGTAATTATTTATACTCATGACTGTCAACCACTATTAGACTAATTAGCTAGAAATATCCGCCATACAATGGCGGTGGCAGCGCGTGAACTTCCCATCTACTCAAGTGACTTGACATAACAAGCATTAAGTAATATACTTTATAAGAATCTTAATGAGTGCTACACCCCACCCCCCACACCCAGGTACACCACCGCACACTTTTTTTTCAAGCAGCAGAACTATATTGATATTCTGTTATAATTAGTGCCACCCGATTTTACACCGCAGATTTGTAACAACATATTTAAATTGAGAGTTTTTCCATTAAAATAAAGTTTTAGGCACAGATGGCCCTTGAGATATTTTCACAGATGGCCCTTGAGGTATTTTCACAGATGGCCCTTGAGGTATTTTCACAGATGGCCCTTGAGGTATTTTCACAGATGGCCCTTGAGGTATTTTCACAGATGGCCCTTGAGGTATTTTCACAGATGGCCCTTGAGGTATTTTCACAGATGGCCCTTGAGGTATTTTCACAGATGGCCCTTGAGGTATTTTCACAGATGGCCCTTGAGGTATTTTTAAATCCTTCATTTTAACTTCGCTTTTGGCTGGCTGCCTGGCAAAAATCTTCGGACGGCTAAGTGAGCCACGTCCCGTCAACCTATCGAGCTGAAACTTGGCACCTAGATTCTTTGCCGATGACAACATATTCTATCATATTTTCAGCCTCACTTGGGAAAACTGTCCTATTTTTTGTGATCAATTTGCACTTCTTTTTTTTAACGAAAAGTCAAATAACTTTATAGCAGCGTGGCCAAACATTACATTATCAACATCTGTTTAGCTTTGTTCAAAGTCATGTTCGCAGTGGTGGGTTTACTTCAAGCCCAAACGGAACCATGGCTTTTGGAGCAGTATGAAATCAAATCATTGAAATTATAATGAAAATATTAAAAATATTTTATTTCAACTTAGACTAATATAAACAAAAACTGTACCGGTACTTACAATTATAATTAATAAGAACACACGAAAATCAAAACGGTGCATTTAAAGTTAATTTTATAAAATGACTGCTTCTCCCGGGTCCTAACTTTTGGAAGAGATTAAAAGGTGCAAAGCGTCATTTTATTTGGCCATCCATTACTACCCACAGTTTCTCATTATTATGATATAGTGGAACTATAAACTCAGTGAGTTTAAGTTTAGTATTTTATTCTGACCCAGTTAAATAGAAATGTTGCCTGGGTCAAGAAGCGCGAAGTAGAAAAAAAAGAAAAACAACAAGCCATAGTAATGAAAGGGCAAAATTTGATAGAGTTTTCCTTTGATCACATAACATGCTTAATATAACAGATGGAATGATATACGCCAAAATTAGAACAACAAATAATTTGCTTTTAGTCTTCCTCGGGTGCCAAAAAGTTAAAATGTATTATAAAGTTGAAAACAAACACCAAAAAACGAGAAACACAATAATGCAATAAATGTTTACTGTCAATACAATACATTTTTTAAAAAAAGTATTATTAAATATAAACGAAACAAACGAAAAACTTCAGGCTCGTCGTAGAAGCGTAGTCTACGGTTTAAATCCGAAATTACTACAGCGAAATAGTGGGTTTAAACAGGTCTGCATTGTGCCTAATCTTCACTGGTGGAATAAGGGGTCGCCCATTAATGGCGACAACAATTTTTACGCAATTTTTGACCCCCCCCCCCTTTTGTCAACAACTGTCAAACTTTCGATGACACACACCCCCTTATTTAATTAGGTCAAAATTTTAAATCACCCCACCCCACCCCCACCCCCCCCACCCCCACAAAAAAACAACGAATTATAAAATAAATAAATTTATACATACGCTTTACTTTGTTGATGTATTTTTAATAACACAAAATTGTAGGCAAAACATTTTAAAACATGTTTAGCTTTTTAATCAACAAGTTAAAAAGTTTTTACACTTAAATTTTATAATGCAGAATCAATTGAAAGGTTGTTAAAGACTAAGACTAAATATCATTGTTTTTCGAAGTGTAAAATTGATTATTGTCAGTTTAAAAAAACCCAGAAATAGCGCCCCTGATGAGGCATAGTCTATAGTAGCTGATTTATCAAAATTTGATAGATATTTAATCATATTTACATTTCCACAAACAATGATATTTAATAATTTATTTTTCACATTGAACCTCAGATTTTATTTTGCTGAAATTGCTGACAGATTTTTTGCAACTGTTGTGGATGATCTTAGAATCTGACAACTTTTTTTTCTTGTTTTTTTTCCTTGTGAATTTCTGTTACCTTATTATTTATTTTTATTTTATGGTAAAAAAATATAATCTGGATTTTTAAATACACAGTGCCTTTTTTAAATGGTATTTGGGACATGAAATTGTATTTTTGATGACATACGGTTGTATCCACAAGAAACTAAACTGCTAGCTTTATGCAATGTTGATCTTCTAGTAATATATCATTTAGTGAAAGGAACTTAATGTATCGCATTTACTTCATTAAAGTTTGCATTGTTTTAATCAATTTATTTTAAATTACTATGCAGTTTTTAAATGAGGCCTCTATGAAGAGTAAATAGAGTCATTTAATGCCTAATTCAAAATGTTAAAACTGAATGACCAAAACAATATTTAATAATAATTAATTTTTTTTTAATCCAGTTTGTGAAACACATTTTTTTTAATGAGGCGATTCATATGTGTGCTTTGTTAAAACATTGATAATAACCTTCTGACGGTAAGATCAGTATTACATTTCTGGCAGACTTTAACTGTGAATTGAAGTGTCCTCTATTGCCAGGGTTGAAATGTTTTATGTATGTTCAAATGTACGCTTCATGGGATTTTTTTTTTTTTTTATTATTATTTTTTAAAAGGTGATTGCTCCTTACTTTTTATTCTAATTTTGTTTAATTCATAATTGTTGCATATTTTACATTGACATTCTGGTATCCCCCACTTGTATGCGAGTCTGTGATTATAAGAGTGTTGGACTTGTGAGAGAGCCTTAAAATAGATTAATTAGACTCTAACAATTTGTATCAATAAAACAATATATTATTATGTTCAGCTTTAATGATGATTTTACATAATACAGTAAAACTTCCGTTTTGCGGCCCTCTCTTAAAAGACTTCCTCCAACATACGGCTGGAAAAAAAATTCACCGATGCTTTGTACTATATAAATGACTCACTCTAAAACGCGACATGCGACCTTCAAATGATTCAATTTTACGACCTAGCACCTGAAAAAGCCAGATTTCAAAGCAAAGTTAAATTAGTGCGCTTGAAGAAAATAGTTTCTTTTACAACTTTTAACAGCAGGCGATGCACTAAAGCAGCTAGGGAGTAGTGAAATAACAGCTTTCTTTTTAAAAAAATTAACTGTTCAATGATTGAGATGGAGTCCCCTAGGCGGTATGAAACTGATTGCATCTCAACTCTGAAATCAAACCCAGAGATGGAGTCACCTAGGTGGTATGAAACTGATTGCATGTAAACTCTGAAATCAAACCCTGAGATGGAGTCCCCTAGGCGGTGTGAAACTGGTTGCATGGTCACTTTTTACATTTTATAAAAGATTTATGAATTTGTATTAAAATGTTACAGACGTGTCACTGACATAGCATGATGGGTACTTCTAACATTACTAGTATAAAAAAGAACAAAATAGATAAATAATCTTGCAATAATTTTGAACAGAAGAGAAATGAGATACCAAATAGCTGGATGTTAACATACGTTCTTAATGGTGCTCCTGAAACACTATTTGAAATTAATCAGTCGCATATGACATAAGTTCTTAATGGTGCTCATGAAACACTATTTGAAATTAATCAGCCACGTACGTTTGGGTAAACAAATTAAAAATTGACAACGTTTTCTTATATTTAAATCCTTTCTCTTAAAATTAGTAGTTTTTTTTTTTTTTATAATGGTCAAGATTCACATACAGTTGAGATGAATAAGTTAATTGGTTATTTATTTTTTAAATTATGTCCAAAGTTAACATACCTAATTCTTCTAAAGCATATGCTGGACACACATAATTAGACAATAAACTTTTTAGAGCATACAACCATATGATTGGCTGTAATAAGATAGACCGTGAAATTATTTCTCTTTTAATGCATTAAATAGAAATTTCTTCGGTTTTACAGTTATTAAAAGGAATTTTTGCCAAATATTTGAGTCTGGCTTATTTTCTCTTATTGAGCTATTGTCTGGCTTATTTTCTCTTATTGAGCTATTGTCTGGCTTATTTCCTCTTATTGAGCTATTGTCTGGCTTATTTCCTCTTATTGAGCTATTGTCTGGCTTATTTTCTCTTATTGAGCTATTGTCTGGCTTATTTCCTCTTATTGAGCTATTGTCTGGCTTATTTCCTCTTATTGAGCTATTGTCTGGCTTATTTTCTCTTATTGAGCTATTGTCTGGCTTATTTCCTCTTATTGAGCTATTGTCTGGCTTATTTTCTCTTATTGAGCTATTGTCTGGCTTATTTCCTCAAAATTCAAAAGCAAAATAAGAAATATAAGATAAACCATTCTGTTCCAACACTGACAGAAAAGGTTTCCATTATAATTGATAAAAAAAAAAATTCACACGCTCAGTGTATGTGTCCCTCCATTCTACTTTGATTTGGTGTAAGAGAGGTCAACCATCACAGTGAGTGTGTCCATTCTACTTTGATTTGGTGTAAGAGAGGTCAACCATCACAGTGAGTGTGTCCCTCCAATTCTACTTTGATTTGGTGTAAGAGAGGTCAACCATCACAGTGAGTGTGTTCCTCCATTCTACTTTGATTTGGTGTAAGAGAGGTCAACCATCACAGTGAGTGTGTTCCTCCATTCTACCTTGATTTGGTGTAAGAGAGGTCAACCATCACAGTGAGTGTGTTCCTCCATTCTACTTTGATTTGGTGTAAGAGAGGTCAACCATCACAGTGAGTGTGTTCCTCCATTCTACTTTGATTTGGTGTAAGAGAGGTCAACTATCACAGTGAGCGTGTCCCTCCATTCTACTTTGATTTGGTGTAAGAGAGGTCAACCATCACAGTGCGTGTGTTCCTCCATTCTACTTTGATTTGGTGTAAGAGAGGTCAACCATCACAGTGAGCGTGTTCCTCCATTCTACTTTGATTTGGTGTAAGAGAGGTCAGCCATCACAGTGAGCGTGTTCCTCCATTCTACTTTGATTTGGTGTAAGAGAGGTCAACCATCACAGTGAGTGTGTTCCTCCATTCTACTTTGATTTGGTGTAAGAGAGGTCAACCATCACAGTGAGTGTGTTCCTCCATTCTACTTTGATTTGGTGTAAGAGAGGTCAACCATCACAGTGAGCGTGTCCCTCCATTCTACTTTGCTTTGGTGTAAGAGAGGTCAACCATTACAGTGAGTGTGTTCCTCCATTCTACTTTGATTTGGTGTAAGAGAGGTCAACCATCACAGTGAGCGTGTCCCTCCATTCTACTTTGATTTGGTGTAAGAGAGGTCAACCATCACAGTGAGCGTGTTCCTCCATTCTACTTTGATTTGGTGTAAGAGAGGTCAACCATCACAGTGAGTGTGTTCCTCCATTCTTTTTTGATTTGATGTAAGAGAGGTCAACTATCACAGTGAGTGTGTTCCTCCATTCTTTTTTGATTTGATGTAAGAGAGGTCAACCATCACAGTGAGTGTGTTCCTCCATTCTTTTTTGATTTGGTGTAAGAGAGGTCAATCATCACAGTGAGCGTTTTCCTCCAATCTACTTTGATTTGATGTATGAGGCGTAACATCAGTCAGCTGACACATTGAGAGGCCATCATGTGATTAGCATATCAAAATGAACAATTTGTGTTCAATCTGCATAATAAGCAACAGAATACTTCCTGCAGTAATAAAACAGATAAATCAACTTCAGTTTAATCTGCTGTCCAAGGATGCAATGTTTGAGATAACTCAGTCAAAATAAAAATGTCAAAAGCTCATCAAACTTTTATGTCCCTCAATTGTCACAATTTTTTTAACCAATTTCAAACAAATAAGATTATAAAGGACGTCCGCATTTTTTCCACCAAACCTCTTGTCCACATATCACTTATTCTACCTGCCCTTCCTGTCCACATGCCACTTATCCTACCCACCCCTCTTGTCAACATGCCACTTTTCCTACCTGCCTCTCCTGGGTTGCAGATATCCGCAAAGGGGATTATACAGTGCGAAAATCCAGCAGACATAATGATTTTATAAAGAGCAAAATCAGTCAATTTAGACTTCAAAATAAATCTGATAATATCAGTCATGTATTTAGTCAACCTCTTGAGTAAAAAAATGAAAAGCCCAAACTCGAATTTCTAAAAAATGTGTTAATAAATAGCAACCAAATGTTTAAGATGGTCTCTTCCATAAAAATTGAAAGCGTAGGCCTGCTGGAAACGCAGAGGACTTAAAGCAACGCGTAGGCCTGCTGGAAATGCACAGATGACTTAAAGCAACGTGTAGGCCTGCTGGAAACGCACAGAGAACTTAAAGCAACGCGTAGGCCTGCTGGAAACGCACAGAGGACTTAAAGCAACGCGTAGGCCTGCTGGAAACGCACAGCAACGTGTTACACAAATATGATCCTTGACACTCCTTTCCCCGCCTTGTTCGCATTTGAAAGAACCGCCCCCCCCCTTTTTTTCCAGCTCCCCCATCTTTATGAATGAGCCCTTATTAAACGCTAAAGCCAGGTGATAGGTATCTCCAAAGATAAGGGAAAAGACAAATCTTATAGCTCATAAGGACCAAAAGTTCAGTGCCATATGTTATAGCTCCAAGTGAACCAAAGTTCACAGTGCTATTTGTAAATGACTGATAAAATATAAAACAAATTAAATAGTCTTTATTATAAGTAGGACTGACAATAGCTACCAAGATACCCTTGCCTTGAAGTGCAAAATGGGTACCAGAGAGGTTAAAATTAAATGAAAGTTCCAATCACAGCGCTTTAGTCGAGATGTATACGTACAAGAAGACAACACATCTGCACTCTGCAGTCGTATTGGGCCATCCATATATTACATAGGCACAGAGCACATTTTTAAAAAAACGACTCAGTCGATCGATTACCAAAGATTTTTTTTAAGGAAGAAAAAAAATTAGAGTGTGACCAAGACTAACCAGAATTCAATGAATGATCCAACGGAAATATTAAATGTTTTGCGTTACAAATACATTGCACTTATTTGGGTTAGTTTTAACCGACAATAAAGATGTATCTAAGGCCTAAAATGGATGCAACATACCGCTTTTTTCTGCCCACTTATTTGGGGAAGGGGTACCTTAACAACATGTTAGGTCATCTTTTGGGGCGTGGGGAGTTTAGGTCATCATTGGGGCGTGGGGAGTTTAGGTCATCATTGGGGCGTGGGGAGTTTAGGTCATCTGTTGGGGCGTGGGGAGTTTAGGTCATCTGTTGGGGCGTGGGGAGTTTAGGTCATCTGTTGGGGCGTGGGGAGTTTAGGTCATCATTGGGGCGTACAGTTTAGGTCATCATTGGGGCGTACAGTTTAGGTCATCTGTTGGGGCGTGGGGAGTTTAGGTCATCTGTTGGGGCGTGGGGAGTTTAGGTCATCTGTTGGGGCGTGGGGAGTTTAGGTCATCTGTTGGGGCGTGGGGAGTTTAGGTCATCTGTTGGGGCGTGGGGAGTTTAGGTCATCATTGGGGCGTACAGTTTAGGTCATCTGTTGGGGCGTGGGGAGTTTAGGTCATCTGTTGGGGCGTGGGGAGTTTAGGTCATCATTGGGGCGTGGGGAGTTTAGGTCATCTGTTTGGGCGTGGGGAGTTTAGGTCATCTGTTGGAGCGTGGGGAGTTTAGGTCATCTGTTGGGGCGTGGGGAGTTTAGGTCATCATTGGGGCGTGGGGAGTTTAGGTCATCTGTTGGGGCGTACAGTTTAGGTCATCATTTGGGCGTACAGTTTAGGTCATCTGTTGGGGCGTGGGGAGTTTAGGTCATCTGTTGGGGCGTGGGGAGTTTAGGTCATCTGTTGAGGCGTACAGTTTAGGTCATCATTGGGGCGTGGGGAGTTTAGGTCATCTGTTGGGGCGTGGGGAGTTTAGGTCATCTGTTGGGGCGTGGGGAGTTTAGGTCATCTGTTGGGG
Source organism: Omphiscola glabra (assembly GCA_964017045.1). Classification (NCBI taxonomy): domain Eukaryota; kingdom Metazoa; phylum Mollusca; class Gastropoda; family Lymnaeidae; genus Omphiscola; species Omphiscola glabra. The sequence goes on from OZ024805.1 coordinate 15,502,721, forward strand.
CGTGGGGAGTTTAGGTCATCTGTTGGGGCGTGGGGAGTTTAGGTCATCTGTTGGGGCGTGGGGAGTTTAGGTCATCATTGGGGCGTACAGTTTAGGTCATCATTGGGGCGTACAGTTTAGGTCATCTGTTGGGGCGTGGGGAGTTTAGGTCATCTGTTGGGGCGTGGGGAGTTTAGGTCATCTGTTGGGGCGTGGGGAGTTTAGGTCATCTGTTGGGGCGTGGGGAGTTTAGGTCATCTGTTGGGGCGTGGGGAGTTTAGGTCATCTGTTGGGCGTGGGGAGTTTAGGTCATCTGTTGGGGCGTGGGGAGTTTAGGTCATCTGTTGGGGCGTGGGGAGTTTAGGTCATCATTGGGGCGTAGGGAGTTTAGGTCATCATTAGGGCGTGGGGAGTTTAGGTCATCTGTTGGGGCGTGGGGAGTTTAGGTCATCATTGGAGCGTGGGGAGTTTAGGTCATCATTGGGGCGTGGGGAGTTTAGGTCATCTGTTGGGGCGTGGGGAGTTTAGGTCATCTGTTGGGGCGTGGAGAGTTTAGGTCATTTGTTGGGCCGTGGGGAGTTTAGGTCATCTGTTGGGGCGTGGGGAGTTTAGGTCATCTGTTTTGGCATGGGGTAAAAAAAAAAAGCTTGGGAGTCACTGCTGATATTTCAGGTGACAGCTTTAGTAGAGATATAACGGTGTCAGAATTTCAGGATAATTATTATATGTTCATATTTTCTGCAGACCACCACTGCCCTACGCACTGGTGGGCCTGGGCATAATCTCCAAAATCACCCCCAATCCACCCACAACTATCCCGCAGTGCGTAAAATTATCAATGGATGAATTAATATAATACTAAGACTTATAACACCGGTTCTGATTTAAACGTTTAAGTATCGCCTTTTTTCTCTTACAATTACTATAAACTTTCTGACACTTCGCACTTTAAATTTCCATTTAAGCCCGTGTGGTAAATGGCAGCCCGGATTATTATTTTTGTTTTCATTAACCATTTCTTTTACAAATTAACACATACATATACACAATATAAGGTAGACAATATATTACAATTGTTGTGTTATCACTGTTGTTGTGATGTTACAGTTGCGTCCCTTTGTGTCAATGCGTGAGGTCCGTGTTTTGTGAGCTGAGAAGTCACGTGACCTTGTTGGTATTAAATTCATTAAAGCTATAGGCACGCAGCTGAACAGATGTGTTAGACTTCATTGAGTATTAGACATAATACTACTAATATAACAAAAATGAAAATTTTCTGATCCTTACAATCAGAAGAATATCAAGGATACATGGGGCGTGAATTTCCTTAATTTGTTACAAGAAAGCTGAACAATGTAAAAGTCTAAATTTAATTAATGTATAAAAGCAAAGAAAACTCACAAAAATTTCAATGAATTTAAACTGTGTTTTCCACTACTATTTTTGTGTGTGTTTTCCTTGCTTTAAATGCATTGAAATATTTTAGAATTTGACTGCAGTGAAATGTCACAGAAAGCGATTGTTTTTATTCTGTTCCGACACAAGGGACGCTACACCTTAAAAATAAAATTAAAGAAAATTCTCGCAAAAAGTTGACGGTTTACCTCCCCTCAATTCTGCAAAATAAAATACTACCGCAGTCCTTGTTACTGTTACCATGGAACTTCCAATAGTAAAATATCGTTTCGAAATAGCTAGCTACTTCACAGTTTCAATTTTTTTCCGTATAACAAAATTAATATGGGAAAAGAGAAAAATATGCTCTTTAGAAAAAAATTTGGCTTAGCTGGGATCGATCCTAAATCCAAACATTTTTATGTGACGATGTTGGACGACGTCAGCATTACAGCAAGCTTGGAAAACTCGTATTATTTTAGAATCTTAGAACTAAAGAAAAAATTATACGCATACTAAAATTCATTTTTTTAAACGTCCGTTTAATTATCTTAACTTTTTATTTCAAACAATATTATTTTGTTTCACTATTTAATGAGACAATATTCTAGACTAGACAAGAAGGAAACACTAAGTGAACAATTTTTTTTAATATGGCGAGAAAACAGAAGATGGTAAATTAATGGCTAAGAGATGTGTTTTTTTTTAAATTGATAAAATTACATTTTATGCAAGGCGTGTGGTGCTGGTGAAATATGTAGAGTAAATTTGACTGTGCATTGCAAAGTCTAAATGCTTTACAAGGGTGTTCCCCCTTAAAGTTGCTTGGCATTGACTTGTGTGATAAAAGCTTTGACTTTGACTTATGAACGTACCAGCAGTCTATAATGTCAGGGCTCTGGATCGCTGCTGACATTGGATTATCTAAAATCTAATTGGATAACATTTTGCTTATTAGAGTTTTGAAAAGAAAAAATGAGTTTTCAGAATTCAACCCTTTTTCTCTCCCCCCTAAGACCACTTCTCTACTTTTTTACACCTCCCCTCACCCTCTACTGCCTACCAAACTGGGGAAATATGCTGGATGTGTGTTAATTGTTGACACACCAAGTCAGAAGCCAGGCTTTGTTGTGAGCTGTTTTTGTGAGTTTTTGGTGGCATTCCTCTAGTGTGTTCACCTGGTTTATATTTGTTATCAATTAAGTCAATGCTTTTTGTTAACAATCATCTTGGGGATTTATGAAGTTAAGTATAATTAAAAGACAAACTGTTTCATCTTCTTTATTAATAGCACACTATTTTAATAAATTTAAATGGTACCGCAGTAGTGTGTGCCTTTTACTACAGAACATGAAAACAAGGATAAAATTCAGTAGTGTACAATTTCAATCACACAATGAGCAAACAAACAATAGTCAACACTTTCTATTAGCCATTGGACATTACCAGTAGATGTAGTATTTATATTAAGGAATGTTCACACTTACATTTCAATTCAGACCAAGGCTACATGCTGCATCTTCCCATAAGACAAATGCGTCATCCTAACAACGCTTTGTGGACTGGTTTCTTGCTCCTGGAAAATTTAAAGAAGACTGACTTTCTACTACCAATTGTATTGGTCATTTGCGGATGGCCTCCCAGTTTACACGATTGTGGGCACTGTGGATGGCATTCCAGTTTACAAGATTGTGGGCACTGTGGATGTCATTCCAGTTTACAAGATTGTGGGCACTGTGGATGGCATTCCAGTTTACAAGATTGTGGGCACTGTGGATGGCATTCCAGTTTGCAAGATTGTGGGCACCGCCAAGTTGTAAGCATGGCAGCATTGAGTTACGCAGCACCCTGACTGCTCAAGTTAAAGCTGTTGGACTCAGGACCATCAGGTACGTGACTGTTCAAGTTAAAGCCATTGGACTCAGGACCATCAGGTACGTGAAAAATTCAATTACATTCACTAACAGTAAATTTGAAGACCCATTAAGGACCCAGACCCTTCTTGCCTCCCTCTTCTAAACAGAAACACAAACAGTAGTGTACGAATTCTAATACACCTTGAATATACACATTTATTAGTAGTGTGTGCCCTCTACTGACCATTAACATGGACTAAATTGTATATTACGCCTTGAATTATACACCATTGAACATGTTCATCAGCTGGTTATACATATTGAGGGGCTAGAGTGGAATTAAAAAATGAAATAAAAATCAATTTTGAATTAGCAAATAATATATTGACATTGATCTCAATTAGCCTATTAGTATTATTTAGATGTGTAGGATTGATTAACTAAATATTTTATTATTACTATTATTATTAGTCTAATAAATTGATTTTACAAATAAGAATATGATAGCCATAGGTTCGTCCATTATGTCAACAAAATAAGGGGAAGGGGTTTTGATAATAATGTTTGACGATTGTTGACCAAAAAAAAAAGGGGGGGGGGGGGGGGGTAGATAAGTTGACATTAACAATCATGTTTTCTATATTTAAATTTTAATATTAAATATTGACTGGTTATAGCATTATTTTAACAAATTTTACGAGTGTATAGTTACATAATTTTTAGACTTTTAACAATATAAGATTTATTTAATTATTATTTAATAATCTCAACTATCGCCGTTTGCTTGTCGCTAAATATCATATAAACATTTTTTTGTTTACATTCTCATACTATTATTGTTAATTCAACCGGGCCCGAAGCCAATTTATTTATACGGAGCCACTCCGGGTCCGAATAGTCCTTTTTCTCTAAAGGTACTCATGTACCTATAGGTGCTGCCTTTTTTAAATTCACCTTACATGCCAGATTGCAATTATATTTTACACCCCCATATATATCTATATAAAAGAAGAATTTTGGGCCCCTATAAAATAACAGGGCATCTAAGTTCAACCATCCCTCGTATTTCATTCTCTTTTATGAACATGCGTACATTTTGAAAATTTCGTTTAGCATACCAACTGATAGGTGACCAAAATCTGGCAACAGGGTGAAAAAAAAAAAAAAAAAAATATAGCTAAGTATGGAAGGTTGGGGTATATTCGAAGACTAAGAGTATTAAGACGCTTTAGAAAGAAAATAAGAGCTTTTTAATTCAGAACTAGGCTAATGTCTAGTTATGGAGTCATGGCGTCATTTGCATGTCTAGTTATGGAGCCATGTCGTCATTTGCGTGTTTTGTTATGTTGCTGATGACTTTAGGCTTAGGGTTCAGGGATAGATTTAGGGTTCAAGTTAGGGTGAGGGATAGATTTAGGGTTCAGGTTAGGGTGAGGGATACATTTAAGAAGTTTTTTCATTATTTTTAAACGTTTTATTCTTAATTTTACGGGGGGTGTCACCTAAAATGACGGCCATGGTAAAAAAAACGCGGACCCATCTCTCGAAATTTACCCAGTACTAGTTAACTATCACTGCCTGGATTTAATTTAATGAAGAATACATGTAAGTTTACATGCGATAACAATTAAAATACGAAATTCGATCATAAATAATATACGCACCTGAACTGCAAGATTACCATTTTATAAAGAATACACTTAAGTTTACACGCGATAATACGAAATTTGATCAGAAATAATATACGCACCTGAACTGCAAGATTACCAATTTTTTAAAATGATTTTTGATTTGCATTGAATTTATGGTTATAGTTTATAGCTCTAAAATTACTATCTATAGCATGGACTATTAATTTTGATTTAAAAAACATTAAAATAAGCAATATTAATAATTAAACTATCACCCATAGGCAACATTGACATTACAGGGCTGCATATGCCATATTCCTATATACTTTATAACTAAAGAAAATAATAGGCCACCCATGAGGAAAACCACTTTAATTTACCTTCAAAAGTTAAAAGGTTGGTTTTGGGGCCTGTGTCACTGTAGTACATGGGATTTTATCGTTTAAGTTTAATAAATTCACTATTAAGGTCCTATTTAAAGACGACTGGCGCCCAAGTCACTGATGTTGGTGCCTGGGGTGCCACATTTAGGTTGTGCATAAATGAGATTTTACAGTTTCAATCACTATTACTTTTAAGTTGCTATCTTAAGACTATTTTGGCACCACCTGATGTTAGTGCCCGGACAATTACCCCCTTTTCTTTAGGTCCTGCCCATATCGCAATGCGGCACCCCAGGGTGATGCTGTGCAAATTTCGGGAACCACTGGGCTCGCCAAATAGCGATGTAAACATGTGACACATTTTTTAAAATTATATTTTGTAGGTTTTTCTATTTGGGGGTGTCAAAAACTCATTGTACATACATATAGAGGTGTGTCCAAAAAAATTACCCTTGACTTTGACACAGGGGTGTGGGATTTGCCTTTTTTTTATTTTGCGTACGATAGGTTGACGGGTAGAAATGGCCCCTGAATAATGTAAACAGGTCCTACTTCTGTCAAACAGTTTTCCTTCAAACCAATTTTCTTACGTTCAGGTTTTCGAATGCTAAATTTTTATTTATCTTCCACAGATATATTACAATGAATACAGATATAGGATTAAAATCACCAATGGATCTACCTAATAGCTCAGTATTCTTCAGTTCTCTGGATGAGAGGGATGACCAAATAACTGAGCAGTCAACATCTAATCTTTTAAATGATGATTCATCCTCAAGCATTTTTGATATGCTTTGTGCAACATCTAACACACAAACATTTCATGCTTCATTACTGGATGACATTGATTTAGATCTTCAATGTGATGAAGACAGCATGGATTTATGTGAACGCAAACCATTGGATGAAACCATAGTCCACAATTTAACGGAAAATCAGAAATCTTTTATGGAAAAAGAATTTAGTGTCCCCCAATATTTCTCGGATCAATCTTCAGGATCATGTGATAAATTCAGTGAAATTTCCCTTTGGTCCAAATGGTCTTTACCAGAAATATCATTAAATCCATTACAACCTAACGAAATTATCAGATGTTTCGTTTGTCATATTCAGTTCTCTACACAGAAATCTTATTTAAAACATAGAGAGGATAAACACATTAAACATGAGTTGTGTCCACATGAATGTTTGCTGTGTTGTGAAGGCTTTTTAAATAAAAGATTACTGGCTAAACATAAAAAAGCTCATCATTCTAAAAAGCAAGATAATGCTAATGTGTTATTCCAGTGCCCACAGTGTGCGTTTTTCTCAAGGACAAAATCTCTTCTTAAGGAGCATATCCGAGTAAAACATGAGCATAAAACTTTCAGCTGCAGCCTGTGCTCATTCTCATGTGTACAGGAGCGAACACTGACCTTGCATCAAATGAAGCATGAAGGCAATCCAAAGTTTGCTTGTGACCAATGTGGGAAGCACTTTCTTGCAATGAGTATTTTGAAGCGCCATGCTCATACCCACAACAAAGTTAGAGCTCATGTATGCAAAGTTCCAGAATGTGGTAAAAGTTTTACTATGAAAAGTCGACTTACAGATCACATTAGAACTGTTCACAGTCACAAAACCCATGACCGAAGATACAGATGTAATAAGTATAAAAGAAGAGAAATTTATAGCATACACCAAAACTCTTTCCATCAAAGAGATGAATTTAAAAGCCAAATGCAGACCATATGTGAAGAAGTGTCTAAGGTAATGGGAAATGAAATTACCAGTAAAGATTTGGTAAAAACCAATTCCACTAATGAAGTAGTTGTCTATGATATTGTACTCTCTAATGAAAACTTTAAATTGCTCCATAGCCCAGATGGAGAGAAACATGGTTCTTCATCATGCACCACGATGTTCCTCTCTTCAGAGAAAGGGAGTGGCCTACCTGACTCCAAAGATAAAGTGGGCTCTGTTTCTATCAAAGAGCTACCTGTGCAGCAAGTAACAGATGAAAAATGTTCACATTCTGTCTGTCAGCCAAGCAAAGATAAACCTTGCATGTCTAAAAAATTTGTTTGCTCTTGGGAGGGATGTAATAAATCATTTAGGGATAGCTATAATCTTCGAACACATATGTGCACACACTCTGGTGAAATGCAAAGATCGTGCACTCTCTGCAGGTATAGATGCATACAAAAATCTGCTATGGATTCTCATATGAAAAGTCATGAAAGAAATGGTTACATGCCTGTGCAGTGATTTAATATTAAAATTTAAATTTCTCAAGAGTTTGCCTTTTTTTTGTTGTGTGCATTCAAATACCACAGTGTGTCTGCTTTCATTTCTTTTATTCATCTTACAAATCATCAGTTGATAAGGCTGGCATGCATTGATAATTGAAATCTTATTATTTGTAGTGCTAATGATTGTATCCGGAAATTTGTTTGAAAGAAATTTCGTCAACACAAAATTGATCTACGGATATTTGATAATTATTTTGTTTTACTTTATAGTATAGTGTGTTCAAAAAGAAATTTGACGAAAATTTTAACGTGTGAACTGAAAAAAAGATTCGATTAAATTTCCATTCAATCAATTTTCAGTCGACGAAATTTCTTTCAAACAAATTTCCGGTAACTGTTAATGATGTATGTGAGTCTTCACAAACACACTGAAATCAAAGTCCTTTGTCAGTGTGACAAAGCAGATTACTCTTATACATTAAACTTCACAATGCAGATTGCTCTTTTTTTTTATACATTAAACTTCACAATGCAGATTACTCAATTTTTATACATTAAACTTTACAATGCAGACAGTAATACTTAATAGCTCACTTCTAAGAGGTAACAGTGCTCAATGAGAGCTAGGTTTAGAATGTTTAAAACATAACTCACTTCACCAATGTGAATTTGTGCCATCTTGCTCTATTCACAACATTGTCCAAGTCTCTGCACTCTATCTACTATTAGTTCTTTATAGTCTCTCTCAATCATACTATTTATACACGAACAACTGGTCATCAATCACTCAGCCTCTCATTGATCAATCACTCACTATTCAAGTTCACACCAACGAACAGTAATTCTAACCCCTTCTCATTGGGGTATAAGTTATAAAAGACAAGCCTTGGGGGGATGTAAATGTATTTTATGTGTAATTCTTCATTCAGTGATTATAAATAAGAATATAATGCCCCTCTAGCAAATGGTATCAAATCAATGCAGCTAATACTAATGGAACTACACATTTCTATTTAGGAACAGAATGCCATTTTACCAATTAATAAAAATGAACTTTTCCATCATGGTAAAAACTTTTCATTAAAATTTCTTAAAATTCTTACTATAAACTAATTTTGTAATCTTGTATCTTGATAATGTATTTAATTTTTTTAGTATTATTGTATTAAGTTCAAAAAGATTTGTATGATCTCCTCATTTAACTATCTTGTGAAGAGTTTGTGAACATTTGTAATTGGCTTAGAATCCTTTACATATATTACAAAATTATACACAGTAAAAAAATATTTTTTATGTGCCATTTAATGTCTGACTACAGAATTTATAATAGATGACAACAAAATTAATAATCAGAATTAAATTTTTTATAAATTTCCTCTTTTTAATTTGTTATTGTCAAATATAAGAGCTCACATCTTTTAGAAAAACATATTGTTTTTTTTGTAACAGTATTTTTCACTGACAATAAAAATCAGTTGAAGACCTTATATTATAGTGGCATAAAAATTTAAAAATTATTAATGTCTAACTGCTTTAATATTTGTAAAATTAACAACCCATTAACAGATTTTTAGTAATTAAAAAATACCAATTCAATTATAAAAGATTGCTTTGAAATTCTTATTTGGCAATTCTAGCTGACAATACACGGCTTGCTGAACTGAAAATACATGGCTTACTTTCAATTGACAACACTGTGTTGCCACTAGTTCCAAAAATGTACTCTTTCAAATACTTTCTCCAATATAGATACACACCAACAACTTTCAGTTATATTTGTATACTTAAATACCTACAATTTACATACCGGTATGTCTCAAATGACCAGGGCTGAGAAAGGAAGCCATGGGCGTAGACACCGTACACAAGTAAAATAGATAAGAAGGGAGTATTAAACCTGACATCAGCAGAGTTAATGGTAGTAGAGGGAAGACATGATAGCTTTGTGGGGGGGGGGGCAGGGAGACACCAGATGCATGGGCGCCCACACTATGGGTCAAGGTGGTCACATAACCCATCCTGGAAAAGAATAAGTTAATACTAAAAATATTAATATTTGCTCTTTGCCCCTATGAATATAAAATAGTTAATATAAAAAAACAAATTGTGTTTCTTCGTAAAAGTCACAAATTACAAAAGAAATCACTTAATGATGATGAGTGTAAGACATGTTGTAACTTAACAACTGTGTCCACATCAACGACACTGACAAGAGAGGACCAACAATTTGGAGAATAAAGTAAAAAGTAGTGACCTGACCATTTCACACTCGCAGGAGTTTGAAGCTGCTATCACCAGTGGTTCTCGGAGCTGCAGTTCAGATTTGACGCTGAAATATTGACACATAATGACATGATAATTTTTGGCTGTGATGCGGCAATCAAGGATTTTGATCTGGGTCGATGTATTCAGTCAACCATCTCAACTGTCAGGTGTTTTAAAAAATCAGTGAGGATTGACCTGTTAAAAGTGTTCGGTATGCCTGGCTTGAGTTTTTTTCCGCGGCTTGCCTATTCTAGTCACCTTAAAGGTCCAGTACATATATTTTGTTATGTTTCCCGCAATCGATTCATCTCGGGTACCAAGCGGCATTTATAGCAACACCTTTCACTAAGTGCAACGACTTTCCTCAAGGTGCTCGTAATCATGTGGGGAGTGGATAACTACTGGTACATGAAAATTAGTTTCAAGTAATACAATCATAAATTTCATTCATGAACTCTTCTTTCTTTAAATTTTGATTTAGGTATTCCGCAATAGTTTTTTTCCCTTCATCTTTTTTTGAGTAGTTAAATCCAGTTGAACTCCCTCCGCTATTTTGCGCAAAAGTTCTGAATTTTCAAATTGCAACAACAAAATTATTTGAACAGGAAGTTGGTCCAGCTTTCCTTGCCATTGAAACACCATCCCGTGGCTGGCGGCTTATGTAAGTAAAAATCGATATAAATTCGATTTGACAACAGATTTGAAGTATTGTACGTGTTCTTTTAACTTACAATAATATCTTCACACACAAGCAGCTTTTCAATCCATGTATAGACTTCTCATCCAACGTGTGGCAACTTTTACTTGAAGAAAACTATTTCTGCATTTTTTAAATTATAATTCATCTCAATGAACAACCCCGTCATATTTTTACAGTAAACACACGTCATCGTCTAAAAAAAAAATAGTTTGGGGTTTTTAATACTGCCATTCTATCTTGCAGTTCAGATACATTTTTCAAGTAATTTATTTAAGTGAACCCAGATCTAACCTTTTTATTAAATATTCCAGCTTTTGATTTTTCATCAGCGTCATCTAATACCATGTAATCTTCAAATTAAAAGCCACATAAACATGGCATTGTCTCTCGGGCCGTCAATTAACTATGTCATTGTGTCAAGAAAATAGGGGTGGAAAGAGTTTGACAATTGATTACAAGGGGGAAGTGTGGGAGAAGGGGAGTCAATAGAGCTTGACATCAACAATTCTAGTTATCTTTGATATACAAACAGTGTTTCTTTCAGCCATCTTTCCAGCCTCCCTCCCCCGGGGGGAAAGTTAAGTGCCCCTTGCCCACCGGAGCAAAATGGGGACATAAATATAACGATTATAATTTTTTTTAAATTAAAAACGACTAAATTGTGTTTTTTAAAACAGTTTTCGAAAGAAAAGTATCTGGTGCCTTTAACCGATAACAATATGTGGAATCTATGAAATATCGCTGTGCTTGATATATTTGATGATCCGTATATATAGAGTATAGAGCCAAGCTTATTAAGGATTACAGTATTCGATTAATAATATCGTACTTGTCGCTCCAGATTATAAGCCGATGTCTTACTTCCTGTAGTTCGCATAATAAATCGGTATTTTATTCATTTATTTTTTGCAAATTCGCAAGTTTAATAACTGTATTTCATTACCTTTCAATCAATAAAAAGGTTTACAATATTAATAATAGTTCTTGCTAAGCCCCAATCATGCGCAATCTATTTTCAAAGACCGTAATATGGCTAATTTTCGCACTTCCCCCCCGAAAGTTTGAAACGCAACATAAAAATTGTCTGAACACATTCAAGTATGCGTCAAGTATTGTTTGGAAAAGTGTGGGGGGGGGGGTGGAAACAATCGTTGACATAATTAAAGGGGTGGGGTCCTTGAAATTTTGACAGTGGTTGACAAGGGGGAGGGGGTATAAAAAATTGACTTAAAATTGTTGACATAATTAATGTACACCCCTATCTTTAAATGATTTACTAAATACAAATTATATTGACACACTTTGGTTAGCTTGTTAATTTTTTTTTGGTCGTGTTTGAGTTTGTATTACATTAAATTTTGTTTGCTAGATTTTTATGGGGGAGGGTGTGGGGATGGCTTTTGTGGAGGGGGGGGGGTGATAGGTGAGCCTTGGGTTGCACGTGCAGATTCAGGTGTGGTGGAAATTTAGTCGTAGATGAAGATGTCCGGCTAATGCGAGCTCTTGTAAATTTTGTGCCAAACAACCGTAGGCTGCCTACTGGGTTAAATAAATCACATGGCACGGGCTTAACTTTGTAATAATAATGACTGAAGCTGGCATCACTTGATAGGAGATGCGAAATAAACACACGCATTCATGACCTCATCTGCCAAGCGAACTTCACGGTCTGTATTCGTACGGAAAATCAAAATCAAGCGAGCTTTTTGCTCTACGCGAGGTTTCCGTCCTCGCTGAGCTCGCCTTGGGACACTTGCGTTACCCTTTGACAGATGTACCGCCCACAGTCAAGCTCCCCGCCTGACACCGTCTTCAGAGCGGATGACTAATGGAGCTGGCGTCACGTGATAGGAGATGCGACATAGACACACGCATTCATGACCTCATCTGCCAAGCGAACTTCCGGTGACCGTAAGTTCATAATTGGTGATGATCCTCGAAAAGTGCCAAGGGTGCAAATGTTTGTTTCTTTTCTTTTTTTTTTCTCTTTGCTATCAAAGGGATATATGTGCGGTGAATGGTTTCTCAAAGCAGGCACCTTGATGTGAAGAGGAAAGGTTATATGTTGATTCTTGCGAGCCGCGAGGTTAAATAATACAGTTGAGCGACATGGGTGCAAGCTACATATGGCATTCGTTGATTACATATTACAATAGAGCGATATGGGTACAAGCTACAGATGGCATTCGTTGATTACATACTACAGTTTAGCAATATGGGTAAAGCTACAAATGGCATTCGTTGATGACATACTACAGTTGAGCGACATGGGTGCAAGCTACAGATGGCATTCGTTGATTACATACTACAGTTGAGCGATATTGGTACAAGCTACAGATGGCATTCGTTGATTACATACTACAGTTGAGCGATATTGGTACAAGCTACAGATGGCATTCGTTGATTACATACTACAGTTGAGCGATATGGGTGTAAGCTACAGATGGCCTTCGTTGATTACATACTACAGTTGAGCGATATGGGTACAAGCTACAAATGGCATTCGTTGATTACATATTACATTTGAGCGATATGGGTACAAGCTACAGATCGCATTCGTTGATTACATATTACAGTTGAGCGATATGGGTACGAGCTACACATGGCTGTCGTTAGTTTTTGTTTGTTCCCTTAAAGAGTATTAGAATACTATGAAAGGCTAATACAAATGTTTTTTCTTTCTTTTGTTTATCTTAGCTTCCAGTTCCAAAGATGGACAAGAAGCTCATCAGCTCCAAAAACTCAAAAAATACCAAAAATGCGCAGTTTCCACACAAAATGGTACACACCTGAGTTATGTATGATAAACATAATGTCTATGTTGTGTATTTGTTGACTTTGGTACTAGGAAACACCTTGAGATCGAGATGCTCATTTAAAGCAGCTTAAACTAAAATATTGTCCTTGGGCGGAGAAAGAAAAAAAAAGTGCTGGAATTCTTTATTTATTTTTAAATTTATTTTAGACGTGACTCACTCTTCCACTCAAAGTGATCGTTTCAATCTGGTATGAGACACCTTTATTTAATTACTGGTAGCATTGCCGTGGAAAGCAAAAGCTGCACCCGGGTTATAGTTTATATTTTAGCGCCCTCGTATGTGTATATATAAATACACATATTTTGCATGAAATTGACTATTTTGGCTCCTGCTCAAGATGGCACACAGGTAGAGTGTCATTCCCCCCCCCCTTTCTTTCGCCTGCCCCTAACTAGGCCTAGCAGTAACATTTATATCAAAGCTAAGGATAAAACTATATGTTTACTTCCTACCTGGCATGAAAAGCTAGTCCATAAGAATACCATGGGCTAGCATGTAACTACTGTTTGCGGGGTCATTATTAAAAACATCACTTAAACAGCGATTCTCAAGCCCCCAATGAACCACTACATTTTTGGGGTCTTTTTTTCAACTTCAGGTTAACGCCAACTCAAAGTACGAGACCGCCGACTTCTCCAGCCGTGCCGGTTCGAAACTAAGCCACAAGAAACATGGCAAGAAAACATTGGAAGTTGCTGGCAAGATTCTACCCATCGAAGAGAGGGATTCCACAATTGAAACCGCAAGCCAAGATACGTCGGCCGGCTCCTCCTTCGCCTCCGTCATGACGTCGATTCCAATCTCAACAACGGACCCTCTGATGGACCAGGCCATCGAGGAGGAGATTCCTCGCGACGATCAGGAGACGGAGCCGCCGAACCAGGACGAGACGGACGCGGAGATTCCCGTCACGGGGATGACACTGACAATGTCGCCCAGCAGCAGAGTCTCCAGCACAGCGGACGTCCCAGTCCTGCAGATGCTACCGACCAAAAGAAAGTCAGGCTTGTCGGTGTCCAGGGTTAGAAGGTCGGAACTGATGATGCGTGGGACCAAGCGTGTTGAGCAATGGCTGGAACAGAGGCAAGCAGCGCGGGCTTTAAGGTAAGTCTCCGTGGCCCTGCCTAATAATAAACATACAGTATTACTGTGGTTGGTTTTAATCGGAACTATTGCTACCTGGGACCAAGCGCATTGAACAATGGCTGGAACAGAGGCAAGCAGCTCGGGGTTTTATGTACGTCTCCGTGGCCCTGCCTAATAAATACAGTATTGCAGGGGTTGGAGACCTAACGTTCCGCGTACAAGACCTCGCAAGGCAGAGTGATTTTCAATGGAGACCCAATAAATTATATACATGACTTTCTTTATGCGCCTTATTAGCAGTGTTTCTTTCAGAAATTTTCCCCCGAGGGGGCACTTTTGACGCTCGGGGGGGGGGGCAGTGCCAGTTTTTCAGTGGCCAGAGGCGTAGCTAAGGGGTGGCAGATGGGACAAATGTCCCCGGGCGCCAGACTAGCGGGGGCATCTAATGGGCTATAGTGTTAATGGATGAAAATAATAGGTTTCAGAGTTTAGCCAAGGGGGGGGGGGTGTAAAAATGAATCTTGTCCCCTGTCATCAAAGACAGTGACGTAGAAGTGGGGGGGGGGCGAACATTTGGTCTTCCCAGGTGTCATTTTTTCTTTAGATAGAGCGGCGGGATTTTCGGACATCTGCAGAGTTTCTATCGAGAAAGGTAGCGTTGCAAAAAAGTTAACCCACCTAGGGTGGCGCTAACACTAGGCACGCCGCTGGGCAGTGTATATATCAGCACCAAATTTGGCTGTCATGGCAAGTAATTTTTATCGGGAAGTAGGGCAGCAGAAAATGTGTGATTGTTTAACGATCAAAAGGTGCATTTTGGAGTATACATGATTCGAATGTTTTGATAAGACTTTCATTTGATCGGGGAGGCATTATGGCGACCAGTGCCAGACACAAACTAAATTCATTTTGGTTGTGGTGTGCCGAAGAAAATCATTTGACACAAGATTAGATTCAACCCGTTAGTCACATTGATCAACGTCAAGGAAAAAAAAGGGGGGGGGGGGTAGCAGAAATTAAGGAATCCGAAGAGTTTGAGCAAAAGTGGGGGCAGGGGTCACCTTAATTTAAAAATAATAAATTCAAAATGCAGTGATGCATTGTGGTGCAAATTTTTCTTCTTCTTTTTCTGTCTATTAAGGGCCCACGATCAATTTATTGATCATTATGGCTCCTATGAATGTAGATAGGATTTGCAATGTTTCTGTGCCTGGTGTTGATGCGGATATTTCACTGGTAACAAGAGTTACCTAGTGAGGGTATCATGCACTGTATTCAACGTATCTTTAAGACAATGTGTGAAGGAACCTTTCAAACATTCATATATTTACTGTTAGATGTCTCGTAGAAAATGCTAAGAATACATCAACATACACCAACTATATGTGGACTATAAATCAGGTTATGATAGCATAGACAGGAAATACATGAACGATGCTGTGCTGGAACATGGAGTCCTTAACAAACTTACCCGACTCATACATATGACGATGGATAACTACAAAAGTAGAATCAAAGTACAGAGGGAGTACTTGAGGAAGTTCCCAATCAATCCGGGCCTCAGACAAGGAAATCCGTGTATCATTTTCAACATCACTTTAGAAAAAAGCATTAGAAACATGCGTGTGAGCATCTGAGAGGTGGTACAGAACAACCATAAGGAACTTTATAAAGCCAGCCACTGCAATACCTGACCTACACAGACGATATAGCGCTACTTGGTAGAAACGGCATTGATGATATAATTAAAACTTTCAGGGAACTTGAAGATGTGACGGTCAAAGCTGGTTTTGATGTAAATAAAGCGAAGGCAATATTTATGATAATGTCAGGAAATACGCACCGATGACTTCATCAATATGAACATCTACGCCTTTGAGAGGGTAGCTACTTTCAAATATCTAGGGGTGACTATAAATAAGCAAGAAGAAATAAAATCGGATGTACAAGAAAGAATAACAGCATGAAACCGTTCTTATTTCAATTTACAAAAGCTGCTTCAAAGCAAAAATCTCGATAAGGGAACAAAGAAGGCAGTATACACCACTGTCACAAGACCAGTAGTGAGACTTGGTTCCTACCAGAAAAGCAGAGAACCTGCTAAATATATGACCCGATGATAGACAATTTTGTTTTGGGAATCCGTACAAACTAAGAGCTATATCAATTGTAAAAATACCCATCCATAGTCCCAACAATATAAAAAAAATGGCAGACTGCCCTAGGCAGGACACATTGAAAGGATGCCGGATTCTAGAGCAACAAAAACTATCTACAGGCAGAAACCTAGGGGCAGACGGCTCACCGGTCGACCAAGACTGAGATGGATTGACGATGTAGAGAAGGGCTTACAAAGGTTGGGGTTCGCTTATGGAGGTGTAAAGCGATGGATCGATCCCAATGGAAGAATGGGGGGGAGCAGGCCAGGGCCCTAAATGGGATGAAGCGCCACTGATGTAAACATTTCAGACATTTGGGTGGGAAGCGCTAGAAATAACGATAATAACAGGACATCACTAACTCTTCCACCAGCACAATATTAAATAAATTCAGTCCAATTGGGATCCCTTAGGGTATGTTTTTTATCGAGAGATACTCCTTAGCTTAGACTCGCCCCTTAAAACTTTATAGGCCCCGGAAATTTTTTGATAAATTCAAAATGCAAGAATGCATTTTTTTTTTAAAATACCGTAGTTAAATTTAGTTTCGCATCATTAACTGCAGAGCAACGGGAGAGATGCTAGTTAAGATTTTATGTGTCATTTGACATAAGAGCCATCGTACAAGCGACGTCTCTGCTTGACTAAGTGTGGTATGCAAAAAAAAATTTAAAATTGAAAAGTAATGTATTTTTAAAGTTATTATTTTAAAATATTTTTGGGATAAACTACATAAAAATAATGAATTTACTATAAAATATTTGTAAAATTAAGAAAGAAGACTTCCTTCCAAAAAAGGTATCCATCCCAAAAAAGAAATGCTAAAATAGTTTTACATTTTGAACGAAAAAGAAAAACCAAAAACATACATTTATTTCAAAATATTTCCAAGTTTCACCAAAGTCAAAAAGAAAAAAAGCTTTTCTGTACAAAAGGCTATAGAATATATCTTTATGGGTTTTCAAAATTGGTATATATTTATAAATCATATGTAACCGATATTGTTTATTATTATTATATTAACAGAGAAAAGTCATTGGGGATTTAATAAATAAAGACTTTTTTAAAAAATCATTTTACTCTGTTCCCGAAACTGTGTTAAAAAATTAGAAACACTCGATTTAATAATTATGATGAAATGTCCACTATTTGTATGTAACCGCTAAATTCCTAATTTTTTGTTTTAAAATTATTATTATTATTATTTTTAAATTTTCATTTTATCTATGTCAGCATACATCTATGGAATCTACTACATTAAAATGTTTGCTAAAAATGATTTTTTAAAGCATGATGCTATTATACAATATAATTTAAAAACAGATTGCACATGTTTATTTATTAGCAAGAACTATATTTAAAAAGTCGTTCAACTTTTGCAGCTGCAAAATGTAATTAAATAAAAGATACCGATATTTGCGAATCAGAAAAGTAAGATTTAGCTTATGATCAGGAGCGGCCAATTTTCAAAACAATACCATATTTATAATCGATTTCTGCGAGCCTGTAACAAGATTAACCTGAACGCTATGGATCATCAATATATATCGAACAAAGCGATATTTTATTTGTTCCAATAATTGTAATCGATTAAAGGCACACATTTCAATAACTTTTAAAAATTTTATAAAAATTAAATTTAGAGTAGTTTTTTTTTATTATTATTTTTTCTTACACATTTTCCCCTAGGGGGGGGCACTTGACTTGCTCCGTGGGGCAGTGCCCCCCCCCCCCCCGGAGGTATGCCTGAAAGAAACACTGCTTATTAGGCACGATAATTTATTTTGAAATCCTGATTTGGCACAATAATACAAAAAGGTTGCCGTCGTCTGAAGCATTGAAAAATTCTGTCAACCCCTGCAATAGTATTATATATAAGTTAGCTCAATGCATCTTAGGATTTCCGGACAAGTTGAGTGGAATATTTTGGAACATCTAATGCTTCGTAACCGTCTCGCTAAAAAAAAATTGATGTTGGTAGCGGGTAAGGTCGGATGTTAAATACAGATTTCGACTTTTCAAATGGTCATAAATAATACAGATTGAGTCTCGCGTCAAGTTGAAATTTCGGACGTTTTTAAACTTTCAAGAGATCCATTTTACAACAAAAAAACCAACCCAATGAGTTACGTGGTCACGGACAATACACTAGAAAGCATATTTACTGCATTCACCGTACTTAAAGATCCACTAGACCAGTGGTTCTCAACCTTCCTAATGCCGCGACCCTTCAGTACAGTTCCTCGTGTTGTGGTGACCCCCCAATCATAAAATTATTTTCATTGCTACTTCATAACTGTAGAGTATTTGTGTTTTCCGGTGGTGTTTGGCTACCCCTGTTAAAGGGCCGTTCGACCACCAAAGGGGTCGCGACCCACAGGTTGAGAACCGCTGCACTAGACTACACCTGTCTGGTCAAGAAACGGGGTTAAACTTCAGATATCTATCCTCAGTCATGTGAGTGTCGACCAACCGATCATTACGGGGTCGAAGGGTTGCCTGGCAGACGTTCTCGATCAGCAGATCGTATTAATGCGTCGGAGACACTTCGCCACGCAGACGGACTGGTCTTGGAAGCTCATGGCCGAGAGATGGCGCCACGGGAGAATCGTGATAGGTCATTTATTTTAAAATACTTTTTTTGTGAGCGCTGTGGGGTCGGAGTGAAAGTGTGGCAAGGGGGGGGGGGGGGACTTCCCAAATCACTATTTAATGAAGTGCATTTTATGTTGGATTTTTTTTTTATCGTATACATAGAATGTCTAACGTATTATTTGTTTAACCGGATCAGCAATGTTTTCTTGTATTGTTTTCAGGTCTACAATTTAAGTCTGAGCTCAATCATTCAAAATAATTTATTCATATTAAAATTGACAATTTATGAATTAACAGGCTATAGAGTCGAATGTGCCTACTAAGTTATCTCACACTTTCAGTATATCACAAACAATGCAAATATTTTTTTTTTACAATCCCAGCCACAACCACCACCGTCACGATGATAGGATAATCGGGCAACGCATCCTGTGACACATCCCACGACACATCCCTTGACACATCCCACGACACTTCCCTTGACACATCCCACGACACTTCCCTTGACACATCCCACGACACTTCCCTTGACACATCCCACGACACTTCCCACGACACATCCCACGACACTTCCCTTGACACATCCCACGACACTTCCCTTGACACATCCCACGACACTTTCCATCTCACATCCCACGACACATCCCACGACACTTTCCATCTCACATCCCACGACACTTCCCTTGACGCTTCCCTTGACACATCCCACGACACATCCCACGACACTTTCCATCTCACATCTCACGACACGCAACTATCATTCTACTCTAAGCGTTGTATCCAGAAAACAATAAGAATTTATCCACATGAATCCCAATGTTAAGCCGTACTAGGATCCATTCTTTAAACAAGTTGACAGAGAGCACCGGGCTCGAAAGCATTTATTTTCCCTGCATTACTCTCTCACGAAGCGGGTGGATCATGATAGTCGGCATACTGATATGTATAGATATACAGTTAAGCCGCCATTTGTGATCTTTATGCACACATTTTATTTTCGCGTTTCAGCAACCGTCACAAGCAGTACAACTTTCCCCAGGGTGAGTAGACATGTTTCCCGCGTCAGTGTGTTTAATGCAGTGGCGTAGTGAGGGGGGGAAGGGGGGCATCATGCCCCGGGCGCGAGTTAAGCTCGCTACGCCACTGGTTTAATGAGTTTTCTTTCATCGCAAATCACCTTTACAGCTCCAGAGGAACAGCGCGAAAATAATAAGATCATAGTTGGCAAAGTTACCCGCGAAGTCAACATTCCATATGGGAAAAAATATAGTTATACACCATTCGTATTGACGATGTGAAGCCTAATCTTGCGATGTACTTGGTCGTATGCAAACTTCATTGCTAGCCAAGTAACTCGGGTCCGGTCGTTTCATATTCGATATATAAAGTGGCAAATTAACTTCCGCAAAGGGACAATAAATAGGGTTTCTCGTGCGGTATTTGATTGCGTGCCGAAATGATTGCAGCACCTGTGATAAAAGTTGAGACGAGAAGAAGAAAATCTTATAGATTTATTGAACATCTTCGTGGCATTGAGCAGAACTAGCAATCTCCCTTCTCGGCCCCATTTTAGCGGGGACAAAAATACAGGAACATCAATAGTATCTATCACGGCGATGATTTTTGTGAGACTGTGAAGAATGAAACCAAATTATTTCAGATTTGTTTGTACCGTATCGCCGTATTAGTATTGAATCAATCAAATACTCTCTTTCTAGTAGTCCTCACAATTTTCCTCCAATTCTCTTTTTTTTATATATAATTGTTATTTTCCTTTTTGAAGCTTGGAAATTTTAGCATTTCATATTAAATATATTAACTTTTCCTAAATTCTCGTTGATCACACGTATACGTTTTGGGTTTTGGACAACTTCCTGTCACTACCATATCCCCGTCTGTTGGGAAAAAAGTTACAGGAAAAAAATTCATGTGACATTTTTTTTCACTGTGACTTTTCCCCGCTCACCATTAGTGTGTGCGCACCCTTATTCCCGCTAACTGACCAGCTAAGCTTTATTTTTCTCTTTTTTTCTTCTTCTTGTCTTGTCTGCTGATGAAAGTTTTTAGCCCAAATGTCCTTTTTACTGTCATGTTGTTTTGTTTGTTTGGTTGTTGTTGTTTTTTTTTCTGTTGTTGTTTTCATTCAAGCTTGCACATGTCCTATTCTATTATTTCCTTCTGAAATATCTCAGTGTGCGTGACCAAAATTGCATAGTTTTGTTGATATTTCGTGTTTTTTTTTTTTTTTTTTTTTTTTTTTTTTTTTTTTTTTTTGTTGACATAGAACCTTGAACCCGTGCTTTGCCTGACTCTTACGTGCGCACTACTTTAGCACTTTTATATGAATTTAACTGTAAAAATAGTATATACTGTCTATATTTAAAATTGTGCATCCCATAGTTCTGGTGTTTGGTGTGCATTTGGGGACTTTTTTTTCTATCACTGAGCCGAATAATGGGCCAAGTCCGGAGTATTGTTTTCACCATACTCTCAAAACCTGGCTGGACTGCGGCGCATCCTAATTATTATTTGGCTACTTCACATATTATCTGTACAAATAAACTTGAAACTACTTACATATTTACCCCCCAGTACAATAACAGCTTCTCCTATTTTTACTTATTTTCACAGCGGAGAAAAGGTATGTGGAATGTAATGTGCGTAATTTGTTTGTGGGGGGTGGTGGGGATAATAAGAAATATAACATGACGTAGATCAACGGTTATTAACCTGTGGGTCGCGACCCTTTTAGGGATCGAACGACCCCTACACGGGGGTCGCCTAAGACACTAGAATAACACATATTTATGAAGCAGAAACGAAAATAATGTTATGGTTGGGGGTTACCACAACGCAAGGAATTGTATTAAAGGGTCGCTAATATAGGAAGGTTTGAGAACCACTGATGTGAATGGAAATATACAACTACGACAATGACTTTGAGTATATAAAATACTTAAATACATATTTGTTCATAATGTTGAACATTGACTGTGTTCAAATGATGGCGTCACTCTTATTTTCCACCCATGAGAATCAGATATTAACAGTGCTTGTGTTATGTGACAAGCATTTAGCTGCATTCGTTGTCATTTTACAACAAAGTTATGTTAACAAATTTTTAAAAATTAATAAATATTTATATGGTACTAGCAACAACATTTTTGTATCGTACAAACAATACCATGGGTGTACCGTGCGAACACCAACTATATCAATTGTATTACAATGCAAAAAAAACAAAAAACACCATCTACGATCCACGGAACGAGCAAACCCTATCATGTGTGTATGGATACTAACGATATCCTCTTTGGATCGTAATTACGACACCACCAATGTATCGTACTTTAATAACCAATCAGAGGCGTAGCGAAGGGGGGGGGGCAGGGGTGACAGATGTCCCCGGGTGTCAACTAGTTAGGGGCGCCAAAATGTGCTTTGGTATTATTTTATTGATGAAAATAATGGGTTTGAGGGTGGAAAAAAAAGAAAAAGGGGCGCTTTAAAATGAATCTCGCCCCCGGGCGCCAAACACTCTAGCCACGCCTCTGTAACCAATACCATCTATTTCTCCAGAGCCCAAGTTGAAAATTATAGTAGAAAGTTTTCTGGTAAGTAGACAGACACTGATCATCATATTTGATTTATTAAACAGTAGACTCCGGGATGGGTGTTCTTGTTGGTGGGTGGGGGGGGGGGGTTCCTTCATTTGGTCCACACCACACCTAGCTGAGCCCAGTTGTTGTTTTCTTCCATCTTCTGTAGGCCTCTGCTGCTGTGGAGGCGTCGCAGAGATGAACAGTTGGCTATCTGCCGTGAGGCATTTTGAACGTTCGTGTTGTGGGCTTTGAGGGCGCCCTAGAGTTGATCCACCGCGGCCGTGATCCTCCCCCTGGCCCTGAAACCGGGGCGCCTTCTATCGTAGGCTTTCAGTGCAGGTTGATAGACAGCCACTCTGACCCGTATCCGGGAATTTGTTTGAAAGGAATTTTACGTCAAATTTCTTTTTTGAGCGCATTATTTTGTTTTACTGCATAGTACAGTGCGGCAAGTTCGATTGTTAGCCGCTTCTGAGCGGGATAAGTTAATGGTGCCGTTATCTTTGTCCTTTCTCCATTAACTTTTACGATTACTCATGTGCACCTGAGGATGAACACAAGCTAAAAATGTTTCCTGGCTTTTTTTCTGAGTACTTCAGTTTATTTCCTCTTTTTAAACACACGTCTTATTACACTAATTTTGCGTTTGATAATTTTCCACAAATAACTTTTGTGACAATTACTATTCTATTTACTATAAACTTATACATTTCTTTCATGCCGCCAACTTACAACATTTTTTTTTTACTTTTTTCAAATCTAGAAGAAAAAAATAAAAGAAATTATTAATGTTTTGAATTAAAAAAATAAAAAATAAACACAATTCCATTGACTTAAATGCGCGATTTCACATCTCTAGTATGACGGGAGAGACGGTAAGATTTCAACGTTTTCTTTCAATCTCTGGTTTATGTTTTATGTTCCCAGAGGTGGCATGTCGTGATTTTGTTTCTATGCTATATTTTATATCTCTTAATATCTCATTTTTTTCATTCTCTTTTTTAATTTAATTTGCTGAGGTTTTTTTTTGGGGGGGGAGTTTTTTTTTTTTCTTTTTGAAATTTTGATTTGAAATTTTGATTTGAAATTTTGATTTGAAATTTTGATTTGAAATTTTGATTTGAAATTTTGATTTGAAATTTTTATAAAATGTAGAATTGAAAACTTTAATTTAAAATTAATGAATACATGTTTGTTTTGTATAGTTGGAGTTTTCCTTCTTATAGATGAGCCACCGTCAGAGAGTGTCTTTGTTGACGTCTTGTAAAGAAGAGTTTGACACACCCAGCCACATAGCATCCCATATGGAGGCATATCATTATGAACACAAAGATATATGGCTACTCTTATATTAATTTCATTATAGTCCTTACAGGGGTCGGCAAACTGTGGCACGAGGGTCAGACGTAGTACGCAAAGCAATTTTTAATAACACGCCGAAGAACCATTTTAAAAAATGAAAATACGACTTTCAACGCTGGACTATTTGTCATCTCAATATGTAGTTTAAGTTGCTGTTCTCTGTTCCTCTTGCAGTCTTTCGTACGACACATTCACGCGCTGTTCTTTTTTCCTCTGTCATCAGGTTTTCCCTAAAACTGTGTCCTAAATTTCGTATTAATTAATTTGACAAGATTCCGGTATAAACATGAAAGATACAGACCTATGCCCAGACCGCGTGTGTTAACAAGTCAGATAACAAACATGAAAGTTACAGGCCAATGCCCAGACCGCGTGTGTTAAAACGTGAGATAACAAACATGAAAGATACAGGCCTATGCCCAGATCGCGTGTGTTAACACGTGATATAACAAACACGAAAGATACAGGCCTATGCCCAGACCGCGTGTGTTAAAACGTGAGATAACAAACATGAAAGATACAGGCCTATGCCCAGATCGCGTGTGTTAACACGTGAGATAACAAACATGAAAGATACAGGCCTAAGCCCAGACCGCGTGTGTTAACAAGTCAGATAACAAACATGAAAGTTACAGGCCTATGCCCAGACCACGTGTGTAGCATGTTAGATAACAAACATAAACAATTGATGTCGTGGTTATTTTTAAAAAGCCATTACCTATAGATATCCCGTTTGTTGGTTGTTGTTTTAAACTCGGAGTTGTACTCTTAACCCCTCACGTAGGAATTTTGGGGACCGGGAGGGGTGGGATACTCCGGGCGGACTTAATTTTAGGGCGGCATTGTCGATCCACCTTTTGTTATTTCTAAATTAATTGAGCTAATTTTATATGTGAATTCTGTATGTATTTTTTTTATTTAGTTAATTAGGGGCGGCAAATTTAAGGAGCGCCCCGGGTGTTACAAGCTCAGGCTACTCCACCGTTTGAGACTCATTCTAAAACTAATTAATACTGTGATGAGGTGTGGGGGGGGGGGCGCTGATCGCAAATACATAGGCATCTAACGGCTAACACATTGGCATCTAACGGCTAACACATTGGTATCTAACAGCTAACACATTGGCAGCTAACGGCAAACACATTGGTATCTAACGGCTAACACATTGGCACCTAACGGCTAACACATTGGCATCTAACGGCTAGCACATTGGTATCTAACGGCTTACACATTGGCATCTAACGGCTAACACATTGGCCTCTAACGGCTAACACATTGGCCTCTAACGGCTAACACATTGGCATCTAACGGCTAACTCATTGGCATTTAACGGAACACATTGCATCTAGCTCCATCTTTTTCTTCTATATTTTGAGGGCCCATGATCTATGTATTGATCTTTCTGGTTCCTATTTTTTTATATCAACTTCGCTTTTGTGGGTGGCTGGCTGGGTGGCAAAATCTTCGGACGGCTAATTGGCCCACTTTCCGTCACTAACTTGAATTTTTATAAAGTGCGTTACTTGGATGTATGGTTTTTTTTTCCTCACATTTTCAGCCCCATCCCCTCTGGGTCGATATTACATTTTACGAAGGATTTGTTATGGAAAACTTTGTTTTTAGGGCCTGTTCAATTAGATTAGTGATCTCATTTGTGACTCATTACTTCCTCCATATGTTATGCATTTGTTTAAACACCTTTTGAGTACTCTAAGGGCCAGGCCAAATTTATTAGAGCAATCAACTTGACCATACAAAGTACAATAGAAAACTCGGCCCCTCTCTCTCTCTCTCTCTCTCTCTCTCTCTTTCTCTCTCTCCCTCTCTCTCTCTCTCTCTCTCCCTGTGCCCATTAAAGTCAATTCCTTTTTTTTTTTTTTTTTTTTTTTTTTTTTTTTTTTTTTTTTTTTTTTTACAGCGTGATAATTGCCAAATAATTAATACTATTTCAATATCACCAGGTGACGATAGCGTTGTCTCTAATCTGAGCAGCGTCGCCGACACTGACAAGTGCGTGGACACCAGCGACCTGCTTCTCAATTACGCGCACGCCGTCAACGCCATGCGGCAACACCACGATCATCTGAAGAGGCTTACCCACCACGGCAAGAAGAGTTTGAAACGATCCCTGGCACCAGACGACTCTCGCGGATCGCAGGGCAGTGACGACATCTCGAGAAATGATCACCGTGGATCCACGGATTCTCAGGGGATTGAGGAAGGCGTCGAACTCAGCGGAGGCGTCGAGCTCAGCGAAGGCGTCGAACTCGCTGAGTCGCAGGACCGACCAGACAAGCCTGAAGGGGAGTAGTAACTCGTGCTCACGGAGGCGAGGGGGCAGTCGATGAAGCTGCGATTTGCGAGGGTCGGGGAAGACCTTGTTCGGTACGTTTTTATCGACTGCGTGGCCGGGCCAAGGTGGTGCTAAATATACGTTATGGAGATCTGGAAAAACGTACACACATTGACGCCAGGACATGGGGGAAGGGGGGGCGACAAGGATTTTCACACTTATTACATATATTAATGCATTTTAAAAATAATCCATTTCGAATACACTGACGCCACTGAACTGAAATCCCAGAAATTTAATAGTGCACATAGTTAGCCCCCCACCCCCCCCCACCCCGGGGGCCACCAAACCATTATAATATTCTACTTCTCCCATTTCTTGCTACACGTCATCATATTATTAAATGGCGAATGATATACTGCCTAGATGCCTATGACTATGAACGAATGCATTTATACAACAACAACAAAATCATATTTTTTTATGACCCTTCCTATGATGTTTAAAACGAAAGGGTGTAATCTACTTAGTACGTACGCACTGAGGGGCATGGGGGTTGTCGATTTTGGAGATTTTGCGTACGTGTGCATATGGCGGGGGGGGGGGGGTTAGGCAGAAAGTATGCACATTTATTCGAAAATTCTACGGAAATCATCCTGAAATTCGGATGGTCCAAAAATATCACGCAATGTTTTTGTAGGAATTATCGTCATAATGTGTTTTCACAAATGAAAAATAGCATTATAGTCATATCTCGAATGCTGCCAAAAAAATCACGCAATGTTTTTGTAGGAATTATCGTCATAATGTGTTTTCACAAATTAACTCGCTAGATATCCTTCAAATATTACTCAGCAGTAGCAGTATTATAGTAATATTTCGTCCATCGTATCATCTACGTACGCGTGAAGAGCCCCCCCCCCCACCCCGGGGCCACGCCAGTGGTTCCTACAATTTTTCGATTCCCGGCGACTACGGGGGACTTAATATTTCAATTCGCCATCAACATCTTATCTAAAAACTATTTTTGGCGCCCGGTGCGATTGCCCTCTTTGCCCCATTCTCATGGATCTGCCAGAGGGAAACGTGGCGCCCAGAGCGACGTGGCTTATACTATGGGAATCCACTGGGCTGGGCAAACAGTCAGCAGTGTAAACCCATGACACAACATTTTTTTAAAATTTCTTTGACGTCACAATTATTTATAAGTTATTTGATTTCGTTAGTGTTTTGGTGTTGTTGGTGTTTTTTTTTGTTGGGTGGATGGTGGTGGGGAGGTCCGAAATGTTCTTGTACGTATGCTTTGGGGGGGGGCAAAAATTATGCGTGCAAAAGGGGTGAGGGGAGGAGTTTTATTTTTTTTTCCTTACGTACTAAATAGATGGCCCCTAATAAGAGACCGTTGAACTGACAGCCGCCCCCCCCCCCCCCCAGTTTGGTGTGAGTCTGACACGAGTTTCTGTGATACTATATTTTAGAAGTGTTTACAAAATTGACGATATAAAAACTTAAACTGTGTTTGAAACGAAGTATACACACAAAAGTCACAATTGAATAACAAATTGAATT
This sequence comes from Omphiscola glabra, assembly GCA_964017045.1. Classification (NCBI taxonomy): domain Eukaryota; kingdom Metazoa; phylum Mollusca; class Gastropoda; family Lymnaeidae; genus Omphiscola; species Omphiscola glabra. The sequence goes on from OZ024805.1 coordinate 15,530,646, forward strand.
TTTTTTAGCGAATGCCATGCCTACACTAAATTAGTCATCATGTGGCGAGACGAACATTTCAGTTTAGAGAGATTCGGTTTATGTCAATCGGGAGGGGGTGGATGGGGGTGGTCCAATCTGAAGATCATTTTTTTTTACTTGATGTTACACCGGGTTGAAATGTAGACTTAAGTATGTGCTAAATAACTTAATTTTAAAACGAAGGCCATGACTTCACTGACGGTGAGAGAATCTTAATCAGGGGGACATAGCTTGTGCTGAAAGTGCAGTGAGAGCTGTCGCGTGGTGGTGAGTTTTTGGCGTTAATCCGCTTGTAGGTCATGACATTAACCTTTAGATTACTGCAACTTTACCATTACACAATCCAACATCACCAAAAACAAACAAAAGTCAACATCCGCACTGTAAGACGTTGCATAGCATGCCATATTTAAATTTGCTTCATGAGATTCATCTATCTGTGCTTGTACATTGTCTATTTTTTTTAATAAAAAAACATATGGGACTCGCCTATGCGCAACCTGATTTATTGAGTGGGCAATTAATATATTGTTTGATATCCCCTTGGTAAATGAACTACAGCACCTTGAAACGGGAATATCCGGTCTCTCACTTTTTAAAAAAATGAGAGACCGGATATACCTGTTTTGGGGGTGGTGTGTAGTGTAGTAGTAATTGTTTCATTTCAATTACATACAATGTCGATTTTCAATAAATATATATTTTTTACTCGACTGGGTATAAAACATGTATACATCATAATCTTCTCTTAAACACGACAAAGAAACACCGCTTATTCAACACAATGTTGTCACGTCACTGAATAAACAAATAAAAATTCCTTATTAATTTATTTGTATGATATGATTCATGACATGATTATGAAAATGAAATGTTTTGGTCACTCAGAGAGAGTTGACCCAACCTAGGTATAATTCATTAATCCATTTCGTCCCAGTTGCACAGCAAGAAACAACAGAAACAAGTTGTTATATATATATATATATATCGCACTTATTACATATATATAAGAACAGACTTTATGTAAGCACAAATCAAGTTTCTGGCCTCACCATCAAGCAAGCAAGGAAACATCATTTTGTTGCCAAACATTTACAGACATCTTGAAATGCGTTTAAACGTGCAGTACAGCTAAACACAATTCAATGACGTTCATATACAACAACAACAACAAAAAAATCATTTAGAAAATACTAATGACCAATATATCGTCTTACAAATGTAACAATAGAAAATAAACTATACATTTTTAAATGAAAACCCAAAGAGTTGATAAATCTTTTTTTAAAAGATATTTTGTGTCGGTGTCTCTCTAGTTATTTATTAATTTTTTTAATAGCTTTTTTTTTCTTACTTGTCTTATATAGGCCTAGAGTTAACGGTTGAATGACTTTCTATGACACAAACTGAAATGGATTTTGTTTTTTCCCCCCGACTTGGAAGCAGATGCAGGCGCTCCAATTTTAGGTCGTTACTGTGAGAAACGTGGGGGGGGGGGGGGGCGGGGGGGGGAGGGCAACATCTCTGCTCAACATTATTAAGTCCCTAATAGCAAAGCTCATATCTTCTACAATTTCAAACTTTCACCAAGAAGATGATTAATTTGATTTTTTTATATATATAAATATATATTTTTTGGAGTGAAAGAATTATCAGAGACACTCCCAGCTTAATTAAAGGATTGAAATTCAATCAAATGTGATGTACAAACTAAAAGGTAATTGATTATATTATAATCAATGAAAGGGATTTAAGTGAATAAATAATATGAAGTTTTTGTATTGACGAGATATCTCACTTTCTAAATGCGTTCTCGTCGGCGAAAGCCGTAATACTAGTTTTTATTTATTTATTTATTTTTTTAAATTGATTTTTATTGACATGTGTGATTTGATCAATACATTATGATTTTTACGGTCTACCCTTTTCAATGCATGCGTCATTAAAGCTTTTGACCATGTTTACGGTGATAATTGACCTTCGCCTTGTGATGACATTGCTAAAACTAGGCCTAATTTTGTGTAAGTCACACACTGATTATAAGGATTCGTTGTCGAGTAGGTTACTTTGTCACTTGTGAAGTGTATAGCTGAAATACAGTGTATCATAACGGGAATTCCTCTTATTCGAGCGCTTCCTTTAAGGTAATTCCCGCAAATCTTGACACTGCACAGCAAAGTTAAATGTTTAAGAAATTTCCTAAGCTGTTAAACTCAAATCATCGTAGCATTCTCGTTCAAGAAATATTTTGACCACTACCAAGAGAAAGAAGCTTGTTCAAAGCCAACAACAGATACATTCCGGTAATCATTAATTTCATCTTTCTGAAATACGGCCAGCTTAATTAAAGATTTCCGCTCACTCGTGATTTAAAGAGAGTAAAATGTATTATTTAAGGTCGGCTTAAATAATACACTAGTCTTTTGAGATTTTTTTTTTTTTTTTTTTTTTTTTTTTTTTTTGCTGCAACACAACTGAATTTTACAACGGGCTTTTACCAGTTTCTTCGTGATTAATGCCTATAAACTATAGAAGCTTTTGCCAAAATGGTGCTCCCCTGACCGGCACTGATCGCGAGTCTTATCATTGACGTTCCACACAACATGAATATGTATGTTTAAATAAGAAGAAAATATAAATTGTAAATCTGGCGCTGGTCCCTGTTGCAATTTATAATCCTGTCCTCCGGCCCTCATGGTGATTCATAAAAAATAATATGTTGTTAAATTATATTTATTTACATTTATCTTGATGATCGATTGTTGTCAAACAGATTTTGATCATTTGTATACGTGTCTGGGCAATGGTCAGTACCTGATTAACATAAATCAGGGGGTCAAAGTTGGCACGTGTGTCTTTAAGGGTTTCTTCGACCAGGGATCCAATTATTTATGAACTTACTATATCTTATTGTTATTTTGTTTCATGCATGTGATGACGTTGTGTATTACAGCGATGAACTAGAGATGGGCTTCTCGGAATCTCCAAACATAACAAGTTATTAAATAAAGGTGGGGGGGGGGACAACAGGAAAATTAAGGGAGACAACACAAGTTGTGAACTTTTCATTACATTACATGGTGGTCATCTAATTAAGGCAGTGAATTAGTGACAATGTAAATTAAAAAAATAAAATTTCATTATCCATTGTCAGTCATGATACTTAACAGGTTGAATCGAGATCAAAGTGACTGATATGGAAGATTGGAGAGGGGGGGGGGGGGTAGGCGCAAAATTAAGACTGCCTGGAAGAGGAGTTGGGGCTTCCGCTGTTCTTAATCATTGGACACTGAAATGGACACACACACTGGTTGATTTTCAATTCGACACTGACATGGACACACACTGGTTGACTTTCAATTCGACACTGACATGGACACACACACTGGTTGACTTTCAATTCGACACTGACATGGACACACACACTGGTTGACTTTCAATTCGACACTGACATGGACACACACACTGGTTGACTTTCAATTCGACACTGACATGGACACACACACTGGTTGACTTTCAATTCGACACTGACATGGACACACACAGTGGTTGACTTTCAATTCGACACTGACATGGACACACACACTGGTTGACTTTCAATTCGACACTGACATGGACACACACACTGGTTGACTTTCAATTCGACACTGACATGGACACACACACTGGTTGACTTTCAATTCGACACTGACATGGACACACACACTGGTTGACTTTCAATTCGACACTGACATGGACACACACACTGGTTGACTTTCAATTCGACACTGACATGGACACACACACTGGTTGACTTTCAATTCGACACTGACATGGACACACACTGGTTGACTTTCAATTCGACACTGACATGGACACACACACTGGTTGACTTTCAATTCGACACTGACATGGACACACACACTGGTTGACTTTCAATTCGACACTGACATGGACACACACACTGGTTGACTTTCAATTCGACACTGACATGGACACACACACTGGTTGACTTTCAATTCGACACTGACATGGACACACACTGGTTGACTTTCAATTCGACACTGACATGGACACACACTGGTTGACTTTCAATTCGACACTGACATGGACACACGCACTGGTTGACTTTCAATTCGACACTGACATGGACACACACACTGGTTGACTTTCAATTCGACACTGACATGGACACACACACTGGTTGACTTTCAATTCGACACTGACATGGACACACACACTGGTTGACTTTCAATTCGACACTGACATGGACACACACACTGGTTGACTTTCAATTCGACACTGACATGGACACACACACTGGTTGACTTTCAATTCGACACTGACATGGACACACACACTGGTTGACTTTCAATTCGACACTGACATGGACACACACTGGTTGACTTTCAATTCGACACTGACATGGACACACACTGGTTGACTTTCAATTCGACACTGACATGGACACACGCACTGGTTGACTTTCAATTCGACACTGACATGGACACACACACTGGTTGACTTTCAATTCGACACTGACATGGACACACACAGTGGTTGACTTTCAATTCGACACTGACATGGACACACACACACTGGTTGACTTTCAATTCGACACTGACATGGACACACACACACTGGTTGACTTTCAATTCGACACTGACATGGACACACACAGTGGTTGACTTTCAATTCGACACTGACATGGACACACACACTGGTTGACTTTCAATTCGACACTGACATGGACACACACACTGGTTGACTTTCAATTCGACACTGACATGGACACACACACTGGTTGACTTTCAATTCGACACTGACATGGACACACACACTGGTTGACTTTCAATTCGACACTGACATGGACACACACTGGTTGACTTTCAATTCGACACTGACATGGACACACACACTGGTTGACTTTCAATTCGACACTGACATGGACACACACACTGGTTGACTTTCAATTCGACACTGACATGGACACACACAGTGGTTGACTTTCAATTCGACACTGACATGGACACACACACTGGTTGACTTTCAATTCGACACTGACATGGACACACACACTGGTTGACTTTCAATTCGACACTGACATGGACACACACACTGGTTGACTTTCAATTCGACACTGACATGGACACACACACTGGTTGACTTTCAATTCGACACTGACATGGACACACACACACTGGTTGACTTTCAATTCGACACTGACATGGACACACACACACTGGTTGACTTTCAATTCGACACTGACATGGACACACACACACTGGTTGACTTTCAATTCGACACTGACATGGACACACACACACTGGTTGACTTTCAATTCGACACTGACATGGACACACACACACTGGTTGACTTTCAATTCGACACTGACATGGACACACACACACTGGTTGACTTTCAATTCGACACTGACATGGACACACACACACTGGTTGACTTTCAATTCGACACTGACATGGACACACACACACTGGTTGACTTTCAATTCGACACTGACATGGACACACACACACTGGTTGACTTTCAATTCGACACTGACATGGACACACACACACTGGTTGACTTTCAATTCGACACTGACATGGACACACACACACTGGTTGACTTTCAATTCGACACTGACATGGACACACACAGTGGTTGACTTTCAATTCGACACTGACATGGACACACACACTGGTTGACTTTCAATTCGACACTGACATGGACACACACACTGGTTGACTTTCAATTCGACACTGACATGGACACACACACTGGTTGACTTTCAATTCGACACTGACATGGACACACACTGGTTGACTTTCAATTCGACACTGACATGGACACACACACTGGTTGACTTTCAATTCGACACTGACATGGACACACACACACTGGTTGACTTTCAATTCGACACTGACATGGACACACACACACTGGTTGACTTTCAATTCGACACTGACATGGACACACACACACTGGTTGACTTTCAATTCGACACTGACATGGACACACACACACTGGTTGACTTTCAATTCGACACTGACATGGACACACACACACTGGTTGACTTTCAATTCGACACTGACATGGACACACACACACTGGTTGACTTTCAATTCGACACTGACATGGACACACACACACTGGTTGACTTTCAATTCGACACTGACATGGACACACACACACTGGTTTACTTTCAATTCGACACTGACATGGACACACACAGTGGTTGACTTTCAATTCGACACTGACATGGACACACACACTGGTTGACTTTCAATTCGACACTGACATGGACACACACACTGGTTGACTTTCAATTCGACACTGACATGGACACACACACTGGTTGACTTTCAATTCGACACTGACATGGACACACACACTGGTTGACTTTCAATTCGACACTGACATGGACACACACTGGTTGACTTTCAATTCGACACTGACATGGACACACACACTGGTTGACTTTCAATTCGACACTGACATGGACACACACACACTGGTTGACTTTCAATTCGACACTGACATGGACACACACACACTGGTTGACTTTCAATTCGACACTGACATGGACACACACACACTGGTTGACTTTCAATTCGACACTGACATGGACACACACACACTGGTTGACTTTCAATTCGACACTGACATGGACACACACACACTGGTTGACTTTCAATTCGACACTGACATGGACACACACACACTGGTTGACTTTCAATTCGACACTGACATGGACACACACACACTGGTTGACTTTCAATTCGACACTGACATGGACACACACACACTGGTTGACTTTCAATTCGACACTGACATGGACACACACACACTGGTTGACTTTCAATGCCTAGTAATCATTATAATTAATGTTCCATTTTTTGTTGGCTCCGTGAGTCATTTTCCTTTGGAATAATTGAAAAACCCGCAATAATGAGTTTCTACACTGATCACCAACATCAGACTTAAGTGTCTACTAACTAAGCGGACAGGAACGAAATTAAGAAAGTTACAGTCATAGTTATAGAAAGAGATGAAGCGGTCCAAATGTCAGCAGCACTGGCGGCCCGCCGGGATTTCGTTCGGTGTACCGACGGCCCAGTCCACCCCTGTTCCTCATTCAAAAGCGTATTACTAACAGTGAGTTGTAAGCTTTATAATTGACGAGAGGATACTTTTTTTTTTAACTTGTCATAACTTGTAGCCTATACTAAATTTAAATAATAACTTCACGCTTCCCCTATATTAAATTGTGTGTTTTCCCCCCATATTAAAATGTTTGGTTGTACAGAAACAGATAATACAGACACAACTTGAGTAGCCGTTACAGTTATATGTATTATTAGGCAAAGGGCGTTACTGATTACAAAGACTTCATTACTTTTTTTTAAAAAATGCTTGCTTTGCTTTTTATATTGACTGTGCCTTACTTCGAATTCTTATTTGCTTTTTGAAACGAAAGATCGCTCACCTGGTATAGAAAATATAGATGACAATATTATTTATGTAGTCTCCGTGGACTAGTTCTATTAACAGCTGCAGAACGAGCACGATGGACTAGTTCTATTTACAGCTGCAGAACGAGCATTATGGACTAGTTCTATAAACAGTTGCAGAACGAGCATGAGCAGTGTTGGAAATGGAGCAGGCTTTTAGCCGAGTCGTTCGTTGCTTTGTTGTATCTTTTTTTCCCCCCAAGCCAAATCGTTCAATACCGGTTTTCTTATTTCCTCCTTAACTGCAGTCTTACATCCTGTATGACTTTGACCAAAAAAAATATATAAATAAAACCAACGTAACTTCCTTCCTACATTGAAACTAGAGAGAGACCGGCCGAATTTCGGCTTCGGACGAAACTGAAATGTTAAATTTCGGTTTAATTTCGGTTTCGACCGAAATCAGAAAATCACGTTCGGTCGGTCTCTAAATGAAGCTGCTGTATGTAAAACTGAATTCGACTCTATTAAACATTCCTTGTTTCCATATTTTTTTTAAACAATAGAGTACACATCGACCTCTCAAACATCACAGAAAGAAAGCAAGCCCTAATTTTTATATACAAATACTATAGCGGAATATGTATGGTTTTATTACTTTTATTCAGATCTAAATAATTCTACGTTTTGTGAAATTAAGCTGATTTTTTTGTTGTTGTTTTTTTTTTGTTTTACAAAATACGTAATACGAATGAGCATAAATGAAGTCAACGAGATTATGTAGATAAAATACAACTTATTCTGTGTGTGTGAATGTGTGAGTGTGTGTGTCTGTGTGAGTGAGTGTGTGTGTGAGTGGGTGGGTGGGTGGGTGTGAGTGAGTGTGTGTGTGTGTGTTTGTGTGAGTGTGTGAATGAGTGTGTGAGTGTGCGTGTGTCTGTTTTATATACTGGGGCCTATATTATTTATTATCTGGAAGAAAAAAAAAGAAATGTTTAAAAAAAACAAACCACGAGGATGACCGAAAATGTCTCCAGTCTAAATTAAATATGAACTTTTTGTTTCCATCAGGTTTACAGCAACACGTCTTTGAGACCAACCAGCCTCCATGTTTCTCTGGATCTTCTCATTCCTGTGGACTAAGCTGCTTTACCTTCTAGGTTTCAAAGATGCTCCCCGGATAGAGGTTGGTCCGGGTACCCAGAATGTATCCGGCGTGGGTAAAAAGTCATCGCCCGCAAGAGCGGGGGCGGGGAAGGAATGGCGTGAGATGGAACCGCTGGAGCCACGCGAAGGCGTGCGTCACAGGTCACGTTGTCGGCCAGAGAGAACCGCGGAGATTCAGGATTTCGGCGACGACAATCTTGAGGAGTTAGACAACGAACGGCAAGGCGAGAGATCACGTGAGCCACAACGTTACGATGGCGACAACGATGATTCGGGAGATGATGACGTCACGCTCGGGAGGCCAATGCATCCTGAGAATTTTTTTTCCAATTTCTCATACGGCTTCACGAGACAAGAAAAAATTGTTTACGCCTTTCCCGACGCCGACGTAGACGTAAACTCGCTTGGGACCGTAGACGCTTACACGCTCATTAAAACTGTGTATCCCAAAGATTACTCCACTTATCCCACGGCGCCCCGAGTACCTAAGACAGGGGAGTTCACAGCCAAGAATCAAGACAGGAGTCCGCCGGGGCTTGTGGTGTCCACCGTGGAAGACACGATGCCGAGGGATAAGGACGGGCGGTACATCACGCCCCCGTACCCGGTCGAGTACACGTGCGGATGGTGCGGCAGCAACAGCTACAACATGCTGGTGTGCAGAGGGTGCAAGAAGACGCGGTACTGCAACGACCAGTGTCAGGGGGAGCACTGGGTGTGGCACAGGCACAAGTGCATGAACGACCCAGACAATGCGGTAGATTTCCATGAAGGTAGGCTATAGATGGTGTATGTCAATGCTTTGTAATAGCTGCACCGCTGTGTATAGCGAGACACAAGAGCGCTACAGAAAGAGCGGTTTATACTTTCTGTACCTCTGCCCTTGTAAAAAAAAAAATTACTAGTGTACTCAGCCATTATGTTCTGTTAGCTAAATCTTTGCCAAAGCGCAAAAATACCTTGCTAAAAATACCTGTGGAAAAAGTAGATTCATGTAATTTGAGTTTGAATTTTAAAAAAGGAAATCATTTGTTAAGTTTAATGAAAGTTATCAATGAAACATTTGTTAAAGTTTCTCTTGTCCCTGTCTATAATACTTTTTTAAAAACTTTATTGTTATAAAATACTTACCTAAACCCACAATAATTCGTGCCACAACGCATTCCTTCCCTCACACCGCCCATGACCGATTTACAGCTTGTGGTCAAATATATCCGCCTCCATCCGCCTCCACCCTAAAACCAAGAAAAATTGTTCTTCCCATTGGATCCAGACATCATTATCAGTGGCGCTTCATCCCGTGTAAGCAGTCGCGTAGCGAGGGGGGGGGGGCATCATGCCCCGGGCGCTACTCACAAAGGGGTGCCAAATGGTATATTTTACATATAATATTGTAGGGTTTTCGAATAGGGGGGCCGCTAAAAAGGTATTGTGCCCCGGGCGCGAGTTAAGCTCGTTACGTCACTGCGTGTAAGGCTCTGTTATATAGTCCACCCCCATCCTTCCATTCAGACTGATAAGTGGCGCTACATCCCACGTAAGCTTTTCCATGCTCGGACCCCCATCTGAATCGGATGAAAATCCGTCTCCACGCAATCGGTCCATCTTGCTCGACCGGTGAGCCCTCGCTTTCTGTCTGTAAACCCCTTGCGCATCTATCTGGCATCCTCTTGAGTTGTCTTGTTCAGGGCATCCTGACTAATTTTTTTTTAAATTGCCGCGACTATGGATGGCTTTTCGAAATAACCGAGATATCTCTTTATTTGTAGGAATTCTCGTATCATTATTCTGAACAGGATCCCATTGCATTGAAACCACTTTTGATTATTGTACTTTGTCCTTCGTTATATTCATCCTCCAACTGATTTCACTCTACACATAATAATAAATACCTGTTATGATCGACAGGTGCGACCCTGGAGATTGAGATGTTTATGGACAGTGAGGATGAGCTGCGTTATGAGCCAGAGGAGAGAAAGGCGGAACTAAGGGAGGAGCGGAGAAAGGAAAAGGAGATAAGGGGATTTTGAAAAAAAAAGGGGGGGGGGGGGACACATAATATCATAAATTCTTTGTTTATATTTATGCCAAATTTTTTTATAACTATACATCATTTGTTGTAGCATTCATCTATAACTCTAACTTCTATATAAAGCTCATTGTGACTAAGTTGATTTCTTGTTTATTTGTTGATGAGTCGATCAATCACAAGAAAGCCAAACAATGGATGTCCCTGACCTACAGATGGTTCCTGGAAAGTTTGGTCATAATACCTTTTAAGCTATTATTTAAATAAAATCATAAAATGCAGAGGGTAAAGAGTAAAAAAAAAATATATTATATCATTTTATATTGAACGGCTTCGAGGGATGTTCAAGTTGAGTTAAGTTTTGGTGTACATGTTTGTAATAAGTGCAAGCCATTATTCAGAACGGTGCGCTTCAAACATCTATGGAATGACGCTTTTCGGTGCGCTTTATTATTTTTTTTTTGGTGCATGCATTCTCAAGCTTTATTCTATGTTTGCATAACAGTGCGCTTTCAAACAAATGACTGTGCAGTCATATTCTTTAAATATACGGAAATACGTGTTGTAAAACTTTAAGAAACTATAGTTTTTTAAAGTGGGGTGGGGGTGGGGTTGAACTTTAAATTAGAACCATCACATAGCTCATGGGCGTGCATAAAGGGTGCTTTGGCGAAGGAGATTCCGTAAAAGGGTCGAAGGAGATTCCGTAAAAGGAAGAGTTACCAAAAAATCTATCACAAGCGAATGCTCATCACGTTACATTCATTCCAGTCAATGGTTATGGTGTCATTGACAGGGAACAAAGGAGATGAATCCAGCGGATTTAATTTATGAAGAACACGGGTCCTGCAGATGGTATAAATGGGACACAATTTACCTTTTTTTTTAAAATTTACACAGCCTTCTCAAACCAAACGGTTTACAGACACACAGCATCCATATAAATAATGAAGACAGCATTTTAACAACAACAAAAAATTCAAAACAAACATACATTTAAAAAAAGGAAAAAAAAAATATTTTTGTTAGTTTGATAAAAGATTTCAATTTATTCTTTGAAAAGTAATAAACACACAACATGCAGTTGTATACAATGTTAAATAGTTGAGGGATGAAAACCCTCTAGCACCAATGTAACGCACAGTCACATATTGTTTAATGTACATTACTCTTGTAAAATCACCACAAAAATAAAGCCAATCACCCATGACTTGAATGAATACCTTTCTAGTACAGGCCAGTACAGCAATACATTCCTTGAGAATCATCTGGCGGCTGAGTGTAACCTAAAATAGTGATTCTCAAAACTATGTGCAGGGGCACACCTGCTTTTGTTATTTTAATCTATTTTGTATCAGAACTTTTTGTTAATGAAATTAATAAACCTTTAACTTTATCAGCCTGCAAGACGTAAAATTCACAAATGAGATTATCACCTTCTTACAGTACATGGACCTTAACAAAAATTAACTTTCTCAAATATATTCGTAGGAGCTTCATAGTGAAGCTCAGCTATTAGCCTTACCTTGGTATATGCAGATTTCTTAAATTTAAACTCAAGAAACAATAATATGTAGAAATATTGTTGGTATATTATAAAGTCATGGAAGACAGATGTAAAAAATATAGTATTTTATTAATTCACATAAACTGTTATTGCTGAGCACTAGTGGGATAAATTTGTTTTGATCATGGTAAGCTGAACATGAATATCTCAACTAGATATGTATAGTACTCAAGGAGAATTAAGAAAGTGAGTCATTATTTCATTAACAGATTTTTTTTACATACTCCTCTCATAATATTACAAATTATTGTATTATGAGCCCTTTCAACAATCAGTTTGACTAGGATGTGGGTGCTACACCACAGACATCTTTGATGCTGCTGCTGTGTATACAAAGTTTTAGCACAATTAAGAATTCTTATCAATAACATATAATTCTGTAGGTTACAAAGAAATTATTGTGTGATCGTGAGTTCAGTAAGGTGCAAAATAAATTTACTGAAAACAGTGCTAAATGAGATTCTTAACAATGCTGCAAGTGTGTTTGGTGCCCAATATATTCTTTAGCTTTATGGAAACAGTCCCAATTTAAACTCGGTGTTACAAATCTGCGGTGTAAAAGAGGGTGGCATATTAATATAGTCCAGGGGCATAAAAAAAAAAACTTGGTGGCAAATGTGCCACAATAAATTTAACTAGTAGCAAAGAGGTTAACATCAGTTGCCATAAACTAAACAAAGATCAGGCCAACATCGGAGTCCACAATTAGAAACTATGACAGTCACTGACCTAACTGCTTTTTAAAAACACATTTTTATCACACAATGGTCCCCAACCTGTAACCATTCATACAAGTGTAGCATTTCAATGAGGGATGCAGAGTTCAAATCCACCCTGGTGTAACAAAGAATGGGAATCAGTTAAAAGCTATGATTTCAAATTACCCAGAAGAGGTCAGAGACGCCTGTACATTTTATAGTTAAATAGTTTAACTATAGGTGTTTTATAAAAAGAAATATTTAAAAAGAAACAAAGCAAAACACAAGACAATGTGCAAGAGGTGAGAATGGGTCCCGCTATGGGGTACAGGTGGAATAGATATGATCATGTCAAAGAAATTGGCCCAAATTTTCAGTTAAACTCTAGTGCCATTAGCTCTTCCAGACATTTTTATATTAATTTTTGCAGTGCTGATCCTATGCGGTTTAGGGAACATTGGGAAAGGAAATACATCAGGGGTCTATGCTTAGACTTAGAGGGTGCACCAGTTTTGTTGCCATGTGAAAATCTCTGCTATTCATTTATTTTATTTTTTTTTTAAATATATATATATATATATATATGATTTCCATCATTAAATGGATAAAGTAAAAATTCCCAATGAGCCTGGCCCAAGAAGACAGTAACTAAAGTTTATAGGAGTCCTATGAAGCACTATGATTAGCTTAACCCTTTCATTACCAGCTGTTTTGGCAAAATTTTTTGCGAACTCGGCAGTAAAAAAACTTAAAGATGAAACACACTGTATATTTCATGCTCTCTCCGATTTGCTTATTAACTTCTGTATAGATGAACGAATCAAGAAATATATAGCATTGAAATATGACGTCGATGTGACGTTCTTGGTATTTCAGAAAAGTTTTTTGCCTTCTTGTTATGATGACAATGTGACATCTTTGGTAATTGAAAGTGGGTGATCGTGAGGTTGTGTCGACGTCATCGGTAACAAAAAGGTTAAATATAGAGAGTTAAAAGTAACTAATTTGTAAACACCTCTAAGTGATAAAAGAGGATACAACTTATATCACATATAAAAAATGCACTTGTTCTTCATAAAAAAAAAAAAAAAATTTTTTTAAATGTTTGACATGTTTCATAGACCTATGAGAGCAAAGATGAATTTTCAAATAAGAGAAACTTATTTTTCTCACCCTGAAAAAGGTCTGATTAACCACAGAGGGAAATAAATTGAGAGATATAAAATTTGACATCAATATCTATTTAAACAATTGTGTAGTGTAAAAATTACACAGGAATAAGCTAGAAGCGTTAAATGGAACAATATATTTTGTTTCTATCATTCAGCCTTGAAAGAATGCTCTCAATGAATAAAATCACAACAAGAATACACACCCGTACACACATTACTAGACACATCAATGACTAGAATAAACTACAAGATGGCATAATACGAGTGGTGGTTGTTCGTAGAGCTAACATAATAAGTAGCATTGTTCTTGTAGTAAAAACAACAAATGAAGTTGTTTTTTTTTTAAATTCACATTTTAAGTTTGATACATTATTATATTTTAAATTAAATGCTTGTAGTAGAGTGGCTTTATATTCAATGTGTAACAGCAATGACAGGGAATACAGTTCAATAGAAATTGGTTGCGATTACAAAAAATACTGATATGTCAAACAAGAATTATTTTTAAGGGTTATTTTTTCAACTTTGATGTGATCTACTAAGTTCATACACAACAACTAATTACTTGTATCAATGTTACATTAAATTATCCAGCCTAACGATGAAACAGATTTAATTGAATCAAATGTGCAACCCGGCGTGGGACAGCAACAAATCACAGAACTGGGAGCGTACGAGGACAAACTGTCAAAAAAAGGTAAGTGAAGTAGAAATGGTGCTAAATTATGTGATGGTATAAGAAATAAGACAACCACATACATGAAATCTGTCAACACCATACAGACCTGGGACACTAAAGAGCAATATAAAACTATATCATGACATTACAAAAGATCAGCATTTCATCTAAATCTTTCATTTGGAAAACGCAGCAAAAATTGTAAACCTCCATAAAAAATAAATATATATTTAAATCCAATTTGATTAGGTCATCTGTAAATTTTAATACAATTTTACCTTTGATAATGCTGGAACAAGAAAGAACTCAAATGAGTGCTGATTAAGAATTAAAGATAGATAAAATGGTTTTGATGTTTACAAAAATATTTTGTTGAAACATTTTTAATCAATACAGTCACCCCCTTAGAATACTGCCCTGCAGTGTCTTTAAGGGTCAACAAAAGAAATCATGATATATCTAGTGCCTTTTGTGGTCCTGAGCCCCTCGTGGTAGTGAGTCAAACGTCCAGGGTGCATGAACATCCAGCCTTTTCTTGGTGAGGTTATGCTGCAGTTGTATCTAACGAAACGACAACCTCCGCCCTGAAGAAAATTTAGGGCATTAGGAACATAAAATAGAGCAATATGGTAGCTCACTTAGATAAATAGTGGAACAAGATTATGTTTAGCCTTGAAGAAAAAAAAGACAGGACATTTAAAAGGAAGTTTCGGCTAGATGCCTTCTTCAGCTGACAAGACAAAACAAGAAACAACAAATAATAATAATCCAATGAATATTTGTGAACACTATTAACTTATTTCTGATTCTGAAATTCAGACATATATATCATCCTTTGCACCCTATATTTTATAATTACTTATTTTCATTATCTCCGTGGATACTTGGGAATTTTCAAGCATTGTTTTGGAGTGAATGAGCCTGTTTGCAGTCAAAAATGACTGTATCCGGTTAACTCATTCTCGACAGTTGCCACTTAACGTGTCATATATCTACCATGTGTTCGTCCAAGGTGCCAAAAATTAATTTTTTTGGTTATTGTTCGATATTTTTTCGCTGTTAATATATTTTTTTTTATCAAACCTTATTCATATCTGGATGCATTTATCCTTAATTCATTAATATTTAGAAGCTTGAAAAAGTATTTTACAAATGTAAATAAATTGCAAAACGGAGTTACTTCCCTTTCTCTGGACTATAAATTAAGTATAGAAGCAGGACTGCCGTAGTCAGGAATGTGTTAAGATCAATTGACAAGTTAAAAAATGATTTCTCTCTGGTCTGTTAAATCTATGAAATGATGTCATCTAGGATTTTATAATATTTAAAATAATTAATCATTAAATGTTTATTTTCACAAACTCTGAATAAACAATGATCTTAGTATTTCCTATAAGATTAAATTGATAACTTTGGGAGTGCTTCACCAAGTGTCAGATGTTCTCAAGTTATCCTGACATTAACACCAGGCCTTGGCCACAGTCCAAACCAGTACACATGAAAATGTTCACCCAGTGCCAGATGTTTTCAGTTATCCTGACATTAACACCAGGCCTTGGCCACAGTCCAAACCAGCACACATGAAAATGTCCACCCAGTGCCAGATGTTTTCAGTTATCCTGACATTAACACCAGGCCTTGGCCACAGACCAAACTAGCACACATGAAAATGTTCGTATGACATGTTGATCCCAAGGAATAAAAATAAAACTAACCTCAAAATCAACACCTGGCCTGTTGAGAGCAATGTTGATTGTATAAGTGGAGGCATCATGGTGGGGTCTCAACAGCGGCTGCTCATCTGGTCTGTACCTAACGATAAAGTTCATGATGGCATTGGGGGGCTGTGAATAAAAACAAATGAAATGTTAATTTCTTCAATGTAAATCAAGTGTGAAACTAAAGCCTTGCGCACCTGGAGCCCAAGAGTTTTTAGGAGCCTTTGCTTGAGCAAAGTAGACACAAAAGTGGTTATACACAAAATATTATTTTGTATACTTTTTTTTTTAAGGTAGAGAATTGCAAAATACATTGTAGAGTTATCACTCTTGAAGGACGACTCACAAAAGGATCACGTCCCCAGAATCTGAACCACATTCGTAATCTTCTCTGTGCAGAACAGAGACAGAGGGCCATGCATGTATAAAAATTCAAGAAATATAATACATTATCATTTGAAGAAGAAAGACAAAAAAATAATTCAGTTATTTGGTTTTTTTAACTGCACAGACGTTTTTTTTTTTTTTTAATGCATTTATTTACTGACAACTTACATCATGGAAGTATCCAGTAAATACTCTCTCCTGGAGGGGACGGATATACTCCCGCAGGAAGTGAAGCCAGTGTCTCTCAAAGCCATTCTGGTTCATGTGAATGTCAACAGTGGGGACATTTTCATAGCCACCTGCAAGCCTGGGATCCTGCGTAAAAATAAATTTATCATCTTTATCTTGTAAAAAATTTCAACAATTTTAATATTATGAACAACACAATTAAGAATGTGTTGTTTTTTGTTTTTTTTAAATTGCCAACAATGATACATAAATTACATATTTTCTTATTAAATGCCTTTTAGGCAATACAGAAGAGTATTTGTAAGGTTTTGGGGATTTCTAAGCTTATTTGTATGTATTTGCCAAATACCTCTTAATTGTTTGGTTAAAAAAAATATATTTTTTTTTTAATTTCTTATTTACTTCATTTTTCCCACTGGACCATTTGCCAAAGTTTTCAAATTCTGCCACAAACTCATCACAAAATGTTTCAGTAACAATGGGGAACCAGTAAACATCAGGGCATGGCTGAAACATAGAAAATGTTTTGACAACATTGAACATTTCAGTAATGAAAGATGTACAAAAATTAGTTGAACTAATCTGTGTTTGCTTTTGTTAAATATTTTGAAATAGCATCTCGAACATTTAGTTGCATCAGATTTTTGTTATGAATTGTTTGATTTATACCAGTGGTTCTCAACCTTCCTAATGCTGCGACCCTTTAATAGAGTCCCTCATGCATTTTCATTGCTACTTCATAACTGTTAGTATATGTGTTTTACGATGGTCTTAGGCGACCCAAAGGGGTTGCGACCCAAAGGGGTTGCGACCCACAGGTTGAGAACCGCCGATTTATACAATAATATTGTAAGCCAAAATACTCTGGAAAAGATCAAGTTTGCCCATAACGAGCAGAATCAACTTTATTATTATGGATTTAAAAAATAAGGCTTATTACTGAGACAATTAAAAATTCAATTAGTTTACAACATACATGCATTACAAGATTATCCTAAGGCACAAATAAATACATGATCACAGTAATAGTGTAGAATAAAGCAAGCACTTCAGAAATTTTTGAATATTTACTTAATAGAATTTTTTAAAATTAGAATATAAAAAAGGGCAAGCCAAATAATATTAAGTCCTTACCATTTCAATGACAGAATTTTCCTCCAGTGCTTTTGAATAATTTTTGTGAATATATCTGTTCTCCCAGTCCTGCAGGCAAAAAAAAGATTAAAAGAAACTGGAACATGAATTCTCAACAGAATGTATTCTAACATCTATTTTAGGGGAATTGGTCAAGGAAGTTATGCAAATTTTGTTAAAACTTGTGAATAATAAAATAATATTTGAAAAACTACCATAACAGGGCTAATGAGGCACTCAAAGACTTATCATTTATTTATCTTACCAATCTGTTGCTGAATATCTCAAAGAGTTCATTGTGTAAATGGCTGGTTTCAAACTCATCAGGGTAAATTAGATGTCCCCAGTGTTTTCGATTGGTTAAGTAGATGAATATGGTCTGCAAAACCCAAAGAAACTTAAACAAGATCTTAACTTTACTTGCATAAAAATGAAATTTTTTTTTTTTTTTCTAAATTAGCTCTCGTACACATTAATTTTAAGTTCTATTTGATCAACCTTCTCAGTAAAACTTAAAAATGATCTGTAACACTTGAGCTTTTAAATTTCATATTATGTTCATTTTCATACAAAATTCTATCACACTAAAACTACCACTGTACGTAATATTAAGCAGCTTTTTTTAATTTGGTTCTTAATCCTAAAAATAGGATATGAATTCAGCCCAAAACTTACCTCACTTCTGGCTTTCTGGCAGAATGCCATGTCTGGGTCAAAGTCTTTGCTGTAGCTGTAGCCATCTTTCAGTGCAGGCAGACGGTGTCCATGGATCAACAAAAGATTGGTTACATGGGGAACATTCCAGAGACCTCTTTAAAAAAAGATCAAGGAAATTTAACTTTATAATTACAAATCAAACAACCCCTAAAAGCATAGTATTTTGTATAAATCCACTATAAAATGTAATAGTGAAAAGAAAGAAGAAAAAAAAATGGGGGGTGGGGGCGACTGCTGTTTTTTTCTTTCAAGTTCCCCTTGAAAAACTGATTTTTGGAGGTTGCAAATAACTGAAAGGATGTGTTGTCATTGGCAAAATTATAGGCCCAGAAAATTAAAGATACATTTACTTTAAAAAATATGTTTTGTTAACTTTTTTAAAATTTCTATTCAAATCTTTGAGCCCAATGTAAAATAGAGACTAAATATATCACCCCTCCAACAACTAGCCACTTGCTAAAAAAGGAAGTCAAATCAAACTGGCTATTGTTAAATAGCAAGAAATGACTTGTTAAAGTTAGGTTTAAAACAATAATTTTTGTATATAGCCAATTGATTCTACCAAGTTTAACCATATAACTGTCATAAGAGCTGACAATCGGCCAATATACACCTTTCTGTGGTGTTAAGGTCGATTTAATCATCCACTAGCAAAAATGGTCATTAAAAATGCAGATGATTTAATGTTTATTGGTTATGGGAATATCAATCTATAGAAATGAGTTTGCTTCCTATTCCTGTTTCTATCTGTAAAAACCTGTTTTTATCAGGGCTCGTGTTGTGATTAATCAGGTATGAAAGTTGCTCAATAAAGTTTGATGCTGGAGATGGTCAACATCTAGATTGCAAAAATCAAACCGAATTTCTTCATTGGAATTATTTCAAATGGATTAAAATGAAAGCAATGAGTTCAGAGATAGTAATGACAGCATTAGGTCTAGTGGTGATAGGGACCTAAGAGTTAGATATTGATAATTTTAGCCCTAAGGTTAGTCGTATTGTAACAGACAAATTCCTTTTGGGAAAGGGTGGAAATTGAACAGCGAGAGACAAAGATTGGATCCCTAAGACCCCTACCCTAAACTCATTTTGTGCTTTCCCTTTGTACCTAAGGTTAGGTACCCCAAAATCATTTTGTATTTTGATTGACAGAAATTTGAAGGCAGTGAATGAAAGAAATTTACAAAAATTACAATTTTCAATATAACTTTTCACCTATAACTTGATATTTTCTGAAAGAATATTGCTTCTATTATCTCAAAAACTTGATGTTATGATAGTTTGAACATTTATTCTTCATCTAATTTTCTTTAGCATCTTAAACAAACTGATATAATGATAGGTAGAACAAAATAGTGAGATTGGAATGGGTTGAATTCAGACGTTGAGTAGTAAAATTTTACTCTCTTTGTAAAAGTAAATACAGACCCGTTTACCCTCACTCTTAAAATCGTACAATATCATCACAAAATCGTTCAATACATTATCTTAATACTAAAAAAATAAACATACAGTATATATAATGTATATGCCAAAATTGTAAGAGTAAACAGGTCTGTAGATATCACCATACATAATATAACAGCAAATTCTTTTCATACCATAATATATCTTGTTCAATGTACCATCAGAAAATGTATACTTGTCTCATTTACTATTGAATTTTGTCATTTTTGACAAGCATATGAAAATGCTAAAAATAGCTTGATACTACAGACAGTTACAGGGTTTTAAAAAAAATGTAGGTAAATAAGATACTATTAGGTGCCCCCCAGCAACTTACACTCTACTATAGTTGATAATATCCATGTAATCCTCGGACCTGGCATAGAAGTTGTCTTTGTTTAGTGCACCCCAGAAATTGGACCATAATTTTCCTGGTCTCTTTAAGAGGGGAGCTATTATCGACCTGAATAATAGCAAAATAAATATTTACTTTTTTAAGTTACAGAAAAACGAGCTAAGATAAAAGAATAAATATATTTGGTAACAAGGAAAGGTCTTTAATAAAGAAATTTTCATCAATTTATATAACGTCTGGCCATCACAATAATACTGAAAAATTGTGAAAACTTTTTTCAAAATTTTAGTTGTATCTTTCAAGTCAGGCCACACAGTCCACTTCAGTACCATGACACTGACTATTTAATATGTACTTTCAAAAAATTTTGTAACAAAATTTGCCTTGAACAATTAAAGAGATATATTTGGCACTAGAGGTACATGCTTAAAATTGGGATATAAGGTCAAGGATTAAAAAAACAAACCTGTTTTGCTCCATGAGGTCCAACAGCATATCTGGATTGGTAATCTGAACAATGGAGTCAACACTCAACAGGTACTGGCAGCTCTTCTTGGTGCATTCATCCCTGATAATCGAAAACAGTAACATTTAATAAAAAATACATCACAAATGTAGCAACCTAAAAGATACTCTATATAGGTTAACAATGACAGAACTAATAATAATCATAATAAAGTTTATTTGAAAATCACGCTTCATCCCCAAAGGCTTGAAGCGCGGTTCAAAGTCAACCACATTAAAAGACATCAGAAATGGAAAGAGAAGTAACTGCAGTCATTTTGACTTTCTGAAATGTTCCTTTTTTTTCCAGATATAATAATATTTTGCCACAATTTGTGAATGGGATAGTCTCAGCCCCCCTCATTGCTGAAACTTGCACAAATAAACAACAAAGTATCAATTTCTTTAGCAGCTCTGAAAGCTTTATCGTCTATTCAAACATTTTTTTTTTGCAATCAAGACTAAACAAAAAGCTCTGACAGGGGGGGGGGGGGGGGGGGCGCGCACGCGTGCGCCACATTTTTTATATATATATATTTTTACAATTTGTGTTAAATGGAAAAAAATATAACTAGTCAAAATTTTCTTCTGCCTTTCTTTCCATGGGGAAGAAGGCTAAAATATATTTTGTGATAAAAATTCAAACTACTTACATAGCCCAGTTCCTGGCCACTGCCTCACCAACATTATCAGTAGGGGAAATAACTCTAACACTTCTGTACTTTCCTTTAGTGTTCTCTAAAAAGGTAGCAACATCCTTATCATGATACGCCATCTAAATCAGAGATAAAGAAAAACTGTTTTATGTCCCTTTGTCTTATTCAAAACAGAGAAGAAATTATTTTATCGTTTTCTAAAAACATTAAAAGACAATTATGGATATTAATTTGAAATAGGGAACAACCGCAAATCCCATGGGATATTTGCCCCGGTCGATTCTGACGTTTTTTTTCTCAAGTATTTGCCTTGGTATATACTACTATTATTACCGAGGCAGATCTGATATTTATTTAAAAATTAAAGTTTAAGAGATATTCAATAAATTTGCATATTAAAATGGGTGGATTGAAGTTCATTTCCCAACAAAACCCAGAAAAAAAAAACATCAGCTACTTAACGCTACCGTAACTTTATATCCACACTATATAACATTAGCTGCGCAAGCATTCGGACATGTTTACATCCTTACCAAATGGATAAATAACAACTTTTAAATTTTTGTCAAATGGGAGGGGGGTGTTTGCAAAGAACAATAGTAATTTTTTTATTGATTCGGATGATTAAGTTGATTGCAATTTATATGTAATTATAGATAACCAGTTAATTATGCTAGCTCAGTGGTCGGCAAACTCAGTAGTCAAAAGAGCCAAAAATTAGCAGCAGGAATATTTTAAACATTTTGAGAGCCAAATTTCTTTTCAAGAACCTGTCAAGAACCATGTTTTTCGGGGTCAAAACCGATTTGTGGCCAACTGGCAGAGCCACACTCAGGTTGCTAAAGAGCCGCATGGGGCTTGCCAACCATTATGCTAGATGAAGTATTAGTAATGCAAATTTATGTATTTAAATTAACAAAGTAAAGTCGATATCATTCAACATTACAAAGTTATTTAGTTTATCTTGTAACATTATTTTTCACCATACCTTCATGTGGGTGGAAGTTTTTTTTCACTCTATGCTCATATGGATATAAATGTTAAAAGTAGGGGTTCGCATTATACATTAGTTAAAGAAATTTTTCATTACGGGTAAATGATATAGTTTATTATAAGCCTACTAAAGCCCAAAGCAAACATTCAGCATTGAGCGTGCATAGCATCTGTGCATAACAACAGTAATGTTAGTAGCACCTCGTTGAAGGGATACTAGCATAGTTGTATAAGTATGGGCGCAGTTCATTTTAAATATAATAATGTAATGGATCGTGACATGTTTATTTAAAAATAGATATTTATTTCTTTAATTTGTATTAAATTATTAGATCAACATATTGCATTATACATTGATAAATACATGGAATTATATGTGGAATGCATTTTACACAGTGATATATAGTAAGTTTCATCATGAATAATGTACAAATAGTAATCGGATTTGTACTCAGGTTTGCCAAATAGTAGTCTTAAAATACTCGGATTTGCTCAACGGTTGAAATGTCTAACCGGTTGTTCCCTAATTTAAAATCTTACTGGAAATAATATAATATTTCATTTGGCCACAAATACTTATGTAATTTTTTATTTTATAAAAGAAGAATTCACTTTGTACACTTCACTGTATTTATTAGAGAACTGAACCACAAAAACTTACTGCATTATGGATGTAAACATCCATCTTATCCTTGGGATAGCTCAGAGCTGCAACACGCTCAAAGAACTCTCTGATGAATGGAGTGGCAAACTCAACAAACATGGCAACCATCACAACTGGGTAATCAGATTCCTGAAGGGCAATTAAAAGTGACTTTTGGTGCAACAAACAAAACTTTAATAATTAATATGCATAATTTTACTACAAAGGCTGTGCCAATGGAGAGAATCAAAAATAGTTTTTGAAATGTTGGCTCTGATCACTCTTCAACAGCTGATAACTGTGTAATACAGGGTTTATTTTCATTGAAATGATTTTAACTCAAAATACTGAAATCAATAAATGAGTCGGACACATAATTACTTCTGACCCTTCATAGACAGTTAATATAAACAGATAATTATTTATTTTAAAAACGCCATTCACAAACCTTTAAGGCTCTAATGTCCAACAGATCTTCTTTGCATGACAGACAGCCTGAACTGACAGTCCACCCATCTGCCAGGTAATTGGCAAGGCGGTAAAACTCTGGCTGTACATTGGAAGATATAAATGGTACATTTTTTAAAAAATGTTAAAAGATATATGAAAGTTGAATATTTGAATTTGAAACATACAGAAATATACACTCCCAATTAGTTCTGGTTTTATTACATTATTAGGTCAGACATCTACTTCAGTTACTTTTACATGAAATAAATAAAAAGCTAATCTCAATTTGAGAATTCTACCAGACATTACCTTGATTGGACCATTTCCATGTACAACAACTGGGGAAGTGCCAGTTTTGACATTGTACAAGTAACTGTGTGATCCTTTATATTTTATAGTTATTTCTCCTGCATTTAGAAAAAAATTAATTTAAAAAATAGACAAACTAAATTTTCTTTCTTATATTTTGCACATCATGATTCTTCAATTTGACAAAAAAAAATTATTTTAAAGCATTCACTGACTCAAATAGTTTTAAAAAAGTGCAGGAAATTTATATTTTATATAGCAGAGGGGAGTTTCAAGAGCTTTGATTAAACTTCCTTGTTAATATTATGATGGTGGTCTTGAAATTTTAACGGTGGAACAAAAATTCATTAGCTTTGTATTAAATTTAAAAATTAGGGTGTGAGTGAACCGAAAAAAAAAAACTCACACATTTTTAATTGATTAAAATATTATTTGTGATTCAGTTTCCTCGATTAATTTATTATAAACTGATCCATGTGTTGATTTAAAATAACACTGGCATCTCAATTCTAATATTTCACAGTGATGATAAATTGTTTTTGTTTTTTTGTTAATTATTTATTCTTTAAATTATGACATAAAATTCTCCAATAAAAAAAACAAATACTTTTTTTTTAATCTAATTGATTAATATTACAAAACAACCAAAATTAATACATGAGAGACATACCTAAGGCAAAATTCAGGTTTTGGAAAATATCTGCTTTGGTGTCAAGTTTTATATTCCATTCATGCTGAAAAGGATTTTTTTGAAATATAAAAAACAGTTAAATTTTTCAGTTTCACCTTCCTCCTCGAGTATTATCAGTATAATATTATTTTTTACTCTTCAACAAAATGCGTTTTGGTTGTTTTCTTAAGTATTTTAAGAAAAAAAAAATTATTAGAATACGACTATTGAAACAATTCATTCTTAGTTTGAAGGCCCAATTTAATAAGATTTAACCTTAAGTGATGATCATTCCATGAATGCCTCCAGACAACAATTCTATCAAACCTACCCTGAGAGCCCTGTTTAGGAAAATCTTGGTGTAGTACAGTTGGTCATCATCAGTGTTATCTACAGGCTGGTAGTTGATGAGCTCAAACACTTCCTTGGCATAGCCAATAAAACCTTAAGAAGAGAAGAAATTTAAGCAGTGGAATGTGTCATTTTATTATGCAATTAATTACATGTAACAAATATTAAAACCAGTATAGATAAATAACATTCTATCTCTGAGCAATGCCGTGATAATATAAACATATCACTTACCATATATTAACGCCTATAATGTGATTCCTAACTTTTTTTTAAAAAGCCCTAAAATACCATGTTGACGTATAATGCATCTTTAATCTTGTCCATAATAACACATTATGAATTAACAAAATAAATATTTATTTTAAATATAAATTTTAAAATCTTTGAAATTATAAAATTTAAAATAAACTATGGTCAGGCTGAGGCTGAATGAAGCAATAATGCTAATTTCCCGTCAAAAGTGCGCTAATACATTACTTTTGTTATGCACAGATTACGATGAGTGATCTGTCATTGAAAGCGAATTGGTCAAGAAGATGCGGTTGCATAGGCATTAGTATATATCGTTAACCGGCAATGAAAAATTTCATACACACACAAATAATGTGAAACACTATTTTTAAATAGCATTCACCCTAAATTTCTTGGATTATATGCTGTTTATATGGTAGTTAGGTATTTTCTACCTCTAGGCAACACTCTGATAAATTTATCCATACTCCTGCAATTTAGTAATTGCTGTATGTATGTAAGACATATTTCACAAATATATTTACCTCCTGAGTTTAAGAACCTTTTTTCTGAGTCCTTTACAACAGGATATTTATCCTAAATTAAAATTGATGCAGTGAATAATTGAATGCATGTTGGAACTTTTCATTTCAATAAGCTAATTTCATAGAAAACGTACAAATTTAGTAACATGTGTTGAAAAAATTTAGTAATATGTGTTAAAAAATATTTGTTTTTAAATTTTAAAAGCAAATTCAAAATTAAATTATTTTATTTAATAATAGAGACACCAGTGATACAATGAAACTTGCAACCTACCACCAAAGATCTATCAGGCCAACAAGTGTCCTCAGCTGAGAAGACAACCCTAGCATCAAATTTTAAAAACTTTTCAATGATGGCATCTTTGTTGTCAGTGAAAACTAGATCATAGCTGTAAAAGAAGAGAGGATAATTTTATGTAAATGATTTTTAAATGTTTTAATTGTTGTAATTTAATCCAATGCCATCATTTTTTTACATTATAAATTTTAAAGAAAATCTGATCCACATCTTTTGAATAGCTAAAAGAAGAAATGTAATATTAAAAGGAGAAGAGATTTTTTTGTTTTGTGATATTGAAACCACTCTGAACTCCAGTGAATGTATTTTCAAATATTTACAACACTGATCTATTTCATAACAAGAAAATATCTTAACCCTTTCCTAATCTAGAAAAACCATTTAGTGGTGTAAGTTTTTATTTACTCTCTTGATGCATTTTTTATAATTAGCATTAAAGCTATTCATTTCAGCAATTAGTAAGGAATATAAATGGTAAATATAAATGGTAAATTACTAGAGAGATACTTGAATTCAAAGTGATGTCAAGGGTTTTCTACTACAAGAGTTGGAAGCCTCTATTCTAATGTTTATGATAATTACCTATCGACAAACATAAGTAGTAGGTTTGCATTATTCTTAAATGGCTTCAAATTTTCTTTCAGGATGTTGATTTTGTGACCACCTCCGATTGAGTCCATTGATCCACCTTTCCAAACTGATCCCAAACCAAATACCTGGATTATCACCAAGAAAACAATAAAAGAAGGGAAAAAAATGTTTTTATTTTAATTGAAAGCAAAATAAACAAATTAAAAATTTTAATGGAAATTTTAAAAATTAATTTCTTTTAGATTCTTAAAATAATTCATAAGTTAAATTTTATTTACATTAGTGATTTTAAAACTAATTGCTTAACATCTCAATCCAAATGGCATCCATTAGGCAATCTCAAAGTTAATTTTTTTTTTTGTGTTTAATTGAACATTTTATTTTTATTAATCTATAATTTATAAATTAAGTTGTCCAAAAAAAAACTACTCTCACCTTCACATTAAGTCCATAGACTTTGGTAGACCGTAAAAACAGACGGAAGCCATCATTCTCTTCTGTTGCTACAGTTATTATGAGCAGATCTGAAAAAAAAAATTAATAAAACAACAAAAAAAATTAAAGTAATACAACTACTATTATCTGTGCTGATTAAAAACCAAGAAAGGTGAGAGAGCTTATAAAAATGTCATTCTAATAAAAACTATTGGTATGGATTGATTTAAAAGCCATCTTTCATTTTATAACCACACTTATAGCTAACCTGTCTTTTCTGCAGAGGTATCATTTGCCCCACAGCACATAAATGCTGCTGCTAAAGAGATGCAGAAATATTGAAGAAACATGTTTCCTGTCGGTCAAATCTTATAGCAACATTCAGAACCTGCAAAAAAAGTTTAAATACACAATTGAAACAATAGCAAATATTTATTTCCAAATTAATTCCACATAGCTATAGGCGATGTCATAATTACTATACATATTTTGTGTAATTATTCAGTTCAAGACAGTTTTCATTATCTAAACTGACCTATTATAAATGTTAAAAATCTCATTAGTTGCCCACTCCCACAGCTTAAGTCTATATGAATTGATATTGTTTTATGTTAGTTTTCTGATGTTGAATTTTTACAGTATGGAAATGGACACTACATAATATGGGTCTGTTTCTTCAATCAGGATTTGCTTTGACTTTAGACCTGAGAATTAGGTTACCATCTCAACTTTCTTAAGTCTCACAACTGGGTTACATGATGCTAAGGGAGCCCTTTTTACTGAAATATTATATGCCCATTGACTACCATCAACCTTGCTTTTTTGGCTAGTCGAAGCCGTTATTTGTGGTGTGGCCGCCGTGCATGCTCAAGCTTCTTGAAACCACAGGAGAGAGCAGAGTACCATGTGGGGATGGAAGATTGAGAGATCAGAGGTATTAGTATTAACCCTCATTAAACACCCCACTCACCAGTTTTAAGTGATATTTGATGCAGAAAAAGATAAGAAAAGATGTCATTCTTTATTTGACTATTGCATCTGAACCATAAAATCTATTCTCTGATCACTTCGTAGCCGCTATTTGGACCCGGGTCCCTTTAGACTAATGCTATTCAGATGTCATTTGTTGTAGTTTATTTTAGTTAAACTGAAGAATTAAGTTTACAAACATATAGTCCATTCAATTATCTTTCATTTGATACCAAATTTTGTCTTACAAACCCAACAATAATATTTTTTTAAATTTTTAATCCCAAACTCTCACTTATGGTACCCGGGTCCGAATAGCCACTTCGTAATATTAATGTCAATCAATAGATACTGCTAAGATAGTATTAGTCTTAGTAATTATTAATATTACATTATAGAATAATAGGATGACTGAATATTTAGTCATTTCATTATTTATAAAGTGTGATAATGCATTAACCAAATATTTTAACAGTCTAACTACACAAATCAAATTAATAAGCAATATTCCAATTCTAAGGAGTAAAGTGAGTGTGGAAGATCACCGGCTCCCTAAACAAATATTCTATGGTGAACTCATGACAGGCCAGCGCTCCCAAGGATGTCCAAAAAAACGTTACAAAGACTCACTGAAAGTGGCACTAAAGGCCTTCAGCATCAACACTACTAAATGAGAGCAGACAGCTCAGGACAGAGTCAGGTGGAGATCAGCGGTCAAGATAGGGGCTAAATCTTATGAAGCCAGTAGGATGGCCACCATTGAGACATGCAGGCAAGCCCGAAAGAACATTATTAAATCCACGACTGCAGCAACTATCCCCTGCCCGCTGTGCCACAGATTATTCTGAGGACGTATAGGATTGGCAAGCCACCTACGAACCCACCCCCCTAACCGGATGACTGGATGGTCCTAGTCGATTTGACAGACGAACAACAACAACAACAAGTGAGTAAATGTCAAAGAACATATCAATACAGTGGTCACTAAACTTTTTCACGGCAGGACGGATAACGGAAAAAAATTATGAGCGCAGTCCGGATAATCATTCTGTACAATTCTTGTGAGCCAGAACAAAAGCTCTGGGAAAAAAGACAAAAAAAATAAGTTTAGTATTCCTTGTTAATCATGGGTGAGTGGTGTGGAATGCAAAAAAGCAAAGACAACCAACGTATTTATTTACTAAAATGTTAGCAAAGAAGGCGAAGTTAGCAGAAGTTAGTAAAAAGATAGTTACATCAGACCTATTCGAATCTCATGAACTAAGCAGCAAAAAAGGTTAGTGAGACTTGTGAAACTGACATTTGGCTTTCAAGATATCATTAATGTTTGGTTTGGAATTGCTGCATCCAATCGAAAGAATTGTTTTCAAATATTATCAATCTCTCTCGTTCGATGTGTTGAATTCACATACTTTATTTTTGAAAATGTTTGCTCACAAACATAAGTTGTTCCATGCATGCTGCAAACGGATGCCAACTCTTCCGTTATTGAAAGTCCAAATTGACACCACAAATAAGCACGAGAAGTTGTGAGAGATCAGTAGACTCATCCAGTACCAGAGAATACCAAATTGATTTCCTAGCTTTCTCATGAATCTTTAATTAATGGATATTGATTCTTAATGGATATTGATTCTTAATTAATCTTTTTTTTAAAATCAGCTTTCCAAAAACAAAACAAAAAACTCAAAGTTACTTGGTAGGTTTTTTAAATGATGTCAATGTCATCATTTGTTAAATAATTCTTATTTAAATACATCTTGTTTTATGCTGATCTAAGTTCAAGTTTGAACTACATTAAATTTCACCAGTAACTTTATTTTTACTAGTGATAGACTGTGATAATGTGATCTGTACGTCCACTCAATATAAATTAATATCAATAGCAAATACACATCTGCAAAAGAAAGTGACTGCAGAATGGAATATAAACGTCGGTGATCTACTTTTAGAAGTTAACTTTTGACACCAGCTTAACTCGCTCACACTAGGTACTGCGATGCTAGTAGTTATTGTATTTATTTTACATACTGTATGTTTATTTATTTACTATTTAGATAATGTATTGTACAATTCTGAGATGATATTGTACAATTTTAGGAGTTCCAGGGTAAACAGGTCTGTAATAAACAAGAAAATCTAGATACAATAATTTAAAATGATAAATTAAGGCGCATGGCATAGCAGCCAGTAGGTCTCCGAACTTGTGATGATCTCCTATTATTCTAAAACATGATATTTACATTTAAATTGTATCACATCTTGTGTTACATACGTTTTATCAAGCAAGTTCAAGTACCGTCGACGGGCCGGATGAACTGGCCTCGCGGGCCGTAGTTTGATGACCCTGTATTAATACATTACGGCAGGGATGGACAAACTTTTTGTGCGGAGGGCTGCATTGATAACTGTAAAGCTATTGGAGGGTCGCATGTAAATTTTACATGTTGATAAACATTTCTCTATATTAAAATCGGTAAACTCTCATTTTAGCATTACATGACAAAAGTCATAACTGTTTAAAAAAATTGAAAATTAGAAAGGAATTAGATAAAAAATGTTAAAACAATCATAACGGTACAACATAACGGTACATGAAATTTGTAAAATTCAACAAAATAACTTAAAAACAAAGTAATTTTTTTAATTTCTAAATGCCCCCGAGGGCGGCATAGTATCAGTTGTCGGTTTTGCGGCCAGCGGGCCGTAGTTTGCCATTGGCATTATTATTATTCAAAAATTATGTTCGTTTTTTTTTTATAGGGGCACAAAATTCTTTTTTTTTTTTATACGGGGTGTATAAATATAATTCCAAACAAAGGCTCCTGCATGGGAATGGGTGAATGGAACGAGATCAAACTTAGTCTTAGTACACATACACTTGATTATCCATATTAAAAAATCGGTACTGAAGGGTAATGTCCTCATAATTTTAATTTTTCCTCTAATGCTAGCCAATATACGCGGTGTCGCTCGTGATGGCATTCGGAAATGAACATCTTTAAAAAGCCCTTTCGCTAACATTTAAATTAAATGTAAAAAAAAACCAAGGAAATGGAAACTTGCAATCTGGCATGTAGGGTGAATTTAAAAAAAAAAAAGAAAATGGACAGATCGTTTACGCCACTCTGGCTATGTACCAAATGGGGGCTGTCTTAAATTTTAATCTGGACTTAGTTTTATAAAGTATAGCCTACACACTTAAGTGTACTAGCCATAATACGAAATTCGATCAGAAATAATATACGCACCCGAACTGCAAGATTACCAAACTAAGTCTAAGTCTACTATACTAAACTAAGTTAGTCAGACTAAATGTCTAAAATTTCTAAAATAAGCCACTAAACTAACTTACTAAGTCTAAAAGTTGAAGTTACACTCACATGTCTAAAAACTTTTATTAAATAAGAATAGTAACATGGATTCCAATTGATACTGTTAATAAATCGTCTTACTGCATCTAGACTGCAATGTGAATATTATTAAGAAGAAGAATCAATTCACGAGTCCATATCTTCCAGACTAACTGCCACATCACATAGCCGCACAGAAAATTCTCTATTGTCAGGATTGGAGCTTTCCTGTTAAGAAGTCTAAATGTTTTAGTGGAACTAACCCGAGTTATGATTCCATAACGCGCATTCGAAATCCGCGTACTTTTACTACTAAACTAAAGTGCTGAAAAGATGGACTAATGCAAAATATAACTTTTTTCTAACTTAAAATTAAAGAAAAAGTTGAGTTTTTATAACAAGCACTTACCTTATTGCCCTATATATGTCAAAATATTTTTGTTTAATCCTTGAAAATAAGATTTTTCATAGCATGATTCGGAAAAAAAGTCCCTTGAAAAGATATTGCCCGCTAGGCCCCGCTAGCTAATGCTAACGTCGAAGCAACACGGGCATTAGTGATACTAACAAAAGCGAACATATGTAAGAAAGCGTACGTGACTTAAGTGGTGTAGGCGTGTCTTCCAGCACTTCCTTTAGGATGGGTGAGAGAGGGCAAAATCACTGTTTGGTTCGGCTAAGATATATTTAGGCCTATGCCTATATGCATTGAAATCACTTTATATTATATATAATTTACCTATAGATGTTACGGAACTCCATGAAAATTATACATTAGTATAATAATGAGTCTACTGTGCTTGGCTAGTAAATATATTACTTTCAGCGGCATGACGCCATGAATCATGATAATATTTGTTTAATTTTTGTATACAACCGATTTGCCTACACCCACCCCCTCACAATTCACTCTCCACCCACTTGCGTTGCGACTAATTACTAATTACGTTAACTACTTTATTCACTTAAAATGACAAAGGGACACATTAATCTTCTATAACCTCTCCTACTCCAGACATTGACACACATAATTACGATACACACATTAGAAACGCTGTTTTAAGACGGTGAAATTGAATTTCATGTGTCACTGCTTTAACTCCGCGGACACAAGTAGCCTTTTAAAATGTGCATTTGCCTTGCGGGAGATCTAAAAAAGGAGGAAGGTGGGGGGGTGTGGGGGGCGAGGAATTAATTTAGCTGCGGTAAAAACTGCTTCATTATTTATTTATTTTTTTATGATAATCATGAAAATAAAATAAATTCAACCTTTGTATCTTCAAATTCACGCGTCGAAAATGAGAGATGTCCTGTATTATTAAAAATCTTAACTAGCTTTACTGCTGAAAAAAATATTTATTAGGAAAAGACAATACACAAATGACATCACACGTTATTGGCCAATTCTACCCCCCCCCCCTCTCTCAACCCCCCCCCTCCCCGAGAAATTCATAAATGACGTCACGCAAATTTTTTACCCCCTACCTTATCGTCTCAAATCGTCACAAAAAGTTAGACACCCCCCCCCCCCCCACTACTCTCCTTTGCAAACACTTTTTAAAAATTCACCTCCCATGGATATCAAGGTACGATTCCCTTTTTAATTTTAATTGGCAGCGGTAAATGTTTTTCTGGTGAATTTTGTTTGGCCATTACTTGTATCGGTATTTTTTCTTGTTTATAGAAAGTTGGTTAAAGAAATTAAACTACAATAACTAAATTATTTTTGTTCAACAAAACTTTTTATTACAATATAATTATGCGATTTTTAATTTTTTCAAATTGTTGGGTGGGGTGTGGGGGTGGCAGGAAATGATTTCAAATTAAGAGGGGACGCAGCGCTGCAAAAATATTAAGAATCCCAGCCCTAGATCAACCCCCAAACGCCAACCATTGTTCGTTCCATCCCACGTCACGTGGCCGCTCTAATTCTATGACTGCAGTCTCCACATTTCGACATAAATTCTCCCGACTGTCAATGTCATTACATACTTTTTTTCTCCTCCTCCGTGGCGGCCGGTAACTTGATTAAAGGTCATTTTTCGGACCTCGCAAACATGTACTGATTCTCTCGGTGATCGAAATCGAAGTTTAAAAAAAAATAATAATAATTAATTGTTGTATAAAAGAATAATGTTAAAAATGTCTGTAGTTTAATTTTATTGAGTGAATTTTTTTTTTCAATAATGTTCCACTTTTAACGTGGAGTCACATTGCTTAACCCCCCCCCCCCCTCTCCTCGTCACGCATCGTTACAAAAATGTGACAAAATACAAGGGCGCCGTTCCCACGTGTTCTTGCATGAGTCTAGTCCTGTCTAAATAGAAGCTTGCCGTAGTGAAATGTAGGCTTATCCCACGAGATTTGATAAATATTGAGATTTTTTTGTTGTGTGTGTGGCAATTCCTACTCCATTACAATTGTTTGACTCCCCAAAGCCGTGCGCGTATTAAGCTCCGCCCTAATGGACAGTCACAGTGTTTACCTGTTGCAAATGTCCAGATGCCTTGCGAGGAAATGGGAATGAACATGCCGACCTAGTCTTACCTTGCTGTGTCCACATTTGCAGTTAACAGGTGGGCCCTGGTGCAGACCCGTGTTAGCTAATATCGCTATTGAGACAATCCTTGGTCAGAGTCAAGGGCGCACGTTCGGAGGGAGAAATTATCCTAAGAGGATCGCTTGCCGAAGATCTCCATCCGCCATAATTACTTAGTGAGAACTTGCAGCACGCGCCTCGAAAAGTCTTGTCTCAACCCTTAACATTGTGTTCAGAATGTATCTCGTATGCCACCATGAGCCGTCGCGATACTTTTTTTTTTTTTTTGGGGGGGGGGGGGGGGGTGCTTGCCAGTTTTAACCTTTTGCGTCCTGCATTCGAAATTGATAATTCAAATTTTTTAAACATCACAACTCTGGGCCCCTTAAATATCCGAGGCCCCCCTCCCCCCCTAGAGGTTGCAGGGCCCATTCGATGATTCTGGTGCCACCACAACCACCATCCTTAGTTTTAAAAAGAAAAAATCCCAATAAAGATCCTGGGGCAGGGGTTCTCATAAAGTCACCCGATGGCTTTGCGTGGGCACAGACTGAGAAAGAAAAATTGCTTGACAGTCCTAGTAGTATCCACGGGGTGTTGAAAGGAGAGGAACACCTAGTAATATGCACGGAGAAAGCACCTCAAGAGAACGAGAAACAGAACTGGAATGAGCTGGAAAGAACAGGACGCAACAGAGATACGTGAAATGTGTCAGCGGCCTATGCACTAACAGGATTAGGAGCTAACAGGGTATAGAAGTCATAAGAGCAATGACTCTGGTTACTTCCCACAGCCCCTCTCTGTGTTTGATTGATTGATTGGATATTTATACAGCGCTTGTATCCATGCTACTTTAGCATGCTCACTGCGCTCTGTTCTTACATCTATTTAAAGAAAAAAAGTCTTTAAATGTTTCTTAGATGATTTTTTTTATCATTTTCAATTTCCCTCAAAGATTGAGGCAAACTGTTCCATAATTTTGGCGCTATCGCTTCAAATGAGCGCACTCCGTAAGAATTTTTTCTGTGTCCATCCACATTGGAAACTCTCAGCAAGGACTGTGTTGAAGACCGCAGGTTCTTTAAGGACATGTGTTTATAAATCAGTTCTTTAGGATATTCCGGTGCAGAGCCTTCTATGCAGCTGAACGCCAGGGACAGAATTTTAAGATCAATGCGCTCACTCACAGGAAGCCAATGGATATGAACTGGGGTGATGTGGTCAGATTTCTCTTTCCGCGATACAATGCGTGCTGCAGTATTTTTGTATCTTCTGGAATCTCTGAATTTGGTTCTGAGGTAAACACCACAAACAACTGTAACAGTAATCTAATCTTGATTGGATTAGAGTTACCGCTACAGCATTGGCTGTTCTTGTATTGAGTTGAGGATGCAGCTGACCCAGGGCGCGCAGATGACAGAAGCATGCCCTGACCACAGCACTGATATGGGGAATCATTCTAAGTTTACTGTCAATATAAATATAAAAGCCAAGGTCTCTGACAGTGGAGGACAACGGGATCTCAGAATCACCAACTTTTATTGATGCGATGGCAACCTTCCACAAATAATTGCCTATCTGATCGTCATTTAATTTTAGTATTTTGTTTAATTACTCTAGGCGTATTACTTTTGATTATTTTATTTTTTTGGGGTGGGGGGAGGGGGGGGAGTGTAAATCAAGCCAGACTATTATAAACAAACCAATGTCTTTCTCTATCACCTTTAGTTTAATAGCCGAATAACTGAGAAAAAAATATGCAGACAAGAGACAAATAATAAGCTGTTAGAATTTCATTAGCTAACCTTTACAAGACTAAAAAAAAAACAAAAACTCAACATTATCTTGACCATTTTATGTTGAATATTATTTTTTTCTCCTCTGTTACTATGAAAACTTTTACACAATAGGAGTAGGGTATACTCTATCCAAGATTTTCTTATAATGTGTAATGTAATCAAAGAAACATTTGGGGGGGATCCATTAAACTTTTTTTTTTTTTTAAAAGTGGTTTTTTTGGGGGGGGGGGGGTGCAGACCTCTTTGAAGTTCTATCCTATGACCCTATAGGGAAACCCTTTACTATCCTATGACCCTATTGGGCAACCTTTTACTATCCTATGACCCTATTGGGCAACCTTTTACTATCCTATGACCCTATTGGGCACCCTTTTACTATCATATGACCTTATTGGGCAATCTTTTACTAACCTATGACCCTACTGGGCAATCTTTTACTATCCTATGACCCTACTGGACAACCTTTTAATATCCTATAACCCTATTGGGAAACCTTTTACTATCGTGACCCTATAGGGTAACTTTTAAAACCAAAGTTCAAATTTCTGCCAGCCATTATGTCATCAACATTCTTCACCGTGTGTAACTGCACTCAACTCCCCACAGCCACACAAGGACAGAACATACCACTCGTCAGGCTGGAGACAGTCATCCTAAATCATCAGTATAGGATAGAACTTAGAAGGGTCAACACAATTATGCTAGCTTTTTTTTTTTTAATACACTTTCTTCTTTTAATCAAAAGCTATGTCTGCCACAGTACAGGAAATCAATCTATTGTCTCATTGGAACACAGTTTAAACACAACTTATGAAGTTTTTATACAGGGAATATGTGATCCAATAAAACAAAAATAAAAATGGAACTACTGTGTATTTTAAATGTGAGGAGATCTTTTATTCAAAAACATAAATGTATTATTAAAAAGTTATTTTTTTTTTTAGAAACAACTACTGAATGTTGCCCTTTGAGCCCCTATTTAAATAGTTTATTAGTCATTAAACATTTACAAAACAAATCTGGAAAGAATCACAGCACCAACCAAAAAAAAAAAAAAATTGTTCATTTACCCATATTACTATTACATATTCTTTATATACTCGCCTAGTCCACAAGATATTAGAAATCTGATTGCAGTATTGCAAAAAGTAAGACCCAATTCTTCTAAACAAATAAAAATCATTCACAGATCTTCTGAATACTTCAATTACTTGATACTTTTTCTCCAAATCTTCTCTTAAAATCACTTACAAAATTAGAAGGGAAAAAAAAAAAAAAGGAAGCGCACCCATTGAAATTTATAACAAATCCCCCCCCCCCCCCCAACCACTAATCCCTTAAAAAAGTTTACTTTGATGAAATTGAAAGACAAATGACCTGGCCAGAAAGAGATTCCTGATGTACAGAAAAATAACTTAGCTGGCACTGAAAGAGTTGTGACTGCCCAATGGTGATTCTGGTCTTTTGCAATGCCCCAACTATTTTGTAAAAAACATGCTGAATTCATTACTGTCTTTTTGTTGGAAGGAGAGAATCATTTAGCTTCTTTACCAACATTAATAGAATTCAGATAACGTTTTCAGTTCCCTTTATATCAGTGGTTCTAAACCTTCCTAATGCCGCAAACCCTTTCATACAGTTCCCACATGTTGCGGTGACCGCCAACCATAAAATTATTTTTGTGGCTGCTTCATAAATGTGTTTTCCAGATGGAGTTTGGCGACCCCATTAAAAAATGCATTATAAAAAATAATTTCATTTTGAATTTCAAATTAAAAGCCCTTTTGAAATATTGCCAGCAGCAACACAAGACTGAATGCACAGACAGACTTTTGAACAGACACAAAAGACATCCAGTCAACACAAGTTTTGTTTTTAAGAGAGAATTCACTGACATGCAGACTATCAAAGCACAGCAAGAGGGCATTTTTAGTGTGTTCATAAATTTATGCTTTCCCCCCATTTTCATATTTTTCTTGTGATTTGTCTTAAGGTGGAGGCTGGCATAACTGCCAAAAATCAAATCATGACGTCAATGTGTCCCTACACGGGCTGCCAGCTTGTAAGCCTTCATTGTTTTACCCTATGGGTGCAATGAATATATTTTGGAGAAAAATAAACTTAATCATTGGGGGCCATGGAGCTCTTTGAGTTGTGGGCCCTTTTAATCAAATAACATTTTTAAAAAAAAATGTATCTGTCAAAAAAAGTTAAGTGTTTATTTCACGTTTTTAAGTTTAGGTGAGGTACATAGGCAAAGTTGATTTAAAAATAATAATGAATCCAGAGTCACATTTTAACAAAGCAAAAGTATGCATCTTTTTAAAAAAATAATCTGACTCTGTTTTTACGTACCCGAAATAATAACTCTTTAAGTCTAATGTAAAATGTAATTGTACAAGTAATGAGTGATTCAATGAAGTGACAATGTTTATACAGTTTTATGCTTGATTATGGAGGGGGAAAAAAACAAAATAACATAATTGCATGGATATTTATGTAGCATATAGTTTTATGTCCTCCTCTGCCTAAATTAAGATGAGTGGCTTAAAACTGAGTTGCCTTCACAACCTTACCATTATACGTGTCTGAGAAAAAAAAAGGCAAAATTTCACAACAAAAAAAAAGTTAATGTTTAAAGTAATCAAAGAACGAATTATGATTTGCAACTAACGTTACCTACCGACTCTCAGCTTAAGCCCCGAGTCCGCCCAAGTGTTTGAGGAAAAAAAAATGCTAAAAAGTAGATTATGAAGCCGAATATTAAGAGAACGATCCCTGAGGGATTATGAACAGAAGTAAGCCAAGGTTTTTGATTCATGTACGACCTATGAGTAAGATTTCACTCCCTAACTCAAGTACATGATTGATACAAGCCGTTCTTATCACTGTAAACATACAGGATTATAATATAAGTCAAGTACAACACTAGCTTTCAATTGCTTTAAAATGTTAACAAGCGTAAATTTTTGTCAAGTGACAACAACGACAAAAAAAAAAAAAAAAAAAAAAAAAAAAAAAAAAAAAGAGGGTAGACTCTCAAACACATGTAACAATGTAATATAATGTATTCTTAACATCTAAATCTGAACATGTCTTAAATTTTTTTTTTTTTTAAATTTCCATTTCAAATTCTACATTGCAGATGGCCTGATGGTAATAAGGTATCAAGGCATGTAGAAGAAAGCCCATTTCTTATGTTCATGAAGCTGCTGTCTATGACATGAAATGACTTTTAGTTGAATAAGCATTTCCTATCAGATCGGTTGATGTCAAAAGAAAGAGCCACCCCTTTGATCGGATACTATTCAACACACACACAAAACTAGAGATTTTTTAATGTAGCACTGTCGTCGATATTCTGTGTCATTTTCTCAAACATGTTTCAAAGGAAAGAAAAGAAAATCATCTATGAACATTACTTAGTGGAAGTATAAACTAAAAACTTCAAAATGGTTTGATTTGCAATTTTACGGCGGACTTACATTATGAGAGGTTCTTCTACAGAAGATGTGGGAAAAGAAGCTTGGAACAAGGAAGTTGAATAACATCAAAATATCAAAGGGCATAACTGTAACATTATTTCACTATAACAGAAACAATGTTCAACTGTAAAACAAGATTTAAAAAAAAAATAAAAAATCTTGTGATTTCTAAATGGTAAATAGTGTTTAAACACAAAAAATGGTTTTTATTCAGGAGTTATAAATAGATAAATCATAAAGAAATATAAACATGATGGAGAGAAACAGTTATGGTGTCCCTAATTTTAATGTACATTTTTATTATTTTTATAGCATGTGGTTCATAACGGTTCTATGGTTTAAAACTATTAAGCTTTGATTTCTATGAGTATTGGTTTAGTTATTTATGTACCAAACATTCTTTTGTGTGCCCAGCTCTCACAAAATGCAAGGTAAATCCATGGGAAAAAATGTGTTGTTGGGTAAACAGTTTGAAGGGGATGTTTAAAAATTTATTTTTTATTAGTTGTTAGCATACTCTTCAGTTAGTTCCAAATTAAAATGCTTAGAATCAACTTGAATTTAGATGGTATCTACCATATTATCCATGCCCCTCATGTCCTACCACTGCTTTTGGATGTGTTGTACTAGCCCTAACACAGTGAATCAAGAACATTGCAAAACTGATACTTGTACAGCAAAGTAATCTTACTTATAGTCACTGAATATCTGTTAACACAAAAATAACTTGAAAGAACAGCTTAAAAAAAAAACAACTTAGACTCATTAATGCTTGTGTTTCAGATTGTGGAAAAGCCAGTCGACTTTTGTGGTCCAGGAGTCACCATATGCACTTTTGAACTGACTGAGGAAATATTCTAGGGCTTTTTCCTCCTCCTTTTCAACAGCAAGAGTTTTGCGGATGTATCCTATGTCATCTAGGGACTGCAGCTCAGGAATGCCACACTGCAGCATCATGGTGAAGAGGGTGATAAACAAGTTAGCATGTTTACGCAGGATGAGGTAGGCTGTGCAACACAGTTCTTGGAATCTGAGAGGAAAAAATGGTCATTTCGTGGTGAAAAGGTAATAACATGAACATGTTAAAAGATGTAATGTTTGTGGGAATGTTGTGGAGGATCTCCTGACAGAAATTCACTACGGCTTCTGTACAGATTGCAGAACTATTGATATGGCGTTTGCTGCTACACAGCTCCAGGAAAAATGCCAGAAACAGAATTTTTAGCTATTCTCCACCTATGAAGACACGAAACTGTTAGTGGAGAAGGTCTTCTGATGATCATGGCCAAATATGGATGCTCCAGTAAATTGATTTCAATGGTACGGTAATTTCATGATGGTATGCAAGATAGGGTCCATGATGTTATGCAGGATAGGGTTGATGATGGTATACAGGACAGGATAGGGTTGATGATGGTATGCAGGATAGTGTTTATGATGGTATGCAGGATAGGGTTCATGATGGTGTGCAGGATAGGGTTCATGATGGTGTGCAGGATAGGGTTCATGATGGTGTGTAGGATAGGGTTCATGATGGTATGCAGGATAGGGTTCATGATGGTATGCAGGACAGGGTTGGGAAAATAATGGGGAGATTTCTAAACCATGCCCTGTGGCAAACGGCATAAAACAAGGTTGTGTCCTGGCTCCAACACTTTTCAGCCTCATGTTTTCCACCACGCTGGCTGATGTCTTAAGAGCGGGGAACGCTGCAATTGGTCTCAAGTACCGAACTGATGGTAGGCTATTCAACTTCAAAAGGCTACAATCCAAATCCAAAGTCCTGACAGACATCATAAGGGAATTCCTGTAAGCAGTCAATTGTGCCCTAAACGCTGGATCAGAAGCTGATATTTCTTCATTGCCATTTACAGAAAAAAGACTGAGCTCCCATAGCAGCCAGCTCCTTGAAAAACCTATGTTGAGCCCAACTTTTTATTACTTGGCAAAAGGCTTAACATGGTACACAGCTGCTCTTACC
Organism: Omphiscola glabra; assembly: GCA_964017045.1. NCBI lineage: Eukaryota > Metazoa > Mollusca > Gastropoda > Lymnaeidae > Omphiscola > Omphiscola glabra. The sequence continues at coordinate 15,572,163 of OZ024805.1, forward strand.
TTGGCATTACACTGTCCCAAAGCGCAACCATCAATGACGAGGTTAACCTTGGTATTGCAAGAGCCAGTGCAACATATGGCAAAATGTCTAAGGATGCATGGAACAGGAGAGGTATCAGCACTCAAACTAAAATAAAAAGTACACTAGTTGGCTGTGCTCCCTACGCTTCTCTAGGCCTGGGAAAAGTGGGTGGTCTGTCAACGCCATGCATCAGAAAATGTTCAACATCAGGGTCCCGGACACTAAGGTGATCACACAGGCAGGTCTCCCTTCAATCACCCTCCCCTCTTTACCTCCCAAACAGACAAGAAGTGTATGTTAACACATCTTTGAATCTTACTCACTCTTTAAACCCTGGATGCTTGGCTGGTTTATCAGCTCCCTTGGCAATGACTTTACGGAAATCCTCTGTCAGAACAAAAGGCACCCTCTCTCGATTGATCCCAAATTTTTTCTTCTTATGGTCTAAAAAGTGACCAAAGTCAATGTGGAATACCTGCAAATAGAAAAACGTCATTTAAAAAAAATATTTTTTTTTATATGTTGTAAATGAGGTTAGAATTAATAATACACTATGTTCATTACAAGATATTTACAAGATAAATAATGGGCTAGTCCCCTGCTCTGGCATTAAACAGAAACTCGTCCCTCTCCCCCCGACCATAACAGGCAGTTCTGGCTCATACCAGCGAGAAGCCAGTATAGGAACTGCTCATTCCTGCCAAGAACAAACAGGGACTGGAAAAAGCTTTCAAAAGGAACAGTTGAGGCGACAACACTTGACTCATTTGTGTCTATTGCCTCAGGTCTTCCAACCCCCAGTGCATGATACCCTCACTAAGGAACTCTTGCAACCAGTGAAATATCTCCATCAACACCAGGCACAGATACATTGCAAATCCCATCTACAAGCACAGGAGCCATAATGATCGTGGGCCCTTAATATATAGAAGAAGAAGCTCAGCATTTCCCAACCTTTCTCTACACTCAGCACCCACTATTTGACTAGCCTTGCACCCCGTAAATAGGAAGTGAACTGATAGGGATTTTATTTGGCCATCACAGTTAAAGACAGACTGGATAGCTAAAAATAGTTCTTTTACATGACTTGACCTGCCCCCCCATTCTCTCAAACAATATAAAAATAAATTTAAAAAATCTTACCTGTCCTTCTGAAGTAACCATTATATTTTCTGGATGCCTGTCTCCAATGCCTAGAACAAATGTCGCTACACAGTACCCAGCACAAGAACGTTTAAACAGCTCAATTGCATGTTCGTATCTGAAGTCATAGAACAATAATCATATGATTTAATCTCTGAATAGCTGAATGAGCATTAAAAAAAAAAAAGAAGAAAAGACCGTCTGTTACCAACTTTTGTGGAAGTAACATCAATGGACTGACAATGTCAGGTGGCTGTCACAGACTATTTTAAAACGTTTAACAAAAAATGAGTAAATACAAATAAATATCAAGGTACTTTTTTTTTTAAAAACTCATCAATGATATGTAATTTAAAAAATATTTTGGAAACTTTTCGGAAAAATAGTCACTGTAACTTTGTCTTAACAGTGAGAGTTACCTACGAGCTTTTTTTTTTTTTTTTTTACTATTTTAACCATATGACTGCCAAGTGCATTTTCCTGTAGTGTCAAGCCTTTTTTTCCCCCAGTATTTTCTTATGCTTGTCAAAAATAACAAAATACCATACCAAATGAATTCAAAAACCCTTACAAGAATACATTTTCTGAAAGTATATTAGACAAAATAACTTATGTCGGGACCCTCTCCAGCATCAACATAATAAAAGTAAAAAAAAATAAAATAGAGCAAAAAAAGCATGCCGACACAGATAGAAATGTCAATAGAAAGCTAACTCATTTCTAAAGAATGATTTCCCCTAAGCAATGTACATTATATCATTTACATTTTTAACAACAATTTTGCTAGCAGCTGATTTTATTTGCTGTGATATCACAGAAAGGGGAATTACAGCAGATCATCTTCCATTAAGACAGTTACAGGGTTAACATGACCCCCCCCCCCCCCCCCCCCAATCTCCCTAGATTGGCTGAAACATACTTAGTTGTGGCACTACAACAATAAGTCTCACTTGTTACACTTTGTAGAAAATTTAAAAAAAATTTGGTTGTAACTCAACATTTGCAGAGTTTTTTTTCTGAGCACTGATAAATTTTATTTAGCATAATCTAACAAAAGGTGGCTCAAACCTTGGCTCTGGGTTCTCATCCTTGATCCACTTATGAAGCTGAGATGAGTCAATCTGTATAGATGACAGTGCCCCACCTTTCGACTGGATGGCAGTAATTGTTTTAGCATTCTTGACTATCTCTATGACACCAACATCTTTGCCAGTGGACAAGCAACCATATGGAATCATCCTAGGGGGGAAAAAAAACCAGGATATAACTTTCTTCTGAAATAAACCATTGATGACCTTAACCCTTTGGACCCGCGATCCCGCTTTATCGGTCTGCGCCTTAAAAATCCACACCCCGCAAGACCGATATGTCGGTCTACCATACCTTACCATAGATCGACAGCCCGTATGTAAAATGTGTTGTAAATACTGAGTTCATGGTTTATCACGTGACTTGCGAAAGGTCACAGTAATTGCAGCGCCCATAAATCCATTGTTTTTGTTATGTTTTAGTAATGTTTTTCGATGTATAGAGGCGACGAAAATGCAAAAATTGCTTTTCTGAAGGACATAAAACTAGAGTAGCTTTATGATAATGTAAATAATTGGGAAAATTATTATTTTCCTTTGAAAAATGATTGAAATAAACAAATAGATAATGATAGTGACGATCGATTGACTTCAACTTCTCTAGTGCTATCGATGTGTGCTTTGGGAATAAAACAAACAAGGTCTACCCCCGAGTTCTTGGCTTTTATGAAAAATCAGGGTCCTATAAATGACCTTTTACAATGCCATTTTACAGCATTTCTAAGACAATTTTATTTCTGAGATACATTTTATAATACTAATGGACTACTAACAGACACATTTACATTGACATAAATAAAATTTATTTAATTTTATAATCATTTGATTTTGTTTGCTTGTGTGTCAGCGTGTGGACATTTTTCCCAGGAGCCCAGGGGCATGGGTATTTTAGGCCCAGGAGCCAAGGGTACAAAGGGTTAAGATGTAGTAACTCAGTGACTACATACTAATAATAATAACCAATGTTGTAAATTTACATTAATTTAATGGATCAATTTCCCTTAATAATTGAATGTTGATCATTCTTTCTGTCACAACTATATTGAACATGGCAGAAATATGCTAAATAATTTTCAATATACTTTTCAATCTGATGCCTTGGATTAAAACAAGTACCTGAGATCGAGTCCTTCATTTTTCCAAATTGTGTCCATAAGCCTTATGACTTGTAGAGTCAGCATATCCTGTCGCAAATCTAAGTAGAGTGTAACAAAGCAACAACAGTAAAAGCATATAAAAAAAGTACATACAGAAATTTTTTTTTACTGGGAAATACAGTGAAGAAAACAAATTTTTATTCCAAGTTTTAAGGAGTTTTAATTTAAGCTTTTCCACTGCCACAATAAGAAAAGGTTATGACATTGTATCACTTGCATATCCCCTTAAAGGTTAGGACATTGTATCACTTGCATATCCCCTTAAAGGTCATGACATTGTATCACTTGCATATCCCCTTAAAGGTCATGACATTGTATCACTTGCATATCCCCTTAAAGGTCATGACATTGTATCACTTGCATATCCCCTTAAAGGTCATGACATTGTATCACTTGCATATCCCCTTAAAGGTCATGACATTGTATCACTTGCATATCCCCTTAAAGGTTATGACATTGTATCACTTGCATATCCCCTTAAAGGTTATGACATTGTATCACTTGCATATCCCCTTAAAGGTCATGACATTGTATCACTTGCATATCCCCTTAAAGGTTATGACATTGTATCACTTGCATATCCCCTTAAAGGTCATGACATTGTATCACTTGCATATCCCCTTTGATTCAAATGTATGAAAAAATAACACAGGGTAAACAGACATGGTTAACTTGACAGAACAAGAGGCCAAGCAACTTGAGGGGTTTTAACCTTTTTTAACTGAATGACCCAATTCATTCGGAACAACATGAAACGAAAAAAAAAAAAAACAGAAACAGCTTGCTTGGCTTACCGTCTCCATTTTTGAACATGATCCTGTAGTAAACATCTCCCATGTCAGCCATGGCGTCTGGGTTGGACCACACCAGCCAAAGTGGAAGCTTCTTGCTGGTTTTTACACAACACTCTTCTAAGCTGGAAATAAAATGTGGAGGTGCAAAGTGTTATATATTAACTTTTACATTCAAATAGGGAAGATATTTTTTAAAAAATCAGCTTCTTTCCCAAATAAGCTAAATAAAACTTAATTGAAGCCCACAGAATTTGGAATGTTAAATTTGATTAAAAAATAGATTTGGCTGTGAAGTTACCTTTCACGTTTTGGTTAAGGGTTAAGGCAGACAAACTGTCTAAGACTTTCAATTGTTCATGGAATAATACAAGAAAATGAAACAAACCACCATTTAATATCATGACTTAATTTTCAAAACCAAAATAATGACCACGTGTAAGTTTTCAGCATTCCCCCCCCCCCACCCCAATTCAAGAATGTTGAAAAAAAACAACCATACAGCTTCTCTGACAATAATAATACAAAGATCAATTAAAATCATCCTGCTCTAATGTACGTCAGCAATGGACTTACTGTATTTCCCCAAGAATGTGTGATGTGTTCAGCGGACTGTGAAGATTCTGAAGAGCTTCCTTGTAGTCTGGCTGCTGTAGTTGCAAGTGAAGGTATTTCATGTGCTCATCCTGTAGAATATACAATTTGCATCAATTATATAGGCACAAAATGCGATGCTATCATTCAGTAAATTATTTTTAATGGAAGTATTGGAAGTCTAAAAAAAATTCTGAAAATAAGAATAACACAATGCAATGGGGACATTTATTTTTTAAATGCTAAGGAACTTTTAGACTAAGCCAACAGTTTTCAACCACTTTCTATCTTAGGACTCTCTAAAACCAATAAATAAAATCATTTAAAAAACCATTACAGAAAAATAGCCATTTGGCCAGTGACAGCATGAAATTTAAAAAAAATTTTTTAGATTATATTTTTGTTACCAAATAAATTTTTCTGGTTCTTTTTAGGGCTTCACCCCACTTTGTGTTAGCTCTAGTCTTGTTACTAATACTCACTGGAGGTATCCCATGTTTCAGCATATCTGAAAGGTTAGTCAACTTGTCCAGAGCTTCCACTTGACGTAAAAGATTTTTCAGGTAAGGTCCACATCCCCGGCAATAGGCTTCTAGAATTAGCCCAAATCTGAGGCGGTTGGATGTTTGGTGCATCTCAGACCTAGAATAAGAATATTTATATACAAAATATAAGAAAAAAAGATTCTGAACCTTTTTAGTTTGTTTTATAAATATCACAATATTCTGTTAAAACTTTTAAGCCTTTAGCTGACAGAACAAAGAAGAATCCAAGGGAATATGTTAGGAAAAAGTAAAATATCAATCAATGTCTCACTTTAGGTGCCAATAAAATGCATTGCCGATTCTTTGACTTAAGAGACTTCGCTTGAGCAAAAACTGTGTGAGTGGGCTGTCGAGGTAGGGCTCATACTTAATTGCCTGAAATAAAATTGTCAATACAGTCCCAATAAAACAGTGTTGAGAATGTTAAATGAACACTATCAAAGACAACATGATAAGACAATGATAGATTCATAATTTAATGTGTTAATCACCTAAAGAGAGAGCAGAGAAGAAATAAACCCTAACATATTCTCTAAATTTAAAAAAAAAATAACTTTTCAGTACAATGGGATCATAAGTAAAATAACCATTACCACGAGAGCACACCACTGACCTGCACCAACTAAATAACCATTACCATGAGAGCACACCACTGACCTGCACCAACTAAATAACCATTACAATGAGAGCACACCACTGACCTGCACTAACTGCAGTAAATACTGTGCCAGTTTGTCATCTTTCAGGCCCTGATCTAGACACTTCACTGCAAACTCTCGCACCTTTAAGTCTGAATATGAACAGTCGAGGAGCTCCAGGGCAACTTCACAAGGGATGATCGGCCACCTTCGTAGTAATTCATAAAGCTGGTATAGGATAAAAATGGTGATTATTATTGACAAACCTTTGAAGTTGAAGATTTTATTATTTCCCTCAATCCAGAGATGCTGCATTACTAGGATTCTTTGGATTTAATGAGTAAGGAAAATAAAGCTACGGTAATTAGTTTTTCTCCTACTACAACGACGTAATCTGATAGAAATGATTATTTTCTGATGATTTTAATAAACATTTATTTAAATATCAATCAAAATTTTAAAAAATTAGTTCAAGACTTAAAAGAATCTTATCTAAATAACCACCTGAGCCACACTTTCCTTGTCTTGCCATTTGACAGCAGACAGAAGCTTTGATAAAGCTTTAGGACGGCTTATACAGTTCTCCCTATAGTTTTCAAACACACACACACAAAAAAAAAAAGACATGATCAAGTAAAAATCTGCCTGTAATGTAATCACGATCCGTACATGAGAAATTTATTTGAATTTTGATGATTCTTCTAAACTGTTATGATGAAAATTCAAATTTTTTGTTTTTAAAAAGGATCAAATTTTTTCCCCACTTCTTATTTAAATAAATAATACACAATACAAGGCTAAGAGACGCAGCTTGTAGATATTATTTAATCAGCTATAAGAAAGTTGTATAGTGTCAAATAACACGTACGTTTTCAGACAATATTTAAAAAGTACACAACTAACAATGTGATAAATAATTAAATTTTTCTTTAGCATGAATGTATGTTTAGAAAAAATACATTTACCTCAGTCTCCATAACAAAATCTTATCCTGTTCAGATATGTCAGACAGAGGGTCTTTCTCAACAATCTCATCTAGTAGATCTAATTCCTCCTTTGTGGCAGTTACAGGCTAAAACAAAAATGATTAATATGGAAATGGCCAATCACTTGCATGTCAAAAAATATTTCATATTTTTATAGTTGTGTACATTTGACCTAGGCAAGAAATAGTTCTTCCAAAGTTGGGCCATAACTAATGACCGCTCCTCTTTATCCTGACTTACATGTCCTCTTTGTGCTTCTCTCAGGATGGCTACTGCTGCCAATTGCTCAAAATGACTGTCGAGTGGATAAGACAGAGGATGCATGAATCTATCGAATTCTATTTCCAGACATGGGCAGTCCTTGTTGGGATTGGAGCCTGAAAATTAAATCATATTAAGATGGTCATAATTATCATCAATACTGTAATAATATACAGAGTGTGCAAGATCAAGCCCAACTCTTCCTTGTATGCCCCAATGAGCTATCAAATGGATTTTAGAAATTTTAAGCTGTGTCAAGTGCTTTATGAGAAGTTTTGGAGCACTCCAGCTTTTCATAAATGGAAATATGATGGGATGTCAGGCAGTTAAAATTTGGAGGCGCTTAATAAATTATAATTAAATGTCATTACCTGCTAGAGGTCAGGTACCTAAGTGATCTAAAGATCTCCACCACCAATTTTTAATTATTATTTTTATAATGCCAATGACATTTTTTTACCATAAGGCCTTATAAAAAAATTTTTTGTTAACCTCTGATCCAGAGCACAATTGCAGGACATACAATTTTAAACATTTTTGGACTAGAATTTGAATGGATATTTGATTAGTGTTGTCAATAAGAAAGAAGTAAAAGGTGCTGAAGACAAAAAAAATTTTCGCAGCAGGATGATTTAGCCCTAAGTAATTTTTGCAATTAAGCCTTAGTTTTTATCTTAATTTAAATGCTTAAAGAAATTTAACAATATGCAAACATCACCTGTGATGCCAATGGGATTCAAAAGGTCATCCATTCCTTGAGGCATGGGCCACATGTGCAAACTGTATTTTCCAGAGAGGTGACGCTTGTTGAAATCAAACAGCTGAAGATTGCCCCAAGCCAAAGCAAAATGTACCAGCTAAAAGGATGGTACATGTTACAAAATGAGCTTATGCAGTGCAGAAAGACACATTGGTAAATGTGCTCTGTAGTACTGTATTGAAACTTAAATACAAAAATGCAATCTAACATAGCTTGTAATGGATCATATGTGGTAAAAAAGTAACGCATTAAATAATTTCCTAGTGGCTCTTTTCTTCACTCAAAATTGAAAGATGCACAAATTATGTAATACAATAAATATATCAATCAATAATAGAAATATTCATATGTGATGAATTCAATTTTATTACTTTATTCCATGGCTTTGTAATTAGATACCTTTCTATTCTTCCTTTTTGACTCTGAACAAATAGAAAGACAAAGTCTTGCTGACCGGGGCAGGTCAGGTATCATGAGAAATTCTAGCCACTGGTCCCATCGTGGACTTGAAGAGTCCTCCTGACGAGTAGTTATAGCCTCACACAGTGCTTCAGTTCCATGATAGATGCAGGCTCTCACATATATCTTGGGTTTTGAGCAAAACATTTTTAACATTTATTTTTTTCCCCCAATACATGTCATTCATAAATCAGCCAACCTGTTGACTTATTGTTCTATCAAGGTGATGTGATTCAGTGTAGATTACCAGAGTTGAGGATGGCAAATTAAAAAAAAAAGAAAGGCTGAAGCCCATTTTCAAATTATAGAAATCAATGTCAATTCATTTCAAGGTAAACTTCAAACTAACTAGGAGGAATTTCAGTGCAGGCAAGTGAAACATAATATACAGATGCAGTCTGGTGAGGTGAAAAATAAATGTACAATAAAGTTTTAAAATACTCACTTTGCCCAGCTCTTTGATGTTAACATAAGTGGCACAGTTAATCTTAATCCTCAGCTTAGCCTGAACATCCCATATAGAAAGAGTTGGTGTGCTGTTGATCTCTGCTAAAGCTTGAATTCCTGAAAAACATGAATTGTCACAGTAAAGGTACCAACACCTAAAAGTACATTATTTATCAAAACTCAGGAAAATTCTATAAATAGTATAATTTTATTTCTTTCACTTACAAATCAAGAGATAACTATAATACTTCACTGCATGAATTCTGAAATTTAAAAAAAATATAAAAATTTAATTTAGAAAATCACATACCTCTCTGCATGTAAGATGGCCATGAAAAGTTGGTTTCTAAAAGAGTGGCATATACACTTTCTTTGGTATGAAGCATAAGCTGGGGAATAGTTTCCTTTATAAGGCACTCTCGCATATACTGTGGGGGGAAAAAAAAGACAATAGTAAATTTCAGTGAGAAAATTTTCACATTTAAAAGTAGAAGACAAGTGGCTAACTATTTTCAGGAAAAAATTTATTAACCTTTTACATGCCCATAGAATCAAAGCTCACAAAATCAATTTCAATGTACTTTTCAAATGTTATTCAAATTTGTCATGACATAGTGGAAAAAAGGTGTTGAACTGAACATATGAAACTAAATTAATTGCTACAAATTTTGTTCCTCCACTCAAAGTTTTATGGAGACTACAAAAAACTTTTATTAGTATAAAATGTTGAGGGCTCTGATAAAGTGTAATTTGCCAAGCTAATTATAGTTCCTATTTGAGGAAGAAAGACATACTTTATAACAGTAAACTAAAAAATCACTATAAAATTAAGGACAATAATTATCAGCCTATTTAGTCTACTTCATGGGCTTACCTTATACTGACTTATGGGACATTCAGCCAACAGGAACTGATCACAACCACAGACTTTAAGCACATACATATGCCGATACTCTTCAATGCACCTCTGTGCATGCTCGTTGGTCATATTCATGAAGCGGCTGCGCCTTCTGATGGTCTCGGCTATAACATCACTAGGGACAGCTGTGTGTGACACCTTGACAGTGTACTTGGTTCTGTTATTGTCATCAGATACAACCCATACACAGATTATCACAGAGTCCTCTGAAACCAGACAATTTGATAAAAATAAATTAAAGACATTTCTTTGAATGAGGAAGTAAGATTTTCATCAAATGACACGTTTCTAGAATTAACCATAAATTTCTTGTAAAACTTTTTTTTAATTTATGAGAGAAACATGCAAAGATAAAGCAAAATATTTACAATCCCCATAATTACATTACAGAGTGTAGAGGGAAATGTGCCCTACTAAGTGTTTCCCTAAATTGCAAATGTCTTCACATTTAACAATGATTACCTTTTAACTTTTTTTGTAAATGCTGAGGTAAGTCAACAGAAGAGTCTATATCTGGAGGGTATGCATAAAATGCCCTACTGTGGTCACCACTTTGGTCTCTATTATCAACAACATCTTTACACACCTGGTCAATGAGAGTTCAATGTAAAAATCACAAAATGCTTCTTGTCTTTTTAACTTTTGCAATGGTCAAGACTGTTTTAATGGCCTGTTTGTCGCTTAATAACATAATATATAGAATTATCATTTAGAAAAGTTAGCATTTATTTATAAAGCTACAACTCTTACAGCATTCTTTTTAGTTTAGGAAGTTATTATGATAAAATTTAAAAAAAAATATAAATAATTTAGGCGATTTAAAAAAATTTTATTTGAAGAAAATCATAGATGCTTTAATACCTTCAGAATATTTCTCCTAAAAGTTATCACTTCCAAATCTTTGTTTTCATTAAATTCATTGACTGGTATTCCTGTCAGCATGCCTGGAAAAAAAATACTCAGGAATAATTGTTTCATACACCTTAGGCTTTATAAAAAGATCATCAGTAATAAGAAAATGCCATGCTGCACTTTAGATTTGCATACTTGAAGAATAACTAGGATTGTATACTGATTACTGGAAGGGAATTTTTTTATTAATAAAACTAACCTATTTCATAGTTGAGCATTTTTTCTTGCCTATTTCCCTTAGGCTCCATAACTTTCAAGATGGGCTGAAATAACCTAAGGTCACAAAGGCGACGAGTTTCATCATAAAACTCTTCACGCATAGCATCCTGTGTTATTGCCAGGAAAATATAAGATTCTGGCTCCATAAGCTTATGGAAAATAGGATATTTCCTGGCTTCCTGTGGTGACAAAAATATTTAAAACTAATTTAAATACTTCAATAACAGCTAATGTTTCTATTTTACATTACAGTATTTTGATTTGAAAACTTGGAATACTGAAATAGAAATGTTAAAATTAATAATTTAAAAAAATGTCTTTAAGTTAACTTTGCTTTCATGGAGCTCTTTTATATCTATACATCATACTTACTATTTCACAAACCATTTAAAAGCTCACCTGCCACAAATCTTTTTTGATGGATTCTAATGTTGAATCTCGTGCACACAGAAGCGGTACAATGACACCTGTTGGGAGCAGACAGTCCACATTGACCTGCTGTGGCATCAAATGATGCTCCCATAATTCACCAGAACTGGGTGGCATGATTGCTGCCTTTTTTAATATCACAGAAAAATCAGGCCTGGTACTGTTGATAAAATTATTTATATTTAGGCTACAGCTTTTGCTATATTTGATTGATAACAGATAATATATTACAAAAAATAGAAAGAATTAAGAACACGGAGATGATAAAATACATTAAACATCACTAAAATGCAATAATTGAGGTCAATATCAATACAATTGGACAGCACTAATAATAGGGTCATTTTTAATGCAGGGTATTAAACAATATTAAAACATAAACAGAGCTTTTGTTCTTCTTGATTAGTGCCCGCTGTTGCCTCCCAATTTCCTACTAGAACCTGTCTACTGAGGAAGGGCGGTGACACATCAGGCTGATTGTCATGTAGGATATATCATTTGGGGGCCTAGCAACTGAACTACCATATATTCATCTGCTAAAATTTACTGCTGTTGGTGCAAGAATGACTTGTTTATTAAAGAAAAATATCTATTTGTCTATCTTCATTCATTAAAAAGTTAAAAAGGTCCACATGTCTTTCTAAGCTCATAGTATATGTGTCAAGATGCTAAGTTTACTAGACTACCAAGTTTATATGAAACAATGGAACAGATCAATGTAGAATTGATTGAAATTAATGTAGAAAGTAATAGTGATGACCTTATAGTTGAAGATATGTCTGAATCAGACTATAAAAATCAAAACCTTGACATCGGTAAATAATAAATCCGGCCAGAAGCGTGAGTCACAAACCCATCTTGTTAACTAGGCAATACAAATGCATGTTTCAGCAGCAGTTTTAGAAGAATGGTAAAAGAGTGGGGCAACATAGTTGGTGAAGAATAGGGCATCAATTTTAATAAATCAATTTTTTTAAATTAAAAAGGTTCACATTAGGCCATACATATTTTAAAATTAATTTTTAAAATAAATTTTGGATTTCAAATCAATAAGAAATTTTACCATCTCCAGCTCAAAGCAAAAAGACCCTGCTCCAGCGCTACAAGCTCCAACTCCATAACAAAACCCTGATATAGACACAGCCTTAGGCCTATAATTATTTTCCCATAAATTATTAATTTGTAAACAAATTGTGTACTTTATTTAACAAAAGAGCGATGGCTTTTATTCTTAAGCTAGGCACTTTGGTAAAGCAAGAGAGACAACTTCAAAATTAATATGGGAAATGGGCGGCAGAATCTGAGTTTAATTTTTTCATAAGTACAATTTCATCATAAAAGGACATCTTTTCACCCATAATTAAGTTTTGAATCCACCCTTTCTCATTGGAAGACATCTTTTCTAACATTCCAAACAAGTAGTGCTCTTTGACTCTACTTTAATTTTGGAAAATATTAGTTAAATTTAGAGCTTCTGTCTATAGAAAAATTCTGCTGAAAAATTAAATCTATGTCTTTCATAATACTTCTGTGTAAGCCACATATTGACGTTTTCGGGTGCTAAATTGAATGGCATTATGTCATGAAACTTTTTCGGCATGCTCCTCAGAGTAGATTGCATTATACAGAGGTCGCACAGACCATTTTTAATAAGGAAGTGACCAGGCACATTTATCATGGCGGAAGAATCCAATACTTCAGAAACATGTGATTATTACCACTATGTACATCAAAATATTTGATAACTTATGTTTTAGAATCAATTTAGAATGCATTTAAACAAGAATATTTTAACTTCAGGTTTAAAAACCCATTTGAGGCAATATTATAAATTATCATTATTTGCCATGTGCAGCCATTCACAGTCATGTTTGTAGGAAAAGAAAAAAATGTTGCAAGAGAAAAAAAAGTCACAGGAAAAAAACTCTAAAGTTATATAAAGTAGATAAGTCTGAAAGTAACAAAAAAATCACATAGTAAACTCACATTCATGTCAATGTTTACTTCCATACAAACAATTATATTATGAACTTAAATAAATTCCTACAGCACTCCCTTGTTGACAATAATGAGCTTTAGTGTGATTACAGGTATGTGATTGTACAACAGCCAGGGGAGAACCTTGGTAAAGTCTGACAAGATTTGGGAACAAATTAATTTTTTTGGTCCAAAGCTGCACTGACAACATTGAGGCCATTTATGCTTTGTCATTAACTATAGTTGTTCAGTTTTTTTCTGTGACTATTTTCCGCCCACCCACAGTCACTTGCATATGGCTACACTATAGTACTATTCTCAGAGTTTCATTCATAAGAGTTTGCAGTGGGCAAACACTGTTAAAGTAATTAAACCTTTTGTCCGGGACAGCTTTAATTTATTAGTCATGAGCAAAAGTTGAATTATCAAAATAAGTAGTCCCGGATTGCAAGAGTCAGCGCAAGATTTGGAAAATGTCTAAGTATATATGGACAAGGAGAAGCATCAGCACCCGAACCAAAATATAGGTTTACAAGACAGCTCCCAACGTTACTATATGCACATGAAACTTGGAGAGTCTGTCAACGCTATGCTAGGAAACTAATCCACTTTAAACATCAAATGCAATCTTGCATTATTCAGGTCTTCCCAGCATATACACCTTATTAATGCAGACCCAGCTTTGCTGTTGCAAGAATATCAGACCATCACTTGCTTAAAAGAATTTTTTTTACGCCTGAACTCAAGGAGGGCAGGCGTTTTGCCAGGGGACAGAAATAATGTTTTAAAGGCACACTGAAAACATCTTTAAAAGCCATTTCACATTGACCCGGACATGTGGGAACAGTTCACTAAGGATTGAGACTAGTGACGCTCCTCCCTACACAAGAGCTTGATGCAACATAAGGCTAACAGAACAGCTATTGCAGAACACAAAGGACAACCCAGATAACCCTGAGTTAAATCTGTACTTGGAGTTATCCCATTCATCTCCTGCATTAGAACATTTTGTGCCAGAATCTGCCTGATCAGCAATCTGCGCCCCACAGACAGATCGATTTACGGCGGACGAACTAGCAGATACATGTAATAATGGACACCTTTGACTTGGTACAAAGAAAAACCAAATCATATATATTAAATTTACTGATAGTACATAGCTTACAATTTATTTATAATTGCAAAATCATATGAAAATTACTTTTGAATACAAGTACTTTTAAGGGGAGGTGAGGGTGAAAAATTTAATTTGCTTTGTGTGATTTTAAAAAAATACGCCACTGACTACAGATAGATAGTTGATTTTGGTTTCATTTTTTAATTCAAAGTTTGCTTCTGTATAACACTGAACACTGAGACACTGTACTACTTTGACTGAGAGATAATTGCTTGAACATCTTATTATTTTTTTACCAATACCAAAGTCAAAGTCAACCATGACAGACTCAATTATTGACTGGTAATAATAATAATAATATGAAAAATGGGCTAATTCAAATAGATCGTACCTCATTTCATTAGGTTAGGTTTAGGGATAGATTTAGGGTTCAGGTTAGGTTTAGGGATAGATTTAGGGTTCAGGTTAAGTTCAGGGATACGTACGTTTAGGAAATTTTTTCATTATTTTTTAACGTTTTATTCTTAATTTTACGGGTCACAGCCATCAAGTTGGCAGCCATGGTAAAAAAACGCCTTACAATCTATTCGAATTTACCGAAAAATGAAAATAATAGGAAATACAATTAGTCTAATTCTTAAAATTTAATTTCCGGAACTTCTGAGTGTCCGCGACTAGAGTCAACTGAAACTGTTTTAGAGTATTTTCACTCACGATTTACTCCATACTAAAATAATCACTTCAATCAGTGACAATCACAGTAGTAGTAGTACAGTACAGTTACACAGCAGCAGCACAGAACAGCGCCTGGCGTTTGGTTAAACTATAACTAGGATATTGCCTAACCATCTTACGCCGACGAATAATGATACTCCTGTCATGCAAACTAACCTTTTTGTTTATTAAACAAATAATATTTCTTTCAATTTTCATAATGAGGGTTGAGATTGCCCTAACAGTTACATTCATCTGTCTGATCTGTATAAAAACATTTTGTCCGCCATTGTTTGAAAACAATAAAAAAAAATGTAGGCCTAGATAAATTTGGATTCTCTAAAAACGACATCCACCTATATTTTTTAGAAAACGTTATTACCGTACTTAGTCTACTGTTACGTATTACTGTTTTTGCTATCGGTATTATATACTTTTATTATTTTTAATGGGATTTTACAAACATATTTATACAATAAATTTGAAAGTATCTTAAAATAATTGAAGAAATCTACTTCTCAACAAACTTTGGGATCAACAAATCGGGAGTTTGTACTTTTTCAGCATTACGTTTTTCCGAGATAACATCCGCGTCTGACCTGAGCTTGCCAAAATCGAATTGATTTCTTTCCTTAAAACATAAAGTTAAGCATTTAATTTAAAAACTTTTATTTTATATAGATATATGGGTAAATGTGCAGTTCAGGTGCGTATATTATTGCTGTGTCAAATTAGTTTAATTCTTTATAAAAGTTTTTTTTGGTTGGTTACAGTTACAGCAACAATTTAACAAGTTTTACGAGAGAAAATAAATTGATCGTGGGCCCTAAATATATAGAAAAAGAAGAAGAAACAAAGTGGCTATTGGTACATTTGTACCAGAATTGAGAGGTTGGGATTAAAAAACGATTTAAAATATTTTTGTTGGGTTTGTAAGACAAAATGAGGTATCAAATGAAAGATAATTGAATGTACTATACGTTTGAAATCTTAATTCTTCATTTTAACTAAAATAAACTACCACAAATGACATTTGAATAGCATTTTGAGTTTAATGTGTCCCGGGTCCGAAAGGGGGCCTGCGTGTCCGTGTACATTGTGACTAACTAATGCTATTCGGATGTCATTTGTAGTAGTTTATTTTAGTTAAAATGAAAAATTAAGTTTACAAACGTATAGTACATTCAATTATCTTTCATTTGATACCTCATTTGGTCTTACAAACCCAACAAAAATATTTTAAATCGTATTTTAGTCCCAACCTCTCAATTCTGGTACAAATGTACCAATAGGTGCAGCCAAGAAGAAAAGAACATTTCATGAATCGTTTGTCTTTTACGGAGCATTTGTGTTAAATCAAGGATAACTCTTCTTTCCTTAAAGATACGTTATAAAAGTTGCCCAATTGGATGTATCTTGATTAAAATAAATTTTAAATGTTGTATTTATTTTATAACTTTTCTAGGTGTTGCACAGGATTGCATTCGGAAAAAATCATCTACTGCAGCCTTTTAATTCACATTGATATTAAGCGAAATGTAAAAAAAAACAAAAAAAACATCAACCTCTAATTAATTTGTATCCTATAAAAATACATTATTACTTATGAAAACATTGCGTTCCAAAATGGGATTCCAAACCCGTTTTACGATGGTATCCCAGTCTCCCGTTGCCTGGAGGGATCGTGATGGGATCTTGAGCAATGGTCCCTCTAAGGTTTGCTGGTTCGTGTGCAAAATCATAAAGTTGTGTGCAGAGTGCAGCGTATCTGGTCGAATGTATTTTTATAAAAATTTGCTGCGCGGATGCTCAAAACTGCTGCGCGGCATCTGTGAGGTTAAAGGGAACATTGATTTTGATTCCGTCGAGATCCCGTTTTCCAGTGAGATCCCGATCCCGTGAGATCGATAGTATCCCAATCCATTTGTATCCTGATCCCGGTGGGATTCCGTTGGCGGTGGGATCAGATCCCGATGGAATCCCGACCCTGGTGGGATCCCGGTTACGGCGGGAACATCTTATCCGATGGTATCCCGTTCTCCGATAGAATCCTGATTATTATTATTATTGGTGGCTGGGTTCACCACGCTGTACATACAATTTAACATAATCATGAACTTTAAAATGACATTAATTTACATTAATTTAAAAAAAGAAAAACAAATGTGTATTCGCTCCAACCATTCCATAACTATTTACACGTGAAGCCATGGACGGCACCCAGCAGCATTGTTTAGCGGCCAGAGGGGGGAAACAGTCGGGATTAGGTCCCGTTAACCGATGGGATCGCGTTACCAGGACTATTTTTAGTGCCTCTTGTCTTTGTAAAGTAAATGGGATTTTATAGTTTAAGTTTAATGTGCTATAAAGATTCTTTCTAAAGACGATTTTGGCTTCCCTTGATTTTGGTGCTAGTTGCTATTTGCCCCATTCTTATGGCCTTGCTCGAGGGAGGGCAACGAGCGCACAGTGCGATGCAGCTTATATTCTGGGAACCACTGGTTGCGCCGAACAGCCAAAGGTGAAAACCCGTGTCATATTTTGTTTAGTAATGTAACATCATTGTTATATATAGAAAATGGGAATAAGGTGGATGTTTGGAAAGGGGGGGGGGGGCGAAAGCTCATTTTACGTATGTAAGGAGGGGGGTCGTCAAAAAAGTACGCGTGCAATAGGGGAGTGGGGGGTAGAACATTTGACTAGTTGTGTACGTACTATACAGATGGCCGCTCCTCCCGTTTCCTTTGGTTTTGTATGACGTAATTTTGTGATATAATTATTTCTTACGGGTGAACCGCGGCGAGAACACAGAGAAAACTAGTGAATACATTCTTAAGCTGTTCCACTTCCTCGCAATATTAGATTTCGACATATTTTATTGGATCTGGGGGGAAGGGGGGGCTTTTAAAAAAAATTCATGTGTTTTTTTTTTACAGGCCCATAATTTAGATGATAGTTAAGGGATAAAAAATGTTCATTTATGAATGCCATCGCGAGCGACGACGCCAAAAGAGACACCGCCGAGACACGATAAACGCCGCCGTGTATATTGTCCAGTTTTAGTTAGGAAAAAAATAATTAAATTATGAGTTCATTACCTTTCAGAACCGGTATTTGAATATGGATAATCTACTAAGTTTGATCTAGTCATTCACCCATTCAGGAGCCTTTGTTTGGAATTATAATTATACATGTCATATAAGAAAAAAAACATGAATACATGTATTAAAATGTGGCCCCTATCTCAAAACGGAACATCTAATTAGGTTCACCCCCACCCCTCCCCCCAACTTTTTTTTTTAATTTTTTTTTTTTATTGTCCTCCAGTATTTCATTCTTTTTGTGAACAAACCTATAGTTTGAAAATTTCATTTAGCATACTAACTTATAGGTGGTTAAAAATCTGGCAACAGCGGGAAAGGAAAGAAACTGTTATAAAGTAAAAATACCCCACAAACTCGCTATTTTATGAATGAGCGCTCTTAAAATTTGCGCTTTACTGCTAAGGCCAACTAATTTTTTTGGGCAAACTCAAACATCGGGAAGTAAAAGTTGGCAAGCCATTCGGTTGTTGGAAGGTACTACAATGATATTTTTCGCAGTTGTATTTCTTTCACTTTTCATAACTTGTCAGGACTTAACGTACTCAATTTCTAGTCTAGTCTTGGTCCAGATTTAATTGTGGAATATAATCATATAAATAAGTAGGCTGGCATACATTTACATAGATTATTCATTGAGTGGAATACAACATTCGGTAAATTTATAGAGATGGGTACACGTTTTTTACCATGGCCGAAATCTTGGTTGACAGGACCCGTAAAATTAAAAATTAAGAATAAAACGTTTAAAAATATTGAACAAACTTCCTAAATGTATCCCTAACCTGAACCCTAAATCTATCCCTCACCCTAACCTGAACCCTAAATGTATCCCTAAACCTAACCTGAACCCTAAAGTCATCAACAACTTAACAAAACACGCAAACGACGTCATGTACCCATCTTTCGAAATTAGCACAACATTCCATTCCAACATTGAACATCTGAAGTCTGATCAGAATTATCTATTTGAATTTGATAATTGTCAATTAAAATTGTTTTAATTACCGGTATTTGAAATAGCAGTGTTTATGAACTGGTAAATGTGAAGAGACATCCCCACATGCCGCCATCTTGGTTGCAAAAGCAATAGCAAAAAGGCATACCAGTTGGTGAAAGAACTTACCACTGCATAGCAAGGGCGTAGTACAACCATACTCATACAAGATAAAAATGGTAAATGTTTGACAGAGGAAAAAGATATCCTGAAAAGATGGACCGAATATTGTTCAAAGCTGTATAATGAAAATATAAAGATAGACCCAGAGATCCTTAATGTCTCCCCAGCAACGGACAATGAAAACTTCCCCATTTTCCGCGCAGAAATAGAAGCAACAGTCCAAGCACTCCTAACAGGAAAGGCCGCAGGAGTGGATAATATCCCGGCCGAGTTGGTGAAACAGGGAGGAAAAGCAATGATAAATGCCCTAGTCAATATTTGTAACAAAATATGGCTGACAGGGGAATGGCCCAAATCATCGACTCAATCGCTCATCATCACCCTCCCCAAGAAAGGTAACCTACAGCTATGCCAAAACTATCGCACCATTAGCTTAACCCCTTAACTACCGCTGGGTTTTGACAACGATTTTTGCTGACTCAGCAAAACAAAACTAAAAAACGAAGAAATTTCCGGTAATTTCATTCTCTATCCAATTTGCTTTTTAACTCCCCTTTAGATAAACCAATAAAGCAATATATAGCATTGAAATATGACGTCGACGTGACGTCCTTGGTATTTCAGAAAAGTTCTTTGCCTTTTTGTTATGACGACTATGTGACGTCCTTGGTATTTGAAAGTGGGTGATCATGACATCATCATGACGTCGCGTCGACGTCATCGGTAGCGAAAAGGTTAATAAGCCACCCAAGCAAGGTCATACTTGCTGAAGGTCATACTTGCTGAAGGTCATACTGAACCGACTTAGACCATATGCCGACAGAATCATTGCTGAAGAACAGGCAGGCTTCAGACAAGGACATGTCACTACTGAGCAGATCCTAAACCTCCAAATACTATGTCAGAAATATGCTCAACACCAACAAAACCTATACCACGTCTTTGTGGATTTCAAGAAGGCATTTGACAGGGTTTGGCATGCTGCTTTATGGGCCACCATGAGGCACTACAATATCAACACAAACCTAACCAGAATGATATGCAGCATCTATGATAAGGCCACCAGTGCAGTCTTCTTCAACAATAACATCAGAGAATGGTTCAAGACCACGGTTAGAGTACGACAAGGCTGCTTGCTCTCCCCCACCCTGATCAACATCTTCTTAGAGAGAATTATGTCAGATGCACTGGAAACGCATTTAGGGACAGTCAGCATTGGTGGCAGGATAATCACCAACCTACACTTTGGGGATGACAGACGGACTGGCTGGAAACGAAGAAGAGCTAGCCAACCAAGTAAATCATCTCGACAAGACTTCATGGTCTTCATGGTCCTTTGGCATGCAAATCAATGCAGAAAAGACAAAAATAATGACGAATAGCACCACTGGCATCGCCACTGAAATTAATGTCGAGGAGGAAAGATTAGACACAGTTCTTGGAAGAAGGCTCCAAACCTGAATTGATGGCCATGGTTGCGCAGACCACAACAGCACTAAAGAGGCTCAAGAAAATATGGAACAACAAAAATATAGCCCCCAGCACCAAAATCTGGCTGATGCGCTCAATAATCCTCTCCATTTGCTTATATACCTGTGATTCCTAGACATTAACAGCAGAACTTGAAACGAAAATAAAGGCGATGGAGTTGAGATGTTCCAGAGGCATTCTTGGCATCTGCTATAGAGACCATATCACCAATGAACAAGTGAAAGAAAGGATTCATCAAGCAATTGGGCAGTACGATGACCTACTGGTGTCTGTTAAAAAGCGCAAAGAGTGACCAGAAAACAAGGGCTCGCCAAAGAAATCATACAGGAGGAAGAAGAGGAAGACAGAGAAAAAGATGGGAAGATAACATCAAAGAGTGGACGGGATTAAAACTAGGCGATGCTATGCATAGTGCAGAAGATGGAGAGGAATGGAGAAGGATAGTTTTCATGTCATCTGTAGCGCCCCAACAGTCCAAAGACTAAGGGACATGATGATGATGAACTGCAAGATTACCAAATAAGCTGTATTATTACAATTAATACTATTGAAAGATATTTAATAATAGTACATCAAAGTGGCTATTCGTACCCGGGTACCAGAAGTGAGATGTTGGGAATGAAAAACTATTTAAAATATTATTGTTGGGTCTGTAAGACAAAATTCGGTATCGATTGAAAGATAATTGAATGGACTATACGTTTGTAAACTTACTTCTTCAGTTTAACTAAAATAAACTACCACAAGTGACAAATGACATCCGAATAGCATTAGTCCAAATTGACCCGGACACGCAGTGCCGCCATTCGCATATGTCTTATTTATAGGACCTATGCTGTCTAAAAATTCAGAGGGGTCATCTCCTAACACTAACCAAGGGTTCACAACATTAGCATGAACATAATAATTTAATAGTCTTCATTACGTTACTGGTTGTTTTCATCAGTGTCAGTGTTAGATTCACTGCTAGAATATCAAAATCACTAAGGATACTTTGATCAGTGTCACTGACCGACATTTTGGAATATTACAATATTACTTGCCACACAAAAAAAATTCCTGCGCACAACTAAAACTAGTTCCCGATCAACAAAGGCTGCCATTACAATGCCGAGATGTGCAGGAATAGGCATATGTAAGAATAAATCTGACTTGCTAATACAAAGACTAGCCAGCCAATCTCGAGGCTTGATTTATCAGGCCAATAGATCAGACATCCCTCTTTTTCGCTACTCCAACCTGTTCCGATACCCTGGGCCGATCTATCTGCCCATCCGTCCCAAGAGGGTTAAAATCAAGTATCAGGTCTTTAAGAGACGCGGATATGTTAGAGGCCAGGAGATTGGAACAAGCCATTATGTTGGGAGTCCCAATGGTTCTGATAGTTCACCTAAGTCTAAGCATCCCTAATAAAGACAAAAACAGCATTTTCATTTCAGAAACTGTTGCAGATAAAGAGACATTACTTGACTTATGACAGGCTCACTTCAGATTTACTTCTGTCAAGTTTTATGGTATAAAATCCAAACTCACCTGACTAGCTCAAGTTTGAATATAGTATAAAATGTATGGGGTGTGGCTTTTAATGTCCTCTTTGATTCTCTGAATTTCCTTACAATTCTAGAATAAAAATCTTTAACAAATTGTGCTATAAGCTTTTTGGAGTAATCTCATTTGTAATCCTTTCAGAGCAACTGCAGTCACAGATGCCAATGATTACACAAGAGAAACTCTCTTCCAGAGGATGACACATCCGATGCAAACCTACCGTCTGTGCAGACAATGACCTCCTGCCAGTACTTCTGTCTACAATGAATGTCGCCGCATTTGATCGGTTATTTTACTCAATGTTTTTGCAGCGCTTGGAGATTCTGTGAAATACACGGACAGGTAAGGAATCAATGCAGTGAGGAATGTGTAAGGCGCTGATGTTGCACTGAAGTGTCTGCTGGATGCCAATGCCCTCATTGACAAGGTTGGGAATTAAGGTATAAAAAAAAAAGAAATTTAAATGGAATTTTAAAAATATGAATAAAAAATAAATGAAACAATTGTGAAGGAATGCTCACCACCTTGACAAGATGAAAGATTTGCTATCTCAAGTGAAAAAACAAAAATAAAGTCAACCATCCTCCAAAAAAATCTAGATACCAAAGGATTGCCAGGTGTTTCAGATTTACATGTGACAGTATAACTTTCTGTGTGCTATTTTAATATAATATTATGTAGAATCAGGGGAGAGAAGAAGAAGAAGAGATAAGTATAACAGACAGTGTAGGCAGCCATGTTGGAAAATGTTATATGAGACTGTACTTATAGTTTAGTAAAGATAATATTTGAAAAAGTAATGAACATATATATATATATGGATATTCTGCATTATCAGTGAAGTTATTATTTATCATGTGAATAGGTTCTTAGTATAATAAATTGCCCGTAGTATAAGTAACTTCTAGTGACTTAATGATTTATTAATGTGGCAGTAACAGTTAACTCAGTTGTCATAGACTTAGTACTAACTTAATTAACCATCACTACTGTATCACCAACAGCAGGATGAGTGGTTACAATAACCATGTCTGAAACTATGATACCGAAGGATTGCCAGGTATTTCAGATTTACGGCTAGCTTTAAGAGCTATTTTTAAATAAGAATTTTACATAGAAGAGTGGTACTTCATTGTTTATAATTGAATACAAGTTTTTTTATTGTCTTTTGATGCATTGTTTTAATGATTTCTTTTGATAGTGAAGATGATTTATATTTAGATTCATCGCTTGATTCCAATAGTAGTAGTTTTAGAGAATTTGAGTTATAGAAGGGAAGATAAGGTATACATACATAATGGGGTTTGGGGGAAAAATGTTTCTGCATATGTTTTCACATTTTATGGTTCTTTTCTGCAACTTATTTTATTTAAACTGAAGAAATAAGTTCACAAACATATAGTCCTTTCAAATGTATTTCATTTGATACCAAGTTTAGTTTTATTAACCAAAAAATATTATTTTAAATATTTTTTAATAAACCCAACCTCTCCCTCTTTTTTTGCTCTTCGAAAAATAATGTACATTTTTTTGATAAAAAAATTCAGCAGCAAAAGAGTTAAGGAATTATTGAAGATAACCATAATGAACCATTTATATATCCATTATTATAAGCAGAAAACTAATTTACCCTCTAGGTACTTCAGTGAATTGAGTAAATCAGTTTTCTGCTAGTGTCAAATCCTTGCAGAGATATGTGCCCCTTGTTCAACATTTTTTTCACTTTAAGATGTAAACATTGCATATGCGGCATGCGTTCGGAAAAATGCAATTTGCAGTCATTTCTTTGTTAAACAGGTTATGTGATATATCATTTTAAACAGAATTGGATGCCTAACAATATTGTGTCTTCCAATTTTCAATCAAGAATTTTTTGTAAAATACATTCTCCACCATTTGCAATTTTCATGATAACCACTGTTTAAAGCATTCAATTTTCTACCAGTGTGACCATGGGCAAATCCTCCCCAACCTACCTCAACAATTTTATTTTCAAGACGGCAGACACTGTGACTAATAACAAATTAGTATTAGTAGTTGATAATGTTAGATTTCTTTTATTTAAATGTAGCAGTTGATAATGTTAGATTTCCTTTGTTTAAATGCAGCATTTGATAATATTAAATTTCCAGTAAGCTTGACACAACAACATGGTGTGTTCTGTGGGTTGGTGGTTAAAGTTTACTTGTCATTTTGATATAGAACTGACCTTCAAGGCTCCATCTGGTATGTGAGCAAGCAAAACCAGATGAGATGTAACAGATGCAGATAACATTCATGAAGAAGAAAAACATCACCAAACTTATGGACATCAAAGTGTTTGAAGGTATGGCACAGAAAGGTAAGAAACTTGGGACAATACAAATATGTTGTTGGCTACTGAAATATCTCATTGGGAAACGGCGTCAGCGGGCTATCGAGCTCGCGCTCCTTATGCCCTCCCTGGCATTCCCCCACACAAGCCAGGCGCCAGATCTCCCCGCGCTGGACCGTGTGGGGGCATGCCAGAGACCCCCCCAGGCGTGGACCATCCCCACCAGCAACCACTCGATAGGGCTTGCCAATGGAGACCCTCCCTGTCCGGGGACATCCGGTCGACCAAAAATGCTGCGTTTATAGCGTCTGCAGCCCACTCTCCCAGGGATCGGGGCGGTACATTAACGTCTCGTCCCGGGGAAGCATCGGATGCCCTCTAAGAGGGATTCTACAGTGGGTTTCCACCTCGCAACTAATTTGTGAAATAGCTGGGACGAAACGGTTGCCTAGGGGCAGCTTTCTCAGAGCTGGGTATCTAGAATCATCAGCCAGAGACTTCCACCTTAGCCTCTTGCCTCATATCCCTTAACGGCAACTTGTAATCATGATCCCTACCTGTCTCTGCCTTTTCTTCCATCTGTGAAATATCACAGCTGGCAGCCCTGTAGGAGCTGTTTATTCTAGCAGTTACCATGCATGCCCTTGTCTGCCATGCGGGACACGCTGATGTGGATATGTTTCCCGGGTTAACGTCTAGGGGGTCGGTGGCCAAAGCTTCCAAATCCGCAAGCCACATCAGACATTTTTGACCGGAACCCCGGGTAGGGTATTTGGCTAATGTCAGACTCAATTCTTTCTCATGAAATGACACAGTATTTATCATTATGAAATGTTGCAATGTTTATTAGTATGAAATATTTCAATATTTATCTGTATTAAATGTTACAATATTTATCTGTATGATCATACTTGGTCCACAGGCAGTAGTCCATGTGGCCTTAAAAATGTTGGGTGTGAAGAACTGTGCTTTTATCAGGAGATCAATAACTTGACCTGCGTCATGTTCTCATGGGAGGAGAATGGAAGATGGCAGGAGCTGTACAGGTAAGCTGCATATGCACATCCAAAGCTATTAATCAGCTAAACATCCTATTTGTTTGAGAAGCTACATCATTAATAGGAAGCTGCATGAACTTTTGGTCTAACGAAGGTAATGCTTGGATGTTAACACTTTCCTTTTATTGGTAGACAGAAATTCTGAGTACCTCAAATCTCTTCCCATTAATAAGCAGCATCTCTTCAAATTAATCAACCTGTCCTAGATAATAATGAAACAAATCTGAGCCTTACTCCTCCATTTTATTAATGAACTTATCACAGCCTACTTTGACTTATATTTCTGCTTTTTGTCAAGTGCTGGAGGTATACAATCAAAATTGTTTCTTCAGCACAATCCCAAGAAACAGACTTTTCAAAATAATTACTCGCAATAAGCCATCTAGATATGAGTGTATGAATATATCAACATTTAGTTGTTCATTGCCTAGATCAGTGTTTCTCAATCTTTTTTGGCTGGTGGCACACTAACAAAATCCAAAAATTTTCACAGCACACATCTCTAAAGTTTTATGATACGAAGAAAAAAAGTGATCAAATTTTATTCAGTGGGACAGGTGAGCCTGCTTTCATGAACACATCATATGAAACGGGGTTCAGTGGTCGCCAGACGAGTATACATTTCGTCATTTTTCAAAAGTCTTTCTCTCTTTTTGGACTTAATTTCTTTCAATGCTAAAAATCTAGATTTGATGAGGCATGAAGTTGCAGATGGCAAATGAATTTTGATTGCTTTCAAGCTAATTGTATGGTACAGATTTTTGACAGAGAGACAAAACTCATCCAGTGAAATTAATCTTTTCTCAAATCAATGAGCTCTTCTGTAGACAATGGCAAAAAACTTTTTTTAGCCAATAAAAACATCACAGCTTTTCAAAGAAGTGAAAAAGAAAAATATGTTTCCAATTATAGCAATAAAATTGATATTTTATTAGCATAAATTCATTATGCCATCAATGCCAATGAAAAACTGGAAATTAAAAAAGAGGAGACTGGTGTTTGTAGAAGTCAGATCAGAAGTCAAGCCCTCGTCTTGCTTAAGAAAGTTTTAGAG
Organism: Omphiscola glabra; assembly: GCA_964017045.1. Lineage (NCBI taxonomy): Eukaryota > Metazoa > Mollusca > Gastropoda > Lymnaeidae > Omphiscola > Omphiscola glabra. The sequence continues at coordinate 15,599,026 of OZ024805.1, forward strand.
AACAGGGCTGTGGCAGAGACCAAGTGTAATGAGAGGTGATCAAGGAGCCACTTTAAATATTTAGATGATATCTGTATCTACATAGATGACTGGGAAACATGCGTGAATGTCACCAGACACCACATTTTTGACATTCTTAAAAAAGCGGATTTTATAATTAAACCCTCCTAGTTAAAGATTGGTAAACACTCAATTGAGTGTAGGTGCAGGTTTATTGAAACCCAATAATAACAACTTAAACAAAGTGTTCAGAATTGATCCGCCTAGAAATAAGAAACAAGTAAGACGATTAGTTGGTCTTGTCTGATCTCAGTGAAACAGATTAAAATTACAACAGATTCATTCCAGACTTGAAGAAATATTTGTCCATGGCTAAATGACTAAAACATTACTTTATTAATTCATAGAAATCAAATTAATCAAAGGAGGAGGGAACCCAAAAATGTCAAATTGGATTTTAATTGTAAACAAACCTTAGTCCTGTTAAATTCCAGAAAATGCAAATGTTTTAACTAATTTGAGTAATTGTGCAAAACAAAAGACTAGTCTGTGATTAGTCAACTAGCTCGGCTTGCCAGCGTAGTGAGCGTGTAACCGAGCCAAATAGTTTTGGTAAAAACCCTAGCAATTTTAAATATTTTTCAAAACTCTTGTGGCACACCTGACAATCAGTTTGAGAAACACTGGTCTAGAATTTTTTTTACAACTGCAATCACATGATGACAACGGCGAATACATGGTTTTTAAAAATTACTAGTAAAAGAATGTTTACACCTCATAACTGCCCTAACTATTTACAATCCTTGAACTTTTCTCGTTCTCCTTGAGATTTCTTGTTAACTTACAAAAGAATCAATAACTTTTAGAATCCATGTCTAAAGTTCATGATGTTATATATACTTATGAGGAAATTCATGAGGTTTCTAAAAAAAAAAAATTGTTTCAAAAGATTATTTCAATGCTTAGAAATTTTTTTCTTTTAAATAAGAAATTTTGTTGATCGGTTGCAAAAAAGGAAAAAGAAAAAAAACTACATGAAATTATTAATAAAATCTGTTTATTCATAAAGAAATTTCATTTTTTAATGTAACATTCATAATATAATTTTGAACAGTTTATGAATACATTTGACAAAAATATACAATATTTTGTAAAATGTGTCAAAAAGGGGGAATAATAGAAAAAATACGCCACCTCTCCTCGAAGTTTTCATAAAAAAACAGGTTATTATTATACACCACATATTTTATTTCTTCATTTTTTTCTGAAAGAGTCTGACAACAAAATTTCATTTTGCACTGTTTGTCCTTCTTTGTTTCTTTCAATATTAGAAATTTTGAAGAATGTCCTAATTTGAATAAATCTGTTTATGGGAATAAGGCTTCAGCCCAAAAGTCATGGCAGTAATGGAAGATTGTTGGAGTTGATTAGAATCTTTGTACAGAGTACATTACAGTTGCCATGTGCATTAGTAGTCCTAGAAATTTGTAAAATGAATCTGACATCTATTGAAATATCAACCAACCTCTGTTGATGAAAGGTTTAGAAGGTTCCATGGTAGTTAATCCATTATATAAAATATTCACATATTACAAAATGATTTTTATTTGTGCAGATTCATTTAAAATGGCTAGTCAATATGTCAGTATGCTTAAGAACACAAATTAATCCGCTAAAATCATCAAAGTTTGTTTAATATGGAACTATGGTCAGTAGTTGAACCTGGGGAACCTCCATGATCTATACCTCTATATACAGTTAATACAGTGAAAGTCATCACTTGCCCTACCTCTAACTGTATTTTAGCCCCGGTATTTGGGCTTCTTCCAGTCTTGAAATAAAATTGACCCTAGCAATGTCAATAAAAAAGTTTTCCACCACTTGTTTGTCTTTCTCAGCATAGTATATTTATTTATAAGCTGATCACTTTATCTACCCTTCCCATGCTAATAGTAAAATCTTTTGCCTAACTTCGAACTTTTCAGTAACTGAACTTGTACACTTTAATTTCTCCTTAAAACAATATATTAAAGTCATTATCTATTACGGACCGTTATAGATGGAGAATTTAATCTCTGTTGTTTTGTCTAGGGCTCGTTCTAAAAACAGTCCATAATAAAGGACGATACCACAGGTTAAAAAAATAATAACAAATAAAACGACAATCAAGGCCAGAGCTAATTACAATTAATAACTTTTTAATTTGTGAACTTCAATTAAATAATAACAGCAAGTGAAATATGATTGAAATTATAAACTTACAGATTTGCTGGTACCGGTACTGTATATCAAAATACAATGAGCACAAAATTGTACGAGGAAATAAAAATCTCTACACACAACAAAGTATGACACATAGCATGCCTCGTAATCAAGGAAAGGAAAATCTCTCCCCTCTCTATCGGTCAGCCCTTTTTATAGGCAGTTTCAGATGATCATTCTGGAAATGGAACACACAGTCTTACTGTTTCCCACATTTTCTAGATTGTTCTATCATGTTCCACAGAAACGGATGATAGTAAACAAAAGTATCATCAAAGGGATATTTTTTCTAGCCGCCCCAACACGGAACCGACTTGAAAGAGGTCATGCACGTGGAAGGCGGGCAAAGTGTGTCTCAAAATACGTCATCCCTTATAACATTATCCTTTATAAGTAGTAAAGACTAATGATTTTATTGTCCTTCCACTGCTTGTTGTATAATTGAAATCCCCTCCTAAAATGACCTTTCCTCTTTTGTGTGAGTATTTCAGTGTTTGTACTAGTGTGTTGTAAAATAGTGGTTTTTCTATGTGCTGTGAAGGGGCGTATCTGTTGACTAGTGTGTATGTGTCTCTCTTGTCTGTAATGTTGAGTGTGACTGTTCTTCCTTCGCTGTCCTTGTGAGTTATTTCCCATCTATCCGATGTCTGTACTATTCCTACCCCTTTACAATGTCTGCCTGAACTGAAGTGACTGTTTTTCATGCCTAAAGAGTTTGTGTACCTTTGTGCGTCATTGTCTGTGTTTATATTTCTGTTGTAAAAAAATAAAATCGCATTAGTCTTTTTTGACTATGTTAATTATGTGTTGTTCTTTGTTTCTACAGCTTCTAATGTTTAGTGGGAAAAGTATGAGTTGTGTATCCCCATGATTGTTTGGATAGTGATGTATTCATGAGACTGAATGTTACTTTTTTGAATTCTAAACAAAAATTGTAAATTTTAAACTAAAAGTCTATAACATAAGTTGATTCTTCTTCAGAAGATGTGTTGTCCTCAGTAAATTCGGGAAAGTATCCAGGGAAAAGGTTGCATTTAAAAATCTTTTTCTTCTCTCCGGTGTTTTGTCCGTCTGAAGGTCGCTTTTTTGTTCCCTGTGTTTTAGGAGATATTCTCAGATATTGCAGCTCCTGGGGGCGGATTTTCCGGCTGTGTGGTGCATGTTGGGGGCTGACGGGGATGGTGGTCCCCTTGTCAGCGCATCCGCATATGTGCGACCCGGCGAGGGATTTCCTTCTTTTTCTACTGTCCTATTTTGATTTAGTCCTAACTTTTTCTTTTTCTTATTTTCAATTTTTTTCCATGCATTCTCCCCACTTGCTTCCTCTTCCACAGCTGCTATGGCTGCAGGGTTCTCCCCATCAGTGACGACGGCTATCATGGTTGCAGGGTTCTCCCCCTCGTCGACCACACTCCGGTGTCTGTGTTGTCCTCATCGATTATCAGACGTCCTGGGGAGCTTGCTGTGTCATCTACCTGTGAAAGTTTTCCTCTTCTAAATTTGTTACATTTGCTGGTCCAATGGTCATTGAGACGCAATGAAAGCACGCTTGTTTCCTTCCTGGAACCAGTACCAAAATTTTTGAGTTGTTAATGTTACCACAATCTAGTAGTAAATAATGGGGCACATTCATGTGTTGTCTTGGTCTATAGACCACAGTCCAACGGTCAGCACATCTTTTGTGTTGAAAAACATAACTTTCTCTTCTGAGAGGAATTTAACCATCTCTTCCACCCCTTCTTTTGGCAGGGTAGGTGGTACCCAATGTAAAAATAGTTTTGACCTCTCCCGGCGAACATGCTCAATGGTGAGCTTTTTTTCTTTATTGATCTGTATTTCGTTTAAATGTACTTTGTCATACAGACGTGTTTCCGCCCTCTAACCTAGTTTGACAAACCATTTCAAAGGTCCTTCGAACTGGTAGAAGGCCAGAATATCATTGTTACCAATCTTCAAACTGGTAGAAGGCCAGAATGTCATTGTTACCAATATTGTAGTTATCAAAAATGGCGTTTTGGGTTTTGGACTGCGTTGTCCTAAAAGCCTCCTTCCCTGACAGTGCTTTGGGATGGTGTACACTGTCAAGTGTCACGCACCTTACTGAAGCATGTTGTGTGTGCTTATTTAATTGAAATTGAATGTACTTACAAAATGAAATACAAATAACTCTTTAAAAACCCTACTTCCGCTCGAAACTGTGTACAGATGAAATATGATGAATCTGTATAACACCATACACTCAAACATCAGATACTCGATCTTAAAGACGTTATACTTGATCTAAAATACCTGATACTTGATCTTAAATAAGTGGCAAAGTTCCTTTTCCATTTGCTTGTATTTGTGTTTGAGGTCTTCAACGTCTTCCATGAGAGCTGCCTCAGACAGAGCATTTGCTTTGACCTTTGGAAAAAAAAATCAATTAACTTATCAACATTAACTGGAACAAAATCAATTAAGAAATACTCTTCCAAAACACATTTAATTACATTGAAACATTTCATAGGGTTGTCTTCCTTTAGATGACATGATTATTAGGCTAAATTAAATTAAATCACTTTTTATGCTACATTCAAACTTGAGCATGGCAGGTGGGGTTGGATTTTATGCTATATATTCAAACTTGAGCATGGCAGGTGGGGGTTGTATTTTATGCTACATTCAAACTTGAGCATGGCAGGTGGGGTTGTATTTTATGCTACATTCAAACTTGAGCATGGCAGGTGGGGGTTGTATTTTATGCTATATATTCAAACCTGAGCATTGCAGGTGGGGTTGTATTTTATGCTATATTCAAACTTGAGCATGGCAGGTGGGGGTTGTGTTTTATGCTAGTTTCAAACTTGAGCAATGCAGGTGGGGTTGTATTTTATGCTATATATTCAAACTTGAGCATGGCAGGTGGGGGTTGTATATTATGCTATATATTCAAACTTGAGCATGGCAGGTGGGGTTGTATTTTATGCTACGTTTAAACTTGAGCATGGCAGGTGGGGTTGTATTTTATGCTATATATTCAAACTTGAGCATGGCAGGTGGGGTTGTATTTTATGCTATATATTCAAACTTGAGCATGGCAGGTGGGGGTTGTATATTATGCTATATATTCAAACTTGAGCATGGCAGGTGGGGGTTGTATATTATGCTACGTTCAAACTTGAGCATGGCAGGTGGGGGTTGTATATTATGCTATATTCAAACTTGAGCATGGTAGGTGGGGGTTGTATATTATGCTATATATTCAAACTTGAGCATGGCAGGTGGGGGTTGTATTTTTTCTCCATGTTTCAATTGTCTTCTTTAAAACAGAAGGAAGCTTTCAAGAATATGATTGTAGTAGAGCATGATGCCAACACATCTGTGTTCTGTGTAACAGCTGGCCTTTATTTCTCATTCTTTTTATACCTCACATCACATGATCCCTCACTCCAGTTCTCCAACGAATATTCACACCCTAATGGTCACTGCCAACGGTCTGAAAAAGCAGGGGTTTTTGCCCTTGTTAATCTTTTTTGCCTAGAAATTAGAAAAATGTCTCAGATACGTACATCGCTAGTATTCGTTACACAACTGAAAGCACGATGGCTGATCAGCAGAGAGTTACAAGCAAAGTTCTAAGAGGAATGCAGTATTGCTGTGTTTGTAAAGCATATCGGGGTAAAATACTAGAAGGAAGAAAGGTTTCTTTACATAAATTTCCTACTGATCCTGAACTGTTCGAGTATGGATGCAGCAAGTATTTACTGTGATGACAGCCGGGTTTAAGGTGACTGCAAACCGCAAGCTGTGCAGTGAGCATTTTTTTGGAAAGCAATGACCGAACCTCTCTCACATCTCTTTGCCATCAATTTTTGCAAACAAGAAATTTCAGATTACATCAGTAAGTACTTTTTCCTATAATTATAACTGTGTTTCGGCTAATTATTTAATGACTTAAGTTTAAGCCAAGCCTACTGAGAGATCGATTATTACCAATTAATTATCGTATGAATAGGCCTACGCCTATGCTTGCCTGTCCTCTAGTTTCTCTTTCAATCCGAGTGATGTCGAAACTGGGAAGATTGAGCATATTTGAATGTCTTTTACATTTTGGAACACTCCATGTGCAAGGTTGGGATGTGCATACTGTCAGACCAAATGTGTGAAGCATAGTAGAGAGCGGCAGCCACGTGATTACACGATCCCCCTTCTATGTAAATAATTTTAAAAAATAATTACTGTCATAAAACTGAAACATATGTGATAACCTAAACAATGAAACTGTGTTTATGGACAATGACAAATGTTAACTGAATAGAGTCATAATCATAACTGTATTTATAGAATATTAAGGAAAGTAAAATTAACGAGGCAACAAGACTTTTTCTTTGTTAAAAAAAACACCAAAATAACCTTAGTTTTACCAGTAGAAATAGTAAAGATAACAATAAAATTTAATGAAGACAGCTCAATAACATATTTAAAATTAAAACTCAGAATAGCTTACCCTGCAGTACAAGTACAATGTGCAGAATGTATATGTCCAGAAATCTTGCTTAAACATATCCATGTAGTGTAATCAGGTGTCTTAGAGACCTCCTTACTTGGTAAAGATGGCATGACCTTGGCTTGGATAATACAATGGTCACAATCATTTCTGGAAAAGTTAAATGAAACATTTATCAATTAGGGTATTTTTATGATGTTACTACATCTATGGAATATTCCAAGTCTATTTTGTTTTCAAACTGTTTCTTGTTATAACATTTTAAAACAAATAAATTCACCGTTTTATTCTATCTGTTAATGTAGTAATATTTAAATAATGTACTGGTATTATGCAATGTCAACTATACCTGATAGAATGATAAGCAATGCTGGGCACATGTCCTTCTAGGAACGTAGTTCTGCCCTTCAGTTGTCGTGATGCTCCCATCTCTCTGTTGTCAGTTGTTTGCAATCTGTAAAAATGATAGAGACAATTTAATGCACTATAATATGTAAGAATAAGAAATTATGACAGTACGGTATTTACTATATTCCTCAAATGTAAAGAAAAGCAAAGAGCCATACACCAACCAGCCTGACGAGACGCTTGTTTCTTAATATAAGATGACGAGATGTTCGATCTTACTATATAATTGGTGTATGAGCTGTATGATCTTAATATACTTAAATTCAGCCAGCAACGACTATCTATGTGTACTTTGGTATACCATGCCCTATCTCATCCGATGGGCCAGTGTAACAATAACAACCAATGTCGATATACTAACGCCAACCGGATTAGTTGTCCAATACTGTTTATTCTGTAATCAAGTATCTATTCTGGATATATACAATAATGTAGGTCTAAACACAATTCAACACACTGTTTAACGGCCATCAAATATACAACGCTACACCTATAGTCTCTAACTAAACATGTTTTACGTACAAACATAACTACAGTGATTTCATACCCTTGACATATCCCCCCTCTTTCGCTTAGATTCTACTCCACGAGTAGAATCTTCCAAAAAAATGAAAAGTCAAGGTATGGAATCACTGTTATCCCAATGTCAACTGTAAGAAACAATCCCAAACCAACAATCCTATTAACATTACACTGTTTACAATACTTATACTACTCAAATAAAATGTATGGCATGTGTTAAGGCATCAAGTTATTGTTATTGCCATATAACATCACAACAATAATGGCAAAGCAGTTTATCATTTTTAACCTCGTTTTATACTCCTAACATCTAATTACATAGATTTTACACATGTAAACAAAAGAAAATATCATAGAGTATTATTATAGTATCTCATTAATTATTGATCATAATAATTCAATGAAGGAATTTTTTATAATAGTCATGCCAACAAAGCAACTAGTTATCTTTAACATCTGTTAACTTAAGTAACATAAAAATCGCAATCATCACCTCCCAACTCATGGAAACCTCCTCAACAATATCAAAATCTTCATTAAAATTATAGTCTGAGCAATGTCTGCTCTTAACCTTTGAGCACTCCTGGCTCTCATGACATAAGTCTTCTATACTGTCGCAAGGGCTTTCTCACCTAAATTCACCTCAGGGAAAAAACTCACCTCCTCCTAGACAGCTATTAAATTATCTTTGCCTTTTATATATTCTACTTCAAAATTAAATTCTTGTAATACTAACAACCACCTTGTTATTCTGGAATTTGTATATCTGGCGGTTCTTAGATATTTTAAAGCCTGATGATCACATTGTAAAATGAATTTCGACCCCATCAAATAATACGCCAATTTCTGAATGGCCCATATTATCGCTAGGCATTCCCTCTCTATCATTGAGTATCTTGTTTCTCTGTCCATTAACTTTCGACTTATGAATTTGACTGGATGGAGAATATTGTCTCTAGTTTGGAATAAACACGCTCCTATAACTTTTGTGGAAGCGTCTGTTTTAACGGTAAATTTTTTGTTATAGTCTGGTAATATTAAAATAGGTTTACTAGTTAAATGCTTTTTTATTGTGTCTACTGCCTGTTGGCATTCGCCCGCCCAACTGATATTATTCGGTTTACCTTTTTGCGTCAGGTCCGTCAAGGGTGCCGTAAGTGTAGAAAAGTTAGGTATGAACTTATTGCGTCAGGTCCGTCAAGGGTGCTGTAAGTGTAGAAAAGTTAGGTATGATTTTATTGTAGTAAGAAATGAGACCCACTAAACTTCTAACTTGTTTCTTGGTCTTCAGGTTCTCTATTGTCAACACTTTATTTAAATTGTTGTCGTCCGGTTTTAGTAATCCCCCCTCCTACTGTGTGTCCCAAAAAATTAATAGACTTTTTACCCAGCTCCAACTTACTTGGTTTAACGGTAAATCCTGATTCCTTCAAGATAGTGAAGACCTGCCTTAGGACCTTAACATGAGTTTCCCAGTCCTCTGTATGTAAGCAAATGTCATCAAAATACGTCACTACGTGATCTAACTGCCCGAAGAGTTTCCTTATTATCCTGTTAAATGTTGCTAAATGTAGCTAATCCGAACGGTATATATTTAAATTGATATAATCCCTCTGGCCCTTGAAAAGCAGTAAATTCTTTACTAGCGTCGTGAATTGGTATCTGCCAGTACCCCTTGGTTAAGTCTAATTTACTATAAAACATTGCTTTTGCCATGTTAGCTAATGTCACATCCTGATTTGGAATAACTTCCCCAATGGTTCTAGTTACCGCATTAAGTCTCCTATAGTCAACACAGGTTCTCAACGAGCCATCTTTCTTTTTTATTAACACTAAAGGTGAAGAATATGGTGAGTTTCATTCTTCTATGATTCCCAGGTCCAACATCACTTTAATTTCCTCCCTTAGCTTTCCCGTCATATGAGCTGGGATAATGAAGGGTTTCAATGTTATCGGTTTTTTATCTAACAGATCGATATTATGTTCTCCTATTTTTGATTTTCCTGGAATGTCAGAAATTACCTCTTGAAATTCATGCAAAATCTTCTTGATTTCTTCTATCTGTTTATCATTTAATTCCTTATTAATGTCCACCTCTGTGGACTCAGCTACGTTTATTGTAGGCACATTCATTTCTTCCCCCTCATCTGCGTTTGTACTGTCCTCCGCTATCACCACGGCCACCCCGCCATGGCCAACGTTTAATTTGTTCTTCTCCTTATTAAAGGTTGATCCCCCTCTGTCAAAATACTTGACAATTCTTTTGAGATGATACACTTTCTTCTTCTGCCCTCTTTTAACCTTAACATTAAATTTTTCATATTATTCTTGTCACTTCATACCGTCCCTCTGAATGCAATGTTAACTTGTTTCCCTTCCTTGGCTTCAGTACTAACACTTTGTCACCTATTTGAATGTCTTTGACAACTACATTGCGGTCGTAATATAATTTATGTTTTGCTGTCTTAGCTTTTGTGTTGGCTTGGGCCTCCTCCAAACCGGTCTTTAATCTATTCCTCAGATCAATAATGTATTCATATATAGTTTTATTTTCTTCCTCATTTTCCTTTGTAAATAATGTTTTTAGTATGGACATTGGGCCTCTTACTTTTCTACCAAACATTAATTCATATGGTGAAATTAATGTTGTCTCATAGGGAACCTCCCTGTAGGCAAAAAAGTATAGCCCGTAAAACCATATCCCAGTTTTTGGGTTCATTTTTAGCCACTTTTCTTAACATGGTTTTTAAAGTGCCATTTAGCCTCTCCACCATTCCGTTCGATTGTGGGTGGTAGATTGACGAATGGTTGGTGCTAATATTAAGGAGTTCACACACTTGCCCGTATAACTCTGACGAAAATTGAGGGCCATTACCACAGGAAAACCCATTCTTGTAAAGATAGTAACTAGTGCCTCACATCTTTTGTTGTCACATTTTTCAATGGAACTGCCTCGGACCACCGGGTGGCCATATCAATTAATGTAAGTATATATCAGTTTTTCTTAGTGCTCGTTTGTAATGGTCCAACAATATCTATTGCCACTTTTTGAAAAGGTACACCAATGACTTGCATCCGTCCTAACTCTATGGGTTTATAACTGCCAGGAGGTCGAGCTTTCTGGCATATAGGACATGTTTTAACATAGTTGGTGATTTCTTTGTTCATGTTCGGCCAGAAAAATTCCGAACCGATACGGTATTTTGTCCTCCTGACAGACATGTGTCCAGCTAAAGCTGACTCATGAGCAGTTTTTAATACTATCGGCCGGCATTTCAACGGCGCAACTAATTTTCTGTTATCTTTACCATTAGTCTTGTTAGTAAATACCCTATACAGGAACCCATTTCTGCTTTGAAACGTGATGAGTCCTTGCCTTGTATGCTCCACGCTATTAGTTTTTGATTTATCCCAATATTTATATAATTCCTGGTCTTTTATTTGTTCCTCTTTCAAGTTCATATTTTCTGGAAACCCGGGTACTGGCCTTGCCTCGATGATGCTTTCTGTTATCTTATCCTTCTCCCTTTCTCTTTTACTCTGTGCTCTCGTCACTACATTTCCATATTGATATAATGTTTATCTGTGTTTCTTCTCCTACATTCCCTACAATTAGATCGGCAACTGGGTTCTCGAACAGCGCGGCCAAAAATGTGCCCTTCAAATATTTAGTATCTATAACTGTCCACATATGCAGTTTTGTAACTCTTTGTTGTCCCGTCAATAAGTCGCAATTCATAAATTACATCCGTAAACCGCTGCTTAGGAAATAACCCTTTTCTGCACCCAACTATTGTGCATCCTGTATCCCTGAGTATGGAAACCTCCTTCCCAAATAATTTCCCTTTTTCTAAAAATAATCTCCCTGTGGAGGTCCCCTGCATGTTTTCTGCCATGCCAACTGAATGCATTTGTCCTAACAACGGTTTAGGCATATTCTTATTCCTGTTATACCGTTGTTTTCTTAGTGACTTATCCTGATTGTGTAGTCATCCAGCCTCGTATCTCTGCATGGTGGGGGAGTGTCTAAAGTCTTCTCTCTGGTTGTAAATTCTGCCCGTCGGTCTTCCCCTGTTTTCCCTTGTTCTGGTCTGTGTGAACCCCCTATGTTCCTGTCGCCGGGGGTAATTATTCTTCCAGTGTCCCTCACGTCTACACGAAAAACAGACTCCCTTTACGCCCTTTAACCTCCCCTCTGCCGATCTTCTTCGTTCGGCTCCATGTTGACCATGCCAGTGTTCAGCACTCCCTGACGCAAAATTTAGGTTGTTATTCCTAGATATTTTGTCATTTCCCGCTGCTTTAATGTTGTCTATCTGAGACAAAACGTCCTCGCATTTGGTGGGATTATGAACCAAAACACCCTAACCGTTTCAGAGGTCATATTTAGCAATAATTTATTTCTTTTAGAAATCTTTTAGACCCTCATAAGTTTTCTCCGTATTTGAACTTACAACCCAGTTATCTAGGCTTCTGACTAGGTTGGAATGGAACTCCCTAAAATTATCATTCTGCGACATCAGCCCATTCCACTTTCCCTGTATTTCTCTGCATTGTATCCTGCATGTTTTAATAATAAGTAACGTCTACAAAAATAAAAATACTGCTGATACTCATTTGCGACAACAAATAAAACATATAATTACCATACTTGAATTACATATCCTAAATTTTAAATGAGAAGCGAATGTTTGTATGTGTAATATTGTATGCTCACTTTTAAACACAATTAACATTAGGCCTATTAAAGCCTAATTACTAATACTAGTTTATAAATAGATTTATATACTTGTCAGGTAGAACTTAAAGAGTCAGTGTCTGTATGGTAGACTGTCAAATATTTGGTCAGTAATTAATTATTTAATCATTTATTTAGTATCTTAATTATAGTAGTCTATACTATATAATAATTATAATATACATCTAGGCTTAGTATTTGACTTAGGTAGGCTAATGTTATAATTATAAGTTATACTACCTGTCTTTCTTCTTATGACTAATGTATTATTGTATAATTAATTAATTATGTAGTATTATTGAAAATAATAAGAGCACTACTATCAGCTCTTTAACATTACAGAGTGATTTTTAAATAATTAGGTATAAATTTTACCTGCTCAACACAAAGTAGTTGTAGTATAGACATCTGTATCTTTGACATCTGGAGTCCAACATCAGCCAGTCTTTTAAAAATACATGATCTGGCATTTTCGCTTCTGAAGGAGTTGTTAACAAATCGAAGTTTGGACGATGGAATAGTTCGTCTTTACTGTTTTTTTCCCCACAAATTCGCAACGCTACACAGCAGCGTGCCTGATCTACAAGTTCTGCTTTATTTCCAGATATCGGCTTATGCAATTCCCGTAAAAATTTCTTAATTTCTTCAACTTTCCAGGTCTCAAATGCTGTTTTTGCCATGCGAGGAGCCATCTTTGTACGTTCTTTGTACTCCCCGGTATGAACGATAACTCTGGGTGACAAGGGAAGTAATAACCCCATTTGCAGTCCCCTATATTGTGCACTTTACTTCACAAATGAATTTTTTTTTTTTTATTTAAACACAGGTCTTAAATAGGATACTTGTTAAGGTCCTTCAGTTATTATGCTTTTGTAGCTATGTTGCCAAATGGCAACAGTGTACCTTTGTGGGCGGATAACTCAAACGGCAACAAATCACTATAATGCTAAACATTTACACTAAAACCAAATTTCAAATGGAATTATTTTAGAAGAAATGAGAGAACAAGTTTAAATATTATAAAATCATTTAATGACTGTCATACAAAATATTTAGAAAAGAAAATATGTATATGGTACCGTAGATGAAACAATTGGATTTTTGAGTAAGACACAAATACACATTACATTTATCACATTTTACTCTGGCATAACCTTTACAGCCAGGCATTTTGCAACGACCTTTATCAGGAACAGATAGAGGAACGTGGCCTACATTGTCAGTTCGAATAGGAAAAATTGGAACGTCAGCTTGAATCTGTGGCTCAATTTCTATTGAGGGTCGACCACATTTGTTTTGATTCTGAGCTTTGTTTTGATGCATCAAGCACAGGGCAATTTCTATTTTAAAATCTAATAGAGTCAATTTTGTTACTTCTGATTGTCCTGCATGCTTGAAATCTTGTCCATAAATTAACCACGCCTGAACAACAGCCAGGTCAAAGATATGAAAAATAATTCTATGGTACCATTTCTTCGATCTGATTGGATTTCTATATAGGGCCACAAGAGAATCCAGGAGATCTACTCCACCCATGAAACTATTGTACAGACGATTATAGTATAGAAGGACAGTCTACCTCTATTTCCATCTTCTGCTTTCTGTTCCAGCGTTTAACCTTTTTCACCAGCTCTATGCTTGCAAAAGTGCTCAGCAGTGTAACAGCCTTGTTGTCGACCCATTTTACCACTTTTAAATTACACATTATCAAAAGATCCTGTTTTTAAGAGACTTGTACCTCTGCCATTTTTTAAAGTTCCTTGTCTGAAGGAAATGTGCAGCCTTTCAGTCTGTTGGAACGTACAGTCCCAAGAGATGCTATACCATCCTTCAAAAGTGTAGCTTGTAGGGGAATTGGGTTAAACCAATTGTCAAAATACACTTGGTGCCAGATGCCTCGAAGAACATCATTTAGGAGCCGAAGAACAATGTTTGATGATGCTCCCAAGTCAGGTTGTCCTGGGCATGGATTTATCTTCCAGGTGTACAGTTCGAAATCATGTATTAGACTGTTGTGTCTAGAACAAACACCTTGCAGCCCCACTTTTTGTGCTTATTGGGGTTGTATTGTTTCAGAGATGATTTCCCTTTAAAAGGTATAACCTGCTCATCAATACTTAAAAGTTTTGATTTGGGCAAGCTGTTGACCTTGGCCTTGAAAGTGTTGAGAATAAATTTTATCTTGTGCAATTTATCTCCATTGGCTTCTTCATTATTTGCAAAATGAACATTTTTTTTAATCTGCTCAAAACTTTTTTGACTGATGGTATCCGCTATATGAGGTATCCTTGATTTAGAGCCCCAGTACAGACGGGCTCGTGGCAGCTTACAAATACTCGAATAGAAGACAATTCCAAAGAATTGCTTGAGCTCATCCTTCGTAATGTTCAGTTGACGATTAATGTCACTTTGAATACTGTATCTGTTTGACTCCTCCACTATTTTTTCTAGAATCTCTAGATCTATAATACTTTTGAAGTATTCTATTGGGTTACCAGGTGTTTTAGGTTCCCTTTCCTTGCCAAGGAATTCTGGAATGGTAGTAGTTTATTTCAGGGCCTTCCTTTCTCTGCTTCCAAATTATTCCCCTGGAGCTGCCGGCTGAAGCTCGTGCCCGTGCTGCAGTTTCATCTTGACTTTTATCTGAAATTTTAAACACCAGTTATAGAAATAAAACACTGTAATTTTAATTCAAACATCAATACGTTTCTTAAAAATATTTATATGCAATCTTACAAAATATTTATGCAATGCTTTGCTAAATCATAAAAAAAAAATTCCAAATGCAATAATTATATTTGTGTTATAATTACACTATTTATACTGACTATGCTTACTATCTTCTTCTGAATCAGAACTATTAGAGACAGTTGAGACATCACTGTCTTTGTCCAACTGGTCATCTGAAGAAAGTTCACTCTCCTCCAAGTCCTCTGGCAATTCTCTAATATGAACTTTATTTGCTTTTTTACCATACAAACTTTTGGGATCCATAATCTGTAGAGGAAAGTGGGGAAAGTATTTTGATTTATATCTTTAAATTTAATAAAGTATAATTGATGCAATTACCATATGCATGTTGAAGAGTGAAATATTAATTGTGTAAACTTACCTTATCAGTGATGAACAAAAATTAAGAGACGCCCCACAAATTTGATCTCCGAGAGGCTTGCTTGGAACACAAAGGAAATGTAATGACGCCAAACACTTGAAAGTAGAACGATTTAAAGGGAGGCCACTTACAAATTAGTGCTGTTTTAAATATACAATTCTTATCCCTCTTTGATTGTTATGTTGCCAAATGGCAACACTGCACCATATAGGGTATGCACAAATAGTTCAAATATTAATTTGCATTGTATGACAATGTATAGTTTACATGTCTCTATCAGGGAATCGTATTGGTGGTCTCACTTGCCTGCCATATCTTGTCACCCCGTGTGCTGGAATAGGATTGATGGCACTTGGTAGTGACACTTTCACAATCTCTTTTACAACCTCTGGGTTGTTGGGTTGTGGTTCGTGTATTGTATCGGGGCCGGAATAAATCTGGAGCACTGCTTTGCCCGCCAAAAGTCTCTTTTAACATTTTCTGATTTTGTCGATATGTCATCCCATCTGGTGTTTTGACAATGTATGACCTTGGTTAAAGGCTTCTGAGATGACTGCCGCTGATTCTGATGTTGGCCATTTCTTTTGGATATGGAACTTTTGGCCTTAGGTAGGCATCAGTGACTGGAAAGGTTGATCTCGGGCGTCTGTCCATGAGTAGCCGTGCAGGTGAAGGTCCATCAGGGCATGCAGCATTTCTAAACTGCAACAGGGCAATATATGGATCTTGGCCCGAAGCTTGAGCTCTTTAAAAGTGTCTTTACTGTCTGCATTGCTCTTTCAGCCACGCCATTGGACTGTGGTAATGATGTGATGAGCTCTTTAAAAGTGTCTTTACTGTCTGTATTGCTCTTTCAGCCACGCCATTGGACTGTGGTAATGATGTGATGAGCTCTTTAAAAGTGTCTTTACTGTCTGTATTGATCTTTCAGCCACGCCATTGGACTGTGGTAATGATGTGATGAGCTCTTTAAAAGTGTCTTTACTGTCTGTATTGATCTTTCAGCCACGCCATTGGACTGTGGTAATGATGTGATGAGCTCTTTAAAAGTGTCTTTACTGTCTGTATTGATCTTTCAGCCACGCCATTGGACTGTGGTAATGATGTGATGAGCTCTTTAAAAGTGTCTTTACTGTCTGTATTGCTCTTTCAGCCACGCCATTGGACTGTGGTAATGATGTGACTAAACCCCCCACTGTTTTGAGAAATTGAGGAAATTTGGGTCCATTGAAACTTATTACTTATCTTGGAATGCCATGGCGAGCAAGGTAAAGTTTACCTCTTGATATCATCATAATTTTTAAAGGCTGGTATAAGGCATTTGTTTATTTTTTTGGTTGTTTTTTTTTTTTTTGCTGCTTAATTTCTCAGTAACGTCTTGAAGCTGCTTTAACTTTAATCGCAATATTATGTCTTGTCCAGTCAGGAAACATATCTCTAGGGCTTTTTAAATGTTCTCTCAGGTCAACAAAACTTTGAATGATTTAGGGATTGCTAGTAACTTATCACTGCCACTCACAGGCAATAAAAAATAATATTGATGAAAGTATGCACATGCTTTTTAAATTGCTTTGTGTATTATAGTACTGACTTGTGTGGAAGCCTAGCTGGTTCCATCTTGTGACGGGGTGCCCCACGATGGCACCTCGCTCTAGGGCAGCCTTTCTCACACAAACAAAAACTTTATTTTAGAAGTATCTCGTCTAGATTATCTACATGCCATTTTGTTCCAGAAGATGTACAATATTTCTTTTAAGCATTGGTTCAGTTACTCTTTCAACTTAAAACTGACACCTGCAGGGTGTAACAAAATATGGAGTCTGTTCCAAGCATAGCGAGGAATGATACCAGGTTTTAAATTCTATTTCGCTAGGAATGCTGTAAACCCTGCAGGATCACCTAATGAAATCTGCAGAAAAACATGGCTTCTACTTATTTGACTAAAAGTAAGCCATATCTAAAAAGACCTAAGTCTTCTTCTTCTTCTATATTTTAAGGGCCCACGAACAATGAATTGATCATTCTGGCTCCTATGTTTCAGGAGGGTTCGCAATGCTACTGTGCATGGTTTTGAAGATGATACTTCACTGGTTGCAAGGGCTACTCAGCAATGGTATTATGAACTGGGGGTTGGAAGACGGGAGGCAATTGGCGCAAATGTGAATAAGTGAAAGTTACCCCAGTTGGGATACAGCTTGAATTAGATTCGCTGCACTTCCTTCTTTGCCAAAACACAGGCTTGTTATTTTCCAATAACCATCGAGACTTTTTAGTTGCTTCATGCTTCAGAAGACATTTCTGCCAAGGGGTGAAGATTGCACTTGGATTTATTGGAGCATGATTTTTAAGAAAATAAAGCAGTATATAATCATGCTTCTAATTTGAGTGAAGCTGCATTTTTAGTACTATTGCCTAATGAGTTGTACTTGCTCTTGGCTTTTAGGCACAGAATCAAGCAGTATATAATCATGCTTCTAATTTGACTGAAGCTGCTTTTTTAGTACTATTGCCTAATGAGTTGTACTTGCTCTTGGCTTTTAGGCACAGAATCAAGCAGTATATAATCATGCTTCTAATTTTACTGAAGCTGCTTTTTTAGTACTAGTGCCTAATGAGTTGTACTTGCTCTTGGCTTTTAGGCACAGAATCAAGCAGTATATAATCATGCTTCTAATTTGACTGAAGCTGCTTTTTTAGTACTAGTGCCGAATGAGTTGTACTTGCTCTTGGCTTTTAGGCACAGAATCAAGCAGTATATAATCATGCTTCTAATTTGACTGAAGCTGCTTTTTTAGTACTAGTGCCGAATGAGTTGTAGTTGCTCTTGGCTTTTAGGCACAGAATCAAGCAGTATATAATCATGCTTCTAATTTGACTGAAGCTGCTTTTTTAGTACTATTGCCTAATGAGTTGTACTTGCTCTTGGCTTTTAGGCACAGAATCAAGCAGTATATAATCATGCTTCTAATTTGACTGAAGCTGCTTTTTTAGTACTAGTGCCGAATGAGTTGTACTTGCTCTTGGCTTTTAGGCACAGAATAAAGCAGTATATAATCATGCTTCTAATTTGACTGAAGCTGCTTTTTTAGTACTAGTGCCGAATGAGTTGTAGTTGCTCTTGGCTTTTAGGCACAGAATCAAGCAGTATATAATCATGCTTCTAATTTGACTGAAGCTGCTTTTTTAGTACTATTGCCTAATGAGTTGTACTTGCTCTTGGCTTTTAGGCACAGAATCAAGCAGTATATAATCATGCTTCTAATTTGACTGAAGCTGCTTTTTTAGTACTAGTGCCGAATGAGTTGTAGTTGCTCTTGGCTTTTAGGCACAGAATCAAGCAGTATATAATCATGCTTCTAATTTTACTGAAGCTGCTTTTTTAGTACTATTGCCTAATGAGCTGGGATTCGTATCAGTTATTTGTACCAGAGAGTGCTGTGGTCGTGGATGTATTTGGACAAGTGAGGCTGAGTGCTGGTACTTCTAAGGTTATTCATTTACAGAGTTCATGTCAAATAATCTAGTTGTGATACTTCTAAAATGAAGACTGTTTGAGAAACGCTGCCTTGGTAGAATTCCTTATATGTATCATACAATGACAGTCAGCATGTGGCAGTCAACACCAGATGGTTTTAATATGTCTCTTTATTTATCCTGCTGGTATTGCAGACTGCTTCTGACCTTCACTCAACTTTGACTGGTCAGTGCCTGTTGTTTCTACCTTCTCTGTCACCGTTGACCATTATAAGTACCCTTGCCGTAACTTGGACGCCCTTCGTTGGCATCTTGTGTCTTCCCAAAGTACATCTGAAGTGAGCCTGTCATAAATATATTTGACTTTCTCTGAAATGAAACTGCTGCTTTTGCATTTATGTGTTAGTGGGGACTGCTTGGGGGCAATAGCCCTCTGCTGTGGTAGTGGGGACTGCTTGTGGGCAATAGCCCTCTGCTGTGGTCGTGGGGACTGCTTGTGGGCAATGGCCCTCTGCTGTGTTAGCTATAGCCCTCTGCTGTGGTCGTGGGGACTGCTTGGGGGCACTAGCCCTCTGCTGTGGTAGTGGGGACTGCTTGTGGGCAATAGCCCTCTGCTGTGGGTGTGGGGACTTCTTGTGGGCAATAGCCCTCTGCTACAAGCACCATGATGTCTTTTCAGAGGTTTTGGTCATGATGTGTATGGTTATCATCAGATAATGAAGCATGCTGGAATGTCCATTAGAATCTTTTTTTGAAGCTTTTCTGTGTATAATGTCCATTATAATCGTCTTTTGAAGCTCTTCTGTATATGATGTCCATTAGAATCTTCTTTTACAGCTCTTCTGTGACTAATGTCCATTAGAATCTTCTTTCGAAGCTCTTCTGTGCAGGGTTCCTGCCCAGGAGTTTTCCTGGAAAAAATAGAAAATTTCAGGACATTGATACCAGTATCAATTTTTTAAATCTTAAACGTATCAAACATATCTGTAGTAACTGGACATACATGCACTATCATAGTACTTAGTCCATTGACTGCTAAAGCAATAGTTTGATTTAATGATACTCTGTTCCCCTTTACACACACACAAATCTCACAAGATGCTCTTGATGCTTCACAACAAACTAATAAAGAGTTATAAAATCCTCCTAATGAATTAGGCGCATTTAATGTAGTTCCAATCATTAAAGCACGAGTCAGTAGTAATAAATTTGCCATGGATCACAACTTTGGGGCTGTCGAAAATTGAATCAAGACAGCTTAAGATAACTCAATAATGTCACCTTTATGAACCAGTAGTAATAAATCTTGCATGGATCCCAACTTTGATGCTGTTGTCAAATTATAGCTCCATGATGAACTAGTAGTAATACATCCTTGGGCTATTGTCAATAACTGAATCAGGCAGCATAGATACTCTGTTCCCATGTACACACACAAATCTCATAAGATGCTCTTGATTTTCCGCAACAAACTAATAATAGGAGTTATAAAATAATCCATTGAATCAGCGTAGTTTCAATGATTAAAGTATGAGCGAGTAATATTCAGACTGGAACACAACTTTTATGCTATTGTCAAATTGAATCAGCGTAGTTCCATAATGAGACGGTAGTAATAAATTATTCATGGAGCACAGCTGTGATACTATTGTCCAATAAAATAAAATGAATCAGCGTAGTTCCATAATGAGACGGTAGTAATAAATTATTCATGGAGCATAGCTGTGATACTATTGTCCAATAACATAAATGGAATCAGCATAGTACTATTTGATACAAGTATGAGCAAAACTTTTCAACTAAAACACACAAGTCATTGATATTAAATTCCTCCTATTTCTTTCACTTTTGACTCGATTTCTTCAGTCAACTTTTTGACAGCTTCCATTTTGTCTCTTGCTGAGCATTGCAAAGCGTTCAACTCAATCAAAAATTTGTGTGAATTAGTGTTCTCACCTTTTTCCGCCAGTTTATCTGCAGAGCCTGTGAGCAAAATAATGTCTTTTTCCATCCTTAATTTCTTACTCTTTAAAGTTTCAAGCAAGGTAAATTCATCGTCTAGCTTTCTTTTAAGATTACTTTTCTTCTCTTCCTCTGCTAGTTCTTCTAAGTGCGCTCTATATTTTGATCTGGCACTAGCTGCAGCCATCAGCATGCTACTTGTGATGGTAAGATTTTCAGGCCCTTACCAAATCGTTACAAATCAACCGCTTTGTAGTAAGTGTCCTCTCAATCATATTTGTTATCATTGTCTCCTTGTTGACACTAAACCCACGTTCAACTTGTGCCTGACTATGCGACAGCAAAAGAATAGAGCGCATGACGTGTCAGAATATTCTTGTTTGTTCCCTAAAAACTCAGAATAGAAAATATCGAGACGCTGAGAATTAGTTTCAAAACTCTGGAAAGCTATAGAGTGCTCAGAGAGAACTGTGGTGTGCCATTGAATAAACTGTGACTTTATAGTTTTGCACACATTTGCACCAATATGTTTTAAAGAGACAGACAGCCTAGAGTTGTATCAAGCTGATTGAGGCAGGTGGTGCAGTCTTCTACAATAGCGTTTGGCTGCATCCATTTTAAGTTCCCTTTTATTTTACTTTTGATCGGGGATTTTTCAATGAGCCTTGTGTGCCGATAAAATTCAACAATTCAAACGTCCAAAAATCATTAAGAATTCAAATATTCAATATGTCAATGAACTGCTTCACATTAATTAAAATTATGAAAGGCAAAAGTGCTGATTCAATGTCATAAAAATGAACTGAATAAAATGAAAAGACGGCATGCTCAATTAAAAGAATCCTTAAAACAATGAAATGATTGAAATATTCACATGTCCAAATCCAAAGTTCATTCAGAATGAACTGTGTAAGACAAAGTGCTCCACGCTTTTATTTAGTAAATAACATACATTTGTTCTACTTATGAAAGTGCTTTAGTTCTAATTTTAGGTAGATGATATGTCCGATCTACCTGGAGTGCTTGTGATGTATTTTGATTGTCTGTGTGTTTTCTGGGAATTGAACTCCTGTCAACTTGCTAGGGATTGACTTAATTTAGACCGTTCGGCCTCCCACTCTAATTAGAGTGCTCTAATCAGATTTATTCTCACCAGGTTGCCATGTTACACAATATGAAACTTGTCTTTTCGACAATGGCGAGGGAAGACAACTAAAATTTTAACTTTTAAGTTTCTTCATGCCTTCTTTAATAGTTTCACAATATTTAGCTGCCTTTTCTTCATTATCGCACCTGTTTTGAGAACTGCTGTTCTAAGTAGCTTTATTGAGTTTTTCTGTCACCCTCCATCCAATACTGAGTTGTAATTAAAACTGGCTTTTAAGCACTGCTTACATAACACATTGTCTAGAGTTAGGTCTTGACATGTGTGTGTGTTGTATAATATGGATTTTATTTAGTGCCTCTTAACATGACAGTTTGCAGCCCCGAAAATAGCAAATGAAGTTATTTAAAAAAAATTAAAGTCAGACTAAAAAATATTTACTGAAACCAGCTCATCCAAATTTTCCCCCATATCAGGGACAAACCATGAAATATACAATACTTAAAAATGGAAAATAATTATTTTAAAAATGATTTCAATTCA
Organism: Omphiscola glabra; assembly: GCA_964017045.1. Classification (NCBI taxonomy): domain Eukaryota; kingdom Metazoa; phylum Mollusca; class Gastropoda; family Lymnaeidae; genus Omphiscola; species Omphiscola glabra. The sequence goes on from OZ024805.1 coordinate 15,621,638, forward strand.
AAATATGGATTTTTTAAATAACATGAAAAACTAACAATCAGACATTTAAGTTGATTGCAGACACTCGTCTTCGCTTTGAAAAAGATTTTTTATGTATCCTAGTATAGTGGAAAGGGGATTACAGTATTATAATGCAGTTATAATTATTGAGAAAAAAGTGCCAATAATGTAAAAAATAAAGAACTCATTACCTGGTTGATAAGCTCAAAAATCTGACTAGGTGTTGTCACTTGGTGTTCTTGCAAGCTTTCAACAAAAAAATGTTGTTCCTTTAAAAAAAAAAAGGTATAATCCTTAAAGCAAACTTCTAAATAGCAATCTTATCAATGATAAGGCATCAGTTATGGGGCATTTGCAGTTCAACCTAGCAATGAGTGAGATGGTATTTAATTTTAGTACTATAGGACAACTGAACAATTTTAAATAGTGGCCCCCTTGACAAGGCAGAGTTTGCTAAATTATTATTATATACCTTTAAATATCAATAAAATGTTTTCCAAGTTACCATAGAATTTTTTGGGTCAGCACAGGAAAACAGTCAGCACATTTAATCATCACAACAAAAATGAATAAACATATATAATTTTATAGGCCATTGACTCCCTGAACCAAAAAGCTCCGTCAAATCTTGAAATGGAACAAATGGTTGTTGAAATAAATTCTACTTGCTGTTTGAGTTTTAAACCTTTGAAAAAATTGGTGTTGAAAAAACATCAAGCACTTATCCTATCTTCTCTTATAAAGATTTCCTGGGAGTTGTGAAATACGTCCTTGCTTATCCCTTGTCTGACTCCAGTTTCCACTTTAAAGTTGATTCCCCGAGTCTGTGAATCTGCGCATGCTTTTTAAGTATTTCATGGGTCAAAGTGAAGAAGACGAGCCCTACCTCCACAGGGAGATGATGGTCACCTTCTACAACATAAAATTGCTAAAAAATCAATGAAATTGAACTTTGTCTTCTTCAAGCAAAGTTGGAGGGACAACAATTTAAAATATGTACCAAAAAAAATACGGGTTTTTTCTTTTCTGTTCACACACTATGCATTTCAAAATTAAAGATCGATTCAGATGTTTGTATTAATAAATTCATTTTGTATTGATAAATTGACTGTCACATTCTTAGAATTTTTTAGTGCATAATACACCTATTAAATAAAAGATGTTTAAAATAATTTTTTTAAATAATGCATAATAAATGAAGGACTGCGCTCAAAGTGTGCGAAGGAAATAGCAAAATAAGGTATTTGGAAGCTTGAATGAAAGACTTAATAGTTTTTAGTTTTTAAACAAGTTTCTATTTCTTGTCGTATTTTCTGACCTGTTTTTTTTCAATTCAAGCTTTCACATACTATTTCCTCAATAATGTAAGACAGCTCAGAGACACGCAACATTGTCTGCCACTCATGTTTGGCAGATGCCATTCATACTGGCTAAAAGCGTATTTTGAACAAATGAACAAATGCACTGCAGCAGCTTATGGTGGCATACACAATAAGAATTAAATCTCACAAAAGTAAATCCGAAAACACATATGTATTTCAATACTGGCTTCTCTTTACTTGATCAAGTGTTATCATGCTGTAAATCTTCATTTAGACCATAAATGTTTTCTGTTCAATTTTCTTACATAAATATCTTGTTTCACTCCTTGTTCTCTTCTGATTGGCCAGTTTTCTCTAAGTCCCAATACCCTGCCATATTACTTTCTGTGACATAGCTACATGCAATTCATAAAAATAGTTTTAATCATTTAAATTTAAGAACACACAAGATCCCGGTTATTAAAATATCTGCTCTTATAGATCAAATACCATTTTACACTTCCCTAGGAAAAAATTGTAATTTGATACATAGGCAGGTGTATGAGAATAATACTTGTAACTGAAATTGTGTGGTTAGTAGCATATTTCAACTACTGGAAGAATAACTATTTATTATCAGGCCTATTGATAGCCAACATTTATTTGAAAGGGTTCCCAGACAACCTGAACCCATGACAACATGGGCGCCCGCAGAAAATTTTCTAGGGGGGGGGGGCAAAATATTTTTAGTAATGTTTTAATGTAGTTTTAATTTACTGTAGCGTATTTGTATGGTGAACGGACAGGACACTAGCAACAAATTTTTATTAACTCAATATAGGTATATAACAAAAAATATAACACCATAAATTTAAAATAAAATTTATTCTTTAATCAAGAACTGGAGTCGTCTGTTATCGCTACCAAACATATCTACAATTTTGTCCATAAAGTCTTTTTGTTGCAGTTCACTTTGTCTCTCTGTGTACACTCTTAATATGCACAACCCAAACAGACATTCATCTGACATTGTAGATCTAAGCCATGTTTTTACACGACGTAATGTGCTGAACGATCGCTCCACCGTACATGTTGTTGCTGGTAATGTTAGCAAAACTAGTAAGGCAACCCTGACAGTCGGATAAAACTTTGTAAAATCTTGGCTACTTTTGTATTCTCGCTTCTAAAAAATCAAACCAACTCAAGGCTTCACTTTCAAAATTATTAATGATTAAAATAGTAGATATTGTATCCTTAAACTGTTGACGATTCAGTTTGCACAATTTCGAAGGATGTAGCAACCCTAAGTTAAATTGTGCACTGTTGGCTTCACAAAATCGACAATTAGAGAATCTAAGTATGGAATGTAAACTGTTTGTCTGAAGTACTCTTCCGGATTACTTCGATGCTTTTGTCTTCCACACTGTCTTGGGTTAATCAGTTCTGTGCGAGTTGTACTGTTTTCTCAAAAATATCCCTGGAATAGTTAACGGAATCACCTCGGTGAAGTTTTACTACACTGAGCAGGTTTTGAACTTGCAGTTGGACTTCTGGAAGATAAACTTGAACAGCTTGAAGAGCCTGAGTAACTGGTTCCAGTATGGCAAAGTACTGCGAAATAATATTGACAAAAAAAAAACGTGCTGGACTTTGATGAATAATATAACATTTATTGTCAACTGGAAGAATTTTCATTGCATGCATCTTCAAATTTACTAGAAAAATCAGAATACTTTTATACTTGTTTGTCCATCTTGTCTCACACAGAAGAGGAATATTTGGGACAGAGGACCTCCTTTTTGGGCTTTCACAAAAAAATTTAATAATTGCTTTGATAGTACCAATAGTATTTCGTATCACTGCAACATTATTAAGATCATTTACTACGAGATTCAGTCTACAAAGGCAGACCTTGGGGTAAATACTTAGAATTTTTGCCTGAACACCATTTTCTTTTCCGGCCATTGTTGAGCACCCCATCATAACCTTGACCCAGCAGATTATTAAGGAGAAGACCAAATGTTTTGCAATGTTGAATAATACAATCGGATATCGTGGCGGAGTCCATATCTTTCAGCAGAGAAAATCCAAGGAATTTCTCACCAATCATAGCCTTCTCACTAGACGTATCTGTTCCTGAGATTTCTGCTGTTTCATCGGCTATGATCGAGAATCCAACAGCATTGTTGGCAGCTTTTACAATGTCTTCTCGCAGAGCTTGTTCAGACAAGTTGATCAAATCATTCTACGTACGGTGTGATGTGTAACGTGCATTTTCAGCAGCTGTATCAAAATGGTTTTATAAGATACTGTCTCCTCCCTCAATTCGATACGCATAAAGTTGTTTTCTTCAATAGTTATCTTCAATTCTATCTGACAAATAAATCCTTATTTGGATCTCTAATGGTTGACGCGAAGTGTTCAGCATCTTGTTGAGACCCACGATGCCATGCTGAGCTGATATGGTTTCTGGCACATTCATTTAAATCTTTGTACTTTGTACAAGGAGTAGTAATGAAGGCACCTTAAATTCCTCTTTGAACTGGTTGAACAAATTAAAAGGCATTAAAACTAAATTAAAAACCCTAAAATACACACAAAAGAAAAACATAACTAGATTAAAACTGAAACTAGATCTAGATCTAACAACCAGTAGAAAATAAAATAAATACAAGTTAAGAAACAAAACACTTTAAAATAATATAACATAATTAACAAAATAAACTATGTTAATTTACAATATAACAAGCTTAGTAATTATAACTAAAGGAAAATAATCACAATAATTAGATTATTAAAGGCTTACAATGTACAAAATAACTTTAACCACTGTATGTGCTAACAACCTCATTAATTATTCAAACATAGGACTGTACAATAAAACAAATGATTTCAGAGCACTTCCCCAAAGAAAGTCTCAATCAAGACATTGTACAATCCTTTGTTATTGAATATTCATCTTAATTTACTTTAAGTGATTTAAATTAAAAGTAACATTATTTGACTATTTTCCAATAGTAAACATCAACATTTTGACAAGTTTACACTGTACCTGGATAACGGTAGACTACTCTTAAACAATGAACTAACATCTTTTAACATATTCTCCTTAAAAAATATACTTTTAAAATTAAAATACTTATGTTCAAAACAACTTTTGTCTCACAACATAAAGTGATACATAAACTAATCAATCAATCCTTGCCCCCCACTGCGGGAGCCCATGCATGACAAGTGAACCCACGGACAAGTGAACACACAGACAAGTGTCCACACTGACAACTGAACTCATAGACAACTGAACCCAGGACAGGTGAACACAAAAATAATAAAATTGAATAGAATATTTAGAAAAAGAAAGCCGAAACGGTTAGAAAGCGTACCATGTACAGATTTTTTACTTATTAAATATATTATTATTTTTATAATTAGTTTGATTTGTTAAATTAGCTTTAAAAAAATTAATTCTGCCCTTCTTAGCGTTGTGGTTAAAAAAAACTAGTAATATGTGGGCAAATTATTTTCATTTTGCAATTGGTAGAGTGTGTTCTTTATTCTTCTGAAAAAATGTAAGTACATACACTCTGATAATGATAATGCAGAGTATTCCAATATGGTTATGAGCATACTTCCCAATGCTATCGACAGTATTGACAGTATCATCGTAATCAAGCCCTAAGCTTAATTTTAATTATCATTTCCAGATTTTGAAATTCGGTAATTCGCTACTATGCAAAAAATAAAGTGGCATTTTTATAATTTTACTTGTCTCAAGTACAGTATATAATAATATCCAGTATTATAATTTATACCATACTATTTGGCATATTTTAAGACTGTTATTGATGTTAATTGATTTTTCATTAATTTATAATTGATAAATAGTAGGCTGTAGGCCTATCAGTTTTAGTATAGCTATAACCTATAATATAGCTTTGCTATGCGAAATATAATTATTTTCTAAAAAGGTGTATAGTATAGTTATAATGAATATAAAGCTAAACTAATGTCTTTTCTGACTTTTTCATTTATTACTGGATACTTTTTCCAATAATTTGTAACTGCCATGAATTATGAATCATCTTCTTTTATTATTATTGTATAGTAAATATAGACAAGATACAGTAGAGATAATGCAAAATGAAGCCAGGAACCATAGTTAAATTCATTTCTCATCCTAAATATAAAAATAAAGCCTGGACTCCTTCCCTTTATTGTGTTATAAAGTTAGAGGTCGATTAAAGTATCTTGGGACATGCTACTATTTTTAGTTATTACCCTAAACACCACTTTTATCTAATCTCTTGGTAGCAAAGGCCCACTAAGTATAAGGTGACATTATTTTAAAATAATAGGTTATAATGTAGTTTCTATATATATATAATGGTTTACTTTTATATTAATTTAGGCATCTACACTAGTATAAATTATGTTTTGTTTTTAATGGTAACCTACATTGTTTGTAGTGGTAATTGTAAATTTGAAACATACAAGTATTATACAAAAATGCATACTACTTTTTAGAAATATTTGTTCAGTTTGCCTAGTGTAAGTTGAGGATTATTACAAAGATATTAAGGCTTATATTTAAGTGGATAGATCAGTGAGCAATGCACAGTGACAGAATTGTCAAAGATCTAATTCCGCAACAATTTAATTAATCATTTTAATTTAACTAGTGTAAGCTCAAGGATTACTAGTATGTTACATACAATATTTAAAAAACAACTTAATTCTAGTTTGAAGTATTAATAATATTTTAAACAAAATAAATTCAATTGTATTTTTACCAAAGAACTATTAAGAATTTATCTTCTATAGTGTAAGTATAAGGCCTTTTTTAGAAATTGTAATCAATCCATGATTTTATAACAATTATATTTGTATGGGGAAATTTTGGAAAATTTATATGTTCCACAAAAAACAGTTGTTTTTTTCCATAGAATGTTTGACTATGGTTTATGTCGGATAAAGAAGTATTTTTTCAAATAAATTTTGAAACTTTTATAACGATTTGTTTTTTTTACTAATTTGTGAAATTTTTGTCAAAATGACTTGTCTAACTTTAGTAAGTACTCTACTCGATCTTTTAGGGTAATGCTCCTAGGCAACCTTTTTCTCTCCCAGCTGCGGTGTGAGATAGTCACACCACAGAAAACCATGTAAACCCTATTAGAGGGCGTCTGTAAAATACCTCCGAGTCTCCCATAGATGAGAAGGGGGGACATAGAGACGTAAAAAAGTCCCTAGAAAGTCCGGCCCGGTTGCTGTGTGAAAGCAACACCCTGGCCGGCCAGGCGCTCCTTCTCTGGTGCTGCCTCACTCGCATAATCAATCGAGTGGAAGGGCGGGTGAGGCTGTCATGGACGGAAAGCTCCCGGCGTGCCACATCGCGGCCCGACTGGAATAAAGACTGCTGGGGGAGTAGTTGATGGCAAGTTGAGTCTAGCGGAGGTGCGTTGGGGAAGACTTGATGAGCTTGGACTCGATAGTCTACTGTTTTTCAAAGTAGATTAGATTAGTACTCTACTGAAGTCTAATGGATAAAAAGTACTAATGGATAATATAATTTTTTTTAAATAAGAGAATAGTTATTATAAAATATACAACAAATATATGATGATAGCCTTTCAAAGCTGAGAAAGTTAATATATATAAATATTTAAATTCAGAGCTATTCCAGGTGAGATATTTAATTCATTAAATACCTTAATTAAAAAAATTGATCAAATATGAATACTGCAGAGCATTTTATGGTATATGTTTATTACCAGATATAATAAATGTTTGAATGAAAACTAATTCTAAATAATGAATTTTAATTCATTGCAGATCTGTCATTCTTTGCAAGTAAGATATCTTAATCATGTTTATTTTCATATCCCTGAACTGCTAATGACACCTGTTCATCTATATGTGAATATTTCTTCTTTTTTTTTCTCTGGTACAAGTTGATCCATTTGTGCTTTTGCCAAAGTGAACCTATAACAAGATATATCCTTCTGAAGACCCTCAAATTAACTCCAGATACTTATGGCTGCAATGAAATAGTGCATTTAAGCCATTGTGAAATCTTTCACAGCAATTAGTAGTTTTTGGTGATCTTTCATATCATATCATCATATTGATTTCCAAACATTAATGGGAAATTGTGGCTCTCTACCTATTGCACCTTCAATGTAAGTTGAAAAAAATAGGTCACAGCTTCTTTATACCTTCCTTCATCTGGCAATGTTGCAGCAAGGGTATCACACACAGCTCTCACATCATTTATGAGTACAAACATAACTCTCAAATCATTTATGGGTACAAAGGGCTAAGGCTGCCAGAGATTTTAGTTTCAATTTAAGTTCAATGTCTGTCTCAAATTCAGATTTTAGGCCAACACAATTAATTTTTCTAATCAAATTCTGGCATAAGTTTTAAAAAAAGTAGGTAAAACAATGTTGGCACCTTGTCAAATGTTCCATCACCATACAATTTCATTCTTATCCAATTCAAGTAATAAATCTGCATTTCCAATTGTTAGAATTCTGTGTGGATCATTGCTTCCTGAGTCATACAGAATTAAATGAAGATATTTCTGTGGAATTTTAAAACTGGAAGTAGTTGGTATAGGAAAATGCACCTCATCTCTGTGTCGTATTAAAGTTCTAGCCAGGGATGACTGTTTTGGAATGTGCTGAAGGACATCATTGCTAACATTTATGAGCTATTTATTAAATAGCAAAAATGGAACTAAAGTAATTTAGCGGTATAATGATTTTGACGATGCTCACTTTTTTCAATTAGCGTTGCGCCTTGGCCCAAAACTTTGGGGTGGATGGGTTTTGTCCTTTTCTGTGGATAAACCTTTGTTGCCGCTTTTTCAGTTTATGCTATATTTGTATACTTCAGCAGTAGAAAATATGTAGATGGTACGTTTTCTAGACGTTTTTGGCGTTTTATTATTTTTGTGTTCACATGTCTCGTGTTCAGCTGTCTATGGGTTCAGTTGTCTGTGTGGTCACTTGTCAGCATGGTCACTTGTCCAGTGGTCACTTGTCCGCATGGTCTCTTATCTGTGTGTTCACTTGTCCGTGGGTTCACTTGTCAAGGGTTCGGTTGTCTTGGGTTCACATGTCGTGTGTTTGGTTGTCCAGTCATCATTTGAAAGTGATAATTTTAGGCATGTTGCCTTAAAAATGCTGAAGAAGTAGTTAGTAGGCCTTAATTTACACCCCCCCCCCCCCCCTTTTTTTTTTTCTCTTCTAGTCCTATTGGTAGTGGCAACAAAAGCTCAATAACTCTAGTCTTACTGGTAGTGGCATAGCGCAATAACTCTGGTCCTACTGGTAGTGGCATAGCGCAATAACTCTGGTCCTACTGGTAGTGGCATAGCTCAATAACTCTAGTTCTACTGGTAGTGGCATAGCTCAATCACTCTAGTCTTACTGGTAGTGGCATAGCGCAATAACTCTGGTCCTACTGGTAGTGGCATGGCGCAATAACTCTGGTCCTACTGGTAGTGGCATAGCTCAATCACTCTAGTCCTACTGGTAGTGGCATAGCTCAATAACTCTAGTCCTACTGGTAGTGGCATAGCGCAATAACTCTATTCCTACTGGTAGTGGAATAGCTCAATAACTCTAGTCCTAGTTGTAGTGGAATAGCTCAATAACTCTAGTCCTACTGGTAGTGGAATAGCTCAATAACTCTAGTCCTACTTGTAGTGGAATAGCTCAATAACTCTAGTCCTACTGGTAGTGGAATAGCTCAATAACTCTAGTCCTACTGGTAGTGGAATAGCTCAATAACTCTAGTCCTAGTTGTAGTGGCATAGCTCAATAACTCTAGTCCTACTGGTAGTGGAATAGCTCAATAACTCTAGTCCTACTGGTAGTGGAATAGCTCAATAACTCTAGTCCTACTGGTAGTGGCATAGCTCAATAAAATAGTAAAATCATCCAAGTCAAATAATCATTAACAAGTTCAACATCTTAACTGATGCCATGAGTGAGTCTTTAAAAAAAACAAGTTTAAAAAAAGATGTCCACATTTGCAATATTAAATGTTTCACTTTTTTCCATATATATTAGCCTGATTATATCAATAATCTTAAAGTTAAAAACAAAGATGTTAACACTTGCAATATTACATTTTGTAAAATGTGGCTCATTTGATGAACTGAAAACCAGTATACAAGGATAAAAAATACCAAAGCTAGTGATATTATCAATAATTATACTATTAAAAATGATATACAAATGCAATCCTCAAACAATACAAATATTAATATACACACACACACACACACAAAGAGAAAAACCTTGTAAGGCTCCTATCATGTCTCAAGTCTAAGAAATCTAGCAAATCTCTCTCCGCTGGGAAAGCTGCCGGCTTATTTTGGAACCCTCCAGAAAATAAATTCTAAAATTGCATCAGCCGAGTGCATTGTCTATCTGATCTTCCATTTAGAATTATATTCCAACGTAAACAACCCTTTCCCAGTGAAGGGAGGGGTGGGTAGGGGTTGAGCGCTACAAATTAAAGGACAGTGATGTAAGTATCAAAACCTAACAAAGAACTTACATTCAAAGAAGAGGACAGTTTTAGATTTGAATTTTTCCAACTGTGAAAGGTCATAATCAAAAGATTATCTGTTATTTGGAGGGTATTTGCTATTTAAAGTACCGTTATTTGAATGACACACAGCATTCAACTGCTATAACCTTGTTGTACCAAGGCTCCTAAAATTTCATATATTCATTAGCAGATTCTAGTTTTTTTTTTAAATCCACTGTAAGGTACTCTCATACAATAATCTCTTTTTTTCTTTCTATTTTCATATCAGATCCAAAAACAAGCTTTAAACTTTAGTGAAATAAAGTGAACACTTTATTTAACTATAATATTGCTACTAATGGTGAACCCTTTCATTTCTAGTGTTCTCATTGTGCCAAACCCATGCTGCACATCAACAGGCACCCAGAGAGGGTTCGTCCTCTGCTTGTTATTATTAGGTGAGCTCCAGGTAGCCTTGTCACACAGTTGTAGCACTTAAAAGATATTTGGAAATGGAAAATCTCAGTCCAAAAAAAAAGCCAAAAATTAGGGCCTATATATATAAATATATATATTATATATATATGGGACATGCAAAAGAGACTGCCACTTGAGGATCGGTCTCACTAGCCACACCAAGAGCTGCAATCAGAAAATATAAATCTATTGTCTCTTGTAGACGGAAAGATGCCATACCATACCATATATTATATATAAATATATATATTATATATAAATATAAGCTGTAAAATCAGTTAATAAAAACTCTTCATGTTTGTTTTTTAACACCTCTGTGCTGTTAACGATCCATTTTTAATGCATATGGACATAGACTGAGTGGCTCACATCACTATCTCACTTTGACTCCAGAAGTTGGTAACCAAAATTTTTGTGTATAATGTTAACTCCACTAGGTTAGCATTAAAGATATTTAGCAATGCAGGCTAGATGAAGCAGCGAATGACCCATAATTTGGATTGCAAAATAAATAGCTTATTAAGACATTTAATATGAGTTAAGAAAGATGACCAATTTTATACAAAATATGTTTATTCATTTTTAAAAGGTAGATTTTTGTAAAAAAAAAGCAACAAAAGATAGAGAACTAAATTTTCAACACTAGATTTAAAAATAATTGCTCTGGTTAACTTCTTTAATCAGTTTAAGTTTAAACAATTTCATTACCACTTAGCTATAGGTGGGAAGGTCAATACATTCTGAAATCTCTGGCATATAACTCAAATTGTCAAATGGGCTCGACCAACTATAACTATAATGAAATCTCTATACCAGTATATTGGAATTTATTTATTTTTTTTTGTATCACTACCTATTGGTATGCAATATACTTTATTGATTTATCAACAAAATTAATCAATGTATAAGTAATAATAATAATACAATAATGTACAATACTGAAAGACATATATCATTTAATTACATTTCTATTCAATTGTATATTTTTAAAAATTAGGCAGACAAATATTGCTGATTTCCCACATTATTTTGCTGTTACCTCAGCTTGGTAAAATGGTGATAAAATGAACTGAAATGGTTATCACCTCATCCATGGATTTGCTTTTACTTTATAACCAGGTCAGAATTAATTGTCTGTTTAATTTCATTTCACAGGGTTATGTCAATCACTAGATTATCCACATGAATAAATGGTGCATCCATAAGTATACCCAGATGAAGTCATGTCATATCTCTTGTTACCCAGGTGGTGAAATGCCATTTCAGAATTTATCTGAAGGTGACATGCCGTAATCTTCAGGATGATCCTCCACAATGCTGCTCTTACTGACACGACGTCCCCACCTTTCACACTTGGGACATGGCAAGCTCTCAGTCATGCAGGTCTTGTGGTAAACAGCTTTACAAGTTTTACACTGAGGACATGAAAGGCCAATGTTTTCTATTTTATAGGAATTAAGCATATTTCAGTGGCATAAAAATGAAAAGAAACAAGAGAATATTTACTTTTTTTTTTTTTTTTTTAAGTTGGATGCCATTTTATAGAAGCATATACATTTAAAAAGGCTTTTTATTAAGGTAAAAGAAAAAACATTGAAAAAAGCTTTTTAGTACGTTAGAAATGATAATATAATTTAGTATAATTTTAAATTACGCCATATTTAATTTAATGCGATGACCGAGTTCATGGAACTAATACTAATTTAACCAAATCTTTCCATCTATCAGGTTGGATGGTGAATACAAATATTGAAACCCGCTAACATTTTATGTCATGTTTTACGACAACCCAAATGAATTTGGTCCACAATGAACTTACTCTAAGAGTAGTTTCCACTTCAAAAGGATAGATCACTTTTGGGTTGCGACAAATCTCACAGACAAATCCTTTTTGACTACAGAGTGCACACTCATAGACATGGCTGGAGCCAAACTTGACCAGTTCCTTGACTAGTTTCTGAAGTGTGCCCGACTGTACTTGTAGGAAATCCTGCAATTCAATTTTAAACAAAGAGAACATGTGGTGATTGAGGCGATTGGAAATCATATGGAAATTTTACATTGGACAGACTATGTATAATCTATAATCAAACTAATTAATCATTAGTCAAGCTTGAAAGAAATTAAATTTTAATTAAAATTTTTGTTTCAAAACTTTATTAGAAATTAAAAACACAAAAAACACAATTTTCCCTCTAACTCTAAAATAAAAAAAAATTGTTTTGATGACTATCTGATATTTAACACAGTCCATTGCTCCAGTCTATATAGTATTTAACCTGGACTCAACTCATCCAGCTTTTTTGATTGCATACATTATTCTTCAATGGACATAAGCCTGCAGAAGGAAACAGGATGTGAAAAATAATATTACCCCAACAGAGTACAAGTCTCGTTTGTCGTATAAATGTTCCCTTGGCCAGACCTTTTGCCGTAGAGACCCAGCAACTTTCTGAGAGCATGTAAACAAATATGACTTGAGGTAGCACAGCTGTTGTCTTAGAGTCTGAAATAAACACTTTTAAATATCACTTTATCTTGAACTAACAGAAAACAGATTAAATATAAAATCCCCATGACAGACATCATAATTTTTTTCATTACATTTTTCCCCCTTACAGTTACAGTATAGAATTAAACATTTTCTTAATTAAAAAATTGCAATTCAAATATTGTCATTCAAAATTTTTTAAATTGTATTTGATTTTCTATGTCATTTATTTTGTTAGAGTTACAGCAACTTGAACAAAGTTGTAACAGATTTCATTCAGTTCACAAGACGTGAAAAAACGTAAGTTTGTAATTTCACGTACCTTGAGTTCATCAAGCTCTGGAACATGCACATAAAGTTTAGGGTTGAGTAGCTCAACATCATACAATGCCTGGTCCTCAAACTCTTGAAGAAACTTGAAATTTTCCTTGGACACTAAGTAAAAAAATCTCATTACAGTGAGCAGTATTTTTAAAAGAAAATGATAGTAATTGTTACAAACGACATTCAGAGTAAATTGTAAAAACTCTTGATGGAAAGCTGTATTGATCATTAGATGTTTACTGGGTTCACCATCAGCGTAGGAGAGGGGATCTACTAACTGGTAAAAATGTATTCTCTATAAACAATATATCCCCCGGGGTTAGCAGTTTTGCCAGAGACTTTCCCAGCAGAATGTCACCATTCTCTCTTGGAGACAGATGGCATTATAATGAGCCAGATATTGGTTATCATCAAGCTCTGGAACATGCACATAAAGTTTAGGGTTGAGTAGCTCAACATCATGCAATGCCTGGTCCTCAAACTCTTTTTTCCCTTACAGTTACAGATACAGTTCCTCTAATCATTCAGAGTAAAACTGTAGACACTCTTGATGGCAAGCGGTATTGATCATTAAATGTTTACTGGGTTCACCATCTGCGTAGGAGATGGAGAGGGGGGGTCTACTAACTGGTAAACACTGATTCTCTATAAAAAAAAATATATCCCCCGGGGTTTGCAGTTTTGCCAGAGACTTTCCCAGTTGAATGGCACCATTCTATCTTGGCGACAGATGGCAATATAATGAGCCAGATATTGATTAACCCATTTTACCTTTCCTTTTCCGAAAGTCCCAGTTAAAAACAATGTATGATGGGATGTAAGACTCATTGTTTTCATGGCACTCATGGCAATAAAGACCACCATCAAATTCACACAGCCGAGGTTTTCCGTAAACTGAAAAAAAAAAAAAAAAAATGGAGTTCATTAATCATGTTTACAATAAATAAAAAATAAAATTATGCAACGTTAACAACTATTCACCAGCTAATTTTTAATACCGTACCGAAATCCTGAATACTTAAAACGAGGCAGACCATTCTTAAATGTTAGATCGCACTATCAATGATGTTTAGGTAGTATCCAATAGGTTTCCCCAAATTTATGAGTGTCCTATTTCTTGATTCTGCAAGTTCTAAACAAAATAGCAAGTTTTATTTAGGTATGATCATACTTATTCCTATTGGCCTTGAACAGCCACGGCAGGTAAAGTTTTGGTGACTTAGTCCATGCTCTCTGGCAATTTCAAACAATAAAATCATCCGAGAGCTCTGTGAATTAAAAGTAGTTATCCTCAGTTATTAGTAAAAAGATCAACATGGGTCATCAGATAAACTATTTCAATGAAACACTACACCAATTGAAAATATTCATAATGACAAAGCAATGCAAAAACATTTTTTTAAAAATTGAAATAAGATTTTATAAAAAGACCAAAAAAAAAATAAAGAGTGAAGCTTTTTTACAATTACATAGTTTTCATTTTTTACAATTACATAGATCTCATTTTTACAATTACATAGTTCTCAAAGCTTGAATGTTGAGAAGCAAAGTCTCCCATGTGACACAAAAAGTAGACCAAGGTAAAATAATAAAAATGCTAATAATATCCTCTTTTATTTCTTTTAAACAACACTTGGAATTAGCAGTTGTTTCACTGATCCAATCTCATCTTTAGCTAAGCACCCTTGTTTGGGTCATGACCACCAGTTCCTTGTTTGAATTTGTTAATGTTTAAATTCTCCTTTGACACAAAATTCATCAGGGCCAACTTGAGCTCAATGTAAAACCCCTCTTTAACATACAAGAAATATAAATTATTTAAATGGCATGCTTAACAAATCTAAACACTACAACCATGCACAAAACATGCACGCAAATCACAAAAATTTTTTTTAGATGCTTGAACTTGAAGTTTTCTTCGCAACATGATTCTTAAAAAACAGTAATATAATAAAAATTATTTTTACTATTTTATTTGTAAAAGAATGTTTAATTTTTTTTATTTTGTATGGGTTAATAAAGTTGTCAACAAGTTGACAAGCTTTAGAAAGCTGAACTTAAAATACATCACAAATGCCAGTATGCACTACAGTACGAAACTACTAACCAGTTTATCAAAACACTAATCATATGCAACAGTTCAACAA
This sequence comes from Omphiscola glabra, assembly GCA_964017045.1. Lineage (NCBI taxonomy): Eukaryota > Metazoa > Mollusca > Gastropoda > Lymnaeidae > Omphiscola > Omphiscola glabra. Next base: position 15,636,922 of record OZ024805.1, read on the forward strand.
GAAAAAACTTTTCAAAATAACTCACAATAAAAAAAACCCAAAGAGTACCCGTTATTAAATGTTGAAAGCCACCAAATAAAAATGGAAAAAAAACAAAAGGGTAACTGATAATCATGCACAAATAAAATTGCACCAAGCGTATCAACAACCAGCAAAAGTGTTTCAGCCACCACCTTAGCAAAAGCTGGCCACTCACTGAATTGACAGGACCAGGGTTAGAGCTGTCACCACACTGCACGACTTCAAAACCTTCTAGACAAGTGTCTTGGTGCTGGATTGACAGGAAGAGTCAAGTTTAATTCAAGTTAAAGCAGTGGTTTTTAACCTTCCTAACGCCGCGACCCTTTCATACAGTTCCTCATGTTGTGGCGAACCCCCAGCCACACAATATTTTTCGTTGCTACTTTATAACTGTAGAGTATATGTGTTTTCAGATGGTCTTAGGTGACCCCTGAGAAAGGGTCGCGCCACCCCCAAAGGGGTCGCGACCCACAGGTTGAGAACCGCTAAAGTTAAAACATTACAAGGCGGCGTCCCATGGTGTGCAAGTGCCACAGTGCAGGTGCCACAGCTTTAGAACACCATCAAACTATTGATTTTTTTTTTGGGGTGCTCCATTTGTCATTCCAGAGGGTTGGGCTTGCCCCGTTGAAGCAGGGTGGGCGGGTGTGGTTTGTCCAAGGACTAAAGTGCATCTTTTAATTAAAGACCTCAGTGCTGAAAGTACTTAAGTCACAAAATACACATTTTGAGACAAACAAGTTCAAATATTCTTTTCGTCTATAAAATGTGAACATTTTCATATCTTGTCTTGTTTAATTAAGGGACTTGGGCACATTTTAATGTGCTCATATTTCTGCAGTACACTTGGCTAAACCTGATACGAAAAGGTCACAATTTAGATTGATTTTGACAAAAATTTGACTTAAGTTAGTTTAGCACTAGGGTCTTCAATTGAAGATATTTCACCAAATTTCAAACTCCTCAGAATGCAGAATGTATTTTGGACTCAAAGCTTGACAGTGAGAATCAAATTAACACCACTTTAAATTTATTTTTTTTAATTTAACACGCCAAAGATAAAGAATATAAAAGACAAAATGTGTTTAGGTCTGTTGAAGTCACCGATAGGTTGTAAAATTAAATGGCTCATGAAATCATCCCATCACACAGATGATCAACATTTCTAAAGAGTGATGGGATATCATGTCATTGAAACGGTATAAAACTTTTAGAAAAATAAATATTTTTTTTTAAATGGAATGGACAACAGCTCTCTTTTCTGGTTTGTTCATGTGCACAGAAATGTTCAGTTTAACACAATTGCTAGGAATAAATTTATTTTTTTTCATTCATCAAGGAGCAATGTTAATGAATGTCAGCTGTTACCTGTACAACATCAGATTTAGTATTTGAGGAACTTCCTTCTGACATGAGACTGTCCTCGAATTCTGTAACAGGGAGAGATCCAATAACCTGGTCAAGTGTGAAAATTGGGCTGCGGCCAGACATGTCAGGCACATACGTCCGCAACAGTGAAGCAAAACTTTCAGCTGAAAGAAAGAGAGTGAATGGTGAGTGAACATCATCTGGAGGAATGAATGATACTGGATGGTGAGTGAACATCATCTGGAGGAATGAATGATACTGAATGGTGAGTGAACATCATCGAATGATACTGGAGATAATGACGGTGTTAGTGCATTAATTTTTTTTAAAATACATACCTCGACCTTTGTCTGATTCATGACCCTGTTTTGCCCTATGACCTTTTCTTGACTCTATATCTGAAGACCATCCAGACATACCACTGAGGCTGTTGCCAAAGCGACCAGACATAGACAGTTCATCTGCTGATTCATTCAAAGTGTTATAGATGGAAGCCTCCTGTGTGAAGTGATTTTCTGGTGGATCATGTGCAGCGATATGCCCGGCCTTTAGTTGTGTGGCAATGTCATTAGACACCCAGGTCGTGGCCCCTGCATCATCAATGTGACTTTCCGCTTGTCTTGCATCTCTGACCTCCCTTTCTTTATCTGCCTCTTTGTCTAACTCTTCAAGCACCTTGTGTAAAATAGCATCTCGCTCCATGGAATCTAACCTTAGTGCTGGCAGATGGGCATAGATTTCTTCATAATTTTTCCCACTTGGATTAGCACAAATTTCCTCATAGTTTATCTCTCTTGGAATAGAGTCTGAGTCAGCTACTGTTTTTAGCAGATCCCCTCCCTTGTTTGCAGCCTCCTCTGAATGCTTTTGAAAATGGAATGAATTATCTGATGAGGTAGTACTTTCCATCCCCCCAGTTATAACCTGTGCTCGTTCTGGCTTAGGAAAAAAAGGGAGATCTTTGGGAGAATAATTTTTTAGATCATCCTCATCTACTCTCCGACTTCTTGGCCTCGTCAGAGAATCAGCCAAAGAGGCTGAGTCGTCTGAAATGACAATGGACCCTGCTGCCCTTCCAAAAATATGTTCATCAATCTCTGTGTTCACCCCGCTCAAGATAGCAGCCTGGGTATCTTGACCGAAAGATGCCCACAGGCCGCCCTTGTAGTCCTGTGGGCCACTGTCAGCAGCTGGAAAAACATGGCCTTCAGCATTGCGCGATGTTGGTGAGCTTGGTAGGGACGTCTTGACAAGAGTTGTGAAATGTTCTGTGGAGCTCGGCCCTGGATCGGGACAAGACACCTGTGAACACGTGGAACCCTCTGACACTGACAACAGGCTCACATCGGGAGTAGAGCTGGGATGGTCCACTGCATTTCTTACGCCTGTAAACACAGGAAGACTTTCAACGCCTGAGATTGAAGTGACAACAGAATCTTCCTTTTTGGTGACTTTAGATGAATCTTCCTTGGTTTGTTTAATTGAAACTTCTGAAATGTAAATTGATAAAGCTTGTAGTGTTGGGCAGAGGTACAAACAGCATTTACAAATTATTTCAACAAAATTTGAATATTATTAAATCTTGACAATAAATCATTTTTGTCTTGTGTTGGTCAACCAAAAGATAAGAAAGTACTCTCCAGCAACTAATGCAGTCGTTTTCAGAAAGGGGTGGCGGTGTGTTATCTCAAAGGATGTGGGGGTGCTGAAGCTTTGGAAATTTAAGAAGGCACAAATAAAATAAAGGCTGCACGCTGTCATAATGTCTTCACTTTTCACGCATGCCCATAAGAAATAAAAGTCCTCTGATCCAACTTTCGGACCGAGATACCAGTGGCTGTTAAACAACAGGACGTGTTTACTCAGCTCGCGAATGTCAGCAATCTGTTAATTAAAATGGACATTAAAAGTTGCAGCAAATACGGTCAAGTATTCCTGCAATGCCTCTCATTAAAAAAAATAAATTTCTTGCCCGGGGGTGGGGGGGGGGGGGTTATAAAATCTGGAGAATCACATACAGTAGGTGTAGAACTTACCAGCAAAAATTTTGAGTTTCTGAGTTTTTAGACACTATGCTGGAAGTATGGAAGTTTTTTTATAGCTGATTAAGTCATTTTTTTCTTGCTCATTCACGTGCGTTTTGTAACAGGTGAGAGTTTGTATCAAGCTCTGTTTCCCTGTCACTTTTAAACACATAATGAAAAAAGGAGGGGATGGGGGAGGGGTGTTCATTTTTCATTTAGCCGAGCAGTCCTTCAAGGAAATTCCGCACAGTAACATTCTATTGCAACTGAGTGAGCACCATCAGTGGCTGGTTGCAACCGTGGGTTGTTACTTATTTGGCAGCAACCGTGGGCTGTCACTTATTTAGCTGCAACCTCTGGTTGTTACTTATTTGGCAGCAACCATGGGTTGTCACTGATTTGGCAGCAAGCGTGGGTTGTCACTTATTTGGCAGCAAGCGTGGGTTGTTACTTATTTGGCAGCAACCGTGGGTTGTCACTTATTTGGCTGCAACCGTGGGTTGTCACTTATTTGGCAGCAACCGTGGGTTGTCACTTATTTGGCAGCAACCGTGGGTTGTCACTTATTTGGCTGCAACCGTGGGTTGTCACTTATTTGGCAGCAAGCGTGGGTTGTCACTTATTTGGCAGCAAGCGTGGGTTGTCACTTATTTGGCTGTAACCGTGGGTTGCCACTTATTTGGCAGCAACGGGACCAAACAACTTAAAGCACTCACTGTGCAATTAATCGCCCATATGAGGTTGCTACAAAACTCTGCGATGGTCTGATAAAATACCACCAATAACTACAATACTTGAAGTTTGAGGCCACTGATGCCAACATTCATTCATTGCTCCTCAGCATTTTTGGCCATCAACTTTAACCAATTACTTGACAAGATTGTGTAGATTTGTGAAGAAAGAATTGTTTTCCACAGCTTAAAGCCATCTAACATTTTGATTATTAACCCTGTAATTGTAATTGCCAAGTGAGCATCGATTATTAGCCCTGTAACTGACAAGTGAATTTTTCTGTAGTACGGTATCAAGCTATTTTTAGCATTTTTATATGCTTGTCAGAAATGTCAAAAATCACACACTAAAAGGGTAATTCAGAGACCATTACAAGTGTACATTTTCTTATGGTATGAAAAGAATTTGTTTTTATATTATTGACAGCAGATTGAGTAAAACTATAATCCTCAACTTCTTCATTCAACTCAACTTAATTCTCAATAAATTGTTCAATCTATCATAAAATCAAGTTTTTGAGATACTAGAAGCAATATTCTTTCAGAAAATGTGAAGTTATAGGTGGTTACATTGAAAAATTTGAATTTTTGTGAATTTTTTCATTCAATACCTTCAAATTTCTGTCAATGCCATACACAATACAAGGGGGAAAGCAAGAATATATGTTAAAAAATCATTTTCAATTGAAATCACTCAATCCATATTTTTATTAATTAAAACTCCAGATCATACACAAACATGATTGTCTTTGAATATCTTTAAGGTTTGCCTAATCTTTGTCTTTTCTGTTGAATTTACAGCCTTACCCTAACAAAAAGGCGTATAACAGCTGATGACCTGACGTCATGGCCGTTATGTGGTTTAAAAATATTTGATTAATATAAAATAATACACACATTTACAGTTGCATGAGAATAAGGTCCAGGTTGTGATAACCAAACTCTGGAATGATAATTAACTCGTTATACTTTTTCCAAGCAAATTTTAGAATCTTCTTCTGATTTAAATAGAAGATAGTGTGATAAATCTGGTTTATATTTGTGGAGGTTGATAAACCGGAGGAGGGACTACTCCAAAATGATATTGAGTGGAAGCCAACATTTAAGAAATGACATCATTGAGCAATTTGACTTCAAAGGGATCATTTCTATAGCTATCCTGCATTGTATCAAGACATTAGATACCTGGAACTGTTAATATATACATCAAATGCTGAATAGCTTTTCAGGTTACTTTGTTATATTATAGCACTGCATGTATAACACATAATTAGATTTTCACTTGGATTATGCAACAGAGGTAAGATATTTTTCCTGTGTACGTTATTTAACATTAATGCTCTACGCCCTGCATATAGCGTTTGATATAAATATTCTTTAAAAATGACAGTGGCTGTTCGGAAAATCAACGCTCTACTGTATCATGTCATTTGTATTAATAGAGGACAGCGCTGGGGGTGAGTTTATGTCCCCAAGGTGGCGGTTGCCGAAAAACGTTTGAGAACCACTGCTCTAATGGGTTAATCTACACTTCTTACCAATACCCTTCTGAATTTTTTATTGAATCCTCAATCATTGCCTGGCCAATCTTAAAAATTAAATCAAACTGACCTGGAGCACTACTAACACTGATGGCTGGAGGTGGCACACTCTGACTGTCCTGGAGTCCCGCTATCTGAAGTGTTGTGTTGTTCCAGCTGTTAAGAACACTGGCGTTATAGGACAATTTGAAATCTAAGCTCATCAGACCTGGAGGTGTAACATTAGTTATGGAGAACAGCTAATTCTATAGGATGACACAACAGTGCAAGGTGCAACAATTAAATAACATTTCCCAGGCTCAACAAAAGCCCAATGGGATAAAGTTGTTCTTCAACAGTACAGTGACAGTGCACAATGGGATAAAGCAGTTCTTCAACAGTACAGTGACAGTGCACAATGGGAAAAAGGTGTTCTTCAACAGTACAGTGACAGTGCACAATGGGATAAAGTTGTTCTTCAACAGTAGTGGCAGTGCACAATGGGATAAATTTGTTCTTCAACAGCACAGTGACAGTGCAATGCATGAAACTCAACCATGGTGACATTGTGATGACAAGAATAATTGCGCGCCGTAAGGCAATTTTTACCAACCTGTTAATAAATTTTTCAAAATTCCCGGCTGTTCGAAATCCCTCAGAAATGCAAAGGAGTGGTAAAAATATCTGAAAATAAATGTCGAAAACAAAAATCCATGAAAAAAATGCATCGGTGAAACTCAGCAACAAATGCAGCATCACAACAACAAAAATTTAATAAATAAAGGCCAAAAGATTGAAAAAGCTCACTTGAGAGTCTTTGTGTCCACAATCATGGAGTGTAGGTAACTCTGCATGAGACCATCATTCAGTGCTAGCCTTATCCAGGCCTAAATGTAATCCAATAAATGAAAAATTCTGATTAGTGGAACATCAGCTCTACAGATCATTTCATTAGCAATAACACGGTGAAATAATCCAGCTAAATAAGCATGATTAAAAAATAGGCTGCGACTATTCACACCCGGGTATCAGAAGTTTGAGGTTGGGATTAAAAAACTATTTAAAATATTATTGTTGGGTTTGTAATTTGTGGGAAAAAATTTGGTATCAAATGAAAGATAATTGAATGGACTATACGTTTGTAAATTTACTTCTTCAGTTTGACTAAAATAAACTACCACAATTGACAACCGAATAGCATCGAGTCTAATGGGACCCGGTTGCGAATGGCGGCGCTGCGTGTCCGGGTAAATTTCGACTAATGCTATTTGTAAAGACAAAGGGATCTTGCATTTCATTCTTAGTTAGAGGCGGTCAAAGGTTATTTTTTTATTTTTTACATTTCTCTTTAAAGCGTGATTAAAAAATAATTCCTTATATCAGTTTTGTACAAATTAACAATAACCTGACATTTGAGTACTGTTTAACATCCTTAGTAGATAGACATATCAGAATTAAAACATATTTTACACAAGACCAGTCTTACCCGACACCAGCCAATATTTGTATTGATCTGAGACAGTGCTTGTAGCTGTACAATAACATCACTGTGTGTGAACTTGGCCACCACACTCCAAAAGTTCTGACGAATTAATGCAACTCAAGTACTATTCAAATACAACCATACAGATTTTTATTCACCAAATTCATCCAGGTAAAATTGCGAATTTTTTCAATGAAAATAATTGAACTCATAAATCCTAAATTAATTTAAATAAATAAATAAATATGCATATAAACTCACTGGCCCTGAAGTGGAGTCGGTTGTAACGGCAGACAACCCCACATATGCTGTAATCTGATGAAGGAAATGGCATTTCCAATCAAACAAAATAAAAGGGTAATTTAATGACCATTAAAATTTAGATTGAAATTCCAATGAGCTTTACAGTTACAAGATTGTGTGCAAATACAAAAAAAAAAGTCTGACCATGTGATGGCATCAAGATATATTGTTTCAACTGTATACAGAGTTACAAAGAAATGTCTACTTAACATAACATGTTAGTACCGGAACACGCAGTCTAAAATTACTTAACAGGTGCAGGACCATTTTATCATGTAGACCTCCCTTCCCTTTCCTCCATGAGCTTTTGACTACAGCCCTGTCGTGAAGCCTTGGCTGTCTTTCTGTATGCTTACAAGATGGTCGTGTTGAAAGAAGATAGTGCTGGCATATATTCTTATTGGTATTCATCCTCATTTGCAAAGCCATTCGTTGCATAAATTTGACAGACAATTTATTTCCCTATTTAAATTAAAATCACCTTATGAGCAACAGAGTCTTTGAGTCCATGAAGAAAAACTGCTTCCAAAGCATTGCAGAGATTGTTGGAAGCATCATCACTGAAAAGAAAATTATGGCAGGTTATTTTTTTAACACAAGGCAGATAAGTTAATACAAAAATAATTTAGAGAAAAATATAATATGTGTATAGGCAAGCTTTGAATAAAATGTGAAATTCAGCTCAGTACACCTTGCATTTTTCTGCATAATATCCTTTAAGTTTAAGTTTACACACTTTCTAATAAGTTTCAACTTTGATTTTTTCCCCCCTTAAACTCAGTTGGGAAAAAGTTACAGTAAACTAAATGTAAATGAAGGAAATATGTAGTTGGTTTTTTTTAAAGCACAGCCCAACAAGTCTTAGATGATAGTTCAATTATTTATAGAGAGATTATTAAAATAACTTCTACATTAATAAAATTATTGATATAAACTGGTGATAAATTAAAAAATAATTATGTAATTAATAAGGAGATTATTGTGAATAACTACCTGTGAATAAACTCACTGACATCTGACAGGAGGTGTCTCTGTTGTAATACCTTTAAAGTCCTGGCAAAATGGCTGGTGATTCCCCTTTTAATATTTGTTTGCTGGATCTTATCATGATTATCATCTGTTAGAGATGTAAACATTTTTTTTTCCACTTGTAATTATTCTATGTAAAATTCTCTAAACCAATTTTAAATATCTATTTATCTGGTCTCAACTTAACTTATTTTCTTTTAGTTTCAGTTGCCTCGAAACTTTTTACATAACTATGAGCTTATATTCTAAAAGCTATCACTACTATTGTCACTACCGTACCAAATGTAACAAACATTAAGAATTATTCCTTCACAATTGTTGTTATATTCTGACCAGGAAGCAAATTAATAATTCAAATGACCGTTGTTTCTCAAGAAGTGTGTCATTATAACTTGCTAGGTGTGCCTTTGCATTTTTTGAGAAATAAAATTACATATGATGTTAACACATTCTGTTGGTGTGCTTGATCAGATTGATACAAGCCAACCGTTTTTGTTTCGCACATGTTAGAGAAAGAAGACAGCAAGCTCTGCTTATCAGTAGAAAACAATTTCACAGTGTATATTTTGGCTGTTTTGTTTAAATTGATACACCATGCCTTTGTACGTTACTGTTTTGAAGTTTTATAATTATATTATTTTCTTGCTCTCGAAAATTACTTTTTTCTTATTAGTAGACATACTGATGTATTATCTTATTATTAAATAGTAAAAATCATATGGCTAGATTGCGCCAAAACGAGATATCTATACTCTTATATTTTTATATTTCAGATTACTTCTGCTGTCTAACATGGCGGGTGGTAGGAAAATGTTTCATCTTAAAAATTTCAAAGCTACAGAGGAAATTTAAAAAAACATTATTGGGGATGAATTGTATATTGTATGTTTGTTAAATTATTTAAAAAATGAATTATTTTACAAAATTTCAATAAATGAACTAATTTAACCAGTCACTCGCTGCGAAGAGAGTGCGCCCGCCGTAAGGTTAACTGAAGATAATCAACTACCATAGATACTAGTTCGAAAGCCACTTTGTTCATTAGCCGACCCCCTAAATTGTGTTCCTTTTGTGATGCATAGTAACTGAGCCAAGCTTTGTGCAGATATTTTAATATTTACTGGTAGCTCAATGAGTTGAAATGTTTTCATGTGTTCATTTATTGCGTATGTTACAAGTCATAATTATATTGTCTATGGATGGCAAGTGTCGGCTGTGATGTGCCCAAGATATAGTTCATCCTTGGAAAATGACAATGGCTTCAATATTGAGTAGTAGCCCTGATTTGAGCTGTATTTTGTTTAAAGTGAGGGAGAGTTGCTCAATTCGTCAGCCTCACTCTCTCATCTTTGGCTATTTGTTACAACGGCTAGACTTAGTCAAGGTGACTGGCAACAGACCAGGGTGCAGTAGATGACCAGCAGTGTACCTTGTGCCTCACTGTGCTCTTTATATGCTCCATGTCGCAGGAGTTGGAATTTTCATAGTGTCATACCGTCTACAGGATGGTATCTCTGGGTTTGATTTCAGAGTTTTCCTTCTCTTAGATCAGTTGCCCTCCTAGGTTAAAGAGTTCCATCCACTTTGGGTGCTGGTGTTGTTTTTTGCTTGCTAGGCTTTTACTTGAGATCGAACTCCAGTCCACAAGCTTGTGATTGACTCAGTCTAGACCACTCGGCAATCCAGCAACCCTGAGAAAGATTGCAGTAATTGGCTGGTTGGAAAAACTCTTGCAACAATCACTGAAAGCAAACTTCCGTCATATCAAAAAGTATTGCAGTGATTATTTAATCTTCTGAACAGTGTTGACTTCAAGACTATTTCCACAAGTGCCACAGCATGTATTCCTGTTCGTAAGGACTACTGCCATATCATTACTAAAAACATTGAGGACCTAAATTGGATTAAGAAGAATGCATCTCGGACAACGGACACACAGAAGAAAAAAAAAATTAATTTACTAAAAGTTTGCTGGATCTTCTTGACATTGCACAGGCTGAAGCAAAAGATAGAAAAATATTGCCCCCTTTAATTTCAAAGGAGCTTGCTGATCGCCATGCAGTTCTGGTGTTTGGAGATGGAACAATGGAGTTGTTAGGTGTCTGAAGATAGAACACTGGAGTTTGGTGTCTGGAGATGGAACAATGGAGTTGTTTGGTGTATGAAGATTGAGCAATGGAATTGTTTGGTGTATGGAGATGGAACGATGGAGTTGCCTGTAGATGGAACAAATGGAGTTGTCTGTTGTCCAGAGGTGGAACAATGGAGTTGTTTGGTGTCTGGAGATTGAACAATTGAGTTTTTTGGTGTATGGAGATGGAACAATGGAGTTGCCTGTAGATGGAACAAATGGAGTTGTCTGTTGTCCAGAGGTGGAACAATGGAGTTGTTTGGAGATGGAACAATGAATTTCTTGGTGGTGCAAAAATTACTAAATGGAACTGGACAAGCAGAAGTGAATGCAGTGTTTAAGCTTATACAGAAATGGAATCTCGCTGATCACATTAAATTCATGTGCTTCGGCCCTAATGCTAGCAACAGACTTTTGGTAGAAAAACTGGGCAGAGATCTGATCAGCTTACCGTGTAGCGATCACATCATACAAATAATAGTGACTAAGGTGTCTGATACACTGATGGGACCATCTTGTGCACCAAACATCAAGTTGTTCCAGAGATTTGGTGAATATTGGGGCTCAATTGACCGGCCTAGCTACGAAAGTGGAATGGACGTAGATTTCATTGCATCTACTCTCAGTCCAGTTTGGGATGATCATTCACTTTATTCGGCAACAACTAACAGAGTTTCACTGAGTTTCAGACCAGACATGCTTATTGTGAGCTTCAGCAGCAGTTGCATTTATTTCTCAGAGTAGGGTGGAGTTTAGACGTACATTTTAGGCTCTCTGAGCTTACCGCCTAGCTTGATGGATGGCGAAGATGATTTAAAATCTCAAAATGTTCCTGCTTCATCATCTATTCTGACCGAGTGCATGTCAACATTCACCTCTAGGCCATTGCAATACTTTCGTAATGAAGGTTTATCTGAAAGCATGATTTAGATGCACATGTTCCTACAAAGAATGATCTGGATCTACTCTGTGAGTTGGAGACACAAAGTTATAAAGTCATTCTCTGGACACGTATGATACTTAAGTGAAATCCTGGTTACTTTTGCATTCCTTAATGGTTACAGCACTTCAGACAAAAATATCACATCATCCTTGACACATTGCCTGCCACCCCACACTACCTGAGAATCAGCTGTCTGACTGTATTGCAACACACCAGGCAACCTTTCCTAGCAATTAGATATACAAAAAAACGTATCCTCAAGAATCCAGATGCATGGAGCAGAAACTATGACTACATTGTTGGCCAACGGAAAGTGAGAAGTTGCAGCCCTGACTAATCAAGAGGAACAGAAACAGTACTTGCTGAAGTATAAGAGAAACACCACCATGACTTTCAAAAACCCAACAAGTCAGCCTTTACCGCAGCTAATGCAGAAACATCTACAGCGGCAGACAAAAAAAAAGATATTTTGAGATTTTTGTTTACTGTTTGAGTTAATTTATTTTTTCAAAAATGTTTATAATTACTTCTACCAGTAAATATTATTAGAATATATCAAAGTTTTGTAGGCTTTTGGCTTTTCACATTATGAAATTTTGTATTTATACAACAATATTACAGTACATACTCATTCTAAAGCCTTCCCCCATAAGCCGACCTTCTAGTTTTGGCTGGGAAAAGCATAGAAAGTTTAAAACCTTCTCTTAAGCCAACCCAATAAAATAACTATGGTAGTGTAAGCAAGAGGCTACTAAAGAAACTATTTTTTAGTGCTCCAGAGTCAGAGGCAGGCCGACAATGCTGCCCATCAATATTATTATTATTATTATTATTATGGGTAGTTTTCTATAGCGTGGTACCCCAGCCTAGGGCTGGGCTCACCACGCTGTACATGCAAATTAAAATGAACTTAAAAATATAAATTAAAAACCAACCATTCCATAACAATTTACATGTGAAGCCATGGACGGCACTCAGCAGCATCGTTTAACTTTCAGAGGGGGAATCAGTCAGGATAGTAAAGTTTAAAGAGGTGTGTTTTGAGTGCAGTTTTGAAGGCTGTGATGGTTGATATATTTCTGATGTGTAGTATAAATAAAAAAGAATAAAGTGGGGCCCTCTCTGCCCCCCATTCTTATGCCACTGGTCTGAGCATTAGTGGACGTTGGATGGAATGAAAAACAGTTGACCTGTAACAATGATCTCAGTAAATGCTCTAGGGTGCCATAATTTGATATCCACTGGATAAGGAAATGTTATTGGGATAAGGAAATCTTAGAGTTTGTAAACAATAAGGTTACAATAAAGACAGTAGTGGACAGAGTTAATTTCTCTTCAGAACTACAGGCCTTTTGATTTTAGATAAGAAAGTTTGTAAGAAAGTTTGAAACACAAGCGCAGTCAAGTCCAGGCCCCCTATCTGAAAACAACCCAGTAATTACTTTTGGATGAACATTTTTTTTTTTTTGCCAATCATTATTTTTTGTGGAACAACAAAAATATGTTAATGAATTGAATTGGATCAGGTAATCAGATTGCAGAGCAACATTAAATACATACTATTGAAAAAATTAGTTGAATCAGAACATTAACTTTTAATTTTTTGTTATTATTTTTTTTAGGGGTGGGGTGGGGGGGCAGAGGATTGTGGTGTTTTTGGAGAGGGGTCAAACTTTTTGTGACAGTAAGGGTGTAATCTGCAAATACATTGAGACATCATTTATTATGGAGGGCCCTAGCCCCTAATTACTAAAACATTGTCACAAATTCATGATACCCTTCGATGGCCCCCAACTCCTAATATCTTCATGTGGCCAGACCAGTACCAAGGAAAAGCGATCCACAGGGACGAAACCTGAAAATTCATTCCTTCAATTTTGATATAAAGAAAAAAGGGCTGTCCATAGCGGACTAGGAAATTAAAAACTTAAATAGGATTAATTGCTTTGGGTAGGGTTTAAAAAAATGTTAATTGACTTTTTTCTTCTTTAAAAGTTTTTCTTTAGATACCGGGTATGACATGAAGTTTATTAATGTTTATAAAGATTAAACATTAAAATAATTAATAGTACTTACATCAATTTGTTGGATTAAAAGTTCATCTTATAAAATCTAAATCAGATTACAGATAATTTTAATGAAATCATTTTTGTTTCTTGAAATTTATTTTCATTTCATTTTTTTAAAGGGTTTCTTTATATTTTGAAGTTAATTTTTAAAAAGATTAAACTTACTGTGCCATATTTTTAAAATATATTTTGGGGATTTAAATTGGATTTTAACATGCTGATTTAAATGTGGGTAAAAATATATTCAAAAAATTAATAAACTATTAATTAAATCCAATACAAAGGTTTGTCATACTTTTTCCAAAACTAAATTAAAAATCTCAATTATAATATAAGTCTAATAAAAATGATTATGAAAAAAGTTAACTAAAAAAGTTTTAAAAACTTATGATGAAAGTCTTAGTATTCTTTTCTCTATCTAAACCATCTGAATAAGTATTTCAAATATGTTTATTATTATAAAATTAGGCAATTATAATTATATATTAAGAAATATTATGCTTTTGACAAATACTACAAAAAAACAAACAAATAGAAGATCATTTTGAAAACTTTAGTCAATAATGTCAACCCTGTCTCGCAGTACATTGCATTTTATTTTTTATTTCACCACTCAAAGTCCTATAAAATATTATTAAGGTGGTCCACATAAAAATTAGCAATAGCAGAAAATTATACATTTAAAAACAACAATTTTTAAAAAGCTTAACCTCACCCACCCAAGTACTATCTACCCCTGTCTAGACATGGACATCACCCACCCAAGTACTATCTACCCCTGTCTAGCCATGGACCTCACCCACCCAAGTACTATCTACCCCTGTCTAGCCATGGACCTCACCCACCCAAGTACTATCTACCCCTGTCTAGCCATGGACCTCACCCACCCAAGTACTATCTACCCCTGTCTAGCCATGGACCTCACCCACCCAAGTACTATCTACCCCTGTCTAGCCATGGACCTCACCCACCCAAGTACTATCTACCCCTGTCTAGCCATGGACCTCACCCACCCAAGTACTATCTCCCCCTGTCTAGCCATGGACCTCACCCACCCAAGTACTATCTACCCCTGTCTAGCCATGGACCTCACCCACCCAAGTACTATCTACCCCTGTCTAGCCATGGACCTCACCCACCCAAGTACTATCTACCCCTGTCTAGCCATGGACCTCACCCACCCAAGTACTATCTACCACTGTCTAGCCATGGACCTCACCCACCCAAGTACTATCTACCCCTGTCTAGCCATGGACCTCACCCACCCAAGTACTATCTACCCCTGTCTAGCCATGGACCTCACCCACCCAAGTACTATCTACCCCTGTCCAGCCATGGACAACACCCAGCAGTAACAAGCACTGTTTATCAGTTAGAGGGGGGTGTGAGAATGAGTCGGTATAGTTGAGTTTGAAGAGATTGGTCTTGAGGGCAGTTTTGAAGGCTGGGATGGTTGGTATATTGCGGATGTGTAATGGGAGAGAATTCCATTGTTTGGGACACAGAAAGAGAAAGTCGTTCACCATAAGTTTTAGTGCGTGTTGCAGGAACAGAAAGAATAAGCATGTCTGCAGAGGAACAAAGCTTTTGACAGAAAGAAGTTTAGTAAGATAGGAAGGGCAGGAACCAGAGAAAAAGCTGTATAAAGATGATGTTGGTGCAAGTTTTGCATGACCCCCCCCACTTTTTTTATCGAGGGTTCTGCATCTGGGTTTTTAAGGTATTGGTTGTTTGAGATCCCTATTGAGTACTGACACTACAAGTTCTGCCTAAGGCCCTAGACTACGCAGACTGCCAGTAAGTTTACTCAGTATGACTATCAAAGTATTATATTATGTAGTCTAACTTCTAATTCTAAGTGTAGAAGAGTAGGCTGAGCAGGGCCTACTTATGAATAATTGTAACCTGTAACCTATATTAGCCTTTGCCTTTATATTTATACATTTATTGTAGGCCTAATCTATTTTGTATTTAAAAATTATTCAAATAGTTTTTCATGTAGTTGTCCAATGTAAATTGTAAATAATCAATTATAATGTAGTAGTAGTAGGCCGGTATAGGCCTATCACTATCTGACTATTATTTATGTGATGCATTCATTTTCATGTTATTGATTAAAATTAAACTAAATCAGCCCATTGCTCTTGGTTAAGTAAATTTTAAGTTTAGAGTTTGAATTACTAAGACGAAAGTTAATCAATCCTGTTCATATATTATTGTGTCTTTTTTCACAATATTATATAATTTATATTCTATAATTTTAGTTATCAGGCTGATTTAAATTTAAGCGATTAACTATTAACCTAATTTAAAGTTCAGACGCAAATCCACCAAGTCTCCCAAAAATTCAAGTGATTTAAATAATTACCCTTCCTCCTGAACATTATATCCTTTTTATTAGCCTCCCCTCATTTGATAAGAAATATTTCAACTTTCTTTCCTATCGACTAGCGTGTGTTATCTTTCGAACACGCACACAAGTTTCTCAAAATGTAGGCCTAATATTAGAAAATTTTATGAGATGTGTTGTAGCTTTCAACAACTTCTAAAGATCAAAATATGCCAGATTTTTCAGGCATTGTGCAGAAAACTAACTCTTAACATATCATTGTACTTTCGTATAATTTATTTTAATTCAATGTGTTTTTAACTTTAAGAAAAAAATCAATAGCAAATTATTTAATTTAGGGCTGAGCCGGTGCATTTTTTTACACCAGGGCCGGGGGAGGGGGGAATATGCATTTTAAAAAATGAAACTTGTCCCCGGGGGCTGAACGCTCTTCCAGAGGCGTTGCTGAACAAAATAGTTTATTTGGCAGATAGTCTTGACTCAGCTTTTTAATGTCATTTTAAAATTTTAAGTCGGTTAGATTCAGTTCACACGATAAAATTCGCGTTCATACATTTGATGAGATTGTTTATGAAGCCCAGTCACAAATTTCAAAAAAACTATTTTTAAAAAAAATGGTGCAATTTTGAAGCTAATTTGAAAGGAATTTGATCGTGTGAACTGACGCTTAATTAATTTGTATATAAATGAAAATGTTGTAATATTTCGCGGTACCCCTGCAAGAAGTCCACTGCTGCTCCCCAGGTTTCGCAGCAGGTGCACAGTTTGGGATCCACTGAGATATAGCATACGCCAAGAAAGACAGCAAAGAAAACCTGAGAAAACCAGTGACAAATTTTAACACGGTGTGTAGTGACTTCGTGGCATTGCTATGTGCGTCTTAATTGTCAATAAAAAATTTGATGCCAATGTTTTGGGTGAATTATTTTTTTTTGGGGGGGGGGGGGGTGGTGGTATATTTTGTGTGTGAGTAGCGGGCCAATAATATACAGGAGCAACAAAAAAGGGGTGAGGTGTAATAAAAAATTTATTTTTTGTTGCATTCTTTATAAAGGGGATGGAAGTTAAAAATGTGGAAGACTATTCGAACTGACAGAAATCTTGAAACTGAGCATTTCAAATTTATTTACCATTTTTGGAACAACTTGCCTCTGGGATGGGAATCAGCATTATCTAGAATGGGAATATGAATATGAAATCCAAATTCAGATCCCAAATTGTTGATGTGGATATTTACGAGATTTTAATCTTAATTTTAGCAGCTTGTTTATCAGGAATGTGAAAGTGAAAGTTTACATTATTATTTTTTTTTTTACATTAAAGCTTGATTAAAATATGTTTAAAAAGCTTATTTCTTCATTTAACTTTATTTTAATACAGCAGAATTTTGAGATTTCTTTATGGTCTGGAGAGTTTTACTTTTCTTTTGCAATAGCTGTAAGTTGCTAACATTTGGTACAAGGAAGTCTGCCAGAGAGATATCAATAAGAAGGGCCGAGTAGAAAATGAAGGCCTACTTATAAGTTACAATTTTTAAAAAATGAGTTGAGACAGGCATTATATTTGATTATTTCCCCTGAATCACTTCCTTAAATAACATTCATGAAATATGTCCATAAGTGTTTGATACCGAAAACATCGAGCAGCTTTTAAGGTATTTAAATATTTTAAAAAAGAATTTAAAAACTTTAAACTCATTTTTCTCAAAACTTAAAAAAAAACCCCACTTAAGTACTTTTTCTACTCGGCCCTTCAATTTACTTTGAAGTAAACTTTCCACAGTTTCAGTTAGTAGTCTTGAGAAAATCCAGGCTTTCAAGGAACCGAGACGAAACTGCTCGCGTGGGAGGAAAACAAATACATGTCCAGAAATGTACCCATTGTCATTGGAGCCGTTGTTAACAGCTGTATTTGGGGGTGTTCAGGGTTACTTCAAATTGTAGGAATAAAACGTGTTAAAGGTTCCTGTCTCTTCTTGTTATGAAACCTTTTGTGTTGTTGTTTGTACAGTTATTTTTCTGTTACCAAATTGGCGGCTGGTGGTAAAAACTGAGGCACTTGGAACTGTCTCTTTTATTTTAAAATAATTTTTTTTTAAGAGACACATGAATTGTTCAAAGTTTAAGCAAAAAAAAATTTTTTGATTTCATTATAACTTGCCTATATAAGAGACCGTTTAAAGACATACAATTTTAAAGAGCTTGCATAAAAAGCCTCCAACAAAAGGATACACTGGCAAAAAGTACCAAGTCAACATACACTTTCAAAAGGTAGTATGTGCAACTTTAATGTTTACTTCCTTAAGGCTAATAAAATTTCCTGTTGTTTTTGTTCAATGTAAAATGCATTATTAGCTTCTATTAAAGACATTCTCTGTGACAAAATGTCTTGGTCTATTAGACGTTGCAAGTTTTAACAGAAAAAGACACTTGAGTTTGGTGTGACTTAGCACCGTTTTTGCAAGTATAAGCTCCTTATTTGTTTTCAGATTATTCCATCCTGTGATATGATTGACTTTTTTTATGTACCATATTTGTTTGGTTAGATTTTTAGTATTGTTGATACATTGATACCCATCATTTTCCTGCAGTGAAGTCTATTAGTAGACGTGCATGCTCTGCTAGCATAGGTCTCTCCGTGCTGATAACTGGTCTATAATTTATAAGTTACGATAAGCAGGTTCTTTAAAAAAAAAAAAAAATTCGTAGACGACATGCATTGTCATTTTTATATAATAAACAATTTATATTTAATTATATGAATGAAATATTGAGTTATATCCCTTGCACTCCGTTGAAATAATGAGTTATATTCCTTGCACTAAACTACACAGATAAACATTCTTAGTGAATACTTGGAAGATTTTCTTCAGTCTTAATATATTTCAAGTGGTTATCATTTAGTATTTTTCAACGTTTGCTATAAATGTACTAATCAGAAAAAAAAGTGACTTGTACTGAACATTTATTATTCAGTTTTATTTTGCCTTGTTTGTCCTTAAAAAATACAACAAATTAAATAAATTATTTATGGTATATAAAATAAGGAAAACAACTTAGAAAAATTGGGCTGATATCTTAATATTTATTACAGCATCTTTTAATGCAAAAAATTCATTAAGGGTTACCTCAACTTTAGTATCTTTACTGTGAACATAGTGGGCTTAACATTGCACACACACACACACACACAAAACTTTAGTTAGCAACTGCTTACAATCAAATCAATAGCATGACATTTCTTGGTTACAATTTCAACCAGTGGCTTGGCTTTTTTTGAACAACTATGTGACTGATGAAAATATTTAAAAAAACAACAACAACCAAAAATTACCAATTACATGACAACATCCATGGTTAAGTCATCCACATGATAAATCGAGCCCCAGTAACAAATTTGTTTAGAAATGGCATGTCACCAGGTGGCCAGCAATGACAGGATGCTGTCATCCAAAGGTAATTGAAAACATAAAAAAGTGGTACAATGTTCAGTAAATGGAAGCAGTAAATGTCAACTAAATGTACACAAATATGCACAGCTAGCACCAAATGAAGAAAAAATACAACACAGCACTTACAGCATCGCAGGCCCATAAAGCACTACCAGGCATCAGCTATGTGGCTGGTGGCCCATACAGCACTACCAGGCATCAGCTATGTGGCTGGTGGCCCATACAGCACTACCAGGCATCAGCTATGTGACTGGTGGCCCATACAGCACTACCAGGCATCAGCTATGTGGCTGGTGGCCCATACAGCACTACCAGGCATCAGCTATGTGGCTGGTGGCCCATACAGCACTACCAGGCATCAGCTATGTGGCTGGTGGCCCATACAGCACTACCAGGCATCAGCTATGTGGCTGGTGGCCCATACAGCACTACCAGGCATCAGCTATGTGGCTGGTGGTCCATACAGCACTACCAGGCATCAGCTATGTGGCTGGTGGCCCATAAAGCTCTACCAGGCATCAGCTATATGGCTGGTGGCCCATACAGCACTACCAGGCATCAGCTATGTGGCTGGTGGTCCATACAGCACTACCAGGCATCAGCTATGTGGCTGGTGGCCCATACAGCACTACCAGGCATCAGCTATGTGGCTGGTGGCCCATACAGCACTACCAGGCATCAGCTATGTGGCTGGTGGTCCATACAGCATTACCGGAAATCAGCTCAGTGGCTGGTGGCCCATAAAGCACTACCAGGCATCAGCTATGTGCCTGGTGGCCCATACAGCACTACCAGGCATCTGCTCAGTGGCTGGTGGTCCATACAGCACTACCAGGCATCAGCTATGTGCCTGGTGGCCCATACAGCACTACCAGGCATCTGCTCAGTGGCTGGTGGTCCATACAGCAATACTAGAAATCAGCTCAGTGGCTGGTGGCCCATAAAGCACTACCAGGCATCAGCTATGTGCCTGGTGGCCCATACAGCACTACCAGGCATCTGCTCAGTGGCTGGTGGTCCATAAAGCACTACCAGGCATCTGCTCAGTGGCTGGTGGTCCATACAGCAATACTAGAAATCAGCTCAGTGGCCCATACAGCACTACCAGACCACTGCTCAGTGGTGCATACATTGGGGATAAGGAAGACTCTGAAAATACTTTGTGGGGGGGGGGGGAGAGAGAGAGAGAGAGAGAGAGGAGATATCCCTAGATACACTGACACTTGTGACTGGCAAAAATTCATTGCAGTCTAGCCCAAGCAAAATTGTCAAACTGAGATTTGGAATTCTGACTTTGACAAGGGTAGTGTTTCTGCCACCGGACAATGTCACTTTGACATTGATAATGAAACTATTAAATGGCAACTAAAATTTTTAGCCTTATCATTTCCCTGACCTCCCCCATGTCAGTGGTCAAGATAATTATAGGGAGGCAGAGTGTGCGTGATGTGGTGTACCACGTACTGGAACATGTGCCTTTATGTTCTGTACAAATAGAAACTACACATGTTATGGTAGAGACCATTATTACACATTAGAAATGTACATCAAGTATGGCAGCGTTGTAGTATTGAATCATAATAAAGTGTTAACAATGGCAACAAGAAAATAAATAAATAGAAGTGCTTGGTTGAACACAAAAACAAACTTTTTGGTCAATTAATTGTATAGGTAAAGTTAAGCTTCACTAAAGGTTGTACTTTAGCGGTACTAGTAGTTACTTGAATAAATGTTTTTTAAAAACCCAAGAAAAAGCTTACATGAAACTTTAATAGAGTTTTTTTTTCTTGCACTTGTTTTGCTATCGTAAATAAACTATATGAAATTTGTTATCCTCGTGTTAATTTGCCATGTCTGAATCAGATACAAACATCCAGTTATATTACTATTATGCAAAGGTAAAAAATTACACAAATTTAATATCTAATTTTCCACATATTTGTTTCGCTATAGTCATACTTGAATACATGCTTGGGGTGAGTTGTATAATCAAGGAATTTACATGGTTTTTAAAAACCATCCAGCTGCTATGGAGTCTAAGTGAATCTCATACAGTCTTTAATCCACAGTCAAATCACAGCTCACAGGCAACCAGGTAAATGAAAAAAGACACTTCAATGTGTGATATGCTAAATAAAATGAACACCAACTATTTTTCAACTAGAGGTTAAATAACATTTTAATAGAATTTGGCACCAGGTTGATCTAATTTTTTTCTAGTTTCATTTAAATAGAACATTTACAAGGTTGATAAAAAAAAATGTTGTTAGATACAGTTGACATTTTTAAAAAATAAACGAACTAGCTGGGAGCCTGTCACCAATTATCAAGCCGGGGGTGGGGGGCAGGAGCGAAGAGAAGGGAAGAGATTTGAAACAAAATAAATACATAAATAAATCAGTACTGCCACTGACAAACCCCCCCCCCCCCCCCCACCCATGTTATGTACATTTTTGTGAGGTGGCTGGAATACGGAATTGTAAAATATGTTTGTACATGACACTAAGTTTTCCTGTAATCCTAAATGTAATTTAGGTAGGAAATAAAAAAAAAATAAATAGGTTCACCTTAGTTTTGACAACCAATAAATTAAATTGTTAGAAATTCATTGTTATCATTTCAAAGCTCAACTGGACAATTAAGTCAAGGTGTATTAAAATATATTATTAATGTACTTATTTATTGATGTTGTGAAGTCAAAAGCATGTTTGGAATTGTTTTCAGTTTTCCAATAAATCTTCAGACTTGGGAGCATTTCGTAGTGAGCAGAAAATCAACCTGTTGAGCTTGAAGTGTTTCATTTAATGAGCCCTTGTGGTATTTAGTAAAATGGAGAGAACAACCATAGTGAGGTCATGTGCTTGTTTTGACAAACTGTGAAATTTAAATTTAAAAAAAAAACAAAAAAAAAACAACACACACTTCTATATAACTGTTTAAGCCTATGATTATGTTTCTTTAAAAAAAAAATGATATACAAATATGTACATATTTTACAAGGAATTACATGACAAATTGAACATTGGTTAGATGATTGGTCAGTGAGACCCCTTTCTATTGCACAACAATTTTGTGAATAGACTTGGTAAACCCACTTTTTATTAATTGTAGCACATTTTATTACCTTATTTTCCATTGAGCACTCAATGTAAAAAAAAAAAAAAATCAATTTATGATGTTAGTTAACTTGGTTGAGCAATAATCCTTAAAAAGAAAGAAATACTTGAGAATGCTTTCTGATAATGGTCCTCATTAACCTAACAACAATAACAAATCTAGAAATTCATTATTTTGGACAAACTAACTAATGCTGCTACATCAGTGACTCCCAAAATTAACATCACTTTATTTCTACACCATACCCAATGGCATCCCATCCACAGATTTTAACCTTTATACCCACATAATTTATGATGCCTAACGGCATCCATGTAACATGAGAATAATTCACAAATACTCTCCCCTTCACTGCACACCCATTCAAATTCTCTTACCTCCTTCCTAAATGGATTAAGTACAATCTTAAAATAAAATCCCTTGTTAAAATTCCGATAATTATAAAATTTTGTGTTGTTTCTTTACACCCATTAATGGCAACTTGGTAAAAAAAAAAAAGAAAAGGACTCATTTGATGAATTTTATAGCCTTTAGATGTATTTCAAGATAATTCATGGATTAATAATGCTAGCGGTAGTAATACAGATTCCTGTATTTAAATTAACAAAGTGAAATCAATATCTTGACCAAATTATTCATTTTGCCCTCTTATAACCTTGTGTTTAAGAATTTTGGGGGTAAAATGACACGTGGATAGCAGTTTTTTTTTTTTTTTTGGGTCTCATTGCGTCATGTGGATAGAAATGTTAAAACATTTTTAAAAAATTAAATTTTAAAACTGTGGATTTAGTTTTCTAGATTATTGATGATTCCAAAACACATTGATAGGATAGACTTTTCTTCAAAAAGTTGTATTACGACTATTATTCTATTGAGTATTTCTTATCAAACAACTATAAAATGATTGTAAAAATCCCCCCTTCCCCCATGTCGATATATATATATATCTATATCTATTAACACTCATCTCCGAACATCTATTTCTGGACTAGTATCAGGAGCTGCAGTGACTAACACTGGCCTTGAGGATGTCCTCAAGGAGGATGTTCTAGAAGATTCTAGAAGACTGTCTGCTGCCCTCTGCAGGTCCCAGCCGCATGTGGCCAGGGCCTCCTTGCATCTGTGCACATCTGCCAAGCCCAGAGATAAAAGTTTCTTGAGCTGGAGATATTTGCTGGCTTTGTTTACATCCCAGTGGGTGGTCTCAAGGGCTGTCATACACTCCTCTACAGTTATCTGCAAATGAAGCCAAAGGATTTCAAATTAAATATAGAAGGAATGTGAACATGTTTTATTTTTTTAAATTAAAAAAATAATTTTCTGCACACAATGCATTTAAGGAAAATAATTTTCATACTATTAGAGCATTTAGACTTGTCTTTGAAAGAAAATATTTAATATTGTTTTATTTTCTGTTTTTAGCATGAAAACTTTAATCCGTAAAAATATCAACAAGAGAGCAATTTTTAAAAAACAAATGCTTACCAAATGCCGGTTACAGTGATTTAGCTCTGTATCCAGGCATAAAAGTAAAACGTGGAATTTAACTACTGCATGGTTTTAAAACCCTGATCGCTTGTCGTCCGCTGATCAGTGCAATTATTGAAATTCCCTGCCCCCCATCCTTTCACCCAACCCACCTCAAAATCCTACAGTTAGGACAAAATGGTTATCGTAAGCAAAAGGGGTAGGGCTGCTGTTGTTTAAACAAACCTTTTCTTAATTCCCCCCCCCCCCCCCCCCTTTTTAACTCTTTTTTCATCAACTCAGATGCGACATTACAGGTCAGCTTGAGGCAGAGGCGATCAACCGTGGCAAGAGGGTCATTGTGGGACAAAAAAAGTTGGATACAAACTTGACCATTTTTTTAAAGTAGAAATTGAGTCTTTATTTTAAAAAAAACAACAAAAATTACCACCATTTGCACAAATGTACTTTTTCCGTAACTGACAGAGTGCATTCAACATGTGTTTAGCACTGACCTGGTTATGAAATAAGGTGAGCAGGGTTTCTATCTCTTGGCAATTCTTCTGCCTGAAACATCATTGAAAATTGATTGAGCATCATAGAGAGAGTCTTAAACTAAACAGCAGGCACTGGTATGGTTGGGTAAATGTACAAGCACGAGAAATACACTTTTCACCAGTGACATTTTTGCTATGAAGTAATGTCACTGGGCTGAGTTTAATATTACCACCGGGGCACCACCACCATCATTCAACAATGATTTGATATCATGTGTTGTCATGTGTATTGGCATGCTGACAGAAATGGTCATGCCATAATCATTATAACAGCCCATAATGACATGGTTGCAGCATAATGACATGGTTGCATCATAATGACATGGTTGCAGCTACTGACAGGATATCTAAAAATATAATTTTAAAATTCGAAAGCATGTTGAAATATTATTTTTTTTTAAAAATCTCCTACGAGCAGAAAGGAAATACTAATTTCAGTGTTTGACATATCCATTTTACACAGTTTAAGTTTATAAAGCTTAACTCTCGTGATCAATTACTCTCAATGTTGAAAGCCTGAAAAACAGATTATGTTAAAGATCCATTTGAATTTTAAGGTATGACATAGAATTTAGTAAAATTGCACAACTTTTTCAGTTGGTGTCTTACTACACACGAGATATATCTTTAACCTGGCATCTAAATACCTATAACCTAGTCGAGTAATACAACTACAAATTGTATAGAAAAATTTGAAGCAGGGCAGTAGTTTTTTTAGGCTGTGGGTAAAATAATTTCTTCATTACTCATTTCTAGAAACATAGTTTTTTTGTCACAATATTCATCTGATATCTATCTGACACCCATTCCAACACTGTAGCCCTGATTTGAGGGAAAAAAAACAACAGGTAATTTTAAAGATCGAGGTGATTTCTGAAAACAAGTCAAATATTTCAGTTAATGCATAACACAGCATAGCTACATGGTTAAAGGTAAACCCCCAATCAGTAGCACACTGATCCAGCATGGCTACATGGTTTAAAGGTCTACCCCAGTCAGTAGCACACTGATCCAGCATGATCATTGGTCCATCCAAAAAAACTTACATCTGAAGCAAAAATGACAAGTGTTTGATTTTTACCCCACTTCACAAGATATTTGGCCGTATCACAAGATATTTGGCCATATCACAAGATATGGTGAGCACTTCAAAGCAGATTCAACACAACAATCTTCTGAATTAACACCTCTTAAGACTTACCTGCCTGCTCTCCCTATAACTAGAGTTTATATTGGGTAAGAGATGGAACAGGAAGAGAATGAGGGTGTGATGGGGTGGGAGGAAAAAAAAAAAAGAAAGCAAGCTGTATAAACTTGGAAACAACAAATGAATGAAATGTTCTTTGTCACCAGGACAACATTAAATATGACACAATATAATGGGGAAATAACTGCATACATTGGGGGGGGGGGGGGGGGGAGCTATAAAAGGTGTGAGGGAGCCAGCTAACACCCAGAGATAGTTGAGGATGTTTGTTGTCTCAAATGAGAATACAGGTACAAGTACAAGGCTGGTCACAGGTACAAGGCTGGTCACAGGTACAAGTACAAGGCTGGTCGTAGTGATTAATAAAAATAAACAGATAACACACAGAGGGGGACTCCAGTTGATGTTAGAAATGTGTCTGCCTGAATTTCATAACAAATTAATTCTTTAAAATAAAGCTTTATTACATTTTAAAAAGACATACCAGTATAGAAGTTATCAAGATTGCTTACATCCTTAATTTAAAAAAAAAAATAGACTAAAATAAAAGCCTGTTAAATCATTGATAATTGTATGCATGGCCTGAACTTACATTTTGAAGAAGAAAAGAAATGTGATTGTCATAAATTGATAAATGAAATGGATGTGAAACTAAAATACTTGGGGTGTCACCTATTTCCCTACAGCACACAAGCAATGCAGTCACAATACAAGTCACAGAATTAAAGTCAAAGAAACTGTGACAGTGATACAGGAGAAGTGTGCACCAAAACTTGTGTAGCAGTGTGTAACATCTGTACTTCACATGACATCTATGTGTGAACTAGCATAGAGTGTATGTAGGTGGCCCAAAAAAAAAATAAACATATCGCTTAGCTTATCATAGATGTGTGCTAACACACATTTTAACAGACTACATAAAGGTGAATGGTGTTTACAAACAATAAACATCAAACGTGTGTCTAGATCAATGCACATCATACAGAAAACTGAAATAACCCAGCCTGGTCACAAGTCAAGAAAGCACAACCAAAAAAAACAACAAACAACAAAATAAACACCAAATTGATCACTGCAAAAATCCAAACAACAGCAAGGACTAAGAATCTCAGCCAATATGGGGACTAAGAATCTCAGCCAATATGGCGCTGTTGACCTAACATGGGAATTGATGTAGTGGAGTTTGACTATCTCTTTGAAAGATTATGGACATGGTCTTAAAAATACTTTTGTTAAATGAAGAAAATGCTATTGGTTACGAAGATCCCATGGATTGCAGCAGTATCCAGACAGCAGGCTGAAAATGGCAAGTTTGAGAGAGCCTGCGGAGAAAGCAGACAACAGAAGCTCTAAAGGTCGCTCTGAACTAGTGAGTTCTACCGTTAGATCTAGAATAAGCCGGCTATCAACACGCTGGTTAAAAGAGAATTCGAGAAATGCAAAGTTTCATTGAGAGAGCTCACTACTGCCCAAGTGGCACTGAGCTGGGCCAGTCACCTTGACTTCCACTCAGTACTACCCATGTGGCACTGAGCTGGGCCAGTCACCTTGACTTCCACTCAGTGTGGCCAAGAGGGCATGACCAGTAATAAGGAAGCAATCAGTCTAAACACAGTTTTTAAAAAATAAACAAACAACTAAAAACTTCATGCCAAGGGGACACTGACAAAGAATCTGCTTTGAAAGCCCTTCAACTGGTTATCTCCCTCTGGATGATGACCATGCTGGAAACCAGGCACATTCAGAGAAGGGTGGGGGATTAGTGGATGCTGGAAGCTGTAGAGATACATGTATGGCCGCCAGGGCAAAAGCTGTGGAAAAAAGGTGGGCGGGGAAGGTGAGACATGCACTTACTGGCACAGGACTAAAGTCAACATCTGCTGGACCTATAATAAACTGATTTCCAGGTCAAGAAATAATCTGTTTGAACATTCTTCCTGGGCTAAGAGGGTATTGCTGGTCACAGATGGCGGCACTGGGATTATCAACTTCAGAAAAATCGCCAAAACTCTAAAATATGCTTCACTGCTAATCCAGGTACTGGTTGGAAAACGAGTTTGTATCTTAAATAACTGGTTGACATCTTGCACGGTTCAGATAACTAAGTATTACCCACAATAAGTGCGATCTGAAGAGAGGAAGGTATACAAAAGACAATTCCAAGAGCCATAAGTCTCTTAGTCTGGGACTGACCTGATCTTGGGATCCATTTAGATGAGACAACTGGGAAATTTAGGGTGGCAGATACCCCAACCCCATAAAATCTTAGAGGGGCTCTAATGAGGGATGGTGTCAAATGATTTGTATAAGTTTGCCATCCAGCTCAATATATTGGGGGCTAATGCCTCATGCATTCAAGATTCAGCAACCATCCTGGCATAGTGACCTCAACAAGCAAGCAAAGCATGAAAATGACAGCGCGCAAATAGTCCCATGCATGTTCATTGTAACTGTGTTAATGGCATGCAACTATGAGACATGAAGAAACCAGACTTGTTTCATTATCAAATCCCCAATCCTCTCCCCTTTTTAAAATAAATGTCCTATCCAAGGGTGACCATTTTTTTTTATGGTCTAACATGTGTATAGATAAATGCTCACTACATACACATAAGTGTATTTATAGGTCTTTCACCATAAATGAGAGAAGGGCAGCGAATCCAGGAAACAAGTTTTATCTTTCCCACTGTAAAAAGGTCAAGACTATCAAATATGACATCATCAAATGTGAGTGCCACCCCCCCCCCCCCCTCGATGAGCTTCTCAGGAGATTCAGTTTTCATTAAAAATTATTGTAAATATTAAAAGAAAGCCCCAGACTCATTCCCCTTTAAATCTTAGCCAACGAGTGGTCTGGTGCCTCCATGCAAAAATGAAAAAAAAAGAAGAAAAAATTAAATCTACATAAGCATGAGCAGTACAACACTAAACAACAATATGATCATTGAATGCATTGAAAACAAAACTACAGATAAATAAAATGGCATAAAGAAAGACAAATTTAGTTCAATTTTGATACATATGACATGGCTAATTACATGTCATATTCATGTCATTATTGGAAATTAACAAACATGCCAGAAACTTTTTGGATAAATGTCATATGTATCAATAACTGAAATGTGACTGAAGGTGAAATGCGATAGTGACAGATGTGTCGAGACAGCATTGGTACAAGTGTCAGCAGCTAGTGCACATCAGCACAAAATGGAAAAAAAGTCAAAGAAATGTCTTGAGATGAGGCCAGTCTGTGGAAGAGATGGAGATGAGGCCAGTCTGTGGAAGAGATGGAGATGAGGCCAGTCTGTGGAAGAGATGGAGATTAGGCCAGTCTGTGGAAGAGAGTATGAACTACAGAAACACGTGTAGACCAGCTTTACAAGTTACAGTCAAGATGAGAATGGGTAAAAGGGTGTTGGGAAGGGACAGCATTTACTGAGACACGAAAGAGATGAAAGTGGCTATGTATGACACGTGTACACAGATTGGACTAGTCTACGGCTGAGCATGAAGTAGGGAGAGCAGGTTGTAGGCAGGTCTATTACCTATCCAAGGCAAACTGGCGCAAATCTTCATAGCTTGCACTGGAGGCATTGGTGTAGCTGGTGAACATGAGCGGGGAGACATCGGATGAGCTGCTGGAGTAATCCACAGGTGATGCGTCCGTGGGACTGGAGACATGGACGGGCATGAGCTGGGTGTGCGGCGGGGACGTGCTGCTGCTGGAGCTGGTCAAGCAAGGGAACTTGAAAAACACTGCGGCGCCAGTCCGCGGATGGTTTCTCTGTGGCTGAGTGCGCAATGCATGGACAGAAAGGCATGGGTTGTCTGTACCTGACCTTGAACCGTCGGGAAGAACCAATGGCGGCACAGGTGATTGGACGGATGTTTTACTGACATGTGGTGATAATTTGACAGTTAGTGCATTGCTGTGTTTTGATTGATGAAAGGTTGATTTGGGTTGGGGTTGTGTGCGGGGCGAGAGAGGTGGTGGTGCAGTAGCCTGTGAAGAGGGGTGCAGACATTTAGGTGCCCTGTGAGAGGACACCTGAGAGGATTTGGTGACTATGGGATGAAAGGGAGTCTGTGAGTAAGGCTGAGGGTAGGAAGGAGCTTCATCAAAGAATGCATCATCATCGTTGTCATCTGCGTGGTGCATAGAGCGAATGACATGGTGAGGTGACAGGGAGTGGGTGTGGTTAGGGGAGGTGTCACTAGCAGATCGGCCCCTGTATGTTGTTGGACAGTTGTCAACACTGGAATGGTGGGCCGGGCTGGGATTGTGTGAAACGCTTCTTACCACTCTTGGCTTCTGCAAATCCAGACCCAGTTTTTCTCTATAAGAAGGGGTGGGCGGGGCTGGGGGCAGGTCAGCAGGGGGACTGGTGTTGTCAGACAGGTGGTAAGAGTGGGCAGGGCCATAACTCAAGCTCCTTTGAAAACTCTTGGGATGGCCTCTACTGTGTGTCAAAGGCGAGGGCCGGGTGAAGGTGGAGGACCAGGTGTGTTTGTTGCTGGACAATGGCCAGGCGATGTGAGTGGGCTCGTCCACAGATGGTGGGTGCTGGGGAGGGGACAGGCAGGAGGTGTGAGGATCTAACAGCATGTGGGTGGGCTCAGAGTCTGCAATGTCTGATGAACAGTCGGACATGTCATAGGCTGGGGGCAGGTAAAAGAAATCACTGGTGGAGTCCAGTGATCTGCTTATAGGGGTGTTTGATGAAATTTGATTTCTTCGCTCTTGATGACCTACTTTTGGCGTAAGAATTGGTTTGGAAGATGTTTGAGAATTATGACATGGAGAATGTATAATCTGATGGTTGGACCGCTGGTTGCTGGAAAGTGCAGATGAATTGGGAATATTTTCTGTAATTTTTCGACTGTGACCATGATTAACTTCAGGCCGGACAGTTAAACTTTTTCTCTCAACTCTATATTCAGGGGAGTTAGGACCAATAATTAAGGGATACTTTCTCTCCCTTGGACGAGAGTTAAGTGGTATACTTCCAGGTTGTGGGTCCCTTGGCGGTAGGGCTGGGGCTTCAGTGCTGTCATTGTCAAAACTGCTGCTTCGTCTAAGACAGCGAGACGATGGCACTTCATTGTGTTCACTAAATGACTGACATTTTCTAGGAGGTGGTCGAGGGGGTGGAGATTCTAAATCAGGAAGATGTGTCACAGGTGAAACTGACTGTGTTGGGAGTGGTGCTAACTGTGTTGGGAGTGGTGCTAACTGTGTTGGGAGTGGTGCTAACTGTAATGGGAGTGGTGCTGACTGTGTCAGGAGTGGTGCGAACTGTGTTGCAGAATGTAAAGAGGAAGGGTTTGTAGATTGCTGCACTGCATCTGTCATTGATGAAAGTGTGGACAGGGCTACTGCTGTTGTTAGTGGAGATGTGGTTGAGGCTACATATATTAGTGATGGAGATGCGGGTGGCATTGAGACAGTCATTGGCAAGTTTGTAAGTGTTACTGGGTGCGTTGTGCATGGTGTTATTGTATTTACAGAAAGAGGTTTGTCAAGAAGAGTTGATTGTATAAGACTGTTCTGAGACAGGCAAATTGAGGGCTCTTCCATAAAATGTCTTGAACCTGAATTAATGGAACTAGCCGAAAGAACATCGGCCATTAGAGTACTGGTCAGCTTGTCAACCTCAAGTTTTAATTCAGCGACAGCAGCAGCACTCTGTGGTGACGTCCTGCTGTCGACAGGATCTGTTGTTAACAGCTGCCCCCCACCGGTGTCCTCTTGCTCCGTTGTCGGTTTGTGATGCGCTGCAACATTCCTAGAGAGATGGCTAGAGAAATTAAGTTGTGGCACACGGAGGGACAAAGCCCCTCGCATGCTCAGATTACTCGTACCTGCTGTGCCTCTTCCTGCTGTGCGAATGGGGATGGCTCCACCTCTGAGCATTCTGAGAGGGTTGGTGTCAACCTCGTCAGGCACACCTTCCCCGCTGGCACTCTCATCAAGGTCTACGCTAGGTGCCCGACCAGGGATTCCCTGGGGTTCCCGGGCAGATGGGCGAGTTCTTGTTGTTGTTACAACAGGGGGTCCATCCCCTTCCCCAGCTAATGCTTTCTGGTGATCCAAATGTCGGTTGAGGCGGCGCTCTCGCAGTTTGCTCATGATCTCCTGCGGAGAAGGCTCGCTGAGGTCCTCTTCAAACAAGGAGGTCGATATCTGCTTTTTGTTGAAAGAATCTTTGCGCTCCACAGAGTCAGCAGTAGTCCTGGGCTCAAAATCTCTGCCAGGTTTACTACTGTCTGATGAGCATTCGCTGTGGTCCCAATCAGCTCTGTGGTCTGACTCTGCATTTTCTGAGTTGTTGTCTGACCTGTCCAGAGATGACCTTTGAGATGATCGTGCAGATGAGCGATCAAATGAAGTGGATGCCTTATCAGACAACTCATCCCTCATGCTGGCAGAGTCTTCCACTCGGACAATTTCTATAGTCTTTTTCAGCTCTTCCCTCTCTCTGTCCTTTGAGTCCCTGGATGCTGGCACGGGTATGTGGCTGTCAATGCGTCGCTCAAGTTTTGGTGGGATATCAGGTGAAGCTGGAACAGACTGCCTGACCGTGGGCTCCACCCTCTGAATCTCAGGGCGGGGCTTAGGGACAGGGATCTCTGACTTCTTTATGCTCTCCTGTTTGACAGGTCTAGGGGCCGGCACTGGGGCAGGACTAGGGCTGGGCTTCGGCTGGGTCACACCCACTGGTTTACTCTGCAGCTGGGGAGGTGAAATTGTGGGCCTGCTGGAGGGGACAGGCGGTGTGTAGGGAGCATTACTGACTGATGCGGGGTGGTTGGGTGGTGATGAAATTGACTTAGGAGGACTTGAGCCACACTTGGAGTCTTTGATAAGGTCAGGCTCATGCCAGGATGGCTCAAGGTCCTGTGATGTTTTGGATGACGTTCGACTGCGGGACAGGTCTCTAGTGTAGTCATGGGAGTCAGCCTCAGAGCTAGAGGAAACGTTCTCTTTAAAAGATCCTTTCACCACCAGCATGTTGTAGGCCTGCTGGGCCTCTGGGCTCACTTCATCATTAATTTCCCCCTTGTTCTCCAAATCATCGGAAAATGTTCGCTTGTGTTCCGCTTTCGGGCTGCTGCGTTTGATTGAATTTTTTAACCTGGAAATAATGCCATGGGATTCTTCCTCAAAAAATGCTCTGTCCCCTTGGGAGGGAATCACTGGAGGACTCTGTGAATCATTTAATCTGTGAGCGGTCAATTCTCTGGCTCGTGCGATAACATTGTCCACCATTCGTTCCTCAGAAGCTGTCATGGGCTTGACCTTGGCTTGTTTCTTCTCCTTTGGCACTTCCTGTGGAGCCAAGAGAATGTCTCTACATTTCTCAGATATAATACCTGACACACTTATCTGCACACTCTACACACATTGGGGGGGGGACAAAGACACGCGCCCCGGTCAAAGGAGACATGACACGCTCCTTCTTAAAGGCAAGTGAATTCTTCTGACGCATCCATTTCAAGTGTTGAATCAAAATCTTTTTCACTGTCAAATATACTAACCCCACCCCAATGACATGCCTCAAAATAGCCAAGTGTGGAGTATTTGGCTCCAACCCCGGCAGCAAACTGTCATTTACACTCCATCTCTACAAATGCCGTCTCATATCTAATCCTCTTCTCTCTCAAAAACCAACACCATCTCTACAAATGCCTTCTCATATCTAATCCCCCTTCTCTCTGAAAAACCCACCATAACAGGCCATTTGAACTCCCTGTCTCTTTATAAAACAATGTATATTGAACAAGCTTCTACACCTATTCATGTTCTATGTACATTACACCCACACACGTTCTATGTACCTAACACCCACACATGTTCTATGTACTTAAAAGCCACACATTATCATGTTCTATGTACATTTTTAAAACATGTTCTATTCACATTTTTAAAAGCAAAGAAAGACAATTTATGACACAGTTTTGTAAACCAATTTAAGAGCGCCTCCACTATATTTAACGGACAGTCAGCACATTCCCCATCCAGCCACACATGTAGAACTGAACAGATTCATCAATTTACCACCCGGGGCGGCTGTAAAGGTAAAGGAGGCACAGAAGAGGATGTTGATGAAGATGATGATGCCCTGCTGTCCCGTGGCGCAGGCACCGGTGGGCCCGAGGCTGTCACCTGTCTCAGATCTGCCTCTAAAGTCCTGCCCAGATTGGCTGTGGGAGTGGTGTCGCTGCTGGAGCTGACCTGCTTTTCTTTCTCATCCAGAGCCTTTAGAACTTCATCCATGAAAGAGGGGCCGAAATCAAATGAAGTCTGAAAGAAAAAAAATAAATTTTCATGTAAAAGTATGTAGGGTTTGAGTGATTGAATACTTCTATAGCGCTTGTATCAATGCTATTTTAGCATGCTCACAGCGCTCTCAGGGTAATATCATGTCAAGAACAGCATTTGTCAAGAAAATAAAACAAACCCACAGACCTGTTTACTCTTACAATTTTAGCGTACAGTGTACGATTTTGAGGTGTATACATTATATATATTGTGTGGTTTTTTACTATTAAGATAATGTATTGAATGATTTTGTTATGATATTGTACGATTTTAAGATTTTGAGGGTAAACAGGTCTGAACCCATAAAGCCACACAATGTTAACAAAGCAGTTGAAGCAATTAAAAAAATTCCCTTAGCTTGCATGAGGACAGGTCTACATGTGGATGGATCTCATCCATGCTGGACTTACACCCAAATCTGGCATTTTAAAGTCAGAGAAGAGGGAATCGTCCTCCACATCACGATAATAGGATGGACTTGATCTCCCGTCTATTGACTGCATGGTGGATTGACTGTTTAATGACTCGCGGCTCATCCTGGAATACGAGTGATGTTCAATATCATTAGATCTTGTTAAATGGTTTCAAATAGCTTTCAGTTTAATCGTACAAAAATGACATACAGAATTTGAGGAGGTTTGACAATGCGGATGGAAAACAAGATAATCAGATGTGACGAAATTGTCTGGTCTGCGATGGATGAAGAACCAATTGCCCAGGTGGTGTTAACATAGATTTAAAAATGGTTGCCAAACCTAACCACCCATGGAAATGTTAAAATTGTCCCACACAGTACAGAAAACAAAGTGGCTCCAGGGACGTACCAGGACTGACCATAGCCATTTCTCCCCTCATCTAAAAATTCATCAGAGTTACTAGATCTGACGTGGCCGTTGCGGTCAGGACTGTCCTGGACATGGGGAATGGATGCAACAGATGAACCTCTACTTGCACCTATACCTGGTTGGTAAACAAAAGGATTCAGAGTGTTAGATTACAAACTGTACATGAATGGCTACCAAAAAGAAATGGAAACCTACTAAACTTGTATAATGAGTAGAGCCACAGCTTTAGATGAAATAAAAATGATTCCTACCCCCATCCACTCTGACTGGCAGCTTGTCATAGGCGTCACCAATGAAAGAAACATCCCCGAAGACAGCGCCATCATAGCCAATGTGGCCCGTGTGTCTCAGGTCATTTTGAGGACGGCTGATCATATCAGCTCGGATCTTTCTACCAGATTTTCTACTTGACTCTGTCGAATCAAAATTATATACAATCTTATGGTTTACAATACACATGTGCCTACCAAATGATACAACAATAAAAAACAAAATGGTTTACAATACACATGTGCCTACCAAATGATACAACAATAACAAACAAAATGGTCTACAATACACATGTGCCTACCAAATGATACAACAATAAAAAACAAAATGGTTTACAATACACATGTGCCTACCAAATGATACAACAATAAAAAACAAAATGGTTTACAATACACATGTGCCTACCAAATGATACAACAATAAAAGACAAACATCAACAAAGAACATCCCTGATTTCAATGATAACCATCTGCTCTACACCAGACTTGGCCTTGGGACAATTTTTTCCTTAATGGATATTAGCCCAATTTATTTAAGGATGAGTTCTCTCTCAAATTACAGCTATTTTTTTTTTCCTGTGTAAAGACTTTGAATGGGTATGCTCATTTGTAGTTTTTGTAATGTTGCGTTTTGTATTTAAATGTGGCAAAATACATAGATTTTTTAAATTTCTCTTTTAATATGGTTGACTTTGTACCGCGTTTCGAGCCTTTGGGGATGAAGCGTGATTTTTCAAATAAACCTTATTATTATTATTATTAACATTAAAAATTAAGAAAGGAAAGACAAACAACAACAAAAGATGAAGCAATGGTGTAGGGAAATTGGTGCTGACCTTTCCTGGCCAGAGAGATTGTCTTGGCTGCCACCGGACTAATTTTGGGTTCAATGAAAGGGACAGCATTTGTTGGGTCAAAGAGTCCTGACTTCCCATTGGACAATACACCTCTCCATACAAGTCCGGGAGGGAAGGTGTTGGGAGGGCTGTTCAGAGGACAAGATTTTATTGTGAGTTCAATGTGTTCACTGATCTATGTTTGAGAACATTTAAAAATAACAGTCATTTAATATTAGAAAACTGGTGGGAAAAAAAACAAAACTTTGTCATTGCAGAGACTTGTTTTAATGCAAACAGCAGCATACCACTTCACTAACATTTCAAAGGAATGATACGGTTGTACATTATTACAAAAATCCCCGAAAAAAAAAAAAAAAGGAAATAGTAGAAGTTGTCAAAAGCAGCTACAGTAGCATAATTCAACTGAAAACAGCGCGTCAAAGTGTATTCACCTTTTGTCTATGACCACTATGATGTCTCCAGACTTAAGGCTCATGTACCCTTGAGCTGGGTTGGTGGTGTCTTTCAACGCCTTCACTTGTGTGGGACGAAGCTAATGATAAAAGGGTAGAACTGGGTGAGTTACATGGTTCCATGGCAGATTACACAAAAATAGTTT
Organism: Omphiscola glabra; assembly: GCA_964017045.1. Taxonomy (NCBI): domain Eukaryota; kingdom Metazoa; phylum Mollusca; class Gastropoda; family Lymnaeidae; genus Omphiscola; species Omphiscola glabra. The sequence continues at coordinate 15,673,588 of OZ024805.1, forward strand.
TTATTATTAATCAAACTAATTAAGCATGGAACTACTGCGAATCAAAAGGTTTTGTGAACTTCAAACTTTGCCGAGATTCTATTCCTCACAAATTATATTTATTTTCACAAAATTCAAGCTTTCAAGCTGCCGTCAATGAATGATTGATGATTACCTGTGGAAGGCGTAGTAACAGTGAGGCAAAGCTTGGCCTGGCGTCTGGGTCGTGCTGCCAGCATTCCTTCATCAAGTTGTACATTTCATTGGTGCAGAGGTCAGGCTGCTCCAAGTATTGACAGTTGGGTTCATCTATGGCCTCCAGAATCTGACAGAAGGGAAGCATAACAAAATCAGGCACTGAAAGTGTAAGCTTTCTTCAAGGATGCCAGTCTATCATCTATAAATTCATTTACAACATCACTGAAAAAATAACCTGTTGTCCATTCAGGCCAGCCCATGGCTGAAAGCCGTAAGTAAACATCTCCCACAGGAGGACACCAAATGACCACATGTCCGAGGCAGAAGTGAACTTGAGGAAGTTGATAGACTCTGGAGCACACCTGGAACAATCAATAAAAGGTCCTCATGACTCAAGTAATCGGTGGAAAAAAACAAATAAGCAGACATTATCAAAATGTCCTCTGCAAAATCACTTTAACTTCTTTACATTCATTTGTTTAACATTTTATTACAAACAACTAAAGTAACTAATTCTTTACAAAAACAGAAATAAACAGAATTTAACCATGGTGAAATTTTTTTTTTAAAAATAAAATCATTTCAATAACTATTTTTTTTTTTTTTGGAATGGCAAACATAAGAGTGAAATATGTAAAACATTAAAACAAAAAGTGTTAACTGACCATGCAATGGGCAATTTGAGACTGACACTAAACTTGCTCTGGTAGTAATCCTGGCCAGCTCCCAGGATTCGGGAAAGACCAAGGTCACTGATCTTCACCTGGTGGGAAGAAAAGAGAAATCAAACATTTGTCAAGGCAACCACAACTGTTTGATCAAGACTTCTCAAGTTAGCAAGTTCTAAAAGCTGTCTTTGACAGCAGGGTCATCTCTACCACTGTGGCTAATGTGAGGCACAAGGACTTCATATTTATGTCAGGAACATAAGACTAAAAAAAAAAAAATCATTTAAAAAAAAAAAAAAAAAAAAGGAATTCATTTGCATATATAACTGATATCTATATATATAAAAATGAATGTATGTCTGTATGTCTCATATGCGCTCCCACACCATTTATGCAATTGCGCCAAAACTTTAATTAGTTGTTGGCCACCTAACCGGGCATTTAACTGTGTCATTACAACACTTATAAAATGTTCCGTTTTTTGCCGTTGGCCCTTACTTTGTTTTTTTTCTTATAGGAGCTTTGTAAAAAATATTTCCGTCTGCGCTCCTACACCATTGATCCGAATGCGCTAAATATTTGGTGAGATGTTGCGAGCACGCACACAAAGGTTTGAGAATAATTATAACTGTTTTAATATATTCCGTTTTGAGCCAGGGGCCGCATGTTCGTTTTTTATTATATGAGCTATATAAATATAATTTCAAACCGTATGCGCTACTAAACCATTCATGCGATTGCGACAAAACTTTGTTGAGTGGTCGTCCATAACCTCGCGCATTTTACTGAGTCATTACAACAGTTTAAAAGTATTCTGATTTTGACCGTTGGTCCCAAAATCGTTTTTTTCTTATATGAGCTTTGTAAAAAATAATTTTCGTCTGTGCTCCTACACCATTTATCGAATATGCTAAAACTTTGGTGAGCTGTTGCGAGCACGCCCACAAAGGTTTCTAAATTATTAGAACCGTTTTAAAATATTCCGTTTTGAGCCAGGGGCCCCATGTTCGTTTTTTCTTATATGCGCTATATAAATAAATTTCAAACCGTATGCGCTCCTACACCATTCATGCGATTGCAACAAAACTTTGTTGAGTGGTTATCCATAAGCTCGCGCATTTTAATGAGTCATAACAACACTTTTAAAATATTCCGTTTTCGGCCGTTGGCCCCTAAATATTTTTTTTCTTATATGAGCTTTGTAAAAAGTAATTTCGGTATGCGCTACTATGCCATTCATCTGAACGCCCGCAAAGCTTTTTGAATTATTACAACCGTTGAAAAATATTCCGTTTTGAGCCAGGGGCTCTATGTTCTATTTTTCCTATATGAGCTATACAAATAAAATTTCAAAACGAGATAATGCATGGATGGATAGATTTTTATTCAAATACAAATAGCGACATCCGTTAAATAATCCGTTTTTGGCCGTTGGCTCCAAAATAGTTTTTTTTCTTATATGAGCTTTGTAAAAAATAATATCCATATTCGCTCCATCTGAATGCGATACGACTTTAGTAAGATGTTTCTTTTTTTTTTTTGAATTTTGTGATATAATAAGTAGGTTTCTGAAGTAATACAACAATTCTACAATATTCCGTTTGTGGCCGGGGGCCTTAATTCGTTTTCCACCCTTATATTATATATATAATTATCGTATGTATTCCTATACCATTCATCCGATTGCGATAAAATTTTGGTGAATTGATATGCGTGAATTGATGTGTGCAGGCCCGCATTAGGTTTCTGAATAAGTACAACCATTTTACAATATTCCGCTTTGGGCCGGGGGCCTTAAATTCGTTTTTTTTTCTTATTTGAGCTATTTAAATATAATGTCAAACAGCTATTGCATAGGTGAGTGGAAATAAATTAAATATTAACTGTGGCATTTAATTTTGTATATGTGACTTAATAAATAGGTTTCTGAATTAGTACAAATATTTCACAATATTCCTTTTGGGGCCGGGGCCCTAAATTTGTTTATATGTAATAAATGAGCCATATAAATATAATTTCAAACAAAGCTATTGCATTGGGGGGGGGGGGGGGGTGAAATCAATCGCTAGAAGTTTGGGGACTAAACTGCATGTGGTAGGCTCCCGCTTCGAAAAACCTTCTAATTAATTCGAATACGCACGAGACGGTAAAAGAAATTTGTATATTAAAAGTACTTACAAAAAACATTATTAAAACACAAACACTTTATTTCGATGAGTGGCATTGCAACGCATGCCGGGTACTCGCTAGTATAACATATATATAACATATATAACTGATATGTAACTGATATATAACATATATATAACTGATATGTAACTGATATATAACTGATATATAACATATATATAACTGATATGTAACTGATATATAACTGATATATAAATGATTTTCTCTTGTTAAACAACGTCCTCATTAAAAAAACAACTGAAATATAGTTTCCTAAAAGTGTACTGAGACCCATCTAATTGTCAGAATTATTGATTCACTAAAATTACTTATCCAAATGACCAGCAATGGTGGATAAAAAAAATTCTTTTTCAGGCATGACAGTATTTAACTTGACATGTACAGCTAATTTCAGTCTCAAAAATAATTGGCAGATGAATGGGAAAAATGCAGAGAGCCCTGGTAACTGTATTCACACCAGGCAACATGAAACAAAAACAAACGGAATTCCATACCTGACTCTTGCTAAACACTAGAATGTTCCGGGCTGCCAGGTCCCTGTGGACGAGCCTCTTGATCTCAAGGTAACTCATGCCATCACAAATCTGCTGGCTGAAGTCACACAGGCGAGGTATGGGCAGATCAAGGCGAAGCAGTGGGTCCTTGAGGCATTCCAGTAGGGACCTCAGTGGGGCCAGTTCTGTGACCTGTTTTGCGGAAGGAGGCAGTCAGAGTAATGAGCATATGCCTGCCTTAAATATTTAACAAATCCACTTACATGGTGAGCACAACAGGCTTCTACTTATTTAGAACAGCAATTCTCAAACTTTTGAGACATCACACTTGTTTTGCTTATATGGGATTTGTGGAGTATAAGTGGAGTGGCAGAGTTTGACATGTTTTTGAAGAAGAGACAGTTTTTGAGAAAACACAACATAGCGGTTGTCCCCGTATTGTATCCTCTTTCCAAAATGCAATAAAATTTGAAGGGGCATCACTTAAACACAATCTAAGAAATCCAAACATTTAAAAAACTTTGAGTGAAGTACTTGTGTTAACCTTTTGAGGTATTGAACATGTGCTGGCGTTACTGTAAGGACTATTTTGAGGGTGATGGCAGCAAAATTTAAATGAGACAGGCAGGTAATTTTTCTTAGAGCTTTGTCATACTGACTTGTATCATTAAGTTGTCTTACAGACCCTATGATGACAGGGCAGGACCTAACTTTAAAACCATCTCCGCTCTAGAATGCATGAAAAATGCTGCATGTACCCCTCCAGGACAGGGGTGAGATACTGCTCTAAATAATTTTACAATTAATGCAATAAACTAAAAGTAGAGGGGAAATTGATGTAACCAGTGCATAATGAGCTACTGACCAAAGGGGAAATTCAATCTAATCAGTGCTTAATGAGCTACTGACCAAAGGGGAAATTCAATCTAATCAGTGCTTAATGAGCTACTGACCAAAGGGGAAATTCAATCTAATCAGTGCTTAATGAGCTACTGACCAAAGGGGAAATTCAATATAATCAGTGCTTAATGAGCTACTGACCAAAGGGGAAATTCAATCTAATCAGTGCTTAATGAGCTACTGACCAAAGGGGAAATTAAATCTAATCAGTGCTTAATGAGCTACTGACCAAAGGGTAAATTCAATCTAATCAGTGCTTAATGAGATACTGACCAAAGGGTAAATTCAATCTAATCAGTGCTTAATTAGATACTGACCAAAGGGTAAATTCAATCTAATCAGTGCTTAATGAGATACTGACCAAAGGGGAAATTCAATCTAATCAGTGCTTAATGAGATACTGACCATCATCAAATTATCCTCTGTATCCAGCACCAGGCCAAACATTCTGACAATGTGGTCATGATCCACCTCCTGCATGACGGCTGCCTCCTTCAACAAGTTCTCCCTGGCTGTGTTCACCCTGTCACGACTCAGTTTCTTTACAGCCACTTGTAACTAAGTGTAAAGGGTGTTGATTGGGCACATGAAAGCATTTTTTAAAATTTCAATCCTTATATCACCATTGAGATTAACCGTAATATGTTTATTCTAATGTTACACAGATTTCTTCACATAATTTATAAATTAGTTATTTTAAAATATCCTAATTAAAGACACATAAATGAGTGGAGAAGTATCCAGGAACAAAATACTAGAATATACATTTACATCTGGCCTGTAAGGTGATGTAAGCAGTTACAATATTTCATAACATAAACATTGGATCACTTCAAATTCTTTTCAATTGCTTACTCCTGAGGTAGGCAAGAGCACAACAGATGGAAACCACAGATAAATCTACTTAAATCCCAAACTTAACAATATACAAATAACTTCATAATCAAAGAGACTTGCCATAAAGACTGGACCAATAGCCACAAAGACACTTGCCATAAGGAATGGACCAATAACCACAAAGAGACTGGCCTTAAGGAATGGACTAATAACCACAAAGAGACTGGCCATAAGGACTGGACCAATAACCAAAAAGAGACTTGCTATAAGGACTGGACCAATAACAACAAAGAGACTGGCCATAAGGAATGGACCAATAACCACAAAGAGACTGGCCATAAGGAATGGACCAATAACTACAAAGAGACTGGCCATAAGGAATGGACCAATAACCACAAAGAGACAGGCCATAAGGAATGGACCATTAACAACAAAGAGACTGGTCATAAGGAATGGACCAATAACTACAAAGAGACTGGCCATAAGGAATGGACCAATAACCACAAAGAGACTGGCCATAAGGAATGGACCAATAACTACAAAGAGACTGGCCATAAGGACTGGACCAATAACTACAAAGAGACTGGCCATAAGGACTGGACCAATAACCACAAAGAGACTGGCCATAAGGAATGGACTAATAACTACAAAGAGACTGGCCATAAGGACTGGACCAATAACTACAAAGAGACTGGCCATAAGGACTGGACCAATAACTACAAAGAGACTGGCCATAAGGACTGGACCAATAACTACAAAGAGACTGGCCATAAGGAATGGACCAATAACCAAACTATAAGCTCACCAACAAAACATTACAGAGATCAACACAAGAGTTACCTTCTCTCCTGTTTCTGTGGTCCATACTCCCTGTTGCACAACCCCAAACTCCCCCTCCCCCAGAATCTTGTTTAGAAGTATCGAGTCCACAGGAATCAACTGTTTACTCGGGGGCCTAATGTAGGGGGCCCCCACAGAAGCCGGACGTGGAGCTCGCTGCTGGGGTGGAGAAGGGCTAAGGGTTCGTCCAGTTCCATCCCCACCTCCTCTTAGAATTGCCTGGATACAAAAAAAATGCAAGAAATCGTCAATGAGCGATGAGTTTGAGATTAATATTATCCACTTAGTGATTGTCAGATTAGTACAAAGGATATTAAGCATGGAGCATTTTTATTCACCCCACAAAGTGTTTCCTTGACCTTTCCATGGCAAAGTAACAGCAAATATTATTACACTAATTGATCCATTTGATGCAGGTTACACAAGGTAAAATATAATTGGTTACATGCAATGGTGGGTCATGAAATAAAATATGGGGAAATATCAAGTGAACTATTGGCGAGATAATGTTTGTATTTCAAAGAACTTGCCACCCTTCAGCTGCTTATGCCTACCATCCCTTCACATCTTGCATTCCCTATAGGGTGCAGGTAATACTTTAGAAATGAGTGATACATTAGCAGAGAAATGTGCCAAGAGTGCAAGTGTAAAATTTGATGATTTTTTAAACCTTCATATCATTTAGGTTCGTTGTGATGAAATCATGTAATAGTTTAATGTGGTGAAATCATGTAACAGTTTATTGTGATGAAATCATGTATTTTGTATTGATTGGTTGTGATGAAGTCAAGAAAAAAACTTACACTCTTGATCTTCCCAAACATCTCAAATTGTAATCCACTTGTCTATATCCAACTGTGTATATCCAGTTTTATATCCAACATTAATTATTGCTTTCCTTCAGAAAATTCCATCCTCTTTGGTAATCCAGTCAAGAAATTAACACCATTTTTATCCATGAGTCATATCTTTTATGAATGGGTTCACAATAGACACAACAGTTAAGAGCACACTAATTATAAAAATTGGTATCCATTAAGTGAAGTGAGTACGCCTTAAAAGATTGAATCAGATGTCAGACTTGTAACATCCATCACCCACCCATCCATCCCTACCTACCTCCTCCCTCCACCCAACCCACCCATACATCCACTGTAACTTCACTGTATATCTTTCTTATCAAAAAAGAGTTAGGTAGGTTTTTATAAAAAAAAAAAAAGCATGATATTAGATTAAGCTGGGCTCACACAATTACTGGCTTATGTGGCATGTTAAATAAAACACCACTGCCATCTCTCCCACTTCACAAGTGTTCTCTTCCCTGTGTGGGCCACCACTCATTGGCCGGACACTTGCTGAATGTTGGTCCCACAGGAGAAACGAAAGCCCAGAATTTTAAAGGGCCCCTAACATCTGACAGCAGGAAAATTACTGCACAATTTTAATTATAAATGGTTCAAGGATTTTCCTCACTGATGTTTCTGCTGTTAAGTAATGTATGTGTCATAATGTACCAATTTTTTCCCCCCTTTAAAAATCAGCGAGACTACATTAGGAAAGTTGGTAGCAATAATAATACATTTTCACGAGACTACATTAGGAAAGTTGGTAGCAATAATAACACATTTTAGAAAAGGTTTTAAAAACACAGATAATTGATGTCAATGGTTAGAAATTTACTATAAATAGCTTCCCAGGCATTACAAACATCATGCATGCATTTCAATCCAAAGCCCCCCCCCCTCCCCGCCCCATTTTAAGCTAGCCCCACATAGACTTATCCTGATTGTCAGGTTATTGTGTGTGTGTGTGTGTGTTATTGTGTGTGTGTGTGATTCCTTAAATAGGCATGTCTTGAAAACAAAGGTATTGTTTCTGGAGGGAATACAGTATGTTCTCATTTTCCTACTAAAATAAATTCACTTCCCATAGAACTGATCTTTGGTCTGAAAGGGTTTGGAGCACTAACCCAAATATAGAAGAAAAATAGATTTAGTAAGGAAAGGCAAGGAGGAAGCCAGTGCTAAAAATAATTTAAAATTTAAATTTTAAGACCAGCCACCTCTTTGTTAAGTTGTTATTATATAACTTACTATTGTCAATTTAATGTCAACAAGTTATGTTAAAGTTAGGTTGTTTAGTAGTGGGCCATAGTCTTACATACGCAACATATTCATTTAAGTTATGTTGATGATTTAATTCAGATTTTAAAATTATTTTTTTCTCCATGACATGATAAACTAGATCTAGTTGTATTTAAATACAGTGAAAAACCATTAGTTAAACATACATAGGTCGTTTTGGGGATTATCTACTTCCAAAGAAATAATGGTTAAATAATATCCATTAATTTAAGTTCCATCTGAGTTTTTGGCAAACTATTTCAAAATAACATTGTTTTTGTCCTTTCATTTGATTTTTATTGATTTATATCGAAATCTGGCCACACACACATATGAACCTAGGCCTGACACCAATGTGACATATGAACAGAGGCCTGACACCAATGTGACATATGAACAGAGGGCTCACACCAATGTGACATATGAACAGAGGCCTCACACCAATGTAACATATAAACAGAGGGCTCACACCAATGTAACATATGAACAGAGGGCTCACACCAATGTGACATATGAACAGAGGGCTCACACCAATGTGACATATGAACAGAGGCCTCACACCAATGTGACATATGAACAGAGGCCTGACACCAATGTGACATATGAACAGAGGGCTCACACCAATGTGACATATGAACAGAGGGCTCACACCAATGTGACATATGAACAGAGGCCTGACACCAATGTAACATATGAACAGAGGCCTGACACCAATGTGACATATCAACAGAGGGCTCACACCAATGTGACATATGAACAGAGGCCTGACACCAATGTGACATATGAACAGAGGCCTCACACCAATGTAACATATAAACAGAGGGCTCACACCAATGTGACATATGAACAGAGGCCTCACACCAATGTGACATGTGAACAGAGGCCTGACACCAATGTGACATATGAACAGAGGCCTGACACCAATGTGACATATGAACAGAGGCCTCACACCAATGTAACATATAAACAGAGGGCTCACACCAATGTAACATATGAACAGAGGGCTCACACCAATGTGACATATGAACAGAGGGCTCACACCAATGTGACATATGAATAGAGGGCTCACACCAATGTGACATATGAACAGAGGCCTCACACCAATGTAGCATATGAACAGAGGCCTCACACTAATGTGACATATGAACAGAGGCCTCACACCAATGTGACATATGAACAGAGGGCTCACACCAATGTAACATATAAACAGATGGCTCACACCAATGTGACATATGAACAGAGGGCTCACACCAATGTGACATATGAACAGAGGCCTCACACCAATGTGACATATGAACAGACCAATGTGACATATGAACAGAGGCCTGACACCAATGTGACATATGAACAGAGGCCTCACACCAATGTGAGGCGAGAACCGTTGAACGACTTTTTTTTTGGACGAAAGACACAAGATCCGACGTAAAGGTGACAGGCTAAAAACATATTTTTTAAGAAACAGTAAATATGGAGTGGGTCTCATTCGGTCAGATAGCGCCATTTACACCCCCCCCCCCAAACCATTCTACACAGTTTAAACATGACTTGAAAATTTGATGACAGCATAAAAGACTGTCGTATTTACCGTGTCAACAAGTGGAGACAAACCAGCATTTCCTCCTGGGTCTTAAAATACTTGCCCAGTGACACATGTTATGCCGTTTTTAGGGAAAGGAAATGGAGGTTTTTTTTTTTTGGGGGGGGGGGGGGGGATTGTGACTCAACAAACACACACACGCACAGCACTAGGAAGAAAAAGACGGGGGGGGGGGGGCGTAACACGAAAATATGTTGAACTAGAAACAAGAGAGTTTGCAATGCAAAACTACAAGACAGTAAATTGTGCGTTAATTAAGCTTGACTGTCCCACTATTCAAGTCTAATAGTGCAAGGCTTCTCAAAATAATCATAACAAAATCATCTTTAAGTGGGAAATGGATATGGGGGTTTAGACTAATTATAGGAAACATCTTGAGGAAGAAAAAAAAGGGTTGGGGGGAGGGAGTAGAAAGTATCTTTCCAAATCTCATTGACCAAAAAGTACTTTTTAAATTGAAGTAGACTACATTTAACACAAAGTACGTTGAAAAAGTTCTTTAGAATAAGAGTGAGTGACACAAACCCGCAACGTTATATACCATGGTGGCTGGTTAGTGGCAGAGGATGTTTTTCTGAGCAAAAATGACAGAATGGCGCAATAATGACGTAGCCCTAATTTGACCAAGCTATAAAATGTTCCATTCATAAAGATGCAAGGGCCTATATTAATAGTCCAATTGACTCCAATACAAAAACCAAATTTTAAGTTTTATAAAGACGGCTCGACAAATATCTAGGTCTATTCGATAATGTAGGGCAGAATTTCATTGCATTAAAAAAAAAAGGCTTTTTTTTTTTTTGCTTCAAGCGAGGGGACAACTCACTGCTATATAGTAACTGGCTAATAATTACACAAAGTTCTTTAGTAAAGAAGTAGAAGTAGTCAATGCAGCAGGATACTTGCACTTACGGCACAGGTTCTTAAACTTGTTTGAGTCGTGAAGCAAAGTAACCTGTGAACTATAACAGGCAGCCTTCTTATTTGTTAAAGTTAGCATAAACATCGCATGGGGCCTCGGACATGGGGATTGGGGCGGTAAGGGTGGGGGGGGGGGGCAATTCTAGCCGAGTTTCTCGTAACCACTGCTGAAAAAAAAAAAACCCATCCTATTCAACTAAAGGAACTTGTGTATGACATTGTTTAACATTTTGTAACGTTTAACATTCCGTTTTTTTTTGTTTTTTTTGAAACAGTCAACTTTTAAAAGAATTTGTATAAAAGTATTGGAGCCAAAGTAGTTTTATTCATGTCTTGTAAGTTAACAAATAAAATAAATAAAAATGTCGATGCTGATTTTCTTTAGGGATAATGTGACTGTAATGAAATACACCCAAATCAATACATATTATATTACAGCAAAATCCAACAAAGTCACTAATTAGGGTGAAAATGATTGTAAGTTCTTGACTAAAATTTAACGGTGCCACTATTTACTAACGAATGTAACATCGCTTCTAAAAGAAAAGTAGGCCACATTGTTTTCAATGTGCATAAAAATTAATTATACATAAAATATCATGTTCCACATGTCGGTGGTAGGACATGACGCACGGCACAGGAGTGGAAGAAAATACCTCAAGTCCCAAAATACCTCAAGTCCCATCACATCTTAAACCATGATCCTAAGATGAACACAATATAAACATACAAAGTTCCTTATTGCTACACCACCAAGCGACCCGTCTCATCGTTGAAATATCCACACATAAAGAGCTTTTTTTTTTCAACGCGGTCTTTCAACCGTTGATACTGTACACACAAATGGCCTACATTCCGGTTCATCGAAACTGAAATGTGCAGCCCTTACATGAACCAGTTACAATGGTGGAAAAGGAAGAGTCCTTCTCATGGGGGGCATATCCAACGTGAATCACTGCAGGGCCAGGCTGTGCGCAACAAGTGACACTAGCCATGTGCCCGGAGTCATTCAAGTGGTGGGGAAGGCGGGGTCCCCCACCAGTGGCAAATCAAGAGGCGGGTTGCCTAACAGTTGTCACCGACCAAAGGACTAGAAGGCAGAGGTTGGGGGGATGAAGGGGGTTGTAGGTGGTGTCATGTGCTGAATAGAGGTTAATGGCTCATGTTAGGGGGGACGAGACGGTTAATTACTATTACAAGAGCCACTTGTGTTTGTACTTGCACGCTGTAATTTTGTGAATGTTAATATCAGGGCTTTGGTGATGTCATGTGGAGAAATTCATAATGGAACGGGCGATTCTGATGTCCCCTTTAAATATGACCTGTCCATTACGTTGAATGGTTTCAATTTTAGATATACCTCGGCCTGTTGCATTCAGATAACATTGGACAAACATTTTAAAATTTAACGCGGGAAAAACACTTTTAAATATTCCTGACGGTCAACATCGTGTACCTTCCCTGAGCTGCTGTCCCATTATTTTAGTTTCAATAATTTGATATCTCGAGTATTGTATTAAGTAGAAGTAAACTTAACTTAATCATGTATATCATATTACACGGTAGCAGAGGCATAGCTAGGATTAGTGCCACCCGGGGCGGGACAAGACATTTACCGCCTTATTCCACAAACAAAAATCTAAAGAAAAAAGTGGCACCCGGGGTGGACCGCCCCTCCGCACCCCCTAGCAACGCCAGTGTACGTTATAGTTGGTTAAAGCTTATATAAAGGGGGTATCACTGAATTGAAAGAACGTTGATGTTGCATTACTTGCATTTAATTATAGAAGACCGAGTGGAAAGTTTCATTTAATTATAGAAGACTGAGTGGAAAGTTTCATTTAATTATAGAAGACTGAGTGGAAAGTTTCATTTAATTATAGAAGACTGAGTGGAAAGTTTCATTTAATTATACACGAATGAGTGGAAAGTTTCATTTAATTATAGAAGACTGAGTGGAAAGTTTCATTTAATTATGGAAGACTGAGTGGAAAGTTTCATTTAATTATAGAAGACTGAGTGGAAAGTTTCATTTAATTATAGAAGACTGAGTGGAAAGTTTCATTTAATTATAGAAGACTGAGTGGAAAGTTTCATTTAATTATAGAAGACTGAGTGGAAAGTTTCATTTAGTTATAGAAGACTGAGTGGAAAGTTTCATTTAATTATAGAAGACTGAGTGGAAAGTTTCATTTAATTATAGAAGACTGAGTGGAAAGTTTCATTTAGTTATAGAAGACTGAGTGGAAAGTTTCATTTAATTATAGAAGACTGAGTGGAAAGTTTAATTTAATTATAGAAGACTGAGTGGAAAGTTTCATTTAATTATAGAAGACCGAGTGGAAAGTTTCATTTAGTTATAGAAGACTGAGTGGAAAGTTTCCGTTGAAATTTAATGTCATCATTTTATAGGTTTGTTGACATTAACCCTCATGCGTCTGTTTGGTTTGTCTTGTGTAAAGCAGGATCTCTAAACATGGGGGTGCATTCTTTTAAGTCACTATCTCTCTCTCTCCCTCTCACTCTCCCACCAACTCTTGTACTCACTCACTCACGCATCCATAAACGAAATAAAATCATCTGGCGCCCCGAGCGAGAATCAAACCACAATCTTTTTGGGGGGCGAGACCTTAATCTCTGAGCAATCGCTTGCTACCATTTATTGCTATTCAATCTGTAATGTTCGCGTTTATTGGCTTCATGCTTGGCAATGTAGCTCATTATGATTGATACATATAAATAAATGTGTGATTGTAATATGAATACATAGCACAAATAACACGCACATGTTTAATCCCAAGCGAGAATCGAACCACGATCCCAAAATGGGCCGTCGCTTACTTCCATTCACGGATATTCATTCTATAATAAACATTCATATGGACTAACCAATAAAATAACGGTTGATAAAAAGTTTTTCTGTGAAATTCTTTTCCTTGTGACTACCCCCCCCCCTCGCGTACACTCGCACGCATCATGGCGGTGCGAGGTACATGAGTGCGGTAATTGAAGAGCATAAGAGTAATAAATGGATGTTTGGATTTTTAAAACCTTTTCTTCATTAACGATTTACTTCAATGAATCAAGTCTCCATTTCTAAGTTCTTCTGTTCACTCAATACAAAATAAATGGAAGGTCCATTATTCTTCCTATGTATTTTTAACTTCTTTAGGGGGTGGGGAGGCTTTCGTGGACAAAAGATTCATAAGGTGGGCAAGTATTGCCAGGTTGGGGAACTCTGCTGTATATAGGATGTATTAAACCGAGCGTTAAGAACTTGTATAAGGTATACAATTACTTGGCAGAAGTTGTTTGAAAAAAACCCACAAAACTAGAGCACATTTAGCCCTCAGGCCCGAGGCCCCAACTTGAACTTTGCAGGTCTCCACCAGCCAAAACTTGAATAATTGCCAACTGCATGGCAGGTACCGTTAGATGATTTATATTTTGTTGCTTCCCCCCCCCCCCCCATATGTTTTCATGAAGGGGCGGGGCGGGCTGGGAGCGGGCTGAATTTGACAATGGATGAGTCATCCAGGTGCGCTAAAGGTGACTCAAAATGCGGCCATGTGTAGATTGTTAAACTAGGTCGTGGACTTATCACACGGGCATTTATCAAACCAGGCCATGTTCAATGTGTTATATTGACCTAACACGAAGGGGTGGGGGGGGGGGGGCAGCTGTAAACGAACAAGATAACCTTAACTTCGTGTAAAGGGTTGAGGAATCATTTCAATGACGTCTTTACTGGACCCAGAAGATCTCAACCAACTAGACCCAGAAGATCTCAACCAACTGGACCCAGAAGATCTCAACCAACTGGACCCAGAAGCTGTCAACCAATTGGACCCAGAAGATCTCAACCAACTGGACCCAGAAGCTGTCAACCAACTGGACACAGAAGCTGTCAACCAACTAGACCCAGAAGATCTCAACCAACTAGACCCAGAAGATCTCAACCAACTGGACCCAGAAGATCTCAACCAACTGGACCCAGAAGATCTCAACCAACTGGACCCAGAAGCTCTCAACCAACTAGACCCAGAAGATGTCAACCAACTAGACCCAGAAGATCTCAACCAACTGGACCCAGAAGATCTCAACCAACTGGACCCAGACGCTGTCAACCAACTGGACCCAGAAGATCTCAACCAACTGGACCCAGAAGATCTCAACCAACTGGACCCAGAAGATCTCAACCAACTGGACCCAGAAGATCTCAACCAACTGGACCCAGAAGCTTTCAACCAACTAGACCCAGAAGATCTCAACCAACTAGACCCAGAAGATCTCAACCAACTGGACCCAGAAGATCTCAACCAACTGGACCCAGAAGCTGTCAACCAACTGGACCCAGAAGCTGTCAACCAACTGGACCCAGAAGATCTCAACCAACTGGACCCAGAAGATCTCAACCAACTGGACCCAGAAGCTGTCAACCAACTGGACCCAGAAGATCTCAACCAACTATATTCCCTGCAACAATGACCAATCCCCACGCTATACTTCTATCGTACACTAACGCCATCTCACTGACTTCATTTATGGCTTTCATTCCAGCCTGCACTTGCAGTATCTGCTGCCATAATAATATTATAATAATAACGAAGTTGGCCCCCAACGTCTCTTTCTTAGAAGTCTCACTCAGACAATGGCCCGAGTGCAGTAATCGTTCCGTCATTTATCACGTTGTATCTTCCAAACTTGCACAACCAATGGTATAACAAGGATACAGAACAGGGTGTGTTAAATTCACTGATACTGCCCACAGTAACCCAAAACCTATGAAAAACATTCCACAATAGACAAGTAGGAAGGAAGGGACGCCTACCCAGCCCAGCCAGTGGCAAAAACCCTATGTAACACGCCTATCCAGTGCAAAAACCATATGGGCCACGCCTACCCGTGGCGAAACCCTATGGGACACGCACATCCAGTCGCGAAACCCTATGGGACACGCACATCCAGTCGCGAAACCCTATGGGACACGCCTACCCAGTGGCGAAACCCTATGGGACACGCCTACCCAGGGGCAAAACCCTATGGGACACGCCTACCCAGTGGCGAAGCAATATGGGCATAGATATAAACATAACGCCATAACGTCCATCTAAAAATATTGATAACTATATCTTAATTATATCACGTTGTATCTTCCAAACTTGCACAACCAATGGTATAACAAGGATACAGAACAATCATATATTGGCTCAATCTAAGCTCCAGCATTCAGTCAGCTGCTGATGGAGGAGATGCAAAGGCTATGTACGAGAATATAAAACAAGCAACAGGGCCTCTGACCTCCAGGACTGCGCCCTTAATGTCAAAAACAGGGGAACTTATTACTGATCGGGATAAACAACTCAAACGGTGGATTGAGCACTACTTGGAACTATACGCAACAATGAACCATGTCTCAACCGCTGCCCTGGACGATATCCCAGACCTGCCGGTCATGGATGAGCTTGACACCCTACCCACCCTAGAAGAGGTACGTAGAGCCATCGATTGTCTCGCCTGTGGGAAAGCCCCTGGCAATGATGGAATTCCACCAGAGGTTCTCAAATGTGGAAAGAAAGTTCTATTACGGCCCTTGCACGATCTCCTTACTATGTGCTGGGAACAGGGACAGCTACCACAAAAGTTGAAAGATGCAAACATTGTTACATTGTACAAGAACAAATGAGACAAGAGTGACTGCAACAACTATCGTGGAATCTTCCTTCTTAGCATAGTTGGAAAGGCCTTCGCCCGAGTTGCATTAACACGCTTGCAGACCCTAGCATCGCGTGTTCTCCCAGAATCGCAATGTGGCTTTCGAGCCGGTAGGTCAACCATAGACATGATCTTCTCTCTGCGCCAGTTGCAGGAGAAATGCAGGGAACAACATATGCCTCTATACATCGCGTTTGTCGACCTCACTAAAGCTTTTGATCTTGTCAGCAGAAGCGGCCTCTTCCAGATCCTAAAAAAAATAGGCTGCCCTGCACGTCTGCTTAACATCATCGAGCAGTTCCACGATAACATGCAGGGCACAGTGTGCTATGACGGTGCCACCTCAGAAGCTTTTCCAGTAAGTAGTGGAGTAAAGCAAGGCTGCGTGCTAGCTCCTACTTTATTTGCAATCTTCTTCTCCATCTTACTCCAGTATGCCTTCAAGAACAACAGCGAGGGGATATACATCCACACTAGAGCAGACGGGAGATTGTTCAACATTGCGCGCCTTAGAGCTAAGACCAAAATAAGAAAGGTCATGCTACATGAGCTCTTATTTGCAGATGACGCCGCTTAGTATCTCACTCAACAGACGGCCTGCAGAGCCTTGTATCCAGTTTATCCGCTGCCTGCAAAGAGTTTGGCATGATCATCAGCTTAAAGAAAACCAACATTATGGCTCAGGACGCTGACTCTCCTCCCACTATCTCCATCGACGACTGCGACTTGGATGCTGTTGACAGATTCACATATCTAGGGTCGAACATTTCGAGCACCCTCTCAATGGAGGATGAGATAAGTGGTAAGATAGGGAGGGCCGCAACTGTAATGACGAGATTGAAGAAAAGAGTCTGGTCCAATGCCAAGCTCACAACAAGAACTAAGCTGCAGGTATACCTGGCCTGCGTACTGAGCACACTTCTCTATGGATGTGAGTCTTGGACCACATACAACAGGCACGAAAAAAAGGCTCAATGGCTTCCACCTCAGATGCCTGCGCCGCATCCTTGACATCAAATGGCAGGAAAAAGTCCCCAACACAGATGTCCTGTCTCAAACAAATATGTGCAGCGTCCCAGCCCTTTTAATCCAATGACGCCTCCACTGGCTTGGGCACGTCAAGCGAATGCAACCTGGTCGCATACCTAAGGATGTGCTGTACAGCGAGCTGGCGACAGGGAAAAGGTCAGTTGGACGGCCTCGTCTCAGATACATAGACATTTGCAAAAGAGATATGAAAGCGGCTAACATCAACATCTCAAATTGGGAGGACCTGGCGGAGGATCGATCCACATGGCGGGGCATCGTGAAGGAAGGATCATTACGTGCCGAGGAGCTCTACAGGGCGGAAGCAGCTGTGAAGAGAGCGCGGAGAAAGGCAAGAAAACACTACTCCACCGCATTCGTGTGCGGGACATGCACAAGAGACTGCCATTCAAGGATCGGTCTCATTAGCCACACGAAGAGCTGCAACCAGACAAGATAATATATCGTCTCTCGTAGACGGAAAGATGCCATACATACATATCTTAATATATATTGAAAAACAAGAAACAACAAATTCACACGTGCCTAAAGTTTACCCAAACTCTTGATAAAAAACCAAACTAAATGCATCTATCAACAATATTTTAAAAGTCATACTTTGCAAGTGATAGTCAAGTGACCCCATCATGATCATGGGGATGGTACAGCAAGTGAAGTCACATCTCTTCATGTTCACTATGTGTGGCCTGACTCATGTAAAAATAGGACAGCCGAGTGCACACCAGTAAGACAAAATACATTGTGAGAATAGAACGACCGAGTGCACACCAGTAAGACAAAATACATTGTGAGAATAGAACGACCGAGTGCACACCAGTAAGACAAGATACATTGTGAGAATAGACCGACAGAGTGCACACCAGTAAGACAAAATACATTGTGAGAATAGAACGACCGAGTGCACACCAGTAAGACAAGATACATTGTGAGAATAGAACGACCGAGTGCACACCAGTAGGACAAGATACATTGTGATAATAGAACGACCGAGTGCACACCAGTAAGACAATATGCAGTGTGATATCCCAGTATTCTGAGAAACCATACTACAACTTTACTTGTAGAGATCCTTCTCTGTCACAATATTAATTGATATAATTCAAACTACATAAAAAAAAACATCAATATAAAAAAAACAAAAAAAAAACAATATAGACCAATACTCAATACTAATAAACTCCAACATTCCAATTCCAGACAACTAGTAATGGCTTTATCCCAACCCTTTTTAAACTTTCTGACACAGCCAGTGGATTGCACCTTCCTACGAACTCAGATTCTGTTCCACCCCACACCCCCTTCCGCTCTGGAAATCTTTTTAGACATTTTAGTATTTGACTATCTCGCTTCAGGCCTTGATACACTTCAGGCCTTGAAACCCTTCAGGTCTTGGTACGCTTCAGGCCTTGGTACCCTTCAGGCCCTGGCACACTTCAGGCCTTGATACACTTCTGGCCTTGATACACTTCTGGCCTTGATACACTTCAGGCCTTGATACACTTCTGGCCTTGATACACTTCTGGCCTTGATACACTTCTGGCCTTGATACACTTCTGGCCTTGATACACTTCTGGCCTTGATACACTTCTGGCCTTGATACACTTCTGGCCTTGATACACTTCTGGCCTTGATACACTTCTGGCCTTAATACACTTCGGGCTTACTATTCCATTCGAAAGATACAAGAAACTGTATGTATATAAAAAGCCAAATGTAAGTTAATATCGCAAAATAAACAGACTGACTCATGTTAAAGAAGCAAGACAGGGTCCCCTCGCCTTATCCACCACTGATATGATTTTGTACATTTACATATTTATATATTCTATATATTATAGTAAATCACACATGAACAGGGGCAGCGAGACCATAAACGGTACACGTGGGAGCTCCTCAGATTTAGAATCCCCGTTTGCAGCTCGACGGAGTTTGTTTATAAATGCAATGCCAGGGCTCCACATTCTCCGCTTATCTTGTCAGCCGGAGGACAACACAAGTCACAGGCGTTGTGTCACCAAGCCCACCCCAATCCCACATGACGACCTCACCTACAGCCATGTGAGACCTTGTTGACGGTGTTCGTAGGGGGGGGGGGGGGAGGGAGAGAGAGGAGAGGTTGTAGCATGGCATCGTATTAAGAGCAGAGGCCAAATTAGCATTCCTGTAACATTACAAACATTTTGTGTAGTGGAAAAATGACAAGCCTAGCTTTCCTTGAATACAGTTTTAGTGAATATTCCCTCCCTCACCATCATGAGGCGGATCCACGTCCTATTAATTTAGGCAATGACGGTACAAAAGGGGTGGGGGGGGGGGTGAAGAGACTTAGTGATTTTCATAGTTATGTTAATGTGACATCCCATTAAAAACTTTGTAAAAAAAATGCTTCACTTCGTTTAGGTGACCAACGCGAATCCGTGTATATGAATGCAGCTATTTCATAACAACGAAAGGTCCGGCTGTAGGGATTCGCATGTTTCAAACAAAGATGACACATGGATTTGTTTCTATAAAAAAAAGGGGGCTTCTTCTTCCAATATCTTACACCCAGTAGCCTACATGGAAAGTGTGGGGCCGAGTGGGGGGGGGGGGGGTGGTGGTGTGAAGAGTATACCACCTTGGGTCCACTGGTTTGTTTTGTTTATAAATTACATACTACATGATTTGTGTGTGTGTGTTAGGGAGCGCACTTTTGGAATTTCACCCGGCGTCATTTAATCAAGGCAGGCCACTGCTTACACTTACCTATCTATACCCATTTATGGAGATTTCAATGTTTTAAGGGTCAAAGTGTAAAAAGGGTTACATGACCAAGAGATAATGAAAGCGTTAATCCGACTCTGGGATATGACAGTACCTATTGCATACTATCCGCTACTATGATGCTGACAGTACTCTTGAAAATAAGACCAATTAAAAAAAAAAAACCACTAACTCGTTTGAAGGTAGGTCATTATGTGATTCAGTTTACAAACATGATTTTTGCTGCTCATTTCCCAATTATAGCTTGCTAATTAAGCAGAAATAGTTTGGCTGTACATTTCCATCGTATACGGAAATTTGATCGACGGAAAATTGATCGACAGAAATTTGATTGAACGGAAATTTGGTCAAATCTTTTTTTTAGTTTACACGTTAAAATTTCTTTTTGAACGCATTATTTTGTTTTACTGTATAGTATAGTTGGGAATGGATCAAATTTCCATCAATCAATTTTCTGTCCACGAAATTTCTTTCGATAAAATTTCCAGTAACCCATTTCCATGTCTAGTCAAAGAAATTTGTTAACTTACAATACACTGTTTCACCTCTCTCCCGAACCTGATCTTGAACAAGAGTGGCCTACCTTTCTGAGCTTGTTGATCGCCCCTTGGGGGTACTCCTTCTTATAGAACTTCTTGAGGCGTCTCATCTCAGGGCGGGACATGCCAATATCCTCCAGGTCTTCCTCCTTGACATACTTGAGATGATCCACCGTGGATACCTTCAGGCGTGTCAACAAAGGGGTGTAGTATTCACTGAGCTCCGCCTCTGCCAGGAACTCCTGTAAGTCTCGCATGGCTGGTGGAGGTCCCACAGAATCTGTGGCTGTGGAGTAGTGAAACATGGTAAAGTCGTTGCATTGGAATAACTGTGGCGGCATGCCATTCTTATATTTACCAGTAAAGTGGAATTAACGTAATGGGAATGTTAGCGCTGTGTACTGAGTGGGGATACGCCGAGAGTACAGCAATTCGGGAATACAATAAATTGTGGTGGTGTAACCCTGCACCAATTGCACTGAAGGTGTTGGCGACTAGGTGTTGCAAGGAGCGATTACAAATTGTTAAAAAAACTACTATTTATTGGATGAAGAATCCGGATGGACTGCGGAGATAAAAGTTAGTTGTGAGACGATCGGTTGTGAATTATAATCTTTTAAAAGTATGACCAATTTCATACAATAAATTATTACTTTAACCTGCCTGGTTTAAGTTTTAAAAAAATATTTTTTAAAAGAGAGAAATAAATATCTTTAAAAATCAACCTCTCTCTAACACAGCAGTTCTCAACCTGTGGGTCGCGACCCCTTAGGGGGTCGAACGACCCTTTCTCAGGGGTCGTCTAAGACCATCGGAAAACACATACTCTACAGTTATGAAGTAGCAGCGAAAATAATTTTGTGTTTGGGGGCCGCCACAACATGAGCAACAGTATAAAAGGGTCGCGGCATTAGGAAGGTTGAGAACCATGCTCGAACAGAACAAGTAAACAAAGATGGAATGCCCACTAGAACCGTTACAGGCCAAGTCCCACTTTTTGTTAAATGAAACTACCAATATCAAATGATATAACCCTGGCTGTACACGACTGATTGACCAATGCCATCTTTCTGAACGGGGGGGGGGGGGGGGGGGTTGTTGTTCAGCTTGAGACGGACCATCTGTCGGGTGGTCGCAGAATTTATTACTAGTCACCAAAGCGGACGGTAAGCAATCGCGCTAAAAGCAAAATGTTAGCATGTTTCATTTCATGAGATTTTAACCAGACTGCCAAATGACCCATGCCAGGATTTTAACCAGACTGCCAAATGACCCATGCCAGGATTTTAACCAGGCTGCCAAATGACCCATGCCAGGATTTTAACCAGACTGCCCAATGACCCATGTCAGGATTTTAACCAGACTGCCAAAATGACCCATGCCAGGATTTTAACCAGACTGCCAAATGACCCATGTCAGGATTTTAACCAGGCTGCCCAATGACCCATGCCAGGATTTTAACCAGACTGCCAAATGACCCATGTCAGGATTTTAACCAGACTGCCCAATGACCCATGCCAGGATTTTAACCATACTGCCAAATGACCCATGTCAGGATTTTAACCAGACTGCCAATTGACCCATGTCAGGATTTTAACCAGACTGCCAATTGACCCATGTCAGGATTTTAACCAGACTGCAAAATGACCCATGCCAGGATTTTAACCAGACTGCCCAATGACCCATGCCAGGATTTAAACCAGACTGCCAAATGACACAAGTCAGGATTTTAACCAGACTGCGAAATGACCCATGCCAGGATTTTAACCAGACTGCCCAATGACACATGCCAGGATTTTAACCAGACTGCCATTTGACCCATGTCAGGATTTTAACCAGACTGCCAAATGACCCATGTCAGGATTTTAACCAGGCTGCCCAATGACCCATGTCAGGATTTTAACCAGACTGCCAATTGACCCATGTCAGGATTTTAACCAGACTGCCAAATGACCCATGTCAGGATTTTAACCAGACTGCCAAATGACCCATGTCAGGATTTTAAGAATCTTACTGTAGAAAATAAAGAACTAAAACTTACATGGTTGAAAAGAAAAATAATCAACCCACACCCAACAAACAAACTCAAAGTTCAGACGAGTTTGCACCACACCCGATCGTTTCCCTTGCGTGCACCCAACATATTTCCCTTGAAACCTTTTTCGTACATCATTTTTTTTTTTAGACATCTTCCCGCTCAGCTTCATCCAAACATGTTCCAGAACGAAATCGACACCAACCTACTCAGCCTACTCAGCCCGGCAGCACACACACAAACCGATGACTGAGAGGAGAAAGCTTCAATTTGATGACCGAAGATTGCAGAGCAAAACGATGCTTGGCACGTACAGAAGATCAACACTATAGTCAACAAAGGCCGAAGTACAGTGAGGTGTAGACTTGAGCCTAGTTTATGACGATGACCATCTGCCCACCCCGGGCCATTACATTAAGTCATCGCACGGTGGCCACCCACTGGCTTGAAGGGCCGGGAGATGGTTCACCGGAGATCAGAGGCCTTCGGTCCAAGCCATTAGGATAAGGGAATTCGTGACCTGCTGAGCTCCGGGCTGGAAAACATGCCCCATAAATAAGGCAACGGACTCCATAGAATCTTGATCTTTCAATGGAATTTTAAAAAAAAAGTATACTTAGTAAGGGTCAACGTTGAGATCATATAAAATTACGTTATGCAGTAAATCTTGTTTTATTTTGTAAATGATTCTTGAAAAACAGAAAACCACTTCTGTGTTTACTTTCAGAAAGTCAGGTTCTATTTCTAGGCCTGAACATCATTCTTAATATTCAGAAAGTGACGTGGCGTAGATAGGAATACTGCCGCACCAGGATACGGCACAACATAAATACGATACTTTGATAACTGAACGTTTATTAAAATGTTCCTTTACCATTTTTAAATTTAAAAAAAGCAAAACAACTACAATTCTGTGAAGGGAATAACCACGCAGATAAAAAGACAGCACGGGGCCTCGTTACAAGGTACCCCCCACCTGTGAAGGGAATAACCACGCAGATAAAAAGACAGCACGGGGCCTCGTTACAAGGTACCCCCCACCTGTGAAGGGAATAACCACGCAGATAAAAAGACAGCACGGGGCCTCGTTACAAGGTACCCCCCCCACCTGTGAAGGGAATAACCACGCAGATAAAAAGACAGCACGGGGCATCGTTACAAGGTACCCCCCCCCCCTGTGAAGGGAATAACCACGCAGATAAAAAGACAGCACGGGGCCTCGTTACAAGGTACCCCCCCCACCTGTGAAGGGAATAACCACGCAGATAAAAAGACAGCACGGGGCCTCGTTACAAGGTACCCCCCCTGTGAAGGGAATAACCACGCAGATAAAAAGACAGCACGGGGCCTCGTTACAAGGTACCCCCCCCCCTGTGAAGGGAATAACCACGCAGATAAAAAGACAGCACGGGGCCTCGTTACAAGGTACCCCCCCCCTGTGAAGGGAATAACCACGCAGATAAAAAGACAGCACGGGGCCTCGTTACAAGGTACCCCCCCCCCTGTGAAGGGAATAACCACGCAGATAAAAAGACAGCACGGGGCATCGTTACAAGGTACCCCCCACCTGTGAAGGGAATAACCACGCAGATAAAAAGACAGCACGGGGCCTCGTTACAAGGTACCCCCCCCCCTGTGAAGGGAATAACCACGCAGATAAAAAGACAGCACGGGGCCTCGTTACAAGGTACCCCCCTTGTGAAGGGAATAACCACGCAGATAAAAAGACAGCACGGGGCCTCGTTACAAGGTACCCCCCCCCTGTGAAGGGAATAACCACGCAGATAAAAAGACAGCACGGGGCCCCGTTACAAGGTACCCCCCCCCCTGTGAAGGGAATAACCACGCAGATAAAAAGACAGCACGGGGCATCGTTACAAGGTACCCCCCACCTGTGAAGGGAATAACCACGCAGATAAAAAGACAGCACGGGGCCTCGTTACAAGGTACCCCCCCCTGTGAAGGGAATAACCACGCAGATAAAAAGACAGCACGGGGCCTCGTTACAAGGTACCCCCCCCCTGTGAAGGGAATAACCACGCAGATAAAAAGACAGCACGGGGCCTCGTTACAAGGTACCCCCCCCCTGTGAAGGGAATAACCACGCAGATAAAAAGACAGCACGGGGCATCGTTACAAGGTACCCCCCCCTGTGAAGGGAATAACCATGCAGATAAAAAGACAGCACGGGGCCTCGTTACAAGGTACCCCCCCCCCCTGTGAAGGGAATAACCACGCAGATAAAAAGACAGCACGGGGCCTCGTTACAAGGTACCCCCCCCTGTGAAGGGAATAACCACGCAGATAAAAAGACAGCACGGGGCATCGTTACAAGGTACCCCCCCCCTGTGAAGGGAATAACCACGCAGATAAAAAGACAGCACGGGGCATCGTTACAAGGTACCCCCCCCCCCTGTGAAGGGAATAACCATGCAGATAAAAAGACAGCACGGGGCCTCGTTACAAGGTACCCCCCCCCCTGTGAAGGGAATAACCACGCAGATAAAAAGACAGCACGGGGCCTCGTTACAAGGTACCCCCCCCCTGTGAAGGGAATAACCACGCAGATAAAAAGACAGCACGGGGCCTCGTTACAAGGTACCCCCCACCTGTGAAGGGAATAACCACGCAGATAAAAAGACAGCACGGGGCCTCGTTACAAGGTACCCCCCACCTGTGAAGGGAATAACCACGCAGATTAAAAGACAGCACGGGGCCTCGTTACAAGGTACCCCCCACCTGTGAAGGGAATAACCACGCAGATAAAAAGACAGCACGGGGCCTCGTTACAAGGTACCCCCCCCCCTGTGAAGGGAATAACCACGCAGATAAAAAGACAGCACGGGGCCTCGTTACAAGGTACCCCCCCCCTGTGAAGGGAATAACCACGCAGATAAAAAGACAGCACGGGGCCTCGTTACAAGGTACCCCCCCCCTGTGAAGGGAATAACCACGCAGATAAAAAGACAGCACGGGGCCTCGTTACAAGGTACCCCCCCCCCTGTGAAGGGAATAACCACGCAGATAAAAAGACAGCACGGGGCCTCGTTACAAGGTACCCCCCCCCCCCTGTGAAGGGAATAACCACGCAGATAAAAAGACAGCACGGGGCCTCGTTACAAGGTACCCCCCCCCCTGTGAAGGGAATAACCACGCAGATAAAAAGACAGCACGGGGCCTCGTTACAAGGTACCCCCCCTGTGAAGGGAATAACCACGCAGATAAAAAGACAGCACGGGGCCTCGTTACAAGGTACCCCCCCCCTGTGAAGGGAATAACCACGCAGATAAAAAGACAGCACGGGGCCTCGTTACAAGGTACCCCCCCCCTGTGAAGGGAATAACCACGCAGATAAAAAGACAGCACGGGGCCTCGTTACAAGGTACCCCCCCCTGTGAAGGGAATAACCACGCAGATAAAAAGACAGCACGGGGCCTCGTTACAAGGTACCCCCCCCTGTGAAGGGAATAACCACGCAGATAAAAAGACAGCACGGGGCCTCGTTACAAGGTACCCCCCTGTGAAGGGAATAACCACGCAGATAAAAAGACAGCACGGGGCCTCGTTACAAGGTACCCCCCCCTGTGAAGGGAATAACCACGCAGATAAAAAGACAGCACGGGGCCTCGTTACAAGGTACCCCCCCCCCCTGTGAAGGGAATAACCACGCAGATAAAAAGACAGCACGGGGCCTCGTTACAAGGTACCCCCCCTGTGAAGGGAATAACCACGCGGATAAAAAGACAGCACGGGGCCTCGTTACAAGGTACCCCCCCCCCTGTGAAGGGAATAACCACGCAGATAAAAAGACAGCACGGGGCCTCGTTACAAGGTACCCCCCCCCCTGTGAAGGGAATAACCATGCAGATAAAAAGACAGCACGGGGCCTCGTTACAAGGTACCCCCCCCCCTGTGAAGGGAATAACCACGCAGATAAAAAGACAGCACGGGGCCTCGTTACAAGGTACCCCCCCTGTGAAGGGAATAACCATGCAGATAAAAAGACAGCACGGGGCCTCGTTACAAGGTACCCCCCCTGTGAAGGGAATAACCACGCAGATAAAAAGACAGCACGGGGCCTCGTTACAAGGTACCCCCCCCTGTGAAGGGAATAACCACGCAGATAAAAAGACAGCACGGGGCCTCGTTACAAGGTACCCCCCCCCTGTGAAGGGAATAACCATGCAGATAAAAAGACAGCACGGGGCCTCGTTACAAGGTACCCCCCCCCTGTGAAGGGAATAACCACGCAGATAAAAAGACAGCACGGGGCCTCGTTACAAGGTACCCCCCCTGTGAAGGGAATAACCACGCAGATAAAAAGACAGCACGGGGCCTCGTTACAAGGTACCCCCCCTGTGAAGGGAATAACCACGCAGATAAAAAGACAGCACGGGGCCTCGTTACAAGGTACCCCCCCCCTGTGAAGGGAATAACCACGCAGATAAAAAGACAGCACGGGGCCTCGTTACAAGGTACCCCCCCCTGTGAAGGGAATAACCACGCAGATAAAAAGACAGCACGGGGCCTTGTTACAAGGTACCCCCCCCCTGTGAAGGGAATAACCATGCAGATAAAAAGACAGCACGGGGCCTCGTTACAAGGTACCCCCCCCCTGTGAAGGGAATAACCACGCAGATAAAAAGACAGCACGGGGCATCGTTACAAGGTACCCCCCCTGTGAAGGGAATAACCACGCAGATAAAAAGACAGCACGGGGCCTCGTTACAAGGTACCCCCCCCTGTGAAGGGAATAACCACGCAGATAAAAAGACAGCACGGGGCCTCGTTACAAGGTACCCCCCCCTGTGAAGGGAATAACCACGCAGATAAAAAGACAGCACGGGGCCTCGTTACAAGGTACCCCCCCCCTGTGAAGGGAATAACCACGCAGATAAAAAGACAGCACGGGGCCTCGTTACAAGGTACCCCCCCTGTGAAGGGAATAACCACGCAGATAAAAAGACAGCACGGGGCCTCGTTACAAGGTACCCCCCCCTGTGAAGGGAATAACCACGCAGATAAAAAGACAGCACGGGGCCTCGTTACAAGGTACCCCCCCTGTGAAGGGAATAACCACGCAGATAAAAAGACAGCACGGGGCCTCGTTACAAGGTACCCCCCCCTGTGAAGGGAATAACCACGCAGATAAAAAGACAGCACGGGGCCTCGTTACAAGGTACCCCCCCTGTGAAGGGAATAACCACGCAGATAAAAAGACAGCACGGGGCATCGTTACAAGGTACCCCCCCCCCTGTGAAGGGAATAACCACGCAGATAAAAAGACAGCACGGGGCCTCGTTACAAGGTACCCCCCCCCCCCTGTGAAGGGAATAACCACGCAGATAAAAAGACAGCACGGGGCCTCGTTACAAGGTACCCCCCTTGTGAAGGGAATAACCACGCAGATAAAAAGACAGCACGGGGCCTCGTTACAAGGTACCCCCCTGTGAAGGGAATAACCACGCAGATAAAAAGACAGCACGGGGCCTCGTTACAAGGTACCCCCCCTGTGAAGGGAATAACCACGCAGATAAAAAGACAGCACGGGGCATCGTTACAAGGTACCCCCCCCCCTGTGAAGGGAATAACCACGCAGATAAAAAGACAGCACGGGGCCTCGTTACAAGGTACCCCCCCCCCCCCTTTTCCCTTCTTCTTCCAAACACGATCTTAAGTCTAAAGTGATCGGGAGATGGGTTCATGTGATTTGGAGGCTTCCTTTTGAGTGCTGTAAAGATATCTACGACCTGCGCTCCAGGCTGGCAACGTGGCGTAATAACACCACCACCGCCCTCCACCCCCCTCCCATGTGATTTGGAAGCAGCTGTAAGACTTCCAGCTTGTTGTTATAAACGGGATCTTGAGGAATTCATGTTTACACTTGTCTAGGGGGAGAAAGGCCGTCCACAGGGCGTGCATTTACGGAGTGTGTCGTTAATGAAATGACAGGTATCGTTAAAAAAAAAACAAAAAAAAAAAAAAACAACCAGAGACGTCAATCCAGTAAACTCATTGGCAGTTTTCCTATTTCCGTAAGTATGTAAATACATAACCCCGCTATATCGAAAACCAAATAAACGTGTGAGATTGTGTCGTTGAAAGCTACTGAATGTGACAGACTGTCGCAGACTTTCAATGAGGGCATGCTTTCAATACACCCACGATGTTTTAAAGAGTCCAAGATGATATCTTGGAGGCGAGGCCGGTGGTGAGCACAAATCCCAGGCCAAGAGACCACATCCTGCCAGGATAAGGGGTGGATTACTGAAACTATATCCGAGACATGGTCGGTGGTGAGCTGACACAGATGAAGCGATGTTGTGAACTTTGGACTGGGTCAGCTAAAAATAACCCGCATGTGCTGACACCACCCTCCCCATCCCCGGGTGTGGAGTGGGGGCCAAACCTGTTTGTCAACATTCGTGCCTGTAATCGGCACGAGAGGGGGGGGGGAGGGGGAAGCAAGGCTAATAAATGTATTCGTGTGCTACGTGTTCATGTCTTAATGTGAGTACGCCAAACGGCAGCGGAGATACGAATGTCCTGGCCTGCGGGTGCACCCGTGCAGCATCAGAATCGAGATAAAACAACATGCTGGTATATGCACCCGTACAGCATCAGAATCCAGATAAAACAACATGCTGGTATATGCACCCGTACAGCATCAGAATCCAGATAAAATAACATGCTGGTACTGATATATTCACCCGTACAGCATCAGAATCCAGATAAAACAACATGCTGGTATATGCACCCGTACAGCATCAGAATCCAGATAAAACAACATGCTGGTATATGCACCCGTACAGCATCAGAATCCAGATAAAATAACATGCTGGTACTGATATATTCACCCGTACAGCATCAGAATACAGATAAAACAAAAGGCTGGTATATTCACCCGTGCAGCATCAGAATACAGATAAAACAACAGGCTGGTATATTATTTGCGATAGAAAACCATTCATACGACGTCCGTTACACGACGGAGACGTATAGTCGGAGTAAACGGAAGGGTGGGGGGGGGGGGGGGCTACAGTTTATTATGATATAAATAAACGTTTGCAATTCAACTTGACCCATAAACCCCCCCCCCCCTTCCAAAATTCAAGATGCCCCTGTCCTCGTATGCAGTAGTGCTCCGCAACCTTTTTTCACCCCCCCAAGTCACACCCATACACTTCCCAGATTTCCACGGCACAGACACAGTTAAAACATGAAATAAAAAATGGCTTCGCATATAAAAAAAAAAATAAACTAAATCCTTACAGACGTGAAATAAACACGAGACAGTAAATCTTTAAAAACACCACCTAATATAAATTAAAATAGGTTTTGTTCACGTCTTAAACGCGTGTTTCCGTACGAAAAAAAAAGAATAAAAAATGATGAAACTATAGTTTGTTTGTTTAAAACTGCCTTTTCCCTAATTAACTTTTATTTTGTGTGTGTGTGTGTGTGTGTACACAACTGCTTGTATCAAGATTAAAGTGGAATTTTTATAATAGATTAAAAAAAAAAACAAAGAAAAAAAAACGTAATTAAAGAAAAGCAATAATATGAAAAAGACATCAGATGAAAGATCGCTGGAACGTCGTCGTCCCCCCCCCCCCCCCCCCCAGCCTCGACGGGCGGGGCGCGTTGGTTTTTTTATTTTTTTTCGTTAGTCCACGATGAGGAATTATAACCTCGGAAGTCTTAAGAATTTGTAAAGGACCAGCAATCAATACCTATATAGTGCACGTGTTACAAATAACGGGCCAAGCTGGCGATCAAAGGCCACGACAGCATACGCCCGTTTTGTTTTCTTTCTCCATAACCTTGGACTTGGGCGAATCTTGCCACGGCACACCGGTGGCGGACCTCTGCTATAAAGAACCTTATGGACAGCTTGGGAACCTTAGACTTAGTGTACAAACCGCTTAAGATCTATAATAAAGAACCATATGGACAGCTTGGGAACATTAGACTTAGTGTACAAACCGCTTAAGATCTATAATAAAGAACCATATGGACAGCTTGGGAACCTTAGAATTAGTGTACAAACCGCTTAAGATCTATAATAAAGAACCATATAGACAGCTTGGGAACCTTAGACTTAGTGTACAAACCGCTTAAGATCTATAATAAAGAACCATATGGACAGCTTGGGAACCTTAGAATTAGTGTACAAACCGCTTAAGATCTATAATAAAGAACCATATGGACAGCTTGGGAACATTAGACTTAGTGTACAAACCGCTTAAGATCTATAATAAAGAACCATATGGACAGCTTGGGAACATTAGACTTAGTGTACAAACCGCTTAAGATCTATAATAAAGAACCATATGGACAGCTTGGGAACCTTAGAATTAGTGTACAAACCGCTTAAGATCTATAATAAATAACCATATGGCATGGACAGCTTGGGAACCTTAGACTTAGTGTATAAACCGCTTAAGCGCGATAATCTTAACGCGCTAAGCACAGAACTGTGAAATGGTTTGTTCAATATTTGATATTTTATGGACTATGCTATTTGGTTTATATACGTTTTATTTCAAAATAATAATGCATCAAGACATATTCAATTGTTTGGGAACCCTTATGCGTTAAAAAAAACACAACAAAAGTTAACGCTACAAGTACAGCTTTTAAAATTGGCTTAACAAACCAGATTCACTATTGTTTTTAGGTCAAGTTACAGTTAGTTTTTTTTTTTAACCCTGACGGGTGCAAATATTTTTTTTAAATAAGGGAGGTTTGGGTGGGGGGTGGGTGTGGTGTGCACTGGGCTTGTTCCAGCGTCATTCTGAAGCACAAGTGATACATTTCTGAATGGCAGGACGCCGGTGCTTTACACCAGTGCGGCATGGTCGGTTGGTAGCGTGAGTAGTTTGAGGGAAAGGCGGGGGTGGTGATGAATGATACCAGATAAAAAGTGCCGAGAGTATTTCCTGGACTGTTATATACTACAGAGCACGTTGAGTCCTTGTTACTCTCTTACACGGGGGATTAGGCGAGGGCAGAATAACGGAATATCGAATCATTGAATGGCGGGGCCCCAGTTTGAGGAGGAAAAGGGGGGGGGGGGGGCACGGCATTAATGTTATAGCAGTGTAATGTAGTAAGAGTAGAGATGTGTTATAAATAGAGCAACGGTGTACGGTAGATGGATTTGATGGATAGTTAATAGTAGCACACATGAGAGGGGTATAATTAGAGATAGGTAATAGGGTGAAAGGATTACACGTGAGAACTCCGCGTTCATTTGCAAAGGATTTTGGGGGGGGGGGGGGATAGCACACTTTTAACATATAAAGCTAGAACGCACAAAGACTATATTACAGCGGTTCTCAACCTGTGGGCCGCGACCCCTTTGGGGGTCGAATGACCCTTTCCCCAGGGGTCGCCTAAGACCAACGCAAAACACATATAGTAGAGTATATTATGATATACTCTACAGTTATGAAGTAGCGACGAAAATAATTTTGTGGTTGGGGGTCGCCACAACATGAGGAACTGTATTAAAGGGTCGCTGCAGTATGAAGGTTGAGAACCACTGCTATAGTAGATAAAGCATTTTAAAAACACTAAAACCACGTAAAATGTATACTTATGCAACCCCCCACCCATCACTTTTTTTCCCTCTTTAATTTCCTCCCCGTTTCATTGACCGCTGATACCATTATTTCCTATCTCACTACTCAAGGGCGTCTATTTACAATTGAGGCGCTGGGTTAAAGCAGTTGTTACATAGTTGCTGCTTTACATGGCTTAATTTACGTTAACCCTCTCCATCCATTATGCTCTGTACAGGCCACGATCGCTATCCACTGCCTTCGGTCTATAAATAGTTAACCCTATACAGCTCAATCACCAGGCTTTCTTACACTTTCTATCTGGACTATCTTACCACGGAAAAATCTTGGCGACCCGGGAAGAGACATGATGGAGTATTGGTAGCTCGACGGTGTACAGCACAGCCGTGTTTCGAGGAAGTTTGAACACAACACGGTCAACACGTATTGGCAAGCACTAAAGATTATTCCGTCCTGTCAGGACATTATGACACGAAATAAACTTTCTGAAAAAAAAATTAATTAATACAACGGGCGTGAGAAATTTAGCACAAAATCCCCACTACGACAGAGCGAAGGAAACTCCATGGCCTTCCAGCAACACACTCCTCATAAGAGTCCATCAGTTAGCAAACGTTGCTAGGCTGGTAACGCTGGAAGCCATGATCCCAGGCCTGCACCCAGCGGTGAACTCGGCTACAAACTGTGAGGTCTTCACCGTGAAATAAAATCTAATCGAACCGAGCCTATAACAAGGGAAATAACCTCTTCAGCCACAGTCAAGCCATCAAAACGAAGCCGGGTGGGGAGATAAGCACGGGTGAGTCGCCTACCCTGGATTTCAACAGCATGCTACAAGAAGAGAAGGCTGCCCCGCGGCGATTCTCAAACGTCACAAGTGGGTCACGTAACATTATCGACGAACCAGTGTTGCCCTCGGTAGTAAGACAGAATGCTGTGCAAAGTCCCACAGGTGCCGGCCATCGGTACCTAAAGATGTAACTAATTACCTACATTTAAATGGGTTAGTACGTTGGTCGAAAAATCGCGGCTCGCGACCTGAGTGCGGCTCGGCCAGTCGCCCACAAATCTGCTTTGACTCCGAAAAATATGGTTCTTGACAGGTTCTTGAAAAGAAATTTGGTTCTAAAATTTTTTAAAAATCGTCCTGCTGCTCATTTTTGGCTCTTTGGCTAATGCGTTTGCCGACCACTGGGTTAGTATCTTGGTTTCAGACACACCAGCAAGCCCTACTAGTGAGATTGGTACCTAAGTAGCAAGTTGATATCGATAGATTTCAGAATAAGAGATGAGACCCCCCCCCCCCCCCCGGGCCGGGGGACCAAAATATATTAAAAAATGGCACCAGTTATTAAATATTAAACGCACGAGTCCCAGAAAGATGTTCGAGACTATCAAAACGCGCAGAGGCAAGTTTAGGCTCCCTAGTCAAAAATGAAATGGTCAAAATCATCACAAAACACGACCTTGAAAAGATTAGGATCGTTCAATGTGCAGATGGAGGGTTTCTTTTTAGAAGTTGAAGCAACGACGTGCCATCTGAGAAGACACAATGAAAACCGCTGCCACAACCGTGACACTGAGAATATGAGAGATTGTTTGCTAGTGGTTGTTTGGGGGTGGTCATCCAGGCATGTCAATATTCAATTCGTGCTTGGTCCCGGTGAAGAGAAGGACAAACCACGGAGCGAGAGACTCGGCTCGTCCAATCAATAGCATCGGTCTTAATGGCATTATAGTGTTGTCACGCGACACATCTGGAATCCCGAACACAGCGGGTGACCTTGGACTACTTGAATGGTTCGTTGGGGTGAGCTGTGGGGATACTTGGCACGTGGCTTAAGAACTTTATCATAGAAGACACACACGCGACAATTTGAACATGCCCCCCCTCCCCCGTCCCAAATACAAATTCAAGGACGACCCCAAACACCGACCCTCAATGAATGTAGATGAATCAAAATGACTAAAGCTGTAGTATAAAGTCGTAAAATAAAATTACAAAGCTCCTACTCCACAACGTAACCTCAGGCAATAATTTATAACAACCCCTCTCCACAAAAAAACGACACCATAAGACAAAAACAACAAGACAAACTAACAAACAAAACAAAAACAAGACAAACCAACAAACAAAACAAAAACAACAAGACAAACCAACAAACAAAACAAAAACAACAACGTCTGACAGTCCACTCAGAAGGTGTCCTCATCTATGCAAAAACGGACAACAGATATAAAAATAGTACTCTTGTTTAATCAAATCAAGTTTTTACACTCAACTGGAAGACCGATAATCCTTGTGGATACTCTTACAACGTTCACTTAATTTACAAATGAAGCGTGCGTAACAGAGTAGGCAGAGACTGCACACGACCACAGTCAAATTTAATTAAAGGATAGATTTCAACTTTGATATTATTTGAGATATATCCCCACCCCCACACATTTCCCCACGAACTTCCCTTACACTAAACCAGTGGTTCTCAACCTTCCTAATGCCGCGACCCTTTAATACAGTTCCTCGTGTTGTGGCGACCCCCAATCATAAAATTATTTTCGTTGATACTTCATAACTGTAGAGTATATGTGTTTTCTGATGGTCTAAGAAGACACCTCAGAAAGGGTAATGCGACCCCCAAAGGGATCGCGACTCACAGGTTGAGAACCGCTGCACTAAACGAACCGGAATGTGAAGAGAGGAAGGACGTAACATACAATTTCAAGTCTCATCCGAACAGATTGTTTCGTCGCTGCCTACTATAACTAATTTAACTTTGTAAACATTCAATACTCACTTTAACAGTGTATCCAAACTATAAAGAAATCACTACGCACTCAAACCACCATTGTCGACCACCAGGAACCACCCGAGAGTAATCTCAATATATCCAAGGACAGCGTCCGCGTGGGTCATCGTTTTACTCCCACCAACAAACAGAGCCCCACCGATATCCCGTCAAAGTCAATGAATGTCCGGCCGCTGGTCATTTGGGCCAGCCATCAGCGGTAGCAGGTATCTCGCTCGGGAAGTGTCTGCAGCCAGCCTCCACAAGTTAATATACAAGCTCCCGGGCCTGTCACGGCCACAAGACCACCTAGTCTTATCAAGGCTCGAGACAGAGGGCGTTGTTCATTATACGATACAAGGAATCTCTCTCTCTATCAATGAGCATCTTGTCCGTGTTTGTAGCTACTGGGGTAGACACCGCGGTTAGGCGGGACTAGAAGCACAGCCTAGCGCGACCTACGGTATTTAGAAAAGGGTGGGGCGCCGTTCCCATGCATGTAAACCCGGGTGTCCTTCTGACTAGCATAGAGGCCTATGAAGGATCACGGTGCATACAGGCCTATGAAGGATCACGGTAAAACCCAGGTGCCCTTCTGAATAGCATAGAGGCCTATGAAGGATCACGGTAACACCCGGGTGTCCTTCTGACTAGCATAAAGGCCTATGAAGGATCACGGTGCATACATGCCTATGAAGGATCACGGTAACACCCGGGTGACCTGACTAGCATAGAGGCCTATGAAGGATCACGGTAATATGATTGCAACTTGATACAGAGAAAATGCTTTTCTTTTTAAAAAAAGTTATTAAGTATGGAGCCACCACTGCATCCATTCATTTACCCACCCCTCCATCTAACACTCCATTTAAAAATAGATGAGAGATGACTGCAGTTATGGAACGAGGAGAGCTGTATCTATAAAAACCCGTATGATATGCCGTATGCTCTAAAGAAATGCATGCATGGCTGAGAAGGTGAGGGATGGGTTCAACCAACCTGTCCTTATCATCCTCATAAGCCAGGGTTTCCCAAACTTTTCTGCACCCATTCAAAATGTTTACTGCGCCTTGCACCCCTTCCAAATTAACAATATATTTAACACCCCCTCAAAATATAACAAATATTTTAAAATAGAGTTCTTATCACTTTGCTCGCATCTCTTGAAAAGCCACCTCGCACACCAGGGGCACAGTACTCTCGACTGGGAAACACCGCTTTAGGCCTTTATCTGCGCCTCTAGATGGGTAGGGATTGTGTGGGTGAACACATCGCATCTCATATACAAGCCATTTACCACAGTTTCTGCTAGCTGAAGGCAAACGTTCACAAGGCTCGGAATTTAAAAAAAAAAGAGCACACAGAAAACTGCTACCCCGGCCACTGATAGAGCCTGTGGCACCCTGGCCAGTGATAGAGCTTGTGGCACGCGGCCACAACGAATCCACTTGAGTTATTAATTTTTTACCCCTCTTGATGTTTTCATTTGAGAGGTTACACGTTTTTAATACCTCGTCTAAGAATAGCACCCCACTTCTGCATCTCCGTGCAACAGATTTGGTCTTTGTGCGTCTGCCGGGGCCGGGCGCCTCCTGCTAGTTATTCAAAATTCGGATTAACTCCCTTTGGCAGGTTCCCGTTTATCCGGAAGATATAACAGAGCTGCCCCCGTGCACTTTAGAATGATAAGTCAGATCGGGCTTATTAAACCCGAATGGGATCTAATTAAACCATAAAACACACACACACACACACCCAGACACATCCTTGTGGCAATGACAGAATAGGGCCAAGTAAGAGGCCCATCAATGCAACGCGAGCCATCCTTAACTGGCCAAGTAAGACAAAGAAACCGGCCAATCGAGCCCAGGAAGCACGAACCAGGCGAACGGTAAGGCGCGTCCGACAACTCAACCTAAACAGGATTTTGTGGAGCTGAGAATAATTGTCTAAATTTGACAGCCAATATGAGTCGGGATCAGGGAGTGTAGCGCCAAAGTTCAGTAGATTACAACGTTGTGTTAGATTGGTTTGGTCGTTGGACAAACGTAAAAAAAAAAAAATATATATATATGTAGAATGATTGATGTCGATCTGTCTATTTGTATCAGTTGAAGCACACCCGGCGTCATTCTATGCCATGCTGGAGTCGTGTTTGGCCTCTAATCCAAACGTCATGCGGTGGACACAGAACAACAATGAGTACATTGCTCACGCAAGGATAGTGGACGACGGGAAGAAACACGGAACACTTCGCGTTTTAAAAGAGTGCCGATACAATTAACAACGGTCCACGGATGCAAACTCATAACGGGTTAAGACAGTCACAACAGTCGCTTAAACCCAACAAAGATAAGTTACCGCCAACAGCCCTGAAATGAACGTGTGCCGAAATGGTAAAATTAAAGAGCCCACGAGCTAAGACAATAACCACCACCGAATCCACCAGGCCGAGCTGTTCATCGTCTACCTATCACGTCCACTTGGGACCGGTGTTTTCACCGAGACTACTCGGGTACTGTGCCCGAAGAGTGAGATCACAAGAGCTTTTCAGAACTTCATTTTGTGACACAAATACCAAAAGATATCAAGAATGTATCTGTTCTAAGTGGACTTTGGGGCTCGCTGTCCATGACTTAATTTGAACTGCACTCCCTGTAGAGCCCAGGGGTTGAAATTTCACTGTGTAAGAAATGTAAATGGTCCTGTCTTTGGGCAGTGATTTTAACTACTACCGTGACCAGAGGCGTAGTTAGAATGTTTGGTTCCCGTGAGGGGGTGGGGCAAGGTTCATCTTGACGTCCCACCAACTCTGAAACCCATTATCTTCATCAATAAAATGCCACCAAAGTCCTTGTTAGCAACCCTACTAGTCGGGCACCCGGGGAATCTGCCCCCCCCCCCACAGCTACACATTTGTCATTGACCCTCTCCCCATATCCCCACAAATTCAGCACCACTGTCAGCTACAATTTTTGCCACCGGTCAGTACAAACACAATATTCCTAAAAGCTGGCCCTAAAATACACTTTTGGGACTCTTTGTGCAACAGACTCTGCAAGTGCGCATAGGTGTGGTCAGATTTAACCAACTGAGCCACCCCAGGACCGCATGGCAAAGTTTGTTTATATCGTTACGGTCATAGGTCAAGGCAGTCACTTTGTTCTCTCTCTCATGAAAAGAACTCCACCGTTAATTCACGTTTACAGTGTTTTAACGAGAGACGACGGTAACCTAGAAGCAACACACTAGACTGTGTACTTAAAACATTCAGTCATCAACATTATGGCCAGCTTTAACAGACAGGTCAACGAAAGGTTGACCATGCAAGTATTGACCGTGCCAGCTAGCCATCTTAAAACAAAGGCGTCCAAACATCGACCCGACCAGGCGGGCTCACGCACACAACCACTACGCACACTGGTGGCGGGGGCGACTGGCGACCCCACGGATCAATGCGCCATTAAAGTCACTGATTTCGGATATTTTTGGAGACGAGGAGTTCATGAACACGTGTGTGATGGAGATATTCATCCCACTGACTTCAGAAAGAGAGAGTTTAAGCTAGGCATCCATAGAAAACCTGAAAACAGTTGCGTGGTGATTCGGGTGAGGCATCACGGCATGGCACCACCAGGGTTGAGCATTTGTGGGAGAGGGAATCATAATTTTCTTGTTTGGCGCCGCAGCGGCAAGAAATCTGGCGTTAGGGACACGCGAAAATAACAGTCATATAAGTTCAGCAGGTCATCTTTACTGAAGTTGCTTTGAATATCAACAACTGAGACTTTCTTGAAACAACGCATCCAAAAGTTCGCCACCAAATGTGACTGCCTGCTTCGTTTACACCTTGTTTTGCTCACTCAAGACTGCTAAAATCTTAACAAAAGATATATATATACACACACATACATCCCAAGCTCGAAGAGTGGTGTTCAATCCCCAGAAAACCCATAAACAAGAAAAAACAACACCAGCATCCCGGGTGGATGGGACTATAGTTAACCTTGAATGGAAACTCACCTAAGAGAAGGCAAACTCCGAAATCAAACCCGGAGATGGAGTCCCGAAGGCGGTATGATAATGGCACAATGAAAATTCCGACAATTCCCGCGTTGTGGAACGCATAAAGAGCACAGTGAAACACATTTAAAAAAACACACTGCTGGTCATCTACTGCATTCTAGTCTATTTTAAGTCGCCATGACTAAGTCTTGCGATTGTAGCAAATATAGGTAAGAACGAGAGAGTGAGGCTGACGAAATGAGCAACTATCCCTTATGGACGAACAATAATTTATACATACATATTTATAAATATGCATGTTATACAGATTAAATATCACGGAGTGGGATTTTGTCTCAACGTAATGTTGAAATGAGAATTGGTTTTCTTTGGTCTTCTCGAGCCGCTAGAAGACGGCCCTGTACACCCCAATGACAATAACAATAACATGGTTAACGATGCCAGGGATTAGGTCCATGACGGTAAGAAGACATGACACTAATTCTACGACTAGGAGAACTAACAGGAAGCCACAACACTCAGGTGGATTGTTAAGCACGCCCAGTGGCGGATCCAGGGAGAGTAGGGGGAGGGGGGTACGCTCAAGTCCTATTTCTGTATCTTCCGTTCTCAGGGAAGGTAATGGAAAAAAACAACGTATTAATGAATGAGCATGGGCAACCCCTCCACCGAACCAGGGCAGGAAAGGGAAATACAAATTAACATCGACATCCCAGGCAGAAATCTAGTATAAATAGGAGATGCCCTGTCTCATGCGGCAGGAAGAACAAGGAGAGATGTGGATTCATCTTGCATTTTAACAACTGTTAGTGCAGTGAAGGTATACACACAGACCCGTTGGGGGGGGGGGGGGGAGTAAAAAGATCCGATCTGATTCCTACACAATAAAGACTACACATCTAGACTACAGATAGTGGAAGCATGCAGAGCTGAACATTCAGCACAACGATTGTATTGTTTCCAATCATACATACAGTATATCGCTGAGCTTAATTTTGACAAGTGTAATGAGGAGTATAATTTCGGGGGTCATAATTTATGCCACGTAGGCATATACTGATACAAATGTCAATGGGATCAACAACACAACTAAAGACAGACTAGGTTTCAGAATATATGGATGTGCTCTGTTACCAACCTGAGGGAATTTCTATCAGTGTGATATGTTAATACCCGCCTGCACCCTGGAATGGTTTATAAAATATGGCAAGTGCTTTACTAAACATGTAACATGGAGAGAAAAAAAAGGTGGATGGACAACAGCTGTAGTGGGAAGATTCCAAGACAATTAACATTTTTAAAAAGTTTTTTAGAGATGTAAAAAGAGAGGTGCAATAAAAAGTAATAACATATCTGTAAAAAGAAGGGTATTTTGGGTATATAGAAATATCTTGGATATACACTATTACAGGTGCTAATAAAATTTCATTCTGAAAATATAGTCAAGTAACAACCTAAAGAAAATTTTGAACCCCCCCCCCCTTCCCACCCACCACATAATTATTGAGAAAAAAGCATAGAAAATATTTCACAGAAACCTTATCTGTTTAAATAATAAAACCGATAACCAACCTATTTTACTTATAAACATTCAGCCTCAATTAATTTCCCTTAAACTGTGAAAACAAATCTATTGAGAATGAAAAAAATGTATTACCTCTTTAAAAACTATTGAAATAAGTTTATTTTTGGCCTTATACCCCATGAAGGGACTTATAAGGATTAATGGAAAAATCGCTAGCTGGGCAACATGGATGATAACTTGATTCAAACCCCGTCTGTAACAATAGACG
Organism: Omphiscola glabra; assembly: GCA_964017045.1. Taxonomy (NCBI): domain Eukaryota; kingdom Metazoa; phylum Mollusca; class Gastropoda; family Lymnaeidae; genus Omphiscola; species Omphiscola glabra. Next base: position 15,714,629 of record OZ024805.1, read on the forward strand.
AATGAAATTCGTTTTTTAACATACCTTTCTCTTTGCCCGGGTCTTTTGAAGAAAGGCGAAATGATGTGCGACTTAGCCTTTTCATGGTATTCAGTTATGTGTCCTCTAAATGAGCCTGTTCAGTTGCAGCTGCTCCCAATTTACTGACCGCTATCAAAGGGCTCTAGCCACTGGTCGCTTCACGATAACATTGAAACATGTTTTTTTTTTGTGGTAGGGACTTAAGGCCCAACATTTGTTGCTAGTCTAAATTTAATACCAGGCTGATCCACTTGATTTAAATAAATGTTATTTGCTTTTTAAATAAAAAAAATTTAAAATATGTTTTTTTTCCAACTGCTTTTGGCTACTTCATTTGGACACATGCAAGTCAAGTGTGTCACCTCAGGTTGGTCAAATAGGTCGGGGGTGTCAGCTCTGTTAGTGCATGCATCAGGAAATGGTTTAGAAATGATTCAAAAACTATAACACAGAGCCACAAGTCAGCCTGCATGACAGAAACAAATAAAATAAAATGTAGTTACACTTGAGGACAATGAAACATGCAACAGCTTTCAAGGTTTTCCTGGCCATGGTAAAAGCAACAAAAATTTATATATATATATATATTTTTTTTTTTTGGGTTGTCTTTGACATACCAAAAGGTAGGGGCAATGTCAAGCACCAAAGTTAATGCCAGAAAAGGAAGGTTAAAAAAAAAAGGCATTTTAAAATTGCAAAGATGACTTGAGTTGGACATTTAACATAAAAAAAAAAAAGAAAAGATCATTAACTTTAATGTGAAGTGTGCATTGATAAGTGTTGACATATATGCACAGTTTGTCATGTTAAGACAACTGATACTGAAAAATAAATGTATCACGTGTGGAATTAAGAGAGTCAGTACCGACTTTTATTCTTGATCTTGTCCCATTGTTATGAATGACTGTATAAGACAGCACTCATTAAATAATGTATAGACTATCCCCTTGCCCAATGTTAAAGATATTCGATTATGAACACTCTTTAAGTTACTGAAAATACATCATAATTTTATAAAACTTGAGTACTATAAAAAATTTAACATCCACGACACGCTATCAACTTAACAAATCCCATTAAAGTATGGAAGGCATACAATTTAAAATAATGGTTTCACTTATTTTTGCCTTCTTCGATAATCAGATATTTGTCCACTAAAACAAATATAGTCTAAGTCAGGCCTGCACAACATACGGCCCCGGCTGCACCCACTTTGCGACCCGCGAAGTAACACAAAATTCTTCATTATTATTTTCTTTAATAGCTTTCCTCCCTGTCCTATTCTCTTTTGGCACACACAAGTTTTTCATAAAGTATTACGGCCTGCCTTACATTTTGAGTTGTGCAGGCCTGGTCTAAGTGATCCTGGATATGCAAATAGCACATAAATATTCTGACTTATGTATAGAATTCAATTTAAAGATAGACATGAGACATAAGAATGTAACACATAAATAATATAAGACTGCTTTTATCAAATTACTTTCAGAAGGTGCATATTGGTTTTAGGTCTTATTATCAAAATGATGCATATGACATTTTTTACGACTGTTTCTAATTTTAAGAGTTAAAAATAAGTTTTTACAATTGAAAAAGAGTTAAAAGAGATTCAAATATATATTTCACAATAACTGAATTTTTTTATAGGCCTGCCCTATACATGTATCAAATCAAATAATGCTCTTTTAAGTACAAGCAGCGCAATACAAAAAGTGATATCTGTATATATATATATATTATGCCTGATAATTTCATAATGAATGAGGTGAATGCCATATGCAAGCGAGATGAAAGTTATTCATGATAAATTAATATCTAATTTAGTTAAAAATACCTAAAACTAAAATCTCACAAGTTACAAGCATAAGATTAAGAATTCTGCTTTTGTTTCATTTCGGATGTATCTAAGTCTAAGTCAGTATAGTATAAAATAGAAAAAGGGAACTGCTGTAGTTGTCTTTGTCTGGACCTGCCAGCCTCTAATTCTAGGCCTAGGCTAAGTCACTAAGTCTAAGGCCAAGGCAAGAAGATCAGCTCTTGTTTGTTTGTAGACTCTTGAGTCTTTAATGTTTACCAGATCCATGTCCCCACACAACTAGGTTATTTTGGTATGATATATCAATTTCTAATAAGGCAAGCTCTACTGGTACTTATTAACTAATTATATTAAGTTTAAGGTTTGGCCCATAACTGAAAAAGAAAAATTAGTGATAAAAGAGCCCTGTTGATAATGATGCAGATGCAACATGAGATATGCTTTACTTTTGTCAGTTTTGTCGTCATTTACTTGAAGACTACACTTCTAACACTACTAACTAGTACAATCACTAAACTAACTACTTAGGTCTACTTTAGGGTAGTGACAGTAGTCGGTAGACGTAGTGACGAGTAGCACTGCCAGTAATGTAGGAGAGTAGTATCAGTATAGTTACAAGTTACAGTATCTATTATCTGATCAGTAGTCAGTAGGTAGAGTAATCGGCGCGTCGAGATTCGGTCATATATTTTGAAACAACATCGGATAGCACAAACTATTTTTAAAAACAAGAAACGCAACTTAAAAATGACGCTTACCACTTGAGTTGAAAGCTTGTAACAGTTGAAAGCTGCTGTAGCTAGCTATCGCGTGAATCTAAGTTGCCTATGGTCGTATGAGTCATTCACTATACAGAACTAGTCAAGAAAACTTGAGACCTCCATCTTTAACCGGATATTTAAAAATGTGACGTAGAGAATTAACGACAATCCAGTGCATAATTTGTCTATAACCAAGAACTGACTTATTTCCCTTGTTTTGTTTTTTAATTGTTTACTATTTTATGCTCACAACTTAAATTCAGCGAATTCTATTTTTTTTTTAAAATATATGATAATCAAATGAGTAAATAGAATGCATTTTTGACATTATACGCATAATTTGCCAAAGAAAAATACGCGGAGGACTATGTTCTGGTTGATGAATAAGAAATATACAAAGGTTAGCTTGTAACATTTTATAATAGTTAACAGGAAATGGTAGATATTCAATTTCGCATTTTTATTTTATCTGTCACCCACTTACATCATATTTTTTCATAAAATTGTAGCTTAAAATCCATAGCTCTACAACGCAATAATCTATTATTTTTGATTTGCCCGGGCTTGGAGAAGCTTTTTCTGATTAAAAAAAAATATCTTTCCTTTTTTTAGAAATGTAACATTATTACTTTAACAATGGGGGTTTCTCTCACTTAGCTCTCAAATCCGAAATCAGGCCAAGAAAGAAAGTTATTAAAAGAGAGATGAGAATTAGACGCCTATTTGACAGCATTTTCACAGACAATCACGAAAACACAAAAATCATCCAAAAAAATGAAGATAAAAGTGAACACATTAAATAAAAAAAATTAATAAATTACCTGATCTTCTGAATGACATAGAACGGATTTGGCGAACTTGTTTTATAATTCTGCGGCCCATGTCTGGTCCGAAAGATGAGCTGCGTCCAAGTACCTGTGCCATTTTGGCTTGTGCCATGATCTTGTCGTGTCAGGGCACCGTATGCCCCAAGTCCATGAAATACGCACAAACAAAATGTTATGTGGAGATTCCTTCAGCGAATTTCAGAGTCGAATTATCCACTGTACCCAGAAATATTACTGTAATTGTCACTAGATATGCCTTCAACGAATTTCAGAGTCGAATTATCCACTGTATCCAGAAATATTATTGTAATTGTCACTAGATATGCCTTCAACGAATTTCAGAGTCGAATTATCCACTGTATCCAGAAATATTATTGTAATTGTCACTAGATATGCCTTCAACGAATTTCAGAGTCGAATTATCCACTGTATCCAGAAATATATTTCAGCAGAGGTTTCACACAGAATAATAAGCCCAAATTAGCATTGCATTAAAATGAAAAAAAAAAAAAAAAAAAAAAAGCGTTTAAGTGACCACAATTGAAGGAGCATTGGTTTGAGTGAATTACAATCAGCTTTTCGATAAATCAGCTCTGCACAATCACACTAATGCGTGCTAATGAAAATTTCACAAAGGAAAGCTCAAACACAAGTTCGTGCACCCTAAAGCATCCCGATGAGTCGCGCTCAGCTCTTTGTTTACCTGAGCAAATCGATTTTATACTTATTTGTAAAATCAAGAATCATCATATCCAGCTGCATGCTGAGACTTACAATTCTTGCACTGTCTTGAAGTGAATTTAGTTCATGTTGTAATAGTGGGGTAGTGCATATTGTACTCTTCTGTGATGACAGCTGACCAAAAGTTCTTCGACACCCTTAGAAACTTGGCTCCCGGCTACACCTGCATGCTTTACAGGCACGCGAAGCTGCTAATTACCTTTGGGGGGTTGGGGGGGGGGGGGGCTGTGCGGAAAATCAGTTTTAAAAAAATAATTACGATATGAAACACGTTTCGTTGAATGTTGATAAATCAAATCTGATCATTTTAACTTGGGAAAACAACGGTGTATTTATTTATGAAACCAAACCGCGAATGCAGGATATTTTGTGGGTCTGGTACTACCACACGACTTAAGGTGACTGTACACACGTCACGTTGTGCCGATGATCACGTTGACGTATGATCTTGCCGTACTTACTGCGTTACTTGCCAATGATGTCTGGCAGTCACACACGTGAAATAGAAATCCCGAAATGAAGTGAATATATATATATATATGTTTTTTTAAAATGTAATTTTTCACAATTATAAGTTTAAACAAAATATAACAAAAATACAATTTCACATTTTTGAACTCAACAGATGTATCAGATAAACAGTAGCCAGAGGTCTGTTCCGCATTCTCATAACAACGTTCTATTACTTTTATTTACCTCGTCCTGGCTGAGGCGCAGCTCATCCTAAACATATTTTTTTTTTCAAGATTCTCAAATGCAAAATTTCACATACGTACTCACCACAAATTGCCCCGTCTCCCTCCCCCAACCCACCACCACAATTTTGCCCTCCCCCACCCACTTCATTATCCCAGAGCCTCCAACCATTTGAAAGCTGCCTGCATTCATTTTTACTTCTAGCAGTAATGACCCCCCACTCCCTCCCTCCCCAACACCCCCCCCCTCCCCACAGATACCTCCAATACCCATCTTTCCCGTATCCACCGCCCCAGCCTCTGCCTCGCTTATTTTCACAGTACCGTCGAAGCCTTTTTTACCACCTTCAAGGCCCCCCTCCCTCCCCACCCTCCACAAACAGCCCCACTTTAAAAAAAAAAATTCTAGCCCGACCGTTGCGCTGAGAATGTTCTTCAGGAAACAGCTGTGGGAGAGCGACTCTTTACGTTCGCGAAATTTTAAAAATGCCCTAGCTCACATCGTCTGCTCGACGTTAGACGTTAGACGTGCACACACGGACTGCTGACATCAAATGCATCATTGATAACATGTGCGCTCTAGCATCGCTGATATCACAGGTAGCCCCAGCACCACACTGCGCGAGTGTGTTTCTCGACATCACACGCGCGCAAACAAACGAAATACTCCCGATATCAAAATCATCACTGACATAGCATGTCAACGTTGACGTGTAACAACTGACATCGCATGTAAACGTTGACATGTCACAACTGACAGTGGAGACGAATTGACATCACATGAAACAATTCGTATTCCGATCTAACATGCACGTCCCTGTTTGTACGCCCTTGCTTGCACACCCCTGTTTGCACGCCCTTGTTTGCACGCTCTTGTTTGCACGCCCTTCCACTATAGATATCACAAGAGCAAATCATCCACAAGTATGCTTGCATTCCAGAGTATCAGATGGCATGACATGTAAAAGCGAGGTCTCCACTTGTGTGCAACACTCTCAATATTGTTTTCATAGATGACTTTAAAAAGTAAATCTTTCATCGTGTTAGAGGGGGTCGGGGGAGATTTCCCTTATTTTTAGATAAGATAAGACCATTTATTGATCTAAAATAAATGGAAATGTTTTTTGATTACTTGTATATATTCATTTTTTAGCACATAAATAAATACATATCTTAACCAAGACAACATTTTACAATTATAACTATCTTAACACCAGACATATCTGAAGTATTTCTTTAGAGGTTGAAAATCAGCCATCAATGAACTCCTGCATTGGTCATGATGACTTAATTAGTGATCATTTAGATTTAGGTAACCGCTGGGCGAGCACGCTGGTACAACTGGAGAACAAAATATATTTTTTAAAAATCTTTCGGTTCTGACTTGAATATGATAAATTCGCCCTGATCGAGCTGATCTTAGGTATCTGTGATGCAGTTGGAGGGATGTATCATCCGCCATTAAAAAAAAATGTTTTACAACAGCATTTTTCTTTAAATCGTTCTTCAAGTGAAGGATGTTTACTTTGTGTGGTGTTACTAGCTTTTTTGATTAGTCTATTTAATTGGTGTTTGATGTCAGACGATGAACACCCCCCAACATAAGGGAAATAAAAACAAAAACAAAACCCATTACCTTTTCTAACATTAAAAATAAAATCAATTAAAAACTATTTTTAGGAGACGCCATCAAGTTGTGGCCCAAAGCGATTGGCGTAACTGAAGAGGGGTACCCATGAGAGATAATTTGGTCGATTAGATGGTTTGCAAGAGTAAAGCATTTTATTTAAATAAAAAAATAAAAACTAAATGAGCTTGTAAAAAGTAATATCACACCCGATCTTTCCTTGTCTAACAATTGAATCCCAAAGTCGAACTGGTTAGAAAGGTGACATCAAGCTTCGAGCATCTTTATATATAATGGAGCGTTACATTACCGAATGTATTAAATAACTATGTTTCTTTATATTTAAAGGTAAAAAAATAATAACAATATTTTAATCCAGGGGAACCAAAGTTACATAATGTTATCACATTAAATCACCATTTCAGTAATTTTCGTTGAAAAGCAAACATTAAAAAAAACCGTTTATTTTTACTTGTTGGTATATAAAGGTACAATAAATATACTGTGTTAAAAGACTTAGTTTATTATCATTAATTTTGTTACTATTTAACATTGCACCACACCTATTGAAAATTCTTAGCCAGCATACACAGAGCAGAAAGATGGAGTGGGGTGGGGGCGGTTCTACCCGGGCGGCGGCACTTTTATTTAAGTGGCATATTCGGTCCAATGTCTTTACTAAATATGGCTTAAACTATGATCTGTTTTTAATTATTTTTTAAATGGTTTTCGTGAATGAGGGGCGCCAAAAAAGCCCCCCCCCCCCACCGGTTGAAACAAACCTTAGCGAATACCCTGTCTTCATATGACAAAATCGCTGAACCAAAATCTTTCAAAGCTGGATAGCATAAGGCCCCATGTCCTCTATGCACGAGAACAGTTTGCTTCTGGTGGCCTTGACTTTGAACTGCCGGTTCAGTCCCATTTTCCCCGCCTTGCACCTAAGCCAATGCAACGGAGGCAGACGCAGATTGTGTCAGGCTGATTAACTTTACCACATGTCTGCCCGAATCGCGATGAGTAAAAACTCAACATCCCTTCTCACCACTTCCGTTTTCGCGAAGACGTTGTGAGGAAGTGAGTTAAGGTTCTTATCACCCCGGTTTGATGCAAACCTGATCTCATCAACAAGAGATCTTATATTTCGTTAATATCTTTGAAGTTATCTCTCTTGTTTTTTTTACCTTCTAAATTCTCTCTTCCTGGCAGTGGGGGTAGCTTGGGTTCGAGCCACCCGAGTAGGGCCAAGGTTGTCGCCGCCACTTCCACTAAAAATACTCTGCAAGTTGCCGAAAATGCCGCCCCTCAATATAAAGAAAAACTTGGCGCCTTAGGCAGCCCCCCCCCCCCCCGCAACCCGCTTCACACGCCACTGATATTTTCACATGAAAGACGCAAACATGTACAGAGCAGGTTCAAATTTTTTAATTTCTTGTCTTAATATTCAAAGTTGGGGGATATGGTTTTTAGTATTTAAGTTGTTTTTTTAGACATTGACTGCATCCTAATTTTAAACTATAGCTTAAACCAGAATATATTTTGTTGTTTATTTCATTAATCTTCCGATTAATAGAATCAAAAGACATCGCGATTTTCAATGGCAGATTAAACTTGTTTAAGCACTCACGTTGAGTAGCATATATATATATATATATATATATATATATATATATATATATATATATATATATATATATATATATATACACACACATTTCCTCAATATTCAAATGGACGCATGATACTTGAAGATTATTATTTGGTAACCCCTGATCTTATAGCCCAAACTGGCTTGAAAGTGTTCAACTATCATTCAAGAGCAGAGGTAATCTTGATACAGAAGGTAGAAATGATTTATTTGGTCCCGATAATGCAAGAATGCTTTTCATAACATTTGTGCTAAGTATGTAATCTCGTTCTACACGCCTGCAAAAAAAAAAAGAGAAAAAAAAAAGGGACCATAAGCCCGAAGAGAAAAAAATGCCATTAGGTATGAACTAGGCTATCTTTCCAATCACAGCCGTTTAGGAAAATTCACGAAACACTTTAGGAACTTCCCGTAACTTGGGCCAACCAGGTCCCGCTGCCATCTATTGACGGTGAAGTGCGCCCGAAGGATCACCTTGACAACAGTTATAGGTTGCGTCAGATTATGCTATAGCGTTAAAACAGATCTAACCATAGACGTGTTCATTGTCCGTTGCTTTCTTATTATCACCTTGGCCGGTGCATTGAGGCATAGACCACATACGCGAGCCTATCTCGAAACTTCATAATCCGAAACTTCCGTGTCCGCGGCAAATTTCGCTCATACATTAACGGGGACAGAGCGCCCGGAAAAAACGTGTGAATGTTTCACGACGTGTTCACAACTTCGATGCTCGATGCGTCTCTACCGAATCGACTACGTCAGGAGGAATTGAATCGAAGGTCAATTTCTCAAAACTGGACGAAGCTAAAAGATGCTTGCACTTAAGTGCGTTTCCAGAACTTTAACAAAAGAGAAAAAAGAATTGACGTCTGAAGATCGTTATTAGGGAAGTCCTTTGCTGTCTTGCAGAGAATTGAACAACCCAACGGATTGAGAAACCGAATTCTTGTTGAAAGAAGGCGAGGCATCAAAACCGTCACTGTAAATGACTGCTGTAGATGACAACATTTAAAAAAAACAAAATAAATAACAAGAGAAATTGGATGCTCTATAGCAGTGGTCCTAGAGTGTGGGTCTCTGTCTGGCTCGTCTCTGTAAATGGGGGATGACTTATCACGGCGCCATGTTAAGTAAACTTCTGCTGTTGTTCACAACTGCTTCTTGTGGTCTGAGAGATCTACATGCTAAGTAGACTTCTGCTGTTGTTCACAACTGCTTCTTGTGGTCTGAGAGATCTACATGCTAAGTAAACTTCTGCTGTTGTTCACAACTGCTTCTTGTGGTCTGAGAGATCTACATGCTAAGTAAACTTCTGCTGTTGTTCACAACTGCTTCTTGTGGTCTGAAAGATCTACAAGCTTTCCTAGTGTAGTGTGAACAAAATGGATGTCAACAGTCTTTCCAAGTGTGGTGTGACAAAATGGCGGTCGACAGTCTTTCCTAGTGTGGTGTGAACAAAATGGAGGTCGACAGTCTTTCCTAGTTTGATGTGAACAAAATGGAGGTCGACAGTCTTTCCTATGATGTGAACAAAAACGAGGTCGACAGTCTTTCCTAGTGTGATGTGAACAAAATGGAGGTCGACAGTCTTTCCTAGTGTGATGTGAACAAAATGGAGGTCCACAGTCTTTCCTAGTGTGGTGTGAACAAAATGATATCATCGCTGACAAATGCATAAGACCGATTCTATTTCAAAGTATTCATTCAAATAGTATTTCCATTTTTAGAGAAATAAAAAAAAATATCTTAAAAAAATTATTTCAGAAATGTTCTGCTATGTTATCACAGTGCCTCCCTAAGGTGATCCCGTCTATCTTCAAATTCAATGGGGACACCTGGACATCCCAATTTCTAATATGAGGGCGATACCGTCTACGTTGAGAAACACTGCTCTATAACGCTGCAGACAATTTCTCAATTTGTATTGTATTTCCTATCAAAATCTTCAGTACCAATGATTTAGGCCCCTCAGTCAAAAACTCCCCCAATATTTAATGACTAATCAACTATTTCTGGGTGCTAAGCGTAGCCCAGGATACCTTTAAGCGAGTTAACAAATCTTACTGTACTTTGATAATGTGATTTTTTATTAACCCTAAAAAGTCTAAAATCAAAACTATACGTATATTAGCCAGTGTATTCGTGCGTCTTTCTCTAAGTATGGTTATCAAAGTATTGTTTGATGGGCGGGGGGAATGGATTGGTGGATGGAAGGGAATTCGGAGCTTCTTAATTTGCTCCCCCTTTAAGTGTCAAGCGTATGAGAATCACTGTTTTGAGTTGTGCGTGTTGTAATGATTTGGTATTGAGCGTATTTGGCTTTGAGATTATGTGTAGCTTTTGCTACGTAGTTTGCATTTGTGACGTTCTTTGGGGTATTCGAGATGACGTGTTGTAGTGATGACTGCTTCTTCTTCTTCATTGAGGGCCCACAATCAATGAATTGATCATTTTGGCTCATATGTTTCAGAGGGGCTCGCGATGTAACTGTGCATGGTTTTGAAAGGGGATACTTCACTGGTTGCAAGGGCTGCTCAGCGAGGGTATCATGATTTTTTTAAATCGCAGTTTTGTAAAAGACATAATTCCAAAAAAAAAAACAACTTTTATTTAATGATGGTTTTAAATGCACTCTCAGAAGGAAATATAGGGGTAAACAAAAGCTGTTTGCATCTCAGACAAATGCGCTTTTGTAGGGGAATGTTTGGGATTATTAAAAAAAATCTCATTTTCTTCACGCAATGAAAAGCTGGGATAAAATGATATTCAGGCAACGTGTATTTCTCCCGAAAGTCCTATTAGCAACAATTTATAGACATTTATATACCTTCCTGTGCCTATATATATAGTTTCTAATTTAGTTCGGTTTAACTTTAGTTGGTGTTTTATTTACAACAGTTTGTTAAGAATCCTCTCTCTTCGCCCCAAGAGTTACCTGCTCCTTAAACACCGGAAGGAAGTTACGAGTTGCCTTACCTTGTCAGACGCCATCAACACAGGAGGAAACCGGATGAGTAACATGAAGGCTAAAAATAGAGCGGTAAAAAAAATGCACCCAGTCGAACATATTTAGCGAAACAATCCGTCCTGAGAGGTTTAAAAAAAAAAGTGAAACCAAAATGTTGTGATGAGCGTGAGATTGCCAGGTACGCAAGTAGGTCAGATAATGTTATCCATGTTTTATGTTTTTTTTTAGAATTACCATTGAGATTCTCATAAATTATTAAATTTAGAATTGGAATGTTATACTAATTAGACGAGTTGAACATATAAAGTTTCTGATATTTGTTCCTTCACCCTAGAAGCTATAAAAGAATCAGGAAAAAAAAGATGATAATTGGCATGATAGTTATACTGGCTGGAGCCAAAAATGTGACGCCCAAATACTAAAAATGTTTGTTTAAATAAAAACAACAACAACAACTTGAATGACTTGATAATTGCTGAGATAATATGATTAAGACATTACGCTCTTTTTTCGGTATGCATTGATATGCATCCATATTTTGTTCTTGAATAATTTGTTTCAAGTCTTGCCAGAAGTACGTTTTAAAACCCATTTAGCTTTTCTGTTCTAGCCCACATTTGTTTTATGGCATTGTCATCCAATGCTTGTTTACGTCGCCTAGGCGACGGCCGCGACCAATGACACGAAAGCGGGAACAACCTGCTCGCTCTTTTCTCCCCTTAAATAGATGTAACAAAAAAGAGAAAACAAAAACCGTTCTCGTTCCCATCGACCCACGTATCTCATCAGCTGGCGTCCCACGCTGCGGGTGGGGGTGCTTGTAAGAAAGCGGTGCGTTTCAGCAGACGGCGTAATGTCTGGGCCAAGAGACTTTTCAAGTAAGAATTATGACTACAAAAAAAAAAAATTAAAAAATTAGATCCAAACGTTAGATATATATATAAATCTTCATCATCATCAATGGCACGAAAGCCCGAGAAGGCTTCGGTCTGCATCACGGCATGCTTCCAGTCGGGCCGATTCACGACCTGTCTTCCCCGGCTGCTTTAAATTGGACTCCGACTCAGTGTGCCGAATGTGCCGTCTATCCCTTGGTTTCTATTGGTAAATCCCTTTAGCTCCTCTATAAACTTGAATGCCCTTTAAAATGTAGATATTAAAAATAAAATTTCCATCAAATAGTGCTTATAAACGTATAGATTTCAATTTTGAAACATAATTTTACACAAAATAGAATGTTATGCAATTTTGAATGTAATACAATATAGAATGTCGTACAATATGAAGTGTCATACACTATAGAATGTTATACAATATAGAATGTCATACAATATGAAGTGTCATACAATATAGAATGTTATACAATATAGAATGTCATACAATATGAAGTGTCATACAATATAGAATGTTATACAATATAGCAATATAGAATGACATACAATATAGAATCTCATATAACATAGAACATTATAAAATATAGAATATCATACAATATAGAATATTATACAATATTGAATGTCATACAATTTAGAATGTCATACAACATAGAATGCTATACATATTAGTATGTTATACCATATAGAATATTATACACTATAGAATACATTAAAATAATTATATGTCCCTGTGTACATTACTGGACCTTGTAAATATGAGGCCCGGGCTTATAGAGCAACAAGGTCCTCCCACCCACTCAAGCACACATTCCTGTGGCTTAATTTGTGCGCCAAATGACAGCAATGTTCTAGAATTTTCAGTAAAGGGGTTTGGAAAAGCCTAGCCATACTGGTTTATTCTAAGATCTGTACGACACAAGATCACGTGGAGTTGTTTGATTCGGTGTGAGCTTCAATGATTCAAATAGGTCTAAAGCGATGTTGCCCAAATTGAGTGGATAAAAAGGTTCAATACCCCGATCCCTTTTTAAAAAACTGTTCTTGCCCCCTCCCCACCCCACCTTTTAAAAAATGTGAAATACATTTCACCCTAAATCTTTAAATTTCCTTCATGTGGGGCGTAAAACCCTAGCTCCCACGCCCACGCCGCTCACTACTCATACGTTGGTAAGACGTTAGTCAGACTTTGCCCAGACGTTGATCAGACTTTTTGTTGCAGTTATGTACTGTTAAACTCGCAGTGTTAAGTGGGAGATCTCGAAGAATGGTTTCGTATCCATAATCCGTAGCACGCATATACACACTTCTTATGTACACATTATTTTTTATGTGTTACTTCTCTTCCTTAGTATTGCATTTCCCCATTCCTTAGATCGAGCCAGTTTGACTGCCAATCATTGGCTATAGTTTAACATCCAATCATTGGTTCTAGTTTAACATCCAATCATTGGTTCTAGTTTAACATCCAATCATTGGTTCTAGTTTAACATCCAATCATTGGTTCTAGTTTAACATCCAATCATTGGTTCTAGTTTAACATCCAATCATTGGTTCTAGTTTAACATCCAATCATGGGTTCTCATTTAAAAGCCAATCTATTGGTTCTCGTTTAACAGCCAATCTATTGGTTCTCATTTAACAGCCAATCTATTGGTTCTCATTTAACAGCCTATCTATTGGTTATCGTTTAAAAACCAATCATTGGTTCTCGTCTAGCTCGAGTTCCGAGAAAAAAGCATAACCATGTTGAAACTAGGGCCAGCACGTTAAAGTAATCATTAGGGCCCTTAGGCCTGTTAACTAGCCAATGGTCACATGACTTAGCCCAACGCAACTTTTTAAAATTGTAATGTCTCCATAGATTTATATTGCAGACTTTACTTCACTGTCAAAAACATCCGATGAGCTGCACCCGTTCTCAATGTGAAAATGTTCAGGGGGAAAATTATAAAGTGGATAACCGCAGACATATCCTTATCTTGTGTTAGATAACTTGCCCTGAATTACAGTCCACGTTGTCAAAGAAAGTGCACCACACAACATTAACCCGTTAATGAGCAAATAAAATATACAACATTGGGTGGTGGTTTGTGGGTGGATGGGGGGGGGCTCGCTAGATTAGGGGCCTACAGCTAAATTTAGGTAGTGTGGTTGCTATGGCAGTCATGATTTACAGCATGAGGGCATCTGAGTTACCACACCTGTTTTGTAAAGGAACTTGGGAGTTTGGAGTTGATAATTTATTTCGTAATGGGGAAGCTTGGTTTTGACTGAAACTTTGAAGACTAGGTTGTCAGCGACAGTTTTATAGATGCAAAGTGACCCGCAAGGCCATCTTTTATGGAAGCAAATTGACATACAACCACATTTTTTTGAAGCAAAGTGACCCACGACGAAATTGAATGAAAGCAAAGTGACCCACGACCAAATTGAATGAAAGCAAAGTGACCCACGACGAAATTGAATGAAAGCAAAGTGACCCACGACGAAATTGAATGAAAGCAAAGTGACCCACGACCAAATTGAATGAAAGCAAAGTGACCCACGACCCAACTGATTTAAAGCAAAGTGACCCACGATCAACTGAATTAAAGCAAAGTGACCCACGAACTAATTTGATGGAAGCAAAGTGACCCACGATCCAACCGAATTAAAGCAAAGTGACCCACGACCTAATTTAATGGAAGCAAAATGACCAACAAACCAACTGAATGAAAGCAAAGTCATTCAAGACCCCATTGTTTGAGAAGCGAAGTGACCCGTGAGCATGATACACTAAAAAGAGTTGACGTAAACACATCACTAAAAAGAGTTGACGTAAACACATCGCAAAATTAAAAAAAAATATTATTTCATTATTATTTTAATATAAGGTCACCGCCAACTCTTTGATTCCTATGATTGAAATATTAAATCATGAAGTAGTTTAAGACTCCGCTGCAGTGTTTTTTGTTAATGCTAACCTCATGCTGTTTACTGAATATCAAATAAGGCAGCCGTGAGAATGAACTCCCACAGAGATCCGTGGAGGCTAATGCTAGGATTGTGATGGTATTCAAAAGTAAAGACACCGATAAAAAATAGAATTTGCTTCAAAACTATTTTTTTAGTATATTTCAGCCAGTGACTTTACATAATTCATCAAATTTGGAGCAGAGACGTCATTTGGGTAGGGCAGAGTGGGGCATATGCACTCCCCCCCCCACCTCCGAAATTGCAATTTATATTTAAATTGCTATGTACTGCTGCGCCTCTAGTAATAAACACCTTATCAAACCGATTAAGTTTTGGTTTTTGCCCCCCACCCCGGAAAAAACTAGACATGACGCCCTTGATTTGGGTTCGATATCCATGGTTTGGGAACTAGGTTAAAGAGGATGATTTGGGTTCGATATCCATGGTTTGGGAACTAGGTTAAAGAGGATGATTGCACGTACAACATGTGTATTGAATACAAACTTTTCCCGCAGGGATATATATCTGTATATAAAATAATTGCTCCATCTGTAACCTTGTTGAAGGGACCGGACACACTGACAGTTTTAATGGCAGATTTCAATTTCAACAGAATTGAAATAACATAAAGTCTGTGGCTTTGCTGTGAAACGTTCGACATTATTAGAGGAAGTAAGTTTTTAATTCAGGCATACCATCACGTTTGTGGCTGAGCCTTGAAATAGTCAACATTATTAGAGGAAGTCGTACGTTTTTAATTCAGGCATACCATCACGTTTGTGGCTGAGCATTGAAATAGTCAACATTATTAGAGGTAGTAAGTTTTTAATTCAGGCATACCATCACGTTTGTGGCTGAGCCTTGAAATAGTCAACATTATTAGAGGAAGTCGTAAGTTTTTAATTCAGGCATACCATCACGTTTGTGGCTGAGCCTTCAAATAGTCAACATTATTAGAGGAAGTCGTAAGTTTTTAATTCAGGCATACCATCACGTTTGTGGCTGAGCCTTCAAATAGTCAACATTATTAGAGGAAGTAATTTTTGCAGTCAGTCATAACATCACATTTCTCAACATTACTACTTCAATAAGTAATGTTTGCATTCAGTTGAAATTGTATTCATTACAATTTCCGCAAGGATATAAAGGTAAAGAATTATATCTATTATACTTATGACGGAATCTTTTTGCGCCTTTAGCTAAAAGAAAGTACTCAAAGGTTGAAAAAAAATCCACTTATAAAAAGTCAATACAACCCCCCCCCCTACTAAAAAAACAAACAAAAACAAACCTATGAGAAATAGACTTATTTGTTAAAAAGCAACAACAGATTACAGACATCTGAATGAAACGAAACAACATGCTATTAAAGTTAACCTACTTCAACACCTAGTTGTATACGGGTGTTAATATCCGTGTTTAGAGTTGATCTATTTCAACCCCTTTTTTTGTATAATACGGGTGTTAATATCTGTGTTTACAGACGATGCGCATGTGTTTAAACACACAGTTGCCATCTTAAACTCATATTTACTCTCTGCCTAGCTCTCCTTGTCAGCTTTACGTTTTCAACCCCCCCTTCCCTTTTTTCCTGCCATATCTCCCATTAATCAAGCAGATGTTCTAGACCAGGGGTTCTTAACCAGCGGTGCCAGCACCCCCTTTGGCTTGGTTTCGGCAGTGTTAGGGGTGCGTTGGCAATAAATATCAAGTTTTATTTGCATTTTTATAAGTGTTTATTTTTTAATCACGGAGGTTCGGGAATTTTTTTGAAATAATGACCCGGGGGGAGGGGGGGGGCGGCGCTAAAAATCGCTAAGAACCCCTGTTATAAGCGACCATGCTTTGAGCAATAATGCTGGCCTCTACGTTGTCAAAGTGCACCAACTCAAAAGGGCACAACCCGTTGTTGTATAGCTTTTATCCTCCTGTTAGTGTAAAAAAAAAAAAAAAAACAATTTGAGTAGACTTGCTTTTTTTTTTAATCAACGAGAACAAGTCAACAAGGAGATGCATTTTTGAACATCCCTAGAGGTAGCCTTGACCACCAAATGGCCTCTCGAATAATACAAAATAGTTCATCTGACCCAAAACCGATCATCTGACACAAAAAAATTATAGCAGGTAGCATAAAATAGTTCATCTGACCAAACGATTGTAAGAGGTAGTATAAAATAGTTATCTGATCAAAAGAGTGTAGCAGGTAGCATAAAATGGTTCATCTGCCCCTGGCATTGTCTACAGGAAGCCTGCACAACTCAAAATGTAATATGGGCCGTAACACTTTATGAAAATCTTGCGCGGGGATAAAGATAATAATACGGGGGGGGGGGGGGGATAGTTATAAAGACAATGAAAATAATAAAGCAAATTTCGTTATTTCGCGGGCCACAAAGTGGGTGCTTGCGGCCCGCATGTTGTGCAGGCATGGTTTTTCAGAACAGGGATTTGGAACAAGCTTTCATTTGTTGAGATCCACTCCAGTTCTACTCCAGCTCCGCTCCGGAAATTATTTTTTGTTAGCTCTGTTCACCCCGCCCCGAGCTCCGGCAAAATTAAAAAGGAGAAGGATTGGTTGAAAGTGTTAAATAAAATATGTTGTCACGAACCCCTCTTATTAACTAGGCAATAGAAATTCATGTACCAGCAATATAGCTGT
Source organism: Omphiscola glabra (assembly GCA_964017045.1). Taxonomy (NCBI): domain Eukaryota; kingdom Metazoa; phylum Mollusca; class Gastropoda; family Lymnaeidae; genus Omphiscola; species Omphiscola glabra. Next base: position 15,732,246 of record OZ024805.1, read on the forward strand.
AGAAGAGTAGGGCAACAGAGCTGTAGAAGAGTAGGGCACCGGAGCTGTAAAAGAGTAAGGCCAATATAGCTGTAGAAGTGTAGGCAACAGAGCTGTAGAAGAGTAGGGCAACAGAGTTGTAGAATAGTAGGGCAACAGAACTGTAGAAGAGTAGGGCAACAGATCTGCTAGCAAAGATGGCAAAATTGCTTGTAGAGGAGAAGAGCGTTATTTTAAAAAAAAAATGTTTTAAAATTAAAAATGATCTCTTATATATATTCAGTTTCTGGGGGTAGGGGGGTTGATCATTTTGACCCAGGCAGCACACGATATGTCTCGAAATAAAGGAAGGAATTTGATAAATAATTGACCATCTTGGATACAGACATATCGGAGGGAGGGAATAGGATGTGTACATTTTTACATGGATGACAATATATTTAAATCTTATGGTATTATATTTGTGAAAAAAAGAGATGTTACTCTCTCTTTTTACAAAAAAAAATATGTTTGACAATTAAGAAAATCAATGACGTTAACAAAACGTTGGTACGTTATATGAGCATATCCATGAATATCACAACCCAATCATTTTATAAACTTGACAATTTAATTTTGAAAATGGAGATTGGTTAATATTTTCTTTTTAAAAAATGAAAATATATATCTTTTTTTTACTTTGCGAAAAGTAAAGTGGGTGTGTATTTTTTTGAGATTAACAATTTCAAAAAAAAAAAAAAAAAAGTCACTCAAGTCTGTTACAGATGTGAAAAAAGGTTACGAGATTCTACTTTAGATAAAAGAATTCCCTTTTTAACGATTTTCTGAAAATGTATAATTTAAAAAAGAAAAACAAGGCAAAAGTTTGTTTACATTTTTGATGAAGATATCAATATATCAAATTCCTTTATAAAATTTATATCAAATATAGAGTTTTTGTTGTAAATTTTAGATTATGTTTTCGCCATTTTTTAGGGGTCGGAAATAGAGTGTGTACATTTTACTTGGAAAACAATATCTTTAAATCCAATGATATTACTGTTTTTAAAAAAATAGATGCTATTTTACAAATGAACATATGTTTACCAATTAAGAGAACCAATGACATTAACAAAATGTAAGTACATTTACATAATTATACCCATGAATATCAAAGCCCAATCATTTTAGTCAAGTGAAAATGTAATTTTCAAAATAGAAATGGATTAACATTTTCTTAGCTAGATAGATGAAAGACAAACAGACAGACAGACATACTGACAGAGAGAGAGAGAGAGAGAGAGAGAGAGAGAGAGAGAGAGGGATAGAGATAGAGAGACAGACAGACGGACAGAACGCTTCTGTGAATAGTTGCACAAAAGGTATCTTTTATTCGGTAAACTATATCTATGCATATATAACAATTAATGTATGTATGTGTGTCCCGTATGCGCTCCTATACCATTCATCCAATTGCGATAAAACTTTTGTGATTTGTTGTACAGACGTTCGCAATGTTTCTGAATTATTACACACATTTTACAATATTCCCTTTTGGGCCCGGGGCCCTAAATTATTATTTTTTATGAGCTATAAGTAATTTCCTTATTCGTTCCTATACCATTCACCGATTGCGAAAAAAACGTTGGTAAGTTGTTGTGCGCACGCCCTCAAAGGTTTCAGAAATAGGTTATCTATTTTGAAATATTCGTTTTGGGGCCGGGGCCCCTAATTATGTTCTTCTTATATGAGCTATACAAATATCATTTCAAACAGAGCTATTGCATGGGTAGATGGAATTGAATCAAATAAAGCGACATTTCAGTTTGTGTGTGATATCATAAAAGTTTCGTAATTGGTAAAACCATTTTATAATTTTACGTTTGGGGCCAGGGGCCTTATTTTTTAATTTTTTTTTGGTGAGGTATATAAATATAATTTCAAACAGAGCTACTTAAAATTTTATCAAGGCGAATTTCACGCCAAGGTAGATTTCTAGTATTTATATATCTTCCATTAAAAAAAATAATTATTTATACATTTTGTTGCTCGGAACAGTAAGAAATTAGAGTTGCTCCAGCTCCGAGCAAAAAGACTCTGTTCAATAGCTCCAGCTTCAAGCTCCGCTCCTCAGAATCCCAGCTTCAGAGCATCAATGCTTAGAGGCTATTTTAAGGGCCAGATTTCATTTAGCTACATCTCCAAATGAAAAGAAATTCACAGCACAGTTGTTTTTTTTCAAATTCATGGCTTACACACGATGAAATCAGCCAACAGAAATACATCACTGATTGCTCAGAGGTAGTGATAAAATTTGAAGTACCACGCATGGCTAGAAGATATTGCATTTCCAGCACACGTCCTCTTTATTATTAAAACGAAAAAAATAATATCTTGCTGTAAAGAAAATTGAGGAGAGGAGGAATGGGAGTGAGGGGGTGAGAGACCATTTATGATAATGGCGAGATATGTTGTCTTTCACAGTAACTCAAGTTGAAAGAGTTTTCTGGGGAGGACAAACCAGTAGGTGTGTGTGTGTGTGTGGGGGTGTTGAGGGGTCCTGCTGGGTACAGGTTTGGGGGGGGGGGGGGAAAAAGGCGGTGAGAAATACAGATAGTAGCTAATATGAGAAATACATTTTTTTCCCTCGCTGGAGGTAGATGGGAAATCGTAAAAAAGGAAGGGTGAGGTAGGGTGATACAATTACTCATGTAAGAAAGATGTACAACACAGGTTGAGTTTGGTGCAGTTTATAGGAAGCTTGTTGGCTTAGTATATAGAGACTATATAGTTTGTGCTTTAAACTAAATCATTGTCAAACTCAAATTCAAGTATAATTTTTAAATAGATAAAAAAATTCCTTATTAAAATGTATATCGCATAAAGGTTTTAAGTTAATTTTGAATATAAATTTTCATTTCATCTTTCTATGAAAAAGACAGGGTAGATGAAAAAAGAAATTAAATAATTTCTCGAGCTGCGTAAAGAGCCCTATCTTGACAGAGTAGCCTGTGTCCATCTGGGCTGTGTAACTTGTGCCAGGATGGAAAGTGTAAATTTTGTCAGGATGGACAGTGTCACTTGGGTCCATCTGGGCAGTGTCACTTGTGTCCATCTGGGCAGTGTCACTTGTGTCCATGTGGGCAGTGTAACCTGTGTCCATCTGGGCAGTGTCACTTGTGTCAGGATGGACAGTGTAACTTGTGTCAGGATGGACAGTATAACTTGTGGCCATCTGGGCAGTGTCACTTGTGTCAGGATGGACAGTATAACTTGTGTCAGGATGGACAGTATAACTTGTGGCCATCTGGACTGTGTAACTTGTGGCCATCTGAGCAGTGTCACTTGTGTCAGGATGGACAGTGTAACGTGTGGCCATCTGGGCAGTGTTACTTGTAATCCGTTAAGACTTGTAACTGGTTTTACATCAAAGGGAAATAATGATATAAATTAAAAGAAGTTTGTTGTTACCCTTACATCCGAGATGTTAAAAACTATCTTTCTTTAACGATGTCATTATGAAAAGTGGCGGTTAGTTTATATAAATCACGAGTTTGCTGTTGCTTTTTAAAGAGAAAAATCCTTAAGTTTTTGTATACAACAGGCGAAAGTCAATAGTTAAGTATTTTATCATGATCCAAAGTAGTGATCCTGGTTATCAGCAACTGTGGCATAGGATTTTATTGCACTTTGCAAAGTCAAGAAAACTAGGCGATTTAACATATTAACATTTTGTTTGATACAATACATTTTTAATATTCAGATAATGTATTGAACGATTGTGTGATGATATTTTACGATTTAAAGATTTTAAGGGTAAGCAGATCTGAATTTAGTAGTATCCATCTCGTTACTATTGGGTGAGAAGCCATGGACGTGTGGACTCCGATACCACGTCATGGTATCATGCATGTATAGCAACAAAAAAAGCGGATATCGGTATACTGCCAGTAAACTGTGCATACCATGCTGCAAGCTGATAAGGAGAGGATGGTTCCCCCCCCCCCACCGGGTGGCACGATTTCATATGAAGGGGCTGAATTTTCGGCCTACGGCTGACTTATTCTTGTAAATGGGGAAAGGGGGGGGGGGGCGCACAATTTAGGGTCGCTCCTAATGGAACTAACCTTGGCGACGTCAATGTTCAACGCTGTAGTATATGGACTTTACATCGTGAATTTCTCAAAGAATGTAAACAGAGAACAGTTTCGTTGAATTAACCAAACATGCATACAGATAATTTATCAAAAGTACGATTGAAATGAAAGGGCAATTTCTGATTAAAAAAATATAAATTGGCATTTATTTAACATTTTGTGTTTTGTACAGGAACGATCAGAAACAAAGTAATAAATCACCACAATTTAATGTTCAATTACAACTTTCAATTCTGGTATCATAAATCACTCACATGCTGAAAATAAAAAATAATTCTCAATGCAAAAAAAAAAAAAAAAAAAAAAAAAAAAAAAAAAAAAAAAAAAAAAGCCAAGAAACAAATCACAAAAATATTCATGTCAGTGGAACGAAGGTCAGCTGAGTTTATTGAGAACAGATTACTTTGTACAAAATGAGGATAATAATGAATAGCCAACGATAAATAACCAAAATAGAAAAAAAAAAAAAAGATCGGGGACTTAATTTGACCAAAAAAAAAAAAATAGTAGTGTAACGTTAATGACATACTAAAAGATGGCGATAGAGTAAAACAGGCACAGCTAATATAAACATATCTGCGATATTTTAGCTCTGACAAAAGTTGCGTGTGTGTATAAATCCATCATTTCTTTCACATGGGTCCGTCAAAAAAATGAAATAGTGACTCGGTGATTTATATCATTTAGTAGTTAGTTACAAGAAAGGATTTATTCAAAGACATACCAACTTCAACTTATTTAAAAGATAATTATTTCAAGTTAATTAAAAATACTTATTTCAACATACTTATTATTTAAAAATTCCTATTTAAACATACTTATTATTTAAAAATACCTATTTAAACATACTTATTACTTTAAAAAAAAATGATTCTTAATTAAGCTTATTTAAAGATGCATATTTAAAATACTTATTTAAACTTTTTTAAAGATACTTATTTTATCTTATTTAAAATTTTTTTTTTTCAAAATATATATACTTATTTCAAAATACTTTAAGATAACTTTTAAACTTAGGTACAAATTCTTCTAAAACAATGGTTCTCAGCCTTCCTAATGCCGCGACCCCTTGATAGAGATCCTCATGTTGTGGCGACCCAAACCACAAAAGTATTTTCATTGCTATTTCATAATTGTAGAGTGCATGTGTTTTCCGATGGTCTTAGGCGACCCCTGGGAAAGTGTGGTTCGACCCCCAAAGGGGTCGTGACCCACAGGTTAAGAGCAGCTGTTCTAAAACTAAGATTATTTGCTTTAAATTTATATATATATATTTTTTTAAATGTCAACATCAAATCTGCTAAATACTAATTAGGTATAGCTTTTTGTTTTCCTCCACATTTATTTCTGTGTTAACATCAAAAACAACCACAGCCAACGAATAACAAATTAGAAAAAAAACATTCTACTATTTTTAAAATAATTTCTCAACCTAATTTAGAGAGTTTGTCTTGAGGCTGACCTTTACCGATGAGTAATATTTAATTGTAATCCAACAAGAAATAGATTGAAATAATTATTTTAAAAAATAAAATGTGAATAAACAAATGACGTATTTTACGGACTATAAGACGCACCCTTTTCTTCCAAAAATTGCCTCCAAAATTCAAGTGCGTCTTATATTCGAAATTAAGATAAAAATGGTAAAAATGTTATTTTTTAAAAAATTGTTTAAAAATTAAGACATATTAAGGTACTGACACAGTAGGCTACAATTATTTCAAATTAAAAAAATATCCAATGACTCTAAATATAATTAGTCAACTATGGAAATTGAGCAAACACATTTATGACATTTTTAACACAGTTGTTCAAAAGTATTAAGGCGAAATTTTTTTATGATATAATAAATACTGCTTTTTATGATATACTTGCAGTTTTGGTTCCATGATTGTGTGTGCATGTATGCATGTGTGTATATGTGTGCATGATCTTTAGCAAGTGCGCGTGTTTGGGTTCTTGTATGTGTCTGATTGTGTGCATGAGCGTTAACAAGTGCACGCGTTTGGCGCTTGTATGTGTGTAAATGTGTGCGTTTTTGTATGTGTGATCGTGTGCAAGATCGTGAACAAGTGCTCGTGTTTTTGGCGCTTGTGCCTGTTCGTATTTGCGCGTTTGTGTATGTGGGCTAGTGTTTTCGTGTATTTTTGTGTGTTTTTACTAGTAATAGGATACACACCAGATGTGCAGCTCTGAAAATCTGCAGAAGTTGGTCAGCTGACAGCAACAAAGTGGTAGTGTTTCTATCAAATCATTTCCTCGGGGTGGGGGGGGGGGGGTGGGGGAGGAGGTGGCATTTTATATTTTCGGAGTGGGGCAGTGCCATTGGGAAAGAGGCGCATTTAAGGTGGGTCAACGTCACAAATTGCTAAAATAATTTTACACGTCGAACGAAAAAAATAAACAAAAAACAAACGTTTATTTCTAAATATTTCCAACTAAATCTTTTGTAGAAGGGGCTATACATTTTTATGGAATTTCAGAATTTTAATTTTTTTATAATTCGAAAATATGCGGCAAAATTATCTTAAAAGGAATGAGTTGTTTACAAAAAGATTTCATATATTTATTTTACGTGAGGAAAATCGTATAAAAAATAAAGCTTTATTTCCGAATATTAATTTGATTGAAATGTAGGTTTAGATTTTCAAACTACTAAAACTTGTTTCAGATCAATAACAAATTTCAGCTTCGATAAACTTTCAAACACGTGTGTACCGATTTCATAGAATATTTATTTTTAAACATTACCGAAATAAAATGGAGTTTGCAAGACAATCGAAATGCAATTTTTTTTTTTTAAAGTTGTTGATATATGAATAATTCTTTCTACTAGATTATCATGTAAAAAATTGAATTTCTGGAAATGCGTTCGAATAGTTTGGTTAGTAGTCTTTGAGGGTACTGCTCCTAGGCAACCTTCGTTTCTCATTTCCCAGCTGCGGTGTGAATTAGTCACGCCGCAGAAAACCACGTAAACCCTCTTAGAGGGCGTCTGTAAACACCTACGAGTCCCCCCGGGGTGGGAAGGGGGGGCTTTATAGACGTAAATTGTATCCACCCCAGCCCAAGGAAGTCCGGCCCGGTTGCTGTGTGAGCATCATCCCGGCTGGCCAGGCGTCCCTTCTCTGATGCGGCCTCACTCGCATAGTCAATCGAGTGGAAGGATGGGTGGGGCTGTCTCAGGGGCGGGGAGCCCCCGGCATGCCGCTTCGCGGCCTGACTGGAATAGAGACCACTGGGGGAGTTGTTGAATGCCGGTTGGGGGCGACGGAGGTGTGCTGGGGAAAACTTTATTAGCCTCGGCTCGATAATTTGCTGATTTTCTTAAGTAAGTTAGTTAGTTTAGTATTCTGATATTACAAAGTAAAATGTCCCTGGGGTTTTAATAAAGGTAAGTATTTAAAAAGAAAACAACAACTCAAGAAATTTTAGTCTATTTTTTTGCCTCGTAAAAGTTCCGACTCATTAAAAAAAACAACAAACCCTTAAATTAAAAAGTACTAGCGGAACAAGGTATGTGGAAACTAAGCTGGAATGTAAAGTTAATTCAGCCCTGGTCCTGAACACTTTGTTGCTGTCGGCTGACAGACTGTTTCATTGGATGGGCTCAGAGCACGAGAACCGGTTGCTCAGTTGTGGAACCATATTTATTGCCATGGGGCCAGTTGTGGCACTCACACTGGCATCGCCGGTTGGCCCTGTCGGCACAGTGCGAAGGGACTTTGCTAACAATGTGGGCCCCCTTGGAGACATCCCTTACACATTCTTCTTTCTTTTCTGTGATGGTGTCAACTTCCGTCTCGGGTGAGGTTTCGTCATCGTCGATGTGAATAATATCTTCAACTTTCACTGGTCCATTTCTGGGCATAGGCGTCACTCTGAACATAATATATATATATATATATATATATATATATATATATATATATATACATATATAGATTAAAAAAACTTAAAACATATCTTCATTTATAGTATGTGGTGTTAGAATAAAGATTAACATGAAGACAGAACATGACTAAATGCACAGTGACTAGCTATGAAAACCATAACATTAATACACACAACGACTAGCAATGACACCATAACAGTAATACACGCAGTAACTAAAGATATAAAACCATAACATTGATACACGCAGTAACTATAGATATAAAACCATAACATTGATACACACTGTAACTATAGATATAAAACCATAACATTGATACACGCAGTAACTATAGATATAAAACCATAACATTGATACACGCAGTAACTAAAGATATAAAACCATAACATTGATACACGCAGTAACTATAGATATAAAACCATAACATTGATACACGCAGTAACTATAGATATAAAACCATAACATTGATACACGCAGTAACTATAGATATAAAACCATAACATTGATACACGCAGTAACTATAGATATAAAACCATAACATTGATACACACTGTAACTAGCAATGACACCATAACATTAATACACGCAGTGACTAGATATAAAACCATAACATTGATACACACAGTGACTAGCTATGAAAACATAACATTGATACACACAGTGACTAGCTATGAAACCATAACATTGATACACACAGTGACTGGCTATGAAACCATAACATTAATACACACAGTGACTAGCTATCAAAGCATACTATTGATACACATAGTAACGAGCTATGAAACCATAACATTAATACACATGAAACCATTAATCAAATGATCGAAGACACGCCAATATACATCGAAAAGTGAGGTTGTTATCAAGTATTTTTGAGTATATAAAACTTAGGGACTCTCGCAGAAGGGGGCACACATTGTATTAACAATACGAATCAAGGCTCATAGTAATTGTCTACAAAACACAGCATATAAAGACACAATATATGTAAATAATGATGTTCAGGAAAACATAACAAATTGAAAAAATGGCATATAAATAAATGCATCTAGAGGATTTAAACCAATTACGCAATGACATAGCATTTGTCTTGCGGAGTGCGCTCTTTTGAAGCGATAGCACCAAAATTTATGGAATAGTTTGCCTCAATCTTTGAGGGGTATTGAAAGGGATAAAAAATCATTTAAGAAACATTTAGAGATTTTTTTGTTTAAATAGACTTAAGAAAACCAGCGCGCAGTGAGCATGCTAAAGTAGCATGGACACCAGCGCTATATAAATATCCAATCAATCAATCAATCAATTTCATTAAAGACAAATAACGTCTAATTGTGGGGCTTGTTAAGACATTGAAATAAACAATAAATTCAGTTAATTGCACGCACATGGCAAAACGAGTTGCATTTATTCCAGCGAATATTAAATATTTCCTTAAACATTTACCAGACACATTTCATCATTTCAATTAAACACACTGTCTCAAATACAAGCGTACCTGTTGATTCTTGTAATCAATTTTCTTTTGACTGTTTTAATCGTGTAGTAGCCTGCTGCAATCAGCACAGCCCCGCCGATGGCGCACCCGACGCCGAGGCCTGCTAGCTGGCTACCTGTCCAACCTATAAAACAAAAAAAAATGGAGGAACATTTATTAACTTCTATTCATCTCTATCTCTATATCCCTCCACCCCCTTACGCCATCAATCGAATGTTCCATGTCTGGGCATCAAACTAATGCTTTCTCGGCTTCGAGGGAGACGCCAGAATTTGTATTTTGCAAAGTGATACCACGTAAGGAATAGTTCGAACCTTAGATTTTTTAAGTGCGTTTTTAAAATAAAAAATTGTTTTCCTTCAACCATTGAGCGTATACCAGTAAAGCAGTTTGTGTTTGCCACCAACCGATATCAATTAATTAGACTCATCCACTAGATCAGTGGTTCTCAACCTTTCTAATGCCGTGACCCTTTAATACCGTCCCTCATGTTGCGGCGACCCCCAAGCCATAAAATTATTTTTGTTTCTACTCCATAACTGTCGCGACCCACTGGCTGGGAACCGCTGCACCAGAGGTTCTTGATATAAATACAATGTTGCATTTTAGAAAAAAAAATTTCTAAAAAAATTTCTAAAAAAAAATAAAAAAAAAAAAAAAAAAAAAAAAAAAAATTTACAGTTGGTTTCGCCACACATGACCGCACGGCCAACCAGCTGGTCTTTGTTAGGTGACAGTATGTAGAATTCAATAAGATCACTTCATTAAATCTAGAGCTTTTTGTATTTAGGAAATTTCTTTTTTTTAAAAATACTGCGACGGCGGCAGTTCATTCTGAAATAAACACGGTAACAGGATTTGGGTGAGCTTTCCTCGCGTGTTATGAGTGGAAGCGTGTGTTTTGGGATGGAATGTCATAATGAGCAGACTGATTCCCCGCACCTGACCTATAAACGCTGCTGCTGGTCGCCGTCCATGGCTTGTCGTGTAAAAGTTCTGGTGTGGGTGGGGTGAATATGCATTAGATTTTGTTTTGTCTTTATACATTTGTTCTTTATTACATATATGTATTTTATGTTATTGTCACGATTATGTCTCTTTTAAAATATTTTTATGTACAGCGCGGTGAGCCTAGCCCTAGGCTGGGGTACCGCGCTATATAAGACAACAAATAATAATAATAATAATAATAAATGGAGTGGGTGTTTTGGAGAAGGATATGATAAGAGAAGCGTTTGCAGTGTGGAGAGACATCATATGGAGAGTGGGAGGCCTATGTTAGATGGTGGGCGTCTTGGGGAAGAAACTGGTAGTGGAAGTGTGAATTTTGTTGAAAGATATGATAGCGTTTTCGTGTTTTGCGGAATGATATCACGTTAGGTGTTTGGTGTTTTGCGGAATGATATCATGTTAGGTGTTTGGTGTTTTGCGGAAGGATATCATGTTAGGTGTTTGGTGTTTTGCGGAATGATATCATGTTAGGTGTTTGGTGTTTTGCGGAATGATATCATGTTAGGTGTTTGGTGTTTTGCGGAAGGATATCATGTTAGGTGTTTGGTGTTTTGCGGAAGGATATCATGTTAGGTGTTTGGTGTTTTGCGGAATGATATCATGTTAGGTGTTTGGTGTTTTGCGGAAGGATATCATGTTAGGTGTTTGGTGTTTTGCGGAAGGATATCATGTTAGGTGTTTGGTGTTTTGCGGAAGGATACGATAAGGAGTGTCGCGTATGGGTATTCACTAGTAATTATTGTTGCGCACTGAATATTGATTTTTTTTTAAAAATTGTGCGCGGTGCATCTTGTGCATTGTTTATTTTTTTCGAAGGCTTTTCCCGCAATTAGTGTTATGGCGTATAGTGAAGTATTTTTTATTGCAAGCTGTGACGTTGTGTCTATAGTCCGTCTTTGGTGTAAGTGCTACTCATTTTGTGGTTGATGAGAGAACTTTGTGGATGTGTGTTGAATTACATCCTCCTACTTATACTTCATTATACGTGTGCTTGATTCATGGTACAACCTGATATATCTGTTTTCCGGATGAAAGTTTACATTGCTCATGGAAAAGGGGCTTGTGTTCTGTTCGGTGCGATCACACACGAACGCGCAAAATAATTTGGTACAATAATCCATACAAATACAATGATCGGTGACAATGAGTTTGAATTAGGGATTGATATGCTAGGGACTTTGGTGTTTTGGGAAATGTTAAGAAAGGGATTTGGTGTTTTGGGAAATGATAAGAAAGGAATTTGATGTTTTGGGAAATGATAAGAAAGGGATTTGATGTTTTGGGAAATGATAAGAAAGGGATTTGGGGTTTTGGGAAATGATAAGAAAGGGATTTGGTGTTTTGGGAAATGATAAGAAAGGTATTTGGTGTTTTGGGAAATGATAAGAAAGGGATTTGATGTTTTGGGAAATGATAAGAAAGGGATTTGGGGTTTTGGGAAATGATAAGAAAGGGATTTGGTGTTTTGGGAAATGATAAGAAAGGGATTTGGTGTTTCGGGAAATGATAAGAAAGGGATTTGGTGTTTTGGGAAATGATAAGAAAGGGATTTGATGTTTTTGGAAATGATAAGAAAGGGATTTGATGTTTTGGGAAATGATAAGAAAGGGATTTGGGATTTTGGGAAATGCTAAGAAAGGGATTTGATGTTTTTTGAAATGATAAGAAAGGGATTTGGGGTTTTGGGAAATGATAAGAAAGGGATTTGATGTTTTGGGAAATGATATGATAAGGATTTGATGGTTTGGTAAAAATATATGATAATCGAATGTTTAATTTTAGGTGGAAATATGATAGGGAATTGGGTGTTTGGGGGGAGAGATTTGATAAAGGGAGTTTGTGTTTTTTGGAGTATATATGAGAGGGAGTGGTTGTTTTGGGTAATGATACGATAGAAGTAAAGTGTTTTTTGAGAGAGATATAAAAGGAGACGTGGGATTGTTGGGTAGAGAAATGATTGGAGGAGTGATTGTTTTGGACATATATATGAAGGGTAAATTTGGTTTTTAAGTAGAGATTTTAAATGAGTAATTGGTGTTTCTGGGAGAGATATGAAAGGCGTAATTGGTGTTTCTGGAAGGGATATGAAAGGCGTAATTGGTGTTTCTGGGAGAGATATGAAAAGGCGTAATGGGTGTTTCTGGGAGATTGTGGTGGGTATAATGGGGGGAGAGGTATAATAATGAAGGTTGGGGTTTTAGGTAGACATATATTAGGGAGAGTGTGCATTTTGGAGAGATATGTGATAATTGAAAAGGGTGTTATGAGGAGAGATTTAAAAGGAATAGTCGGTTTATTGGAGGAAAGATATGATTGGATGTTAGTGTTTTAGATACAATTTTATACAGGGTATATGTTTTAAAAAGATGTAAGATAGGGATTGGTGTTACAATGGACCATATGATGAGTGGACTGGGTGTTTTGGTGCACGATAACATGAGGTGGGTGTTTTAGTGCACGATAACATGAGGTGGGTGTTTTAGTGCACGATAAGATGAGGTGAGTGGTTGTTTTGGTGCACGTTAACATGAGGTGGGTGTTCTTTTTGGTACACGATAAGATGAGGTGAGTGGTTGTTTTGGTGCACGTTAACATGAGGTGGGTGTTCTTTTTGGTACACGATAACACGAGGTGGGTGTTTTGGTGCACGATAACATGAGGTGGGTGTTTTTTTGGTGCACGTTAACATGAGGTGAGTGGGTGTTTTGGTGCACGATAACATGAGGTGGGTGTTTTAGTGCACGATAACATGAGGTGAGCGGTTGTTTTGGTGCACGATAACATGAGGTGAGTGGGTGTTTTGGTGCACAATAAGAGGAGGTGAGCGGGTGTTTTGGTACACGATAACATGAGGTGAGTGGGTGTTTTAGTGCACGATAACATGAGGTGAGTGGGTGTTTTGGTGCACGATAACATGAGGGGAAGGGGTGTTTAAATATACCATATGATTAGGGGAGTGGTTGTTTTGGTGTATGATAAGATTAGGAGAGTTGGTGTTTTTGTGTACCATAAGATGACGGGAGTGGGTGTTTGTCCATCTACCGAAACATCGATATCCAAACTACCCCGGTTTTTTTTTGTAAATATCCCTATTGTGAACTGGTTGTGGTAGTGCAAAACAGTGAAAACGAATCCGCACTCTGACACCAAATCGAAGTAAAATCTAGATACGAAATGTTCATGCACCTTCTACTCTAGGATCAAGCAATCTGCTAATTTGTTAACTTATATATTTAGAAAAATAGATAACTGCACATATTAAGTTCCCTCGCATTTATTTAAATCGAAAGTCATCTATTTTATTTAAATCGAAAGTCATCTATTTTATTTAAATCGAAAGTCATCTATTTTATTTAAATACTCATTATAGCCCTCGAAAAGATACTTGTACTCAAATGACTCACTTTTAAAGAATCACATTTAGTGCTGCACACCCCCCCACCCGCCCCACATGGTACGCCAATGCTCATGGTTCGGAAGCTTTTTTCATGCCTCTGAAATAATAATATTCTGATGCTCGAAGTTTAAAAAATAAAATATAAGAACAGGGTATGCTAAGCTTGAATTCATAGACAGGACAAAAGATTTGGACGTTTCGGCTTGGGGAAAAAAGTAAGCTAAATTACTAAGATGGTTTACTCTCAAATATATGACCAATATAAATTGGTTAATGTTAATGGTAAATTGGCTGCTGTTAATAATATATTAAACTTAGGCGGGAAAAAATCTTTATAACAAGGGTAATAATAAGCGAAAAATGTAGCTACTAAAGGTGGTGGGGGGGGGGCGCGAAACAAAAGGTGTTAAGAGAGAAGGGCTTACTGCGTTATCCACAAGCGGGAGTGGGATTATGGTGATTGGTTTAAAGCATGATTGGATTGGTGAAATAAAAGCAGTGGAGATCGAATGAATGCATTTTAGTGAAGGAGAAAGATTGTGCTCAAAATGGGAAGGGATCAAACACAATGTAGTTATAGGCGGGTGAAAAATTGGGGACCGTGGTAAAGTTTAGAGTAAAAAGAATACCTGGACATACACAGTATGAAATATTCTAATGTTAGACGCCATGTGACCGGCTTGCACCAGATCAGGCGAGCTTTGCTTCGCGGGCCGAGAGTTTCCATGCTAACGGATTTTCGGACCGAGCGCACGGGGGAGGGGGTATGGGGGGCGAGGTTGGCGGGTGGGTGCAATGGCTTCAACCGCAGTTGCCTAAACAAGAAGGGTTGGGGTGGGGGAAAGAGAACTCCCCTGAATAAAGGAAATAACAAACTAAACAGAAATCCCCAAAGTCACCATGCTTTTGTAAGGGAACGCCTTAACTGAGGGTGAACAAATTTAAAATTGATAGCTAGAGGATGATCCTTATTGCTGTTTCAATTCCCTAAGGTCATGCCCTTCTGAGGACACAATCATATTCGAATACAATACGAAGAAATATGAACACTTATTATTGTTTGCTCGACAAAAATTAATACAGTTTCTTTATTCACTGAAATGTCCATACCAATATATATATATATATATATATATATATATATATATATATATATATTTATTCAAATTTATGTTATTGTATTGTCACGATTATGTTTGCTTACATTTTTAGGTACAGCGCGGTGAGCCCTAGGCTGAGGTACCACGCTATATAAGACCACTAATAAAAAAAATACTATATGTATTATATGTAGGATCAATTTTTCCAATGTGATTCAACTCCCATGTGGATCTCGACCCCATTGGGATACATATCCCTATGGGATCCCGTTTGCCGATGGGTTCCCGCACCCGTTTGGGATTCCGTTCCCTGACGTGATCATGTTCTCTGATGAGATCCCACTGCCCGTTTGATACAGTTACAGACGTGATCCGGCTCTCTGTTGAATCCAATTCCAAGTGAGAATCCATTCTGTTGTGATACCGTTGTCTGGAAGGATCACATTTTCTCATTTGGATCTAAGCTTTCAACTTCATTTATGTACATAGCTTAGGCTATTATGGACACTTATTAGGAACTTTCTAGAAACTCCTAAAACTATCTCTAATTCTGATTCCATAACGTTCGAAGAAACTCATTGAAAGTTAATTACATAATATAAACAAGATAAGAGAATTTATGTAGTTTTAAAATTATTATTAAAAATTTAAACGCTCAAAGAATATTCTAGAAATTTCATGAAATTAAAAAAAAAAAATGATGAGTGATACCTTGAAAATCTTCCAGAAAGTATAGAAATTATTAGACTTAACTAACATTACATAAACTTTTAGATCCCACTATACAACCCAGTGGAGCAATGTAGAACTTTCTGGAATTTTCGAGATTTAATTTAATAGCCTCCCTCGAAACGTATGAAGAATTACTTTTCTACGTAACTATTTTTCGAATACGAAAAATACTACAACTAAATGTTATAACTATGACCAGTTTTTTCAATTAAGTGAAAAGATGGGCCCTGGTGGGGGCCCATTCCATAAGGTACCGTATAAGTTTAGTTTGAGATAGGGGGCCTTATAAAAATAATTCGGATATTATTATTAAGGGTTAAAAAAAAAGCATGCAACGTGGGGGGGGGGGGGGTGGGGGTTTGAAAATTTGACCTTTCTGCGTACATACTAAATGTATGGCCCCCAAGGCCTGTAAGAAGTTGACATTCGCTTAACAGAGATAATTTTGCGCACGGATTTTACTGTTGGAATTGAGAATCATTAACGTCAACAAGTGAAGACTTTATGTCTGTAGAAGAGGGCCTAGCCCAACCTTGAAGGCGTCAATAGCGAGAATGTTTTAGATTGATCCAGAATGGATTACTTCGAGGTAAAGACCATTTCACCTGATTAAACGTGTAAATGGGCCTATAAACCTACAACATTTACAATGAGACAGGCAATCACGATCTTGTGCACTGTGGAGTGGGGTAGTTACATATTTCTGCGCCCCAGGCCGAATGCACATAATTCTGCTCCACCCCCCCCCATTCCCCATCCCCGTAAAACAGTTTATTTATAGCTGCCAATTTAGCATGTAAAGGTTTCTTTATAAAAAACATACTCGCTTTAAACAATTTTCTTAATCTTAGACAAACGTTAAAGTTTTTATTCAAATCTACACAACAACAGCATTTTTATGTGATTATATATATATATATACAGGGCCGGCCTTAGGCCACTGCAACCTATGCGGCCGCAGTGGGCCCCGCACTTTCATAGGCCCCGCCCCGAATTTATTTTCTAATACAAAATCTTAATTTTCACTTATTATCCTTATTCCTACCCAGACTGGGCCCCGCGCAATCCGTTTCGCATAGGGCCCCACAATTGTTAGGGTCGGCCCTGTATATATATATAAAGACAGATAGATAAGATAGATAAAATAGATAAGATAGATAAAATAGATGATAAGTTATATAAGATAGATAAGATATATTAGATAGATAAGATATAAGATATATTATATAGATAGATAGATCATTAGTTAGATAGATAGATTTATATATATATATAGATAGATAGATATATAGATAGATAGATAGATAGATGGATAGAGAGATAGATAGAGAGATAGATAGATAGAGCTATCCATCTATCCATCCATCCATCTATCCATCTATCTATCTATCTATCTATCTATCTATCTATCTATCTATCTATCTATCTATCTATCTATCTATCTATCTATCTATCTATCTATCTATCTATCTATCTATCTATCTATCTATCTATCTATCTATCTATCTATCTATCTATCTATCTATCTATCTATCTATCTATCTATCTATCTATCTATCTATCTATCTATCTATCTATCTATCTATCTATCTATCTATCTATCTATCTATCTATCTATCTATCTATCTATCTATCTATCTATCTATCTATCTATCTATCTATCTATCTATCTATCTATCTATCTATCTATCTATCTATCTATCTATCTATCTATCTATCTATCTATCTATCTATCTATCTATCTATCTATCTATCTATCTATCTATCTATCTATCTATCTATCTATCTATCTATCTATCTATCTATCTATCTATCTATCTATCTATCTATCTATCTATCTATCTATCTATCTATCTATCTATCTATCTATCTATCTATCTATCTATCTATCTATCTATCTATCTATCTATCTATCTATCTATCTATCTATCTATCTATCTATCTATCTATCTATCTATCTATCTATCTATCTATCTATCTATCTATCTATCTATCTATCTATCTATCTATCTATCTATCTATCTATCTATCTATCTATCTATCTATCTATCTATCTATCTATCTATCTATCTATCTATCTATCTATCTATCTATCTATCTATCTATCTATCTATCTATCTATCTATCTATCTATCTATCTATCTATCTATCTATCTATCTATCTATCTATCTATCTATCTATCTATCTATCTATCTATCTATCTATCTATCTATCTATCTATCTATCTATCTATCTATCTATCTATCTATCTATCTATCTATCTATCTATCTATCTATCTATCTATCTATCTATCTATCTATCTATCTATCTATATATCTATCTATCTATCTATCTATCTATCTATCTATCTATCTATCTATCTATCTATCTATCTATCTATCTATCTATCTATCTATCTATCTATCTATCTATCTATCTATCTATCTATCTATCTATCTATCTATCTATCTATCTATCTATCTATCTATCTATCTATCTATCTATCTATCTATCTATCTATCTATCTATCTATCTATCTATCTATCTATCTATCTATCTATCTATCTATCTATCTATCTATCTATCTATCTATCTATCTATCTATCTATCTATCTATCTATCTATCTATCTATATATCTATATATCTATCTATCCATCTATCCATCTATCCATCTATCCATCTATCCATCTATCCATCTATCCATCTATCCATCTATCCATCTATCTATCTATCTATCCATCTATCCATCTATCCATCTATCCATCCATCCACACATCCATCCATCCATTGCCTATTGATTAGTCGATAGGTTAATCTTTCAATCAATATGTTGAAGGGATATCTAAAGCATACTTACTCTCAACCGAGCTTTGCCCTGCTGTCACGGCTGTCGTCGCTCCTCCTGTTGTCCAACCTATTCATTTATAAAAATAAAATAATAAACCTATAATAAATGTTATAAGAGTATGACTAAGCAATCGTTGAAAATGTATATTTTTGTCTTTTTTATTCAGTATATTTTAATGTTGATATCGATTTTGACTTTCCCCTTCTTTTAACATCTTTTTAGACATAAAAGTTCCATTTATCGTAGTGGTAAATATATTTAATGTATCCCAAAGTTGTACGCTTCTTTATGCTTCGATATGATAAATTAATAGTCCCGAAAAGTCTTTATCAAGAATTAAGGACTTCAATAAACAAATTTGTCACCATTTATGAATGATAGGTTCCACACAGATGAAAAGAAAATGAATCAATGTTTTACTTCGTAACATTTTTTATCACAAGTTCATCCCTACCATATAATATTTAAAGTTTTCATAAAGTTTTTTTTTTGCACGACACATTTTCGAAGTACGGAATGAAGTGTGAAGATGAATCCAGTAAGGTGGGTCATTCTATGGCGGAAATACGTTAATAGAACATACGGGCGTACGGTCTGGCCAATCTCATTAAGATATTAATAAAACATCCTGGCATTCCATTTGGCCAAAGACTCAACAGCTTTTCGTTACTTCTACGTAAATGTGAGCCAGCATAATGGGTCTTAACTAGACGAAAACGTGTGTACAGCTTTATTATTAAAAAAAAAAGCATTTTGCAAATTGCTACTACCATATAATATACATTGATATATATATGCGGAAACACATTGTTAGAAGTTTTGTTTTACTAGAATAGTGTCTAAAAATAGGTAATGCGATATGATGTTTTCCGGTCTCAGAAATGACAATCCATATTCGAGATCAACGTTTAGGTGTGCTTCTGAAGCCTGGTGACTCGCTGGCATTTTGTCTATATCAGAGGGTTTGGTGTATATCAGAAGGTTTCGTGTATATCAGAAGGTTTCGTATATATCAGAAGGTTTCATGTATATCATATCAGAGGGTTTCGTATATATCAGAAGGTTTCATGTATATCATATCAGAGGGTTTCGTATATATCAGAAGGTTTCGTGTATATCAGAAGGTTTCATCTCTGTCAGAAGGTTTTTCTCTTTTAGAATGTTTCGTCTCTATCAGAAGTTCATCTCTGTCAGAATGTTTCATCTATGTCAGAAGGTTTCATCTCTGTCGGAAGGTTTCCTCTCTATCAGAAGGTTTCGTGTATATCAGAATGTTCGTCTATATCAGAAGGTTTCATCTCTATAGGAATGTTTTGTCTTTTAGAAGGTTTCGTCTCCATCAAAAGGTTTCGTCTCTATGACAAGGTCTTGTCTTTTAGAAGTATTCGTCTTTATCAGAAGGTTTCATCTCTATCAGAAGGTTTCGTTTCTATCAAAAAGTTTCATCTATGTCAGGAGGTTTTGTCTTTTAGAAGGTTTCGTCTGTATCAGAATGTTTCGTCTCTTTCAGAAGGTTATGTCGCTATCAGAAGGTTTCGTCTCCATCAGAAGGTTTCGTATGTATCAGAATGTTTCGTCTCTTTCAGAAGGTTTTGTCTATGTAAGAAGGTTTCGTCTATGTAAGAAAATTTCGTCTACATGAAAAGGATCGTCACTTTTAGAAGGTATTGTCTTTTAGAAGTTTTCGTCTCTATCAGAAGGTTTCGTCTCCATCAGAAGGTTTCGTCTCCATCAGAAGGTTTCGTCTCCATCAGAAGGTTTCGTCTCTATCAGAAGGTTTCGTCTCCATCAGAAGGTTTCGTCACCATCAGAAGGTTTCGTCTCCATCAGACTGTTTCGTCTCCATCAGAAGGTTTCGTCTCCATCAGAAGGTTTCGTTTCAATCAGAAGATTTTGTCTTTTAGAAGGTCTCGTCTCCATTAGAAGGATTCGTCTCTATCAACAAAAGTTGCAGATATGCATTCTTTTTCTTATCCTAATGTATAAACACCGGTTTAGCAGTATCGACACTACGCACCATATGTATAATTACATATATCTGGCAAACTCTTCTAGGTGCCATATGTATAATTCAATATACCTGGCCAACTCTTCTAGGCGCCATATGTATAATTCACTATACCTGGCCAACTCTTCTAGGCGCCATATGTATAATTCAATATATCTGGCCAACTCTTCTAGGCGCCATATGTACAATTCAATATACCTGGCCAGCTCTTCTAGGCGCCATATGTACAATTCAATATACCTGGCCAGCTCTTCTAGGCGCCGTATGTACAATTCAATATACCTGGCCAGCTCTTCTAGGCGCCATATGTACAATTCAATATACCTGGCCAACTCTTCTAGGCACCGTATGTATAATTACATATATCTGGCCAACTCTTCTAGGCGCCATATGTATAATTCCCTATATCTGGCCAACTCTTCTTGCATATAGAATATAATGAGCTAAAAATACTTACTATCTTGGGGTCACAAGTGACGCATCTGATCTTGAAGTGACGAGGTCATAAAGTGAGTCTATATATATATATTTGTAGAAATAGAAAGAATACAATTACTTATATTTCTAAAAATGGAGTAAAATTAATTTAAAAAAATTATTTGACTTTAGTTATTTAATTTTTTTAAAAATTGGATACTAACCGCCTCCTGTGGTTTTAATGTCAAAGGTCACATACATTGGGAGAGAGAGGCGTAGCTAGAATGGCGCCCCGGGGGGACAAGATTCATCTTAAAGTGTCTCCCTTTCTTTTTTAAACTCTCAAAACCATTATTTTCATCAATAAAATAACATCAAAGTACATTTTGGCGCCCTTAATTAGTCTGGCTCCCAGGGACGTCTGCCCCCCCTGCCCCCTCTTAGCTACGCATCTACGGCGCCCCCCCCCCCCTGCTTAATGAACACGGACGTTCGCTCAAAAACTGACTCTCATAGCGAGCCGCGACACATTACGAACCGAGCACGGACAAACACCGATGCTGTAAGAATTGAAAACAAAAAAAAACAACAATCGTAAATGGCCTCATCAGCTCACTCTGAGCAATTCTGAAAGGGAAAAGAGTCAGCGGCATTTTGGTCTATTTTGTGTGTGTGTGTGTTGTTCTTGTGTGTGGTTGAGTGTTCGCATGCGTGTCGGTATGTTGGTGATGTGCGTGGTTGATTTTTTTCACACGCCGTTGAGTTTTAATTTGTTTCGGTTGTCAGGTAGTCCTAACCCCCCCACAACCACCCTCCACCCCACTCGGCCGTTAAAAGAACAAAAAAAAAACCCACACAAACAACAACAACATCTGATCAAAAAGTTATCGCTCAGGTGTATCGATACGTGTACATTCTTTTGTATTTAAGTGCATCAATTTATTGTTTTTTTCCTAAGTAAAACATTTGGTTTTTTTAAACTGTGCGCGGCCCTGAGATCGTTGGTTTGATACTTGTAACGACAAACTTGGCTTAATTGTATATGGTATAAAAAAAATAAGCCTGTTTTTTGCCTCATGTTAAAATCTTATTATTTTTTAAAAAGTTTGTTTACCTCTGGAAGGAATTTAAGTTAAATAATGCCGGGACCGCATGGGGAAATCGCAACCCACCCAGCTAGAGAAGTACTGGAATTATATAGGACTGATAAAATACAATGTTTTTCACATGCACCAGCACGAAAGGTACTGAAAGGTTTACATATTGCAGCTCATAATTTATGACACATTAAATTAGCATTACCGAAACTAACCAGCATGGGTATAATTTTAAATAGCAGAAAGATAGCTTAATAAATTAGCATACTGACTTGCTAACGTCACTTGAGCTTTGGATGTCAGCGCTGCCAATGTTGACATCGGTTCACTTTCTTGCTGAGCTGCGATGAAAATAAATGTTATCAAAAATAATCAAATTACTATTTTTTAAATAGCATTTAGACTTTATTTCTTAATAATTTGCATTTCTTTCTGTTATGTTTTATTTGTTATATATAAACGGGAAACGGCTTTGGCACTGTTGATATCATACCCGGATAATGAAATCAGGATTTAATGTTTAGCCTATGACTGTATGCGTATTTTTTGTGCTTGTTTCTATAATGAAAATCTGGCGGGATGGGAACCTTCGATAGGCAAATGTTATTTGGAGGGTATTTGGTAGACTTATGCCTAATTGTGGAGCTGCCCAGGGACGTAGCTAGGATTAGTCCCACCCTCGTCGGGCCAAGATTTTTCCGACCCTTCCAAGATAAATCTTTACAGTGCGTCAAAAATACCCGCGCCCCCCCCCCCCCCCCCCAACTTTTACTTAAAATAAAGAAAAGTTCATTTGCTTGTAAACCGCCTTCTTCCCCATCCACTTTATATGCTACTGGCTCGGCCCCCCACCCCCACCGATCCTTTGAAACGCCCCTCTTCCACAAGAACAAAAATGTCTGAAAGAAACACTTGAATAGAGCAGAACGGTTCGCGAGCATTTGACTACAGAGGTCTTCTTTCACACAGAAAATTCCTAATATTGTTATAAGTCATGAGTGCATATAAAAATAAGGAAAAAAGACATAACGGGTGTGGGTGACAAAATGAGACAAAAACAGGGCTGCTAGTGTAAAACCCACGGTTTCTCTAAACAATTATACTAACCAAAATCGAGATCCGACTCCTCTGAGAACGGCGTGGGCATCTTCTAATTCTGAAATTAGAATGAAATGCAATAGAAGTCTCTAAGAATGGCAACTGTGTTTAGGCTTAATTCAATCACCAATGATTTACTATCCCCCGTTCTCTGGTATTTTTTGTTTAAACTTGACTCTCCTAAACGCTTTCATGACAGATGTTTACGTCCAAATTTGACGTTGGGCAACTTAGGGGATAATCTCTTGTATTCATTACTCACTTGAAAGCAGCATGACAAATAATGAATGAGATATTATCTCATCTTACATTACGGCGTTCTAATATAATCTTTTAAAAATGTTTTCTTTATTATAAAATATTTATTTAAAAAGAAAGGATGATTCTAAAAATCTTAAAATCATCTATAGTCCATAAAATGTATATCGATTTAGTTAATATTTTATATTGGTTTTAGAGTAGAAAACTAATATCCATAAACATGACATCGATTTGATTATCTAAACCTTACGTCGATCTGAGTATATAAACTTTTCATCAATTTGAGTATCTAAACTTTATATCGATTTGAGCAATAATAATAGTAATATAAAAAATGCTTTTAAATTATAAACAACATAATATTTTTTTAATTGAATTACAAGGGTAAATAAAAAGCTTAGAAGATAAACCTTTGACTTATTGTGTTGGTAAAATAGTAATAAGACGTTGAGAGCTTCATTGAAATTTTATGTCACAACTTAAATGTTTATGGCTTCTCCATTGATATTATCAAGTTTCCTCGCACCCCTGTAAAAAAAGGTGGGGGTGGGGGGCTACAAGCAACCCATGATGGCAAAACATGATTTTGAGTCTCTAAACATTGTAACAACTATGTTCCAAAATATATTCGTGAGACATCCATCCCTCCATCCCTGTGGCGCTACAGCCCATGTAGGCATCACCACTTCCTTCCACTCAGACCTAATACTTTTCCTTTCCATGCTTGGATTCTCAGCTACTGTAGATCTTTTGACCCACCAGCCACCCAAACGAACTGCCCATACTTGTCCTAAAGAACCATTACCTCATTGAACTGAGCTAATGGAAAGCCTTGGCTGAAGACGATGAACCGTACTGGGGCAGAGCAAAGATCAAAAGCAATTTCAGCTTAATGATTTTTATAAGATTAATATCCATCAATATCAATAGCCAGCTAACTTTGGTCTGATTAAGTAACTTTGGTCTGATTAGGTAACTTTGGTCTGATTAGTTAACTTTGGTCTGATTAGGTAACTTTGGTCTGATTAGTTAACTTTGGTCTGATTAGGTAACTTTGGTCTGATTAGGTAACTTTGGTCTGATTAGGTAACTTTGGTCTGATTAGTTAACTTTGGTCTGATTAGGTAACTTTGGTCTGATTAGGTAACTTTGGTCTGATTAGGTAACTTTGGTCTGATTAGGTAACTTTGGTCTGATTAGGTAACTTTGGTCTGATTAGTTAACTTTGGTCTGATTAGGTAACTTTGGTCTGATTAGGTAACTTTGGTCTGATTAGGTAACTTTGGTCTGATTAGGTAACTTTGGTCTGATTAGGTAACTTTGGTCTGATTAGTTAACTTTGGTCTGATTAGGTAACTTTGGTCTGATTAGGTAACTTTGGTCTGATTAGGTAACTTTGGTCTGATTAGGTAACTTTGGTCTGATTAGGTAACTTTGGTCTGATTAGGTAACTTTGGTCTGATTAGGTAACTTTGGTCTGATTAGTTAACTTTGGTCTGATTAGGTAACTTTGGTCTGATTAGGTAACTTTGGTCTGATTAGGTAACTTTGGTCTGATTAGGTAACTTTGGTCTGATTAGGTAACTTTGGTCTGATTAGGTAACTTTGGTCTGATTAGGTAACTTTGGTCTGATTAGGTAACTTTGGTCTGATTAGTTAACTTTGGTCTGATTAGGTAACTTTGGTCTGATTAGGTAACTTTGGTCTGATTAGGTAAGGTATAGACGGTTTCATTTCTCTTTTCGTATGCTTGACTTTGTAACGCGCTTCGAGCCTTTGGGAACGAAGCGTGATTTTAAATCAACTTTATTATTGTTTATTATTATTATTTAATTTGATTTATCTTAATCATGATAATACATGTTTTCGCAGGTAAAGGTAAATAGTATTGTGAAATTTTTTTTTATAGGGAAATGGTAACCTTTCCAATATCATTTATGTTTTAAATTTTGGAGTTTTGTGAAATAATTAAGCCTGCTTCATTTTTTTTCGAACCGCGGGGCGATTATGAAAACGGAGAAAAGCGAGGGGTGTTTAAATCGAATGTTTTGTTTCGTTTTAAATGCATTTTAAACAGTTCTTCGTGGTAACTTTGGGTTTTTAAACATTTTAAAATATTTAGTTAATGGATTTGAAAACTAATTTTAGAAGTCACCAAGCGGCTGTAAACTTTTAATATCCCAGTTTTGCTCCATCACTTCTCTTCTGTGCTCCCAATACAGCTTGCGGTAATTTTTTACAAAACTATGTGTTAATAGAAAATATGCAGGCTCCTAGGCTAAATGCAGCTGTGGGCCGCCCGTTGCCCGCAATGTTTAATGTTGTGGCCCACCTTATGTATCATAAATGAATTAATTTCTTGATACAAATAGCGTTATTCAAATAAACTTATCATGAAGTCGGTAGGATTTTTGAAAGAGATGAAAGCAATATTATAGTAGCAGTTTTTGTTTGAACATCTTTAGTGCCCTGATGCTTTGATATCATTAACATTTGCAAAAGCTCTCTAGCTTCCCACCCACTCTTACACCGCATTTTTATTTCACCAACTATTTCAGAAAAGCAAAAGAAACTATTACGCACCAAACGCATTTCCGATATATTTTTTGAAAAAATAGTTGAACTGTTTTTGGGGGGTTGGGTAGGTGAAAATTTGATAGAATTTTTTGGTCATAGGCAACGAGATGGAGTGCCAAGTTTCAGCTTGATAGGTTTACGTGAATTTAGTCAGTTAAGCATCCATAGATGTTGCCATAACAACACAGAAGCGAAGTTAATATAAAAGATTCAGCAAAAAAAAAAAAAAAAAAAAAAAAAAACGGGGACCAAAAGGCGCAATAACATCGCCTATGAGGATCCGAAGAGACTATGGACTTCTTTCAATCTCGTGTTCGGGGCCAATTTTAAACTTCAATAACAGTAAGCGCCATCCCACATTGCCATGAGATAAATATCGCTCCCATTGGAGTTTTCTTGTGGAGAACGTAACGCTAGGGTCGGCAACAACTGGTGTTAGCGTGACAAAGTAAGACTTCTTTCTGATACATTCAGCGTGACAAAGTAATACTTCTTTCTGATAAATTCAGCGTGACAAAGTAAGACTTCTTTCTGGTAAATTCAGCGTGACGAAGTAAGACTTCTTTCTGATACATTCAGCGTGACAAAGTAAGACTTCTTTCTGGTAAATTCAGCGTGACGAAGTAAGACTTCTTTCTGGTAAATTCAGCGTGACGAAGTAAGACTTCTTTCTGATACATTCAGCGTGACAAAGTAAGACTTCTTTCTGATACATGCAGTGTGACAAAAACATATACGTCTACCTTATATGATGGATTTTTTTTTTCAAATATTTGTTATGAATTGTTTTTGGTTTTCCGCATGCCAATAAAAATTGTTATGCGAGCCGAACCATGGCAAAATGCATGGGAGCAGGCGCTGTGGCTGGATATTGAAAAATGATAGACTGGTAGTTTGAATAGCCGTGAATCTATTTAAAAGTCAAACTATATTTTATTTTAAACTTCCATTCCAGTTGACATTTTCGATGTTTAAACCTCTTAGGTGACTCTGTTTCAATATCAGTAATTCATATGTTTCTTTTTGTTATTTCACTTTTTAAACCGTCCGTTTATAAAAGCATGAACCTTTTCATGGAATATTGACCGTTCATAAAATCACAGAGCTTTCCATGGAATATTGACCGTTCATAAAATTAGGGAGCAGCAATTTTGTGTACACGTAAGGACAAACTATTTTGTTTAAAATTCAAGAACTGCACACTACACTTTATAAAAATTTCATAAAGAAATGAAAACACTGTCGATAACTGCCGTCAATCTATTTAAAATATTCAGTAAGCATCTTTTGAAAGAATACAAGGGAAAATTTGACAAGTCGCTCTGTAAATTACAAGAAACACTGAAGTAAGATAAAAGTATGCATCTGTTCGTAATATTTCTTAATTTATATATATAACCAAAATGAACATATATATATATCAAACTCTATATTTTATTCCTGTAACGCTTTATAACAGTAAGAGTGTAAAAAAATTTAATTAATGATAATTAGCATTTTGTTTGCTTATTTTTCTAAATAAACATTTTAATTCGCAATACTCACAAAGCTGTTTAAGGCTTGTTTTCGAAAACTTCTCTCTAAAATAGCTCCTCCAAATCAGTTAGTCCTCTAGATGACACAGACAGTGTTAAAGCATTTCAATATGCATGTTCTCTATCAATGCAAAAGGCAAAGTTTTCTTCCATGTGATTGGAGAAGTTTACTGCCCGAAACCGACGGCAAGGGGCGGTAAACACGTAGCTCGCGTCTCCCCAGAACAAAGGGTTTTTATTGCACACCTTGTGACATGGACGAGGTTTAGCTCCTCAGCCTTTATTTACTCTATACCCTACGCTTTGGCAACTTCTCATTAACCTTAAATATAATGCGATAGTTGTAAAGTACTATCATTATAGTGTGTAGACAATTTAATCTCTTATTTTACCATACGGCTAGTATAAAACAGTACATAACAACGGACGATACCATTAATTAAATAGAGTAATAAAGAACCATACCCAGACTAGTGCCAATTACAAATATAAATTTATTAAGCCAACTTTACAACACAAATTCAAATAAAATAAAACTATTCACTCACAGTACATCGATGAACTGGTACCGGTCCAATTTTGGGAACGTGCACACGCATACAAAAAATAGAATATACAATTCTACGGTCAGTACAGTATACGTATATTCGTCTCAGCTCTCGATTTGTAATTTTTCTTGAGTCATTGTTGTTCTAAATTCATTTTTTTATCCTCATCAGGTGAGAAAAAGATCTTTCTCCAGAGAGATTTTCAGCCACCATACTAAAAAAGCAATCTCAAAATTGCTTCTACATTAGGGAATGCTGATTGGACACGATCGTTAAATATTACCCTATACAGATCCTGATGTGTAAATACAATCATGTTCCCCTGAGCCATGGGTTTTGACTTTGTCTAACATATTGATGAAAATGCTTGACTCCTCCTACAAGATTCATGTCCACATCTTCAGGATGTGCTTGGTATAAAGTATTAACTCCTTGACGAATCTCTTCTTTTGTAGCTTCTAATTTTGTTAAGAATGAAAACTTTTTTTTGCAGTATGATTGTATACCGAGGCCCTATGTGCCAGTCTTGACTCTAATGCATTCATCACAGGTTTAAACGTTGTTTTGTTGCGTTACTTTTTTCAGGTTTTACCTTACTGTGTTTTACTAATTTCCTATTGTGCTAACCTGATTGCAGTCTCCCCCATTATTACCCTGTTCATTAAACGCGCATTCTTAGTCACACAAAGAGAAATTTATAATGCAAAGTGTAACAAAATGTGTTTTTTTTCTTGGACTATATCCATATGTGCATCACATATAATAAATATCACATTTAAAAAAAAAATAAAAAAATAAACACTCTTCTTTCTCTCCGGATCAGCGCTCCCATCATCGATTTTAAATAAGGTTTCTGGATCGTCGATGTATAAAAGCCTGTTTATTTCGGTTCTTTTCTTAGGTTTTGGATTTTTTGTTTTTTAAAATAAAATCTAGAATGATCTCCCTTTGAAAAACATACGGTATCTCTTACAAGTGTGCGCTTTAGTAATAAGTTCAATAATTTATTTCTCGGGAACCCTAGTGTATTCTGCTGTGTATGATATCTATTTGGGAAGGGGACGAATTAATGCGAAGAGATAGCACAGTGACTTTAGGGTTCATAGTTAATTTTAATCCTATTCTCTTGCTTTATGTAATTCATTGAAATTAACACATTAAAAACATATTAATTGTAATTAGCTCTGGCTTTGAGTATCGTATTATTTGTTATTGTATTTAAACTTTGATATCGTCATTTGTTATGGACTGTGTTTGAAACGAGCCAATAGACTAAACTAAGAGATCATTATCCATTTTTAACAGCCCGTAATACTATTAAGATAATGTATTGAACGATTCTTTGATGATATTGTACGATTTTAAAGAGTTTGTGGGTAAACAGGTCTGCTATAGTAAGAGTAAGATGCAAGTTTAATTAATTTTGAATGAGTCATTCACATCCTCATTACCAAAACCAATCTAATAACACATTTGTTAACAGTTATCTCGTGGCGTAGAATGTCTGATTCAGTTTGAAGCCGCTTCTCTTGATAATAATTTGCATCGGGCCTCGCAAATACTGACTCTCAGGTAGCCATTTTTTAATTGCTCGATTGAGCGGAAATCTCCCTTTAAATTTTTTTATTAAGACCTTGTTTTAAAAATATGCAAACATTATCATATCTAAAGCATGTCTGTCAATTTTATCATCACTAGACTGTTCTAAATTAAATACACTTAAGTCCGGTTGACAACACTTATCCTAGGCTAGTTCACAATTGGATCTGATGCACAAAGTATTATATACATGGTTTATAAAACAAATTAAGTTAAAGTCACATCTAATCAAAATTTCCAGTTGCTCATAATTATATGAAACTTTATTATTATTATTATTTTTTTACTTACGTGTTGATTATAGTCGCAAACATGGCCAAAAAGCTCCAGACGCAAACATGGCCAAAAAGCTCCAGACGCAAACATGGCCAAAAAGCTCCAGACGCAAACATGGCCAAAAAGCTCCAGACGCAAACATGGCCAAAAAGCTCCAGACACAGCTTTGGTGGAGGCGGCTAAGCACGTGTCGGCTGTCCGGTGGTAGCACCGTGGGACTTGAAGTTTCTAATGCCACTCAGTTGATAACGTTTCTTTGAAATAAGGTGAAAATCACCCGGAGACACTAGATGCTGGAGCAAATCCTTATTAAAATGTTGAGTGTCACATACACTATGTCTGTAACACTAACAGTCTTATTCATTTGTCCACACAAAAAATACATTAAAAAATTCATGCATTTGATTTGTTTCTCTTTGGCTTTTCTTCTCGCCCAGATGAAGAACCTGCATGCTGTATGTCTCTACACCAGCGGGTCTCAACCTGTGGGTCGCGACCCCTTTGGGGGTCGAACGATCCTTTCAGAGGGGTCGCCTAAGACCATCGGAAAACACATATATTCTACCGTTATGAAGCAGAAACGATAATAAATTTGTAGTTAGAGGGTCGCCACAACATGAGGAACTGTGTTAAAGGGTCGCGGCATCAGGAAGGCTGAGAACCATTGCTCTACACAGTCATGCCGCAATTTGCAGGCAGAACATTTCCAGAGAGTAATCACCCCTTAATCAAAAGGAAAGATTCACTCTTTGTCCATTCTCCATTTGGTCCTTTTATGCTCTGAGGGTTGTCCCGTGCTTGGTTAGGTGTGTTTGTTTTGAATAATTTTCATAATCGCGCGAACAGACAGGGTTCACAAGCTCCAGCATTCAGAGTGTTGCATTGGTCAGTGCTGTAATCATAGAGCTGTTCAGCTTCAGGATTAAACTCAATTTAAACGCAAAGGGAGCGCTGAAATAAGAATAAAGAAAAGACACTAAACAAGAGAGAGTAGTAGTTAGGCACGAGGCTAGTTAGACCTGACACCGTTACACTTTGCTCCCGGCTTCTTCCGCTAGACAAGGTATCACCGCAAGACTTTAATCGAACTTGGTGGGTCTCCTGCGGGAACAGGGACGACCAGTACACCAAGAGCAGAAGTACTCTCACGATTGTGAGCTTTCAGACACAATTAGGTAAGGGACATCATAC
The DNA here is from genome assembly GCA_964017045.1 of Omphiscola glabra. NCBI lineage: Eukaryota > Metazoa > Mollusca > Gastropoda > Lymnaeidae > Omphiscola > Omphiscola glabra. The sequence goes on from OZ024805.1 coordinate 15,763,428, forward strand.
CCAAGAAGTATCCAAGAGTGCTGTAAATGAGCAGCACCTGGTACTGGTCCGTAATGGGCGTCCAAACCTCTAAGCAGAAGAGGCTTCCACGCCCAGCCTCATCGCGTGCACCAGTTCACATAACATAATGACCTACTAGAAAAGAAAGCTAAATATGCTAGATCCTGAGAAAATGCGCCTGCCTCCTGAAATATATATTTTTTCTCTAAATTTACCCTGGGGCCTTTAATGAGCATAAAAACCAACAGTCGTTGAATGGACCAACACTTTTAGGTGTTATGTACAACATAGTATTTTGTTGGTAAAACTATTGAATTTTAAAATTGTTTCTCAGTTGTTGTTGTTTTTTTAACATCTTGTTAATTAAATGGTAAAGCTACGAGTAAGATTTGGAGCTGCCAAAATACCAGCTCCGGTATTCTGAAATCAATTCGTCTCTTGATAACTAAAATTTAAACTTTTATCCGATCTTATCATACAGTCATACAGTCATACAGTCATACAGTCATACAGTCATACAGTCATACAGTCATACAGTCATACAGTCATACAGTCATACAGTCATACAGTCATACAGTCATACAGTCATACAGTCATACAGTTATAGAATTGCTGAACACCTCTCGAAGCTTTGCCTATTGTATTTTAATGATCAGAATATTTTTGATTATTTGTAAGCTTTTAAAAATCATTGTGTTAGACATTAAGTTTAAGGCAGTGCTTTCCAAACTGTGTGTAGCCACACTGTAGTGTGTTGTTGTTGGCAGTGTGTGATTGTGTGACATTCATGCATTTTTTTGGGGGAGACATGGAGGTGTTAATCGCACATATGGATGATGGAAGGTCTTCCTCGTGAAGAAATACACCATTTCACAGTTTAGCGTTATAATTGCCAAATTAATTTACTTCTAAAGCTAACATTGTTTTGAGCAATCTGTGCATTAAAATAGCTTTGTCTTTAACAGCTGCTGTCTTCTCTCTTGTAAGGTTTTTTGCATTGTATTAAATTTTAAATCTGGCTCCCGGCATCAAGTTCCTTGGCTTATCTAGCGAATGTTAAATTTTAAAAATGTCAATCTTGTGATAAACTTTAGTAAGTGTTATATTTAAAAAAAATTATTTAGCCAATTTTACATTTTAAAAATACTGTCACAATAACAATCTCTTTATAAATCATAACAGAGGCGAAGTGGTCCAAATAGTGATTACTATTTTATTATACACAATCACAATACGAAATACATGATACATCTCACGAAAATCCGAATATACACTTGGCACTAATATCATATTAATCTCAATACTTTAATTACTAGCTTCTGGATAATTTTCTTTACTTCTTAAACTTAATAATGTATCAACACACTATTTACAATTCAATCTTCTCCAAACAAACTACATAAATTGGCTGGCAATTTATTCAACCTTCATTTCTTGTTTCTTTCGTCGCTCTCCCTGATTAGGCAGTTTTTCTCAAGTCCCAATACTCTGTATATTACATAAGTAAAAACTCCAGTATTACTTATCTCCCATATATTTATATTTATATCTGTGACACCCTACCTCTTCATTAAAAACATTATTACACATTTTAAAAATATTTCCTATAGCAACATACAAGGCAAATAATGATCTATATAAGAAATTAAACATCTTAAATTGATATGACAAGAATTTAAAAAAAATATTACCATCCACAGGTAATGAATTTCACCATCATGACCATCTGATAAATTTCTATATCAATAACTGTTAGTTAGGTCAAAATATGTACACACTGTTATTAAAGAAAAGTGTTTTTTCTATACACAAACTATTATTACATATCTCATTTCCATCTCAAAACATCATTATGGCACAGAATTATATTTTTAAATTCTAATTCCAAACAAAATTGTGGCTTAACTTGTAAATTGCAATAATACAAATGCACACAAATTGTTCAATTGCCATAGACTCTATAACAATACTTTAAGTTTTTTTTTTTAATGTAGTAATATTTTTATTTGAAAATGATGTGTCAAGCTATAGTTTGAACTATTTGCTATCAATCAGTCTTGATAAAATGTCTGGCAAGTGGTTATCCCCTCCCTTCATTGACTTAATCTTAAATGTAAAATCTTGCAACTTTAAAGCAATTATAGTAATTCTAGCATTATTGACTTTGTTTTTGTTGAAATTTAGTAGCGGTTTAGGATCTACCAAAACAGTGAATGTTGTACCCAATAGATACTATTGTATTCGAAGTACAGCCCGCACTATTGTTAAGCATTCTAATTAGATAATGGCATATTTCATTTCAACATCTGTAAAATTTCAAGCTACCGCACGAGTGGGACGTGGACGTAGCACTCTTCCAAGAAACGTTATTGAAAGGTAAAAAAATTCATATTACAGGCTACTCCCTTTACCACTGCAAGTGCGAGAATTGCAGAGGGCTGGCCTCAGCAGTCAAAAATTCCCTACCGATGGAACTGCTTGAGGTGAAGTCGTGCCAAGGCAATGACACCCTCACTGACACCCTCACTGACACCCTTACTGACACCCTCACTGACATCCTCACTGACACCCTCACTGACACCCTCACTGACACCCTCACTGAACCCTCACTGACACCCTCACTGACACCCTCACCGACACCCTCACCGACACCCTCACCGACACCCTCACCGACACCCTCACCGTCAGAGTAACCAGCTAGATATTGCTTCAATAGTACTCAGTTCTTTGAACTGACAAATGTTTACAACACGCCCCTGAAATCCGGCCAGTCTCCCTATCGGTGAGAATCTAAATTTTTAGAGGAAAATTATAGCTGGTGATTTCAACGCCCAGTCACCGGACTGGGGGTATGTTGAGCGTAACGTATCGGGACGTTACGTGGAGGATTTGTGTCTCACTACTAACCTCATCCGCTTGCAAGATGCAAACAGTGTTCCCACACAATTGCATACGGGACGAAATACGGAGTCTCGACAAGACCTGACGGGTGGTCTTGGATGAGGTTGGAGGTGACCATAAACCGATCCTCCTCGATGTTTTTTAGCTACAACCAAGCCACGCCTTCGGAAAAGCGCTTGACAGACATTTTGCTGAGGTAAGCAAAAAGCCAGAGACACTGACGAAAGCCGGGCCATCAAGAAACTCCGGAAGGTTTGAAGCAGAGCCCACCAAGAAGCAAAAAGTGCATTACTAGACTTTATCAACACAACCTGGACATCAGGCGCCTTGCGAAAGGCGTGGCAAAAATCGATTGTCCCTAATCCCAAAGATAGCGAACCAAGTGACCAACCGTCTCGCTACCAGCCCAGATCCCTCACATTGTGTGTCGGAAAAGTAGCGGAGCGAATGGTCAACGCACGACTATATTGGTTCTTGGAACGAACCAAGAGCATTCCAAACAACCAAGGCGGCTTCCGCAAGGGGAGGCAGCCTATGGACCAGGTAATCCAATTTATCCAAAGTACCAACAATCAGCTTCAGATAAAGAATCATACTGTCGCCGTGTTCTTTGACCTCCAGAACGCTTACTACAAAGTCTGGAGGGCAGCCAATATGCACATGTGGACCCATTCTTTTTCTTTCAAATCGCATCATAACTACCCGAGTCGGAGTTCAAGGTTTCAAACATGGGTACACTCGAGGATGGGCTCCCACAGGGTTCGGCCTTGAGCTGCACTTTGTTCCTGGCGTACGTGCACGACCTGCAGAGGTTGCTCAAATTTTCGTTTTAGAGAGAGCTGTAATAAAAATAAATCACTGGGTAATGTAAGTCAGGGGTGTCAAGATTCTGAGAGCCAGGAGTGCTCTGACATTAAGCTGGAAACAGGTTTTGAATCGGTTAGAGAGAGAGAGAGAGAGCGCTGCCAGCTCTAAAGGTGCATATGTTTGGGATTTTGTAGAGGAGGTGAGGTTTCAGGTCCATGAGTGGGGAGTCGAAGTTTTTTGTTTTTTTTGGTTAATAATTACTCTGAGCTATGACCGTGATTGCTCTGAAGTTTTTGATTTTGTATTGTCTTTTTGATGGGGCTCATTTTTTATTGTGAAAAAAAGTTTGACATATGTATTGTAAAACTGAGGTTCCATGGGATTTGTGATTGTGGGTCAGGGGGCCGGCGAGAAGGATGTCAAATGAAAGTTAAAATTGTGAAGCATAAAGTTGTGGAATCTACGGACAAAAGAGATGTCCCGCCATCTGTACATGGTTCATGTGGGAGCAAATGGGCTGCTTATGTTGTGGTGAGGCATCTCTCATGTATAATAATATAAGGTACTTATGTGTTTTGCCAGTGACTGTCAATGATTTTTTTGATACACATTAATGATATCAATCTGATGGTCTTAGTTTTTGTTACAAATTCATAACGGATATTTATGTGGTTGCCCTGAGATGGGAAGACATTAATGAATTATTTAATTGTAGAAGTTCATTGCTATGGAAAGGAATTTCAAATTCATTGCTCTGATTTCTTTTATATAGAGATGTACATAAATTTTATGCTCTTGAATGGTGTTTAAATTATGTACGAATGATTGGTTTTGTTGATTGTGGTGCATCATGACTCTGTTAGATTTTCAGAGATGCTAAATAATTTTTTTTTTGGTGTGGACTATTTAGTTTCGTCTGAGGGTTCTTAATTGATAACGATTGCGTGAATTTATGTGTGGGTGTCAATTTAACTCCAACTCAAATGGAAGAAGGGGGATATGTCCAGTATGGGACTTCATTGATAATTGTTGCGACTGAATAGTATGTTTTATTACACGCGGTTTGTGTACGAGAGTTTTATTAGTTAGTGAACGCTCTTCCTGCGCTTGACGTAGTGACTTATGTTTATGCTGATTGTGACCTATTGTCTAGGCTGTATTGTGACGTAAGTGTTAAACCTGCGGCAGTCGCGACAGGAACTGTGCGATAGGAGGTTGTGTTTTATTTCTACCTGATAGCGAGCTGCGCTATATGCATGAGTTTATGGAAACTAAAGCCTGTATATATAGTAGATAGTAAATTTATAAATATTATGAAAAGAACTTGAGTTCATTCAGTGATATTAAGAATAGCACGACGTATTACAACCTGTGAAAGAACTTACGAATTAACCAATCTAGCAGAAACACGGAGATGACATGCCATCTGTTGAGCCCCAGCCCATAACTCACCCCCATCCCCCGGCATTTCGATTTCTTATCAAGAGAACAACATATAAAAAAAAAACTTGAAGAAGCGAAAATTTCGTCCCACACGCATTGTGAAATGGTTTATGTGAGATAACGTTGTGTTTTACCCTGAGTATAGCAACATGCGATGCCATTCTGGAAACAAATTCTGCCACGACCAGTGTAGACGCAGACCAGTCGCTTTGCTATACAGTTATGCTGTGTGTTTCTAAATAGTGGTGTTTTCAAAAGATTTTCTACAAGACTGAGGGTTGTTAAGAACCGTGTATATCGTGTATAAATTTTGCCAATGCATAGTGATAGCAAGATGGTTAAAATGATGACTATGCACATTAATATTCATTTAATATACTGGTATTTTGTTTCGATGTACAGACAGTAACATATTCTTGAAAAGCTGTAGTCCAACTCATGGCTATATTTGCATTTAAAAGGAAGCTTACCAGATTTTCTGATGGCCAATTACGGATACAAAGGCTGACAGCAACTGGAACCATACCGGTGATGGGAGTTTTGCGTGACTTTTTGGAACCCCCCCCCCCCCCCCCCCCAATCTCGTACGTACAAAAAGCTTTTAGCCCCTATCCCTTTAAAGAAACCACACAAGATATCAAATAAATTATTGGATAGTTGTGACGTCACAGGAATAAAAAGAAAAGGTCAAGGGTTTATACCGTTGACAGTTTGGGCTGCCCAGTGGTCGCCATAATGTTTTCGTTCGTCAACATCGACTTCGGGGGGTGGGAAGGGTTGGTCACGGTGAGTTCATAGATGGCTTGCTAGTCCGATCTGTGTTCGAAATAGTCTCTGGCACCGCGATAGTTGCTGAAGTCGGTTACCTAAGGTTGCTTTTTTTCGGGCTAGCCTGCGTGTCTCAGCTGTGGCTATCCTTCTGGCTTCATGAGATTGAGCCCCCTTTCTTGACAGCTGATCTCCACCTGGCTTTGTCCTTGGCTGACTGCACCCATTCAGTAAGGTTGCTGCTGAAGGCCTTTGGCGCAGCTTTCAGTCAGTCTTTGTAACGCTTCTTTTTTAACATTTTTGGGAGCGATTGCGTTTCACGGGATGCCATGTCGCCTTGAGGCTGAGCCATGAGAATGAGGCAAAGAGGGCAGTTACAGCCAGCGCCAAAATCTTATTTGGATGAGCTTAATAATGAATTAAAATGCCACATCCCATATACTTCGAAAAGACGACGGGGGGGCCAAAAATCGCCTTTTTTACTGATCCGCCCGGGAGCACTTTTTCTATATATTAAGTGGCGCCATTTTTCGGATTCGCCTAAGGTGCAGCCTTTCCTCCACAGAGGACTGACAATAGTAAAAAACAGAAGTAATTAAAAATAGCACTCTGAAAAGTAGTATCCGAGGGGGCAGCAAAAGAATGGTGAACACATAAATTTGGCTTAAGAGCCTGGAATCGAAACTTTATACTAACCACCGAACTAGCAAATTGAAGACACGGTGGACTAAATAGTGCTGTAACACTGCTACTATTGAGTACTATTGAAGCAATATCTAGCTAGTTAATTTGTGAAAATAAATGGAAATATTTTGACAATAATTCCTACATAACATTGCGTGATATTTTTTACATCTTTGGAGATATAGATATGCATTTTTTGGACTGTAAGATGGAGCTGAAACTATTCACTGCGCTGGCCTTTGCGGAGAAATAAGATAAGACAAATGGAAATAAGACGAGCAAGTCGTCGCTGCCAAAAGTACAGGCAAGCCGGACGATGAGAGGAAAGTACGGACAAAGACGGAGGCAAAAATTAGTACGCACACGGGGATCGAAAATACAAACTGTCCGTACTAGATACAGACGCCTGGTAACCCTATGTAAAAGTAAAATGTAAATATTCAACTACATGAAGAATGCTGAAATGCAATAAAATATCGCTTAGTATTCAGAATTGTTCTGTTGTTATTATTCATATTTCATACAATACACATGGGCTTTCTGTATTTTTATCTAATTCCTTATTATTTTCAAATGCAAAGGTCGGTACAACTTTTTAAGTTTAAACTTCATAACTTTATAATCGGAATATGACCTATATTAAAAATATTAAAAAAAATTATCGTAAAACGATTGTTACCAATGAACATAAGTATTTAAATGTGACATAAATTTTTAATTAAAATGGGAAAATATATAAACTCGATCCCGTCTGGGAATTGATCACAAAATATAGTAACGCGTAGCGTCTACTCGACCACACGACTACTACACAAGATCATATCTATCGGCATTGTTCCTGTCACACAATTTCCTCCGGTGGGGGGCATTTCAGTTTTTCGGGGATCACTGCCAGTGACCAGATGCGTAGCTAAGGGAGGGGCAGAAGAAAATGATATCCCCGAGTACCAGACATAAGGGGGCGCAAAATTGGGTTTTGGCGGTATTTAATGGATAAAATTAACGGATTTCAGCATTGAGGGGGGAAGTAAAATAGATCTTGTCCCTTGGCGCCAAACTCTCAATTTACACTTCTGCAAGAGGCGTAGGAAGGGGACAAATGGGATGGCCCGCCCAGGTGCTAATTTTTAATTATTTGGAGTAGCGGCATTTTCGGATAACACTAACAGCATAGTCTGTGTCGTGTAAGGGGATGCATAAGTAGGGTCTGTAGAAATGTTTTGATTATTTCAAAATCAAGAGGTGCATTTTCGAGTATAGCTTATTTGCGTGTTCCTATTGATCGTCTTAACAGCAGAACTTGAAAGGAAAATAAAGGCGATGGAGATGAGATGTTACAGAGGCATTCTTGGCATCTGCTATAGAGACCACATCACCAATGAGCAAATAAAAGAAAGGATTCGTCAGGCAATTGGGCAATACGATGACCTCCTGACGTCTGTTAAAAAGCGCAAACTTGAGTGGTATGGCCACGTGACCAGAAAACAAGGGCTCGCCAAAGAGATCTTGCAGGGCACTACTAGAGGAGGGAGAAGAAGAGGAAGACAAAGAAAAAGATGGGAAGATAATATCAAAGAATGGACGGGATTACAACTAGGCGATGCTATGCGTAGGGCAGAAGACCGAGAGGAATGGAGAAGAATAGTGTACATGTTATCTGTGGCGCCCCAACGGTCGAAGGACTACGGGGCCTGATGATGATGATGATTGATAGTGGGAAAGGAATTTTTTAAACATCTAGGGGAGGCATTAAGGCGCCCAGTGCCATACATAAACTGAATTCCCTCCATTTGTGTAGCGCCCCAGATTAACTATTTGTCAAACCCTAAGATTCAACACCGTACTGTCCCAATGATCAGCGTTAGGGGTGAGGGGTGCAGAAATTGAGGGTGTCTAAGATGTCAAGGTCATGAAATCAGTGAGAGCTTGTGTGTTTTATTTTGGGGACAAAGGGGGACTGTGAACGAATGCGAACGATTTTCATAGCACGAGAACATGAGATGTTGAGGGGGATAAAAGGGAAGCGAACTTTAGAGCGAGGCGAGTTTTCATTACGTTCACGGACAAGGGTGTGTGTGGCTGAGTCTGGCAGAGCTATTGTGAACTAGGATTATTGCTGTGTACCTCTGGATTTTGGAGGTAATGTTACATGACATGCTATATATGATAAAGCTAATAAACTCAGTGTATAGTATCTTGGAATAAGATAGATTATAAATTGGACTAGTCAGAGATACTTAGAGATCCTAATGGTCGTCCGAGTATAACAGCAGAGATATCGTCACACCCTGAGATCTACAGCTCGTCACCCTTAGACCAGACGAAATATTTGTATGAGCCAGAAGATTAAATTGACATGGGACCGGAAATATTTGACATAAGACTTTTGGGCAAATTCAAAGCACCTGTACAAGGAAGCATTTGGCGCATATTTGAATTGGGTCTATCTTTTTTGAAAATTTTAAGAGAACATTTCAGACTTGCGGATGGGAAGCGCCAAAATTTGACTGATAATGGTCAAAAATATTTCTAACTCAGCCCCAGACCAACTTGAACTAAATTCATTCCAGTTTTGGCGCCCTAGAGGGTATGTTTTTTGCCCTATGTTATTCTGGCCATTTAAATATTTATACTGGGTGGTCGAGTGGTCTAACGTGAGTCAATCTTAACTTCGTGATCTGGAGTTCAATCCCCACCAAAGCCCAAATCAAGCAAACCCATCACCAGCTTCCCGAGTGGATGAGCCTCGTTAACATTAGATGGCATCTCATCTAAGAGAAGGAAACTCTGAATTCAAAAACGGAGTCCCGTGGGCCGATAATATTGACACAATGAAACATTCCGACAACTCCTGTGACGTCATTGGTGCCAGGCTGTATCATCCTTGATCTTCTATATATTACGGACCCAATGTATTGATCAGTCTTACTCTTATATATGTAGAGGGACTAGCAATGTTTTTGTGCCTAGTATTGAACCATGGGTATCATGAAGTGGGGTTTAGAAGGCTCTGTTAAAGATTTATTGTGCAGAATCTGTATGTTATAGTCAGAGAAAACCTTATTTAAATGGGAAATTTATGATTTTAAATTACTGGTACGCACACTGGTATAGAGTATAGGCATGAGTCGACCTTTTTTCTGTTTTTATTTAGCAAAATTGTAGCAAAGAAACAATGTGACGTAACGTTGGATATTAGTATCTTTGTACTCATCTATCAATGACTATAGATGTCCGCTTTGTTGGACTATGCCTCCTTATTCATCTCTCAGGCCACTGTAACCAATGGCAGCTAATACTGATACACCAACACCAACCAATTTGTTGTACGATAATGTTTATTATACAAAAATTACTAAATATCTTTGATATATATATATAATAATGACGTTTTTCCAGCCAAATGCACTAAGCAATACATTATTGTACAATGGCCATCTATGCATATTGATCTCAACAACTAAAAACTAACACGTCATTTCCCCTTACCAAAGTACTTCACAACAATCTCACACAATAGATACAGCTACACATTTAATCTCTAACTAACATCTTTTACGTACCAAACATAACAACAGTGATCTACACATAACAGCAGTGATCTCATACCCTTGACACAATGTAATAGTAAGCATTCATCAATCAAGATTCTCATGTACACACATCACGCAATTTCTCGTAGGAATTATCGTCAATGTATTTTCACGAATGAACTCGCTATTTATCACCAGAAGGGAGCTAAGAAGTAGCTTTCGTGCATTTTATTCTGCGCGCCAAGTCTGCACACCATACATGAAAATTAGCATGGCTCATTTTTAAATATAAAAGTATACGCATAGTAAGAACGTCATATTAAACACGTTTTCGTAAAGGCGACTTTTATTACTTTCAAATGTTGTATTGTTGAGGATCAAGTCTTTTAAAATTGAATTAAAATGAAGTGGGTTAATTTTACAGCACCGTTCTACGTAAGAGAGGCCCTCCCATTAAAACAGAAGAGTAGAAAGCTGTCAGATAAATCAAGGTAAGGCGGAAATGACATTTTGTTTCTCACTGGCTTACCACATCGTTCTGCAGTTGTTTGGAGATGCTCAATTTACATGATTAGGTTTAAGCAAACAAACAGATACCATTTGGTAAGAATACATAAAAAAATAATGGGGTACCCCAGCGCGGAAATGAGTGTCTTGTTTACTAATGGCGTAGATTCCACTTTCTCAAGAGGTCAGCTCATCGGTACTAAATTTTGTAAGATAATCGAAGGAGTCATCATCGTAGCCTTAAACCGCAGCAGGCGAAGTTATGTTAATCTACTACGTGAGAAAAGTAAAATAACGTTGTTCAGCTTTGTAGCGCCCTTTAAACGGTTAATTTTGTTTATTGATAAGATAAAATTGTCTTATTCACGCGCAAATAATGGAATTGTTTTATTTTGGAATTGTAAATGAATAAAAAAAAGTTTAAACACTGTAATGCATGAAAAGACTATCGAGTTTGAGATAATGTATAGACACCCCCCCACCTCCAGGTAACAGTGAAGTTTTAAAAAATAACCCCCCCCCCCCACTTTTTCCTTCGATCTTTGAAATAAAACGGTCCCTGGTATTTTCGTTGTCTCGACAAATAACGAACTATTTTTTAAAACTCTAGCTGCACCCTTAATTAGCACCAATTTGTCGTCGGTCTTTGAGTTATAAACTGCAGTTTTCACTGCTCTACAGTCACTCAGATTGGCGATTTGGTGGTGGCCCAGTGGGGGGGGGGGGGCGAGAAAGACACAAAATGCACCAGATGCTCCGTGGCCAAGCCATAGTGCGGCATGGTGGAGAAGGGGATCGTTGATCCTCTTCTCCAGAATTTTTTTTTTTTAAATTCAAAATACAACGATTCATTGTCAAGTATACTTGAAATGTTCAATCTTCAATCTTCACTCTTCAATCTTCATTTGACTGAGCAAAACGTGAATCCTGTGAACTTTATGTGACGCTTGACCTCGTCGTGTTCATACACATCTTTTATGCATATTGGCTTGTGTTATTTATGGCTGCAAGGGATGATAGACTTCAACGGGTATGCTCGTATGAAGTTTTTGTAATGTTGTGTTTCAGTGTGGTAAAATATAGATTGTTTCGTTTCTCTTTTAATATTGTTGACTTTGTACCGCGCTTCGAGCCTTTGTGGATGAAGCGTGATTTTCAAATAAGCTTTATATTTATTAACATTATTTTATTTTTAATTGTTACCAAATAGTAAATATGTTTTATAATATATAATCAGACTGTTATAAAATTCTTCAATATGTTAAAACTCCTTTATAAGTAAATGATACGCTTAGATTTGCCAATGCGATATACTAACGCTGGACGTCACAAAGTACACATATTACATATACTGCTGTCCTTGATTGAGATACTTTGGAAATTTTTATTAGGATCAGGGCCTAGTGGCTAAAGAAGCAGCTTATAAAAAAATGCACACATTGAAGAGGTATTCTGTTCTACGTTTTCTTTCATCTTCTGCATATTGTCATCTTATAACCTGTTTATTGCTCAGACTATGGGGTTCAATGGGCCCCAGCTCAAGCGTGATTCAAGTTCAAATCCTTTAGTCCACAGGGCTACAGCACACGCGAGTCCCAGTCCAGGCGTGCTTCAAGTTCAACCGTTTAGTTCACGGTGTACTCACCCAAGGGTACTTCAAGTTCAAAAAATAGTGCACAATTCCCCAGTACACGCATACTTCAAGCTCAAACATTTAGTCAACGAGGCCCCATTAAAAGTGTATTTCAAGTTAATTCCTTTATTCCGCTGGGCTCGAGTCCTAGCCTAATTTTAGTTTAACCCTTTAGTACATGGTGCCTCAGCTAAGGCGCACTTCAAGTTCATCTCTTTAGTTCACGGGACCCCAGTCCAAGCGTACTAAAGTTCAATTTGTTAAACGACAAGGCCCTGGCCAAAGCAAACTTTAAACTCAACACTTTAGTCCATGGGGCCCAAGTATACGCGTACTTCATGTTCAACTATATAGTCCACGGAGCCCCATTAAACGAGTACTTCAAGTTCATACCAATTAGTCCTCGGAGCCCAATTCAAAGCATACTTCAAGTTTAACCATTTAGTCCACGAGGCCTCAGTCAAAGCTTATCTTCAAGTTTAAACCCTAAGTCCACGGGCAACAGTTCAAGAGTACGTCAAGTTCAACTCTTTTGTCCACGGGCAACAGTTCAAGAGTACGTCAAGTTCAACCCTTTAGTCCACGCGCAACAGTTCAAGAGTACGTCAAGTTCAACCCTTTAGTCCACGCGCAACAGTTCAAGAGTACGTCAAGTTCAACCCTTAAGCGCACGGGGCTCTAAACCAAGCCTTTTTAAAGTTCAACAATTTAGTGCAGGGGGCCCCAGTCAAAGCGTACTTCAAGTTCAACTCTTTAATCCACCGGGCGCTAGCCCAAGCTTATTTCAAGTTCAACCCTTAGGTCTCCCTAGCTCCTAGCCCAAGATCAACCGTTCAATCCACGTTTCCCCAGTCTTAGTGTTGTTCAACTTCAACCATATAGTCAACGGATCCCAATCAAAGCTTACTGCAAAGTTCAACCCTTTAGTCCACGGGCAACAGTTCAAGAGTACTTCTAGGTCAAAACTTTAGTCCACGGGACCCCATCACACGCGTACTTCAAATTCAACCCTTTAGTCCAAGGGTCCCCAGTCCAAGCGTACTTCAAGTTCAAAACTTTAAACGTCGGGCCCTAACCCAAGTGTGCTTCCAGTTCAACCCTTTTGTCTACGGGGCCCTAGCCCAAGTGTGCTTCCAGTTCAACCCTTTTGTCTACGGGGCCCTAGCCCAAGTGTGCTTCCAGTTCAACCCTTTTGTCTACGGGGCCCTAGCCCAAGTGTGCTTCCAGTTCAACCCTTTTGTCTACGGGGCCCTAGCCCAAGTGTGCTTCCAGTTCAATCCTTTTGTCTACGGGGCCCTAGCCCAAGTGTGCTTCCAGTTCAACCCTTTTGTCTACGGGGCCCTAGCCCAAGTGTGCTTCCAGTTCAACCCTTTTGTCTACGGAGCCCTAGCCCAAGTGTGCTTCCAGTTCAACCCTTTTGTCTACGTGGCCCTAGCCCAAGTGTGCTTCCAGTTCAACCCTTTTGTCTACGGGGCCCTAGCCCAAGCGAACGTCAACATTAATCCATCAGTCAACTGGGCCCCCCAGTTCAACCGTGAATGTTTGGAACATCGGGAAATCAGATTTGGAACGCCTGGACAACATGATTTGAACGTCTGAAGATCATATTTGAAACTTCAGAAGATCTTGTTTGGAATGTCTGGAGATCATGTTGGAAACGTCTAGAGATCGTGTATGTACAGTCTAGAGATCATGTTTGGAAGTCTAGAGATCATGTTTGGAAGTCAAAAGATCATGTTTGAAAGACTAGAGATCATGTTTGGAAGTCTAGAGATGATTTTTGGAATGTATTGATATTATGTTTGGAACGTGTAAAGATCTTTTTGGAACGTCTGGAGATAATGTTTGGAACGTCTAAAGATAATGTTTTGAAGTCAAAAGATCTTGTTTGGAACGTTTGAAGATCATATTTTGAAATCTAGAGATAAAGTTTGGAACGTCTAGGCATCATATTTGAAACGTTTAAAAATCATGTTTTAAACGACTAGAGATCATGTTTGGAAAGATTAGAGGTCATGTTTGGAAAGATTGGAGGTCATGTTTAGAAATATTGGAGGTTATATTTGGAAATATTGGAGGTCAGGTTTGGAAAGATTGGAGGTCATGTTTGGAAAGATGGGAGGTCATGTTTGGAAAGATTGGAGGTCATGTTTGGAAAGATTGGAGGTCATGTTTGGAAAGATTCGAGGTCATGTTTGGAACGTCTAAAGAGCTTGATTTTTGGAATTTCTGGATATTATGTTTGGAACGTCTAGAGATCGTGTTTGGAACCTATCGAGATCCTTTTTGGAACGTCTGTAGATCGGTTTGAAATGTCTGGATATCATGTTTGGAACGTTTGGAGATCATGTCTGGAACGTCTGGATATCATGTCTGGAACGTCTGGATATCATGTTTGGAATGTCTGGAGATCATATTTGGAAAAACTGGAGATCATTTTTAAACATTTAAAGATCATGTTTAGAATGTCTTGCGATTACGTTTGGAATGTCTGAAAATCATGTTTGGAATGTATTGATATCAATGTTGGAACGTCTAAACATCTTGATTAGAACATCTGGAGGTCCGGTTTGGAACGTCTGGAGATCCGGTTTGGAACGTCTAGAGATCATGTTTGGAATATCTGTAGATCATGTTTGAAATGTCTAGAAAATTTGCTTGAATCTTTAGAGATAGTATGTTTTGCACTTCTTGAGATCATGTTTGAAACATCTTGAGATAATGTTTGGAATGTCTGTAAATCATTTTTGAAACATCCAGTGAGGATTTCTGGAATGTTTTGGGATTATATTTGGATCGTCAGAAGATCATGTGTGGAATGTCTGGATATCATTTTGGGAACATCGAGAGATCATGTTTGGAACGTCTAGAGCGTATGTGTTGAATATCTAGAGATCATGGTTGAAACGTGAAGATATCCTCTTTGTAACGTATGGAGATCATGTTTGGAACTTCTTGAGATAATTTTTGACACTTCTAGAAATCATATTTGGAATTTCCGGGGATCATGATTTGAACGCCTGAAGATCAAATTTGGAACGCTAAAGATCATTTTTGGAATGTCTGGGGATCATGTTTGAAACGTCTAGAGATAATGTATTTACCGTCTAGAGATCATGTTTGGAAGTCTAGAGATCACGTTTGAAACTTCTAGAGATCACGTTTGAAACTTCTAGAGATCATGTTTGCAACTTCTAGAGATCCCATTATAAACTTCTAGAGATCATGTTTGAAACATCTTGACATCATGTTTTGAACGTCTGGAGATCATGGTTGAAGTTAAAGGGAGACCAGTGACAGAAATTAAAGTCAAATCATAGACAGTCCCTTTTTAATGCTGAGTATTCTTTTCTTTTGTCATTTTCTTTTATGTTTGGAATGTTTGGATACCATGTTTGGAATGTGTGGAGATCATGTTTTTAGGAATATCTGTAGATCATTTTTGGAACGCCTGGAGATCAGGGTCGGATTTCTGGCGAACATGGTTGGGACGTTTATAGATCACGTTTGGAACCTCTGGAGATCATGTTTGGAACGTCTGGATATTAGGTTTGAAATTTCTGGAGATCACTTTTGGAACTTCTGGAGATCATGTTTGAAACGTCGAGACATCATGTTTGAAACGTCTAAAGATCATGTTTGAAACGTATGGAGATTATGTTTGGAATGTCTGGAGATCATGTTTGGAACGTCTAGAGATCATGTTTGGAAAATGTTAGCATCAAACGAACTTTTAACAGGTCTAGAAATTCAAAGGTTAATGACTTTCGCGGGCGTAAAAAACGAAAGTAAATTTATTAAAAGGTTAAAAGGCAATATCTTTTTTAAAAATTCCATCCCATTTTAAATAGAAAAAAATAAATAAATATTTTTATATTGTAAGTGACAAACAGTCACAGTTTTTGTATTGGTCTATAGCAGTGGTCGGCAGATCGTGGCTCGCTAGCCACATTTGTTTCTTTAAGGATCGGATCGACCAGACGGACACAAATCTGTTTTGACTCCGAAAAACATGGATCTTGACAGGTTCTTGAATTGAAATTTGGCTCTCAAAAATTTTTCAATCGTCCTGCTACTGATTTTTGGCTCTTTTGACTAATGAGTTTATCGACCGCTGGTCTATACATTTTTCGTCAAAATCGGACAACTTTGATAGTGATTTGTCTATTTATAAGTTCATGTTACACAATGTTACCACACGAATGAGGGTGTAAAAGACTGGTAGTGGTCCACTTGAAAATCTTCCCAGCAAGACTGATATTTTTCCACCAAAACGGCTAACAATCTTCAATCGGCTAACAATCTCCAAATCGGCTAGCAATCTATAAATTGACTAACAAATTTCAATCGGCTAAAAATCGTCAATCAGCTAACAATCTTCAAATTGGCTAACAATGTCCAAATCGCTGACAATCTCAAATCGGCTAACAGTATTCGATCGGCTAACAATCTTTTAACGGCTAGCCTTATTTTCCCCCGTCCGATATTAATCGATTTTCATTTAACCGTCCACGTTTTCATTTCCACAAAACCTATTTTTATTTTTTCCCCATGTACACCCTGAAACCCATTCATTTGATGTACACTTGTTTTCAAGAAACCATGATAAAATGCTTGAATGGTCTTATTATTACTTACAATTTGTGTTTATTACATTTTCCAGCCACATGAGTCTGAGATTGGATGCAGAATAAAAAAAAATGGATCTATGCCAAAAGCTGTTTCTGCTAGCTCTACTCCTGGGTTATCTCAAACCAACCGTTGCTGGTAAAATGTTTATACAAGATTATATTTCGACGTCATAATATTCATCAAATACTTTGTGTGACAATATTAGTTCATTTCGATGTTTCAAGATTCGTCCACTACTATTTGACAATATTCGTCCAGTACTGTGTGTCAATATTCGTCCAGTACTATGTCACAATATTCGTCAATTACTATGTGACAATAATTCGTTCAGTGCTACCGTGTGTGACAATATTCGTCCAGTACTATATCACAATATTCGTTAATTACTTTGTGACAATCATTCGTTCAGTACTACGTGACAATATTCGTCCAGTACAATGTGACAATATTCTTCTAGTACTATGTGCCGATATTCGTCCATTTCTAAGTGAGAATATCTTAGGGCTCTTTAAAAATATGCGTTTAAGTTTTACAAGAATGTTCAATCTAAAGTATATAATATTGATCCAGTATGATAACAATTTAGATATAAACAAAATTCATTGCAAATATCAGATTTTCTCCTTTTTTAAATTTACATATTTATTTTAAGTCAAAGTATATGGATACCAGTCATTTTTTTTCAGAGAAAGACATGAAGACAAAAATTTAAAAAAGCAAACTAGGAAGAACTTCTATCTGACGCACTGACTCTAGCTGACCCCCGCTGACTCTAGCTGACTCTAGCTGACCCACTGACTCTAGGTGACCCCGCTGAACCCGCCGACTCTAGCTGAACCCGCCGACTCTAGCTGACCCCGCTGACCGTAGGTTACCCCACTGACTCTAGCTGACCCCGCTGACTCTACGTGACTAGCTGACTCTAGCGGACCCACTGACTCTAGCTTACCACGCTGAATCTAGCTGACTCTAGCTGACCCACTGACTCTAGCTGACCTCGATGACTCTAGCTGACCCACTGACTCTAGGTGACCCCGCTAAACCCGCCGACTATAGCTGACCCCGCTGACCGTAGGTGACCCCACTGACTCTAGCTGACCCCGCTGACTCTAGGTGACCTCGCTGACCCTAGCTGACCGCGCTGAATCTAGCTGACCCCCCCCCCCCCCCCCCGCGGAATTGCAGAGCATTAATATGTTTCTGAATGTAGTCAGTCCTTCCACCTTCCAGAATGCGACAGAGGCTGGTTTGGAGAGCCCGAATGTGTTTTCAAGTGTCGCTGCGAACAGGATCTGTGTGGGAATGATGGGGTGTGCCTGTCTTCTTCAAAATGCATACCGCCATGGACGGGTAGAATTTGTCAGTATTGTAAGCATTATCTGTTATTATTATTATTATTATTATTTGAAGTTCCATTAAAAAAACAACTCGGTAGAGAATCGAATTTGATCCAAATGTTTAATGAAGCGGGCTGTAGGATTGTGTTTTACATTATAAACGTAGAGATCAGAACCAAAGTTTAAAATATAGTAGGTATTGATGAATGTCTTTCTTTCTTTCTTTTTTTTTTGGTTTGGTAAAGGAGTTAGTAAGAAAGCAATGTCCTCTTGGCATTAATCCCTTCATACGTCATGAAATACATTAGAATTATCTCAAACGTTACTTTACAGAATGCAGTTGTAAATAAACGGGGGAAAAAAAGAATCAACAACAAGATACATTTATCTCCTGTTTTTTGAATCTAGTTCATTAGCACACGCTGAACAAATGTCTTATTACGACAGGGCCACGCCCTTATCGTAAACGTTATGAAAAGATAAATAATTTAAACAAATAAACACCATCACGCAAGATTGGAAACTTATGTCAGATGAAGTGATTTTTTTTTTTTGCTGATGCTATACATCTTATACCAGGAGGCGTGCACGAGTTTACTTCGGGGAAAAAAAAATAAATAGTGCTCTGTGCAGAAACAAAGAAACCTTGAAGCATTCTTATTCTACCATGTACGCCATTTCAGGTGGTTAAGACATGCTGTAAAAGTTGAACTATCTTGACAGGACTGTTCCAGATCGTATCCGGAAATTTGATCGAAAGAAACTTGGTCGATGGAAAATTGACCGACGGAAATTTTGTCGAATCGTTTTTTAATTTTATACGTTAAAATATTGCGTCAAATTTCTTTTTGAACGCATTATTATGTTTTACGATATAGTATAGTGCGTTCAAAAAGAAATTTGACGAAAATTTTAACGTCTGGACTGAAAAAAAGATTCGACCAAATTTCCGTTCGATCGAATTACCGTCGATCAATTTTCCGTCGACGAAATTTCTTTCGATCAAATTTCCGGTAACCGTTCCAGATGTGACAACATTATGAAACAGCTTGAATAAATGATACGAGATGTATGTCTTTGCTTTGAAGTAAGAGTAAAAAGTAAAAAAATCCTACCCTCCCGTCATACTGCGAGGAAACATTTTTTTCCTTCTATCTCCTGCTGATTACTAAAAGACTCTCGGCTTCTGAATACAAGTATGCGCACGTTTTTGTGCAGTCATCAGGGGTTCTTTTTTTGTGTGCGATTGAGCCCAGTGGGGCCAGAAGGAAGCTTTCCATCCTAGTGCACTACCAGTGGTACCGGAGGTTCTTGAAAAAAAAATGGTGTGCTCTATCAGTGCATCATTTTTTCCTAGTGGCTTTCAACCACCTAATGCCGCGACCTATTAATACAGTTTCTTTTGTTGTGGTGAACACCAACCATAAAGTTATTTTCGTTGCTGCGTCATAGATGATGTGTTTTCTGGTGGTCTTAGGCGACTAGTGGGGAGGGGTCCTTGAACCCCGAAGGGGCCGCGACCCACAGGTTGAGAACCACTGATATATGCCATAATTACCAAAATGGAACTTACTTTTAAGCTGCTCTTAATATGATTCAATTTAAACGAAAATTAGCAGCAATTATTTCTTGTTTAGTGGAAGAAACTTAGAGGGTCCGATCATACTATATTTAAACTTCGACAATTTGGACCACCTTAATATAATTCTATATATAGTATACAATTTATAAGTTTCCGGTTAGCAACAAGATGGATGACTTGCGAGTTTGTGTGTTCCAAATTTGATGAAAACGGGAAAGCGGGTAATGAATAACTGTAAATCTGGAGATAGAGTCCCGATATTTATATCACCCATTTAAAAGCTCACGGTCACATATATCTCCACCAGTTACAAGATTAATGTCCCATCTATCTATCTATCTATCTATCTATCTATCTATCTATCTATCTATCTATCTATCTATCTATCTATCTATCTATCTATCTATCTATCTATCTATCTATCTATCTATCTGTCTGTCTGTCTGTCTGTCTGTCTGTCTGTCTGTCTGTCTGTCTGTCTGTCTGTCTGTCTGTCTGTCTGTCTGTCTGTCTGTCTGTCTGTCTGTCTGTCTGTCTGTCTGTCTGTCTGTCTGTCTGTCTGTCTGTCTGTCTGTCTGTCTGTCTGTCTGTCTGTCTGTCTGTCTGTCTGTCTGTCTGTCTGTCTGTCTGTCTGTCTGTCTGTCTGTCTGTCTGTCTGTCTGTCTGTCTGTCTGTCTGTCTGTCTGTCTGCCTGCCTGCCTGCCTGCCTGCCTGCCTGCCTGCCTGCCTGCCTGCCTGCCTGCCTGCCTGCCTGCCTGCCTGCCTGCCTGCCTGCCTGCCTGCCTGCCTGCCTGCCTGCCTGCCTGCCTGCCTGCCTGTCTGTCTGTCTGCCTGCCTGTCTGTCTGTCTGTCTGTCTGTCTGTCTGTCTGTCTGTCTGTCTGTCTGTCTATATATCTATCTAAATATATATCTATATATCTGTATGTAAATATCTCTCTGACAACTGACCCTCTGACAACTGACCCTCTGACAACTGGCCCTCTGATAACTGACCCTCTGATAATTGACCCTCTGATAATTGACCCTCTGACAACTGACCCTCTGACAACTGGCCCTCTGACAACTGGCTCTCTGACAACTGACCCTCTGACAACTGACCCTCTGACAACTGATCCTCTGACAACTGGCTCTCTGACAACTGACCCTATGACAACTGGCTCGCTGAGAACTAACCCTCTGACAACTGGCTCTCTGACAACTGATCCTCTGACAACTGGCTCTCTGACAACTGACCCTATGACAACTGGCTTTCTGACAACTGACCCTCTGACAACTGGCTATTTCACAACTGGTTCTCTGACAACTGACTTAATAACAACCATCCACTTGAAAATTGACCCTCTGACCAAGACCCTCTGACAACTGGCTCTCTGGTTAATGGCTCTCTGACAACTGACCATCTGACAACTGACTTAATGACAACTATCCACCTGACAACTGACCCTCTGACCAATGACCCTCTGACAGATGACCCTCCGACAGATGACCCTCTGACAACTGACGCTCTGACCAATGACCTTATGACAACTGACCATCTGACCAATGATCGATCCTCTGACAACTGACCCACTGACAACTGATCCTCTGACAACTGACCCTCTGAAAACTGAGCCTATGACAGCTGACCCTCTGACAGCTGACCCTCTGACCAATGACCCTCTGACAGCTGACCCTCTGACCAATGACCCTCTGACAGCTAACCCTCTGACCAATGACCCTCTGACAGTTGACCCTCTGACCAATGACCCTCTGACCATCTGACAACTGACCCTTTGACAGCTCACCCTCTGACAGCTGACCCTCTGACAACTGACGCTCCCGACCTTCCAACAGTAAAAACCACAGTTGTGTATTATACTAGTGCTGACACATTTTTGATATTCAAACTGCAACCAACTACAGTTATCCACAGTTATATATCAATATCATATATATATGGGTGCTGGGTAGCCGAGTGGTCTAAACTGAGCAAATCTCAGTTCAATCCCCGCCAAAGCCCAGTCAAGCAAAAACACCACCAGCACCCCGGGTGGATGGGACTCGTTAACCTTGGACGGCAACTCATCTAAGAGAAGACAACTCTGAATTCAAACATTCCGGCAACTCCTGCGACGCCACTGGTGCCAAGCTGTATCATCCACATGATGTTCCCTTGGGGTCGTCCAGCGGCGTGGAGAGAGGCGATTTGCTGTTGGGAACCAGCTAATAATCCTATAAGAATAATCCCAGGCCTTGTGGATTTCGTCCTGCGAATTCCATATCATCGTCACTTCGTGACGGACCGATGCCAGCCAAAAAAATATCAGAAACACGGGTCACATTCAATTCGCGACCAACACAGATTCATAATAGCATTGACAGAACAAATCATACTCAAGCTTACTGTCACTTTGTATCACCCAGCTGGCAGCCTATTGTCAACATATTAACTCAACAGTTGCAAACGTACAATTACTTTCCCCCTCTCTCAGTTACAACCTGTCCACTTTACATCACCTCAGTTACGCGCTACCTGGCATTCATTTCAACCAGTTAGAAGTTCACTTTAATTAATAACCCAATGGCAAGAGCTTTTTCTTTATTGAAATTGAATAAATACAAGCTCACGCCCTTAGCTAATATTAGTTAGTAACGAGCCAACTCAAACACAGGGGTTCTAAAATAGCCCGGTAACCGTCTCCGTTCGGTCCTTTACAGCCTATTTTTAAAACAGTCATAAGCATTCTCAGAAATGACAACTTGTAAAGTTAGGCCAATATGCATACGAATCTGGGACAAGATCTCGGTCATGCGTGCAATGAAGGGCGGACTCAATGTATGTGTCAGCCCTCATTTGTACCTCGTTCCCTTTTACGCCAGCGACCTGCACTCACCTTCGGTAACCATAACCCTCTAGAAAAGCAAGAAAGCCTTATCAAGGAGTCGATGTAAGGTTACTAAAAGCTTCTTGTCTCTGGAAACATAAACTACCACATGATAAGCAAGTCGTGTGCACGTTTGCATTCACTTAAAAGGTTTGAAAATTGCATATAATTTGCTCTACGATTAGTATCATCGCAGTGCGTACCCCACTCAATGCGGCTGTTGCAATATTGGCAGTTGTTGTGACACAGCATCGGGAGAGATGAAACGGTTGCAACCTAGGTAAAGCGCTACCGTTGCCTAGACTTATAACAACTGTGTCTCTGCCTACAAAAGTTTTCGGTCACAAGCGCTGGGCTTAAAGATCCTCTCTCATTGATGTGGTTTTTGAACGAAATAAAAGCAACCAGTGCCCATTGTCAACTTCTATGTCCTCAGGATTGGATCATTCAATCAAGTTCTTCCAATAATTCAATCATTAGTAACAATAACAACTCAAGTCCTTTTCATAACTATATATAACTTTAATTATCAGGAAACACAAGGCACTCAGCTCTCTTCCCTAAGGTTCCACAACATTCCTCTCGCACGACTTCCACTTACGTCACCATACACATAAAATTACGTCATTCAAACAAGCGCGTTCAATAGCTAATAATAACTCTTTCACACACCGTGCGTAATAAACGTGCATTCAAACACAACAATAACTACTGAACTCCCATACTTGACACCCATTCAAAATGGGAAATACAACGGCAGCTCCCGGAGCGAGCACCTTCGAAAAATTTGCCCTACCTAAAATAAGCTAGCCACGTTCATGAACTTTCAGCAGCCTTAAAATGATCCGGCCGATCGCAGAATGTACCGCCCCAGAACGCCTCCCAGGTAGAAGTGGACAGAAGAAGATGAAGCTTAATAGAGGTGACTTCCATTAGTCAAGTCACATCTTCGCGTTCAGGAAGTGGTTCCTTCAATGACAAGTGTTACCTTTACTGATACTGTTATGACAGCTTTTAATAATGAGAAGACTAAAGTGCTATTATACAGAACCCGACACTGTGACATCCAGCATCAGGGATATTAGGGCCCAGTTTAAGACATAGCACGAACTTCGGTGCGCAGGGATTTTTACGGCCCTGAAAAAAAAAGGCTAGGAGGCGAAGTTAGTTAGGATGCGAAGTTAGCTAGGAGGCACTGTCAGCTAGGATATGAGGTGAAGTTAGCTAGGAGGAACTGTCAGCTAGGATATGAGGTGAAGTTAGCTAGGAGGCACTGTCAGCTAGGATATGAGGTGAAGTTAGCTAGGAGGAACTGCTAGCTAAGAGGTGAAGTTAGCTAGGAGGCACTGTCAGCTAGGATATGAGGTGAAGTTAGCTAGGAGGAACTGTCAGCTAGGATATGAGGTGAAGTTAGCTAGGAGGAACTGCTAGCTAAGAGGTGAAGTTAGCTAGGAGGCGAAGTTAGCTAGGAGGCACTGTCAGCTAGGATATGAGGTGAAGTTAGCTAGGAGGAACTGCTAGCTAAGAGGCGAAGTTAGTTAGGAGGCGAAGTTAGCTAGGAGGCACTGTCAGCTAGGATATGAGGTGAAGTTAGCTAGGAGGAACTGTCAGCTAGGATATGAGGTGAAGTTAGCTAGGAGGCACTGTCAGCTAGGATATGAGGTGAAGTTAGCTAGGAGGAACTGCTAGCTAAGAGGTGAAGTTAGCTAGGAGGCACTGTCAGCTAGGATATGAGGTGAAGTTAGCTAGGAGGAACTGTCAGCTAGGATATGAGGTGAAGTTAGCTAGGAGGAACTGCTAGCTAAGAGGTGAAGTTAGCTAGGAGGCGAAGTTAGCTAGTAGGCACTGTCAGCTAGGATATGAGGTGAAGTAAGCTAGGAGGAACTGCTAGCTAAGAGGCGAAGTTAGTTAGGAGGCGAAGTTAGCTAGGAGGCACTGTCAGCTAGGATATGAGGTGAAGTTAGCTAGGAGGAACTGCTAGCTAAGAGGTGAAGTTAGCTAGGAGGCGAAGTTAGCTAGGAGGAATTTTAGCTAAGAGGTGAAGTTAGCTAGGAGGCACTGTTAGCTAGGAGGCGAAGTTAGCTAGGAGGCACTGTTAGATAGAAAGCGAAGTTAGCTAGGAGGCACTGTTAGCTAGGAGGCGCTGTTACGTGGGAGGAACTGTTAGCTAGGATGTGAAGTTAGCTAAGATCACTGTTAGCTAGGAGGCGAAGTTTGCTAAGAGGCACTGTTATCAGGTGGCGAAGTTAGCTAGGAGGCGCGGTTAGCTAGGATTCGAATTTAGCTAGGGGGCACTCTTAGCTAGGTGGCGAAGTTAGCTAGAAGGAACTGTTAGCAAGGAGGTGAAGTTAGCTACGAGGCGAAGTTAGCTAGGAAGCAATGATAGCTAGGAGGTGAAGTAAGCTAGGAGGCGACGTTAGCTAGGGGCAAAGTTAGCTAGGACGCACTGTTAGCTAGGAGGTAAAGTTAGCTAGGAGGTGAAGTTAGCTAGGAAGCAATGTTAGCTAGTAAGCAATGTTAACTAGGAGGCGAAGTTAGCTAAGAGGCGAAGTTAGCTGGGAGGTAAAGTTAGCTACGATGCACTGTTTGCTAGGAGGTGAAGTTAGCTATGAGATCAAGTTAGCTAGGAAGCAATGTTAGCTAGGTGTCGAAGTTAGCTAGGGGGCGAAGTTAGCTAAGAGGCCAAGTTAGCTAGGATGCGAAGTTAGCTAGGAGGCGAAGTTAGCTGGGGGGCGAAGTTAGCTCAGATGTGAAGATAGCTAGGAAGCAATGTTAGCTAGGAGGTGAAGTTAGCTAGGAGGTGAAGTTATCTAGGAAGCAATGTTAGCTAGGGGGCGAAGTTAGCTAACAGGCGAAGTTAGCTGGGAAGCAATGTTAGCTAGGAGGTGAAGTTAGCTAGGAGGCGAAGTTAGCTAGGAAGCAATGTTAGCTTGGAGGTGAAGTTAGCTAGGAGGTGAAGTTAGCTAGGAGGCGAAGTTAGCTAGGAGGCAAAGTTAGCTAGGAGGCACTGTTAGCTAGGAGGCACTGTTAGTTAGGAGGGGAAGTTAGCTAGGAGGTGAAGTTAGCTAGGGAGCAATGTTAGCAAGGAGGAGAAGTTAGCTAGGAGGCGAAGTTAGCTAGGAGGCGAAGTTAGCTAGGAAGCAATGTTAGCTAGGAGGTGAAGTTATTTAGGAGGCGAAGTTAGCTAGGAGGCACTGTTAGCTAGGAGGTGAAGTTAGCGAGGAGACAATGTTAGCTAGTAGGCACTTTTAGCTAGGAGGCGAAGCTTCCCAGCCAAAGTAGTCATTAGTTACTCACATTTAGCTCTTAAAACTGTAGTCAAGAGCTCGTTGGACTAAGAAACGATAAATTCCATTCTGGAAAAAAAAACCGTCGACGACATCAAGGCGCGAAGATGTGTCTTGGCCCTGCAGTGGATCCGAAGCTCTTGCTAAGACGCTCTTGTGAGAATGGGATCTGCCAACCAACAACCTGAGCTCCCAATTAACTGGGGCCCGCGGGGCATGGCTACGAGAATATTGTATGCAGAAGAGTCTTGAATGTTGAGTGGCACGAAACAAAAGAATCATGAAAGCTTTGCGAGAACATGCTGCGACTGAGGAAAATTGGCACTCGTACCCATATTTTATTTCTTTACCCCCTGTTTTGATTTCGATATTTGTTTTTTTAATTATGTAAAATTTAATTTAAAATTTTATATTTTTCTTCTACTCCGTGCTTATCTTTGATTCATATGGTATGATTCCCACTTTTTTTCCTATTTACCTACTTAATTTTCTTTAGACTTCGATATCGTGATGCGATAAAACTAGCATTGTGTTTATTTCCAAAGTGTTTTATGCTTTTCCACACTAAATTATTCATAACGTTTTGAGGAACCTTCGCTGTATGGGAATCATTTATTCAAATTTCATGATGAAATAGCTGTTGGGTAAAGGGAAAAAATCCTTAAAAATAAAATAAAGCTGACAATTTATTTTTGCTCCGGAGATTGAACACTGTAACTATTTATTTCTCTTTAAGTCCATAATTCATTAGGAATTTTTTTGG